>CM065134.1:10197500-11397500 GCA_033026305.1 Cirrhinus molitorella | reverse complement strand
CTCGCTTGAAGACCAATAAGTAAATGCAAACAATACAACTTTCCTTTTAAACTATTATTTTCATTTGATAAAACCATGAATTATGTAAAGCACAGTTTGTCTGAGCCTTCAAAGTATGAAAGCAACTGAGAATTGAATTCTTAACTTATAATGTGAAGAAACACAAGCTCAGCAGTACCAGTATTGGATCTGAACTGAATACACAGCACCTCAGATGGAAATATTTACACTATTGACTAATGTGCGGTCAATATCACAAAAAAAAAAAAGAAAAGAAAAATTAAACCATATTTTAATGTTGTTCTTAAAATAGCCAGGGGCACAAACTTGCACAGGCGCAAACTTGCACCATGTGTGCCCGCCTCCATCCCAAGCCTGGACTTGCCCTGAGGCTTCAACAAAATACATACTACTCATTATGTCGCTATTCCTCATGAAGCCAAGGCGCATTCATACGAACCAGGAAATTATGCTATAGAAGCACTTTCATGTCAGTCCAACTTCATATACGCCGCTTTTTTACTTAATATCTCTAAATTTAGAGCGGGAATTGCAATGACTAGCACTAGAGTGCTTCACCTTGCGCTAGGGCCTAACATTAACCAGAGCAGTTGGTACTGACAAACAGATTCATCAACTCGACTTTAAAACCAAGAATAATGCCACTCAAAACTACAATTCACAGCAGCCCAGAAGGAAGAAGAAATGAAGGATGTGCCAAGGTGGGGTGACGAAGAAAGAAGACAAGGATAAAAGGAAAACAGGCTGTTTGGCCTTCACATACAACAAAGCACCTCTGATGTGAACAGTGTGCTAGAACGGTGTTTATGTCGTGTTGTGTGTTTGCTGCTGGGGGATTTCACCAGAGGAGGCTATTATCAGGCAGCGATAGGCCGAAACAAACAGTTTTAAGGGGACTAGGGCCTTTATAGAGATGTCTTTTAGTATTCGGCGGACGTAATGGGAGAGGAGAAAAACAACGGTCTCACTGCTGCTCCCCTCAGAAAGCCCAGAGAACAAGACTTCGTAAAGACACAATCTTCAAATAGAACTTACAACAATCCAGGTGAATATTGGCCAAACTCAGAAGACAATACTTTATAAAGTAGTGTTAAATAGAAGGTCTGCATCTTAAATGACATGCTTGAAATGTAACAGTGGTAAGCAAAGGAGGGGAAAAAAGAACTTAAAAAGTTTTTAGAACATTTTTAAATATTTGTGACAAGACTTGGAATGTGGTTACTAGGGTGTAGTGATGGGAAGTTCGGATAATTTTACCGACTCGGATCTTTGAGTCTCGTTCGGCAAAATGAACGAATCTTTTTTCGAGTCATTTCGTTCATTCCGTTCAGTTTAGCAAAATGTAATTAAAATGTTACATACTTCCCTAACACATCTACTATATACACAAACGTTGATCACATTGCAAACAAGAAAACTATAATGCTATAAGAAACAGAAAATATTAATTAATTGTTTACCTGGGTCTTTTGTCTATGCTTATCTCACCTCACCTCTTCCTGACAAGTTTTCGGTTTTGAGTCGTTCGTTCATCACGTGACAGCCCCACAATATTAACCTATGCAGTCTGAGCCGGAATAAGAATTGATTATTTCCTCTCTCAAGTTCGGGTTTGAGTCGTTCGTTTATCACGTGACAGCCCCATCAGATGAACGAATATAATATCTTGATTAATACTGCTCATAAGTAACTTTACCACCTGTTAACTTTAGTTTGTCCAAATATTGCACCCTTACCTGCTTACTATGTCCTTCTCTATATGATTTAGCAGCTTGTTTTTTCTGTTGTTTAGGCAGCATGAATTAGCAGAACAAAGTCTTTAGTAGTACATTAGCCATGCTGTTGTTTACGTCCGAGTATCTCCAATATGGCCATGTATCTGGGTAACTGGCCAAACTGTGAGTGCAAACACTAAAGGAACACTCCATTTTTTTTTTTTGAAAATAGGCTAATTTAAAACTTGACATTTCTGCAGTTACATCGTGTACTAAGACCAACAGAAAATTAAAAGTTGTCATTTTCTAGGCTGATATGAATAGGAACTATACTCTCATTCTGGTGTAATAATTAAGGAACTTTGCTGCCATACCATCGGTGCAGCAGGCGCAATGATATTACGGAGCGCCTGAAAAAAGTCCCCAGCTAGGTAACTTCCAACATAACCGGCGCTAAGCTAATAGTAAAATAGCTGGGGACTATATTCAGGCGCTGCGTAATATCATTGCGCCCATAGACATCATATAGGTAGAAGCCCTATCGAACGCTACTGCCTATTGGCACGGTCGAGCCGTGGAGCCGCCATCTTGGACCGGTCGCCAGCTCCACTCAGTGTAATTTGTTTGCCAGGTGCAATGAGGTGTCAGCGCATTTAATTAATCATATCTCACCGAATACCTAACTGATTTTGACGCGGGGTTTTTTTGCTGCAAAGGTCATTCATGTAGCTATGATATAGGACACATGGTTCAGCGTATTTTAATATTCATAGTAGGCTTAACAGTTATATAATATTCTGATATAAGATATAACGTGATCAGACGTCCAAAATCAAAATATGTGATGTAGGATATACGGTAATTTATAAATCACACACTATAAATGTAAGATTCTATAACATCCTGTGTCCCTTGTAATGTGTCTTTTTAATATAAGTTTTCATGTTATCTCTCATATTTGGAATCTAGACAATGATGTAATGTAAAGGTCATGAGACTGTCTGTACCTTTCCATATTTCTGCTGACAGTACAATATTTCACTTCCCTAAATAAGTATATATAATACATCACTTACTCTAAATAAACTGCCTTTGAGTGAATTGCACTGCTGCTGTGTGGCTCATTCATTGGTCCAGGATCCTGTCTCTTGTGCTGTATCGTTTCATCCTAGCTCGAATTTCGGCGATAAGATATAGAATACACTTTTTATTCTAACAATAAATATGATAAAGAAGCAGAAACAGATAGTTGCAGTAAAATAAGATATTTTAATAAGTTGAAGAAACAATTTATAATGATTTGTGACATACTCTGACAATGAAAACTGAAGATTTGGGAGAGTCTACACAAAAACATTTCACAAAGGAGGTCAAGCTTATTTTCTTTCTTCACATTTCTTAGAACCTTTCTTCAACAAAACTCCTATTCTGAAATAGGACAACTGAAAACTTACTTGATTCAGTAAATAGTGAAGCTAACAACAAAATACTAAGTTCGCTGGCCAATGTTATACCAATAATAATTGTTTTATTTCTACATAGCATTCTTGTGTCAACTGTAATCTAAAGCCTTATTCGGGCGGGATTAACTTTACATGGGTAGATGGAGTGATAATGTAATTTATACACAGACGTCTGTAATATTAATGTCCAATTCGCACGGGATAAGGTATCTCAGTAACGTTACCTAACGCTAAAAGTAAGTTTCGTGCATCTAACAAGTGCTTTCGAACTTCTTTCTGATCTGAATAGTAAGTTATGTGAAAAACACTTGAGTTGAGGGAGGGAAATACATAGCCTAGCTAACGTTAGCTAGCTACGATTTCAATACAGTAAGTTACTATCAAAGATCCTTGCTCCTTTTCAATTCTCTGGATTTAAAATACAACCAATAGTACGATAGTAATGTTAAAACTTAATTGTGAAAAGTAATCCCCCGAGCCCTACTTGTGATGGTCCGCCGATTACAACAAGAAAATGCTGCACAGTGCTCTGGCATCTTAACTGTTGCTATGCAACGAAACTAGGAGTACGACCGGTCTAAGATGGCGGCCGCAAATCTCATCGCCCAGCGGCCAATAGGGCGTCTACCTATATGATGTCTATGATTGCGCCTGCTGCACCCACCGTACAATCAATGGGCGAATTCCAAACTGCTTTTTTGCGCCCTTCAAGGGCACTTTGGGAAGGGGACGCCATTTGTAGGGACGTTCCAAACGAAAGTGAGCAACTGAATCCTTTCACGAAGGGCCCTTCCAGAAGTCCGTTGGCGAAGGGAACATGTGATGGTAACTTCACGGAAGTGATTTCCGTTTGTGATCATGTGATCTTCAGTTAGGAGCTCTTGCGATGCCTTTTAAAGCAATTTTGGGGTTGATTTTGACTACACATACAAACTAAGTAGAATAGGCTGATTCAATTTGTCTTTATTTTAATGTAATACAAAATACAGGCAGCTTAACTGTTCAGGACAAACAAGAGACTCATGAACAACTATTACTAAACAAACAAAAAAAAAAACATTCAGGTAACAACAGTATTAAGAATCAAGTGTATGTAAACTTTTGAATGGGGTCAGTTTTATAAATTCAACTATTTTCTCTTGTGGATGATATGTAAACATCTTTTATGTGAAATATCTTATTCATGGCACTACTAAATAAAAACATGCATTTTGTATGATACCTCTTAATTTGGTAAAATAACATTTTGCAGACTCTGCAAGGTGTATGTAAACTTTTGACTTCACAATATCCAGGAAATTTTTTATTAAAAGTATTTTGCATTTTACAGCAAAAGGCACTATGGTGTTTAATACTTACAGTATTATAAAGCAGAAAAAAAACAACAACCAAAAAATAAAACCACAAACACAGACTCGAGAACACAAAAAGCTTTATTATATGTATTAAGAGACATACAGTGTATATCTATATAAATACAGTGTGTGCCTGGTAAGCACAAGTGTGAATAGGTTTATCAATGTTCTGCAGTTTTGGTCCAGGCGTTCTTACAGAGACAGGGGTTGTACTTTTCTCTAGCCAATCTAAATCACAGCAGCAGACCCCTGAATGTGCACTGATTTATAATTTTCCAAACTCCAGGTCCATTTCTTTCTCGATTTGTCTCTTCTACAATCTTCACTTCACAAAATACGTCAGCAATTTCTAAAGAACTTCAGGCCTTTTGCAATCAGTCTACCCTAGGGACAACAGCACAAGCTAATCCGATCTTGCAGTTTTTGAAAAAGTTGTAAAATTACTGACTGAAACAAAAAGGAGGAAAACAGAAACTAAAGAAACATAAAACATAAAGAGACTTTAAAGATGCTATACAATTAGTATGCACGATACCATAAGAAACTCAAGCGCCACACAATGGCTGGGGGATTTGTTCTGTGTAACATTGGCAGTTCTTCTACTGTGCAGCCAACTTCCTTATGTTGATGATCAGCCGTTTGCTGTATTCTCGGTGGTCAACCGGCTTGGCGTCCACCACGGTCACTTTAATGCGCGATTCATCCTATGAAGACAAAACAAAAGGGATTAGCATCCATGTCCCTACATTTTCCAATTCATCCCCATCCAAAAGCAGTTGTAAGGTCTCCTAAGGGATAAGATGTTTTAATACAAACTCTTCCTATTTTTAAGCACAAACCAGCCGCAAGTGTTTTGAGTTATATTCATGAAGCAAGTAGAAACAAGAAATGATCTTGGGAGGAAAAAAAAATACGTGGTGTAGAGGCATGAGCTAAGAATAGCCTGTAAATAGACTACACTCACAATTTTGTAAAAATGATGAGTATCTTCTAATGACCCCTGTGGAAACTCCTAACACCATTAGTTTATCCTAAAAACCTATTTAGCCACAACTGCAGGCATTAAACATTTTTAAATGTGATATTGCCTCAGAGACAAAGGGCAGATTAAATGTAAATCTGCCATACATTAATAAGCTTTAATAAAATCATTCCCATTAAGAGCCACAGGACACAAAAACAATCAAATGAAACTGCATAAGCAGCATTTTGAAGATTTCATGTTGTTTTGGCATTGCAGAACTAAGCACTATATAAAGCTGCATGCAGATGATGGGCAAAAGACACAATCCTCCACTAAATTTTAGCAATCTTGTACTCATCATTTGCAGATTTAACCTTCCTTTAAACTTTGAAAGCAAAAGTTTATAGCCAGTAATGGTTTATGACAAATGCTGCCCTATTTTTAAAAAAGCCTCCACAAAAATCAAAAAATTGTTAAACAGCCTGTAGATATTTTAACAGACAGAGCAGTAATGGAAAAAGATAAACAGCAATTTAATAGCAAACAAATTAGTGCAAGCTATTTGGCTAACATTTAATGACTATGAAACAAGACAGCTTTCTATCAATCTCAATGTATCGCAGCTTGCTTATGTCTCAATTACAATTAGATTATCTGCAGAAAAACTACATTTCAAACTGGAACTAAAAGAAAAAAAGATGTGTTCAGTTCAATTTTGATTAAAAGGCAGTAAAACATCTAAATACTACTTTTGGGTTCACTGGTCTCATTCACTGCATCAAGTGTTATGCGTGCAAAAAGGTTTCACACACCCATGGGTTTCACAACTTGCATACACATAAATCTGTTGTGACATTTGGGTTATTTATTAGTAATTACCAAAATATGTTCCAATTATGTTTGTTTCTACATGGATTTATTCTACGGTTCCGGTTCTATTCTAAGGTTCCGAATGCCTTTGATATTCCAAATTTCTAAGTAAAATATGAATAATAATAACTCATTCTAACCATTTTTTTTTTTTTTTTTTTTTTTTTTTTTTAAGATTTCTTTTCGGCCTTTTTTGCTTTATTATGATAGGACAGATCATTGCTGACAGGAAGCGAAGTGGGAGAGAGAGAAGGGGGTAGGGTCGGGAAAGGTCCTTGAGCCGGGATTCGAATTCCGGACGCCCGTAGCGCAACGGCGCTGTATGTCGGTGCACTGCCCACAAGGCTATTGGCACAGACCATTCCAACCATTTTAATCATCATCTGCCCCACTAAATTTCCCCCCATTTCAATGGGGATCAACAGGTTGAAGGTCCAAATTGTAGTTTCAATGCAGCTTCAAAGGACTCTACATGATCCCAGTCGAGGAATACACCAATTATCAGTTTGTAAACATTCGGGATGCGCGCGCATCTTGGTTGCAGAAAGCCCGGGAGAGATATCCTTGATGGCTAGAGAATTACACAGATATTTAAAAGGAGTATAGATTATATTGATTAGATGTCATTTTTTAAACGTTCTCCGCATTACAAGAACGTGTCACCCAGTGATAAGCACTGTTATTCAGCAAAACTGACGTTAGATAGTGGGATAGACTTACAGATCTTAAACAGGGATGACTTTTTTGGGGAAACTAAATTGGGGAAAATTAAATTGGGGACAAACAATTTATTAATTTGGAACTATTGATTAATTTCCTCAAACTAAAATTGTTTAAAGTTTCTTTTGAATTATTGACATATTACTTTCCCATTTGATACTGTAAAGTTGCTTTGACACAATTTGTATTGTAAAAAGCGCTATATAAATAAAGCTGACTTGACCTATTGTTTAAATCAAATGTATGCTTTAAAAGTAATCACAGCAGTTTTCATCCATAGTATGTCCGTTTAAACATCTGCGTTTAGCTTCAAATGGCGTCTTTGACTGCAGTATCCTAAAAAATTATTTGCATTCCGATTTTGACAACAAAAGGCACAAAATATATTTTTTCTCTTATTCCATGGATTTTACCCATTTATATATATATAGGGGATTTATCTAGCGAAGTGATCTACCATTTAAAAAAAAAACGCATAGTTAGTTCTTCATTTGTGTACTCAAAGTAGGGTAGGGCGAAAAACTCCATCTCATTTTCTCCTCAAACTTTAAAATCGTCTGACATTGTTGTTTTATCTTTATGTTTGTAAAGGGTGTTTGACTTTCTTTGCACATTCGGCTTTGTAAACACTGGGTTGGTACCCCAGCCTACATCACGCATGATCTTTCCAACATGACTGCATGAAGTCATGAACAGAGCTAGTGCAAGATGAGCATTTGTGGTTAAAAAGTATTTACATTTTTATTTCATTTTTTTTTTTAGAGAAAAACAACCACTTCGCTGGATAATATCCTTATTCTTTGAAGCTGCAATGAAAATAATTTAGACCTTCAATGCTTTGGCTCCCATTGAAGTCCACTATATGAAGAAAAATCCTGGAATGTTTTTGTCCAAAACTTAAATTTCTTTTTCGACTGAAGACAGACAAACATCCTGGATGACATGGGGGTAAGTAAATTATCAGGAAATGTTTATTCTAGAAGTCAACTAATTTAAGTACGGGCTCATTTGGTCAACTGAATAAAACTGAGGACAGTTTACTCCAAACTTTGGTATATTTCCATGTCTATACCTGGAGAAACTCCTAACCATAAGATTCATATTTTCATACACTGAAGTTAAAGGTGACCTTCACCAGTGCTGACTGTGGCCTTGTATTCTGATTTCATTACCTGAACATGTAATTTAACGATCTCCAGCAATGTGATGGCTGGGAATTCAGATACTGATACAGCATTTTAGATGCATACTAATTTCCCTGCAGAATAATAAATCGCATTACACAGAGAGCGACTGCAGCACCGCTGTATGCATAACTCGATTAAAGAAATAAGCTAGCCAATTTAAAGCTATAAATTTTATGTAGCTTATATGAAATGGAGTCAAATTGAAGTTAATTTGAATTTTGAGAAGTAACATGAATCTCAACTATAATAAGAAAAACTGATGTTCTTTGCATCGGGTTTGTGAACAGGTGTGTTTGGGGAAAGCAAATGGAGTTGGTGATGTTCTTGGCTTAAGGTTCACAGAAACAACACAACCATCCTCAATATTCACAGCTCATGTCAACAAGGTTTTCACAAGGCTCTCGTTGTAGAACGTCATGCGGAGAAAAGAACAAGGCACAGAGCAATTTTCATCAGCAGCGCTGTGATGGACGGGGCGGCAGAAATGCAGTTTTGATTTCCATAAATCTCAATCACATCAAAAGGTGTGAAAAACACTGATATACATGTTTTGTTCAGATTCTATCATCCAATGAAACATTTAGCTGAACTAACTTTTGTTGAAGTCAACTTAATGCATTCTTATATTCTTTAATGAAATATGTGACCCTGGACCACAAAACCAGTCATAAGGTTTAATTTTTTTGAAACAGATTTCTACATCATCTGAATAAATAAGCTTTCTATTAATGTATGTTTTGTTAGGTTATGACAATATTTTGCCAAGATACAACTATTTGAAAATCTGGAATCTAAGGGTGCAGAAAATCTAAATATTGAGAAAATTGCCCAAATGAAGTTCTTAGCAATGCACATTACTAATCAAATATTACGTTTTGATATGTTTACAGTAGGAAATTTACAAAATATCTTTATGAAACATGATCTTTACTGAATATACTAATATTTTTGGCAAATAATTGTTAGTCATTGCTAGACATATACCCGTGCCAAGTGCAAGTGGTCCAGGGTCACATACAGTTTTTCACAATTTGTATGAGATAAAACACTAACAGGCAGATTTTTTTCTCCTAAACTTACATTGTAGGTCTCCAGCTTCACTCGGTTCCGGAAGACAAAAGTATTGAAGTTTGCGCGCTGAAAGACCTCATCAAATGCAGCTTCGTTCTGTAAAAGCAAAGCAAGACAATAATATAAGAGGATTACAAACAACACATTGTGTAAGAACACTGTTTGTCTCTTAATATAGAACACTCCATGAGAGATTGAATCAACCTCTTGGAGTAAGACCTTGTTAAAAATCTTTGGGCTTAAAAGCCTATTTCATAAACACGCCTCAGAAAGAATTCCAATTCACACACAATGTGCTGCTTCTCGGAGCGTCTTTGTAATGCGTTGGCCAATCCTCGAGGCCACACTTTCATGTACCACATGGATAGAAAGCGTAAAAAAAAGAATGAGAGTGAGAAGCAGACGGGAACAAGAAACTCACCGAGTCCTTTAGTTGGCCGAGATAAGCCGAATTTTGGCCCATAAGGGTCTCTGCACTGTCCTGAAAGCAAGTCACCCATTGGTTGTCACCAAAATCAGCAATGTTAGCCTGACAGAAAGAAAGGACAATTAATGAAATGCACAAAACCATAACTTCACTCCTAGCTGGCTAGAAGTTACATCTAGGGCAGTGGTTCTCAACCACGTTCCTGGAGCCCCCAACACTGCATGTTTTCCATATCTCCTTAATCAAACACACCTGATTCAGATAATCATCTCATTAGTAGAGACTTCAATACCTGAAGTGGGTGTGTCAGACAAAGGAGAAATGCAAAATGTGCAGTGTTGGGGGGGGGGGGGGGGGGGGGGGCTCCAGGAACATGGTTGAGAACCACTGATCTAGGGCTATCCCTATTGATTATTCTTGTAATTACAGTCTTTTCTAATTCTATTCTTTAAAATATGCTCTTTTAGATTTGTACTCTATCCATTTACTTACTGCTAAAACTACTAACACTTGTTTCTCTCTTTACATTTAATAAAAAAAGCTAAAAGAAGGCCTCTAACACTAGCTTGCTCCCTATCTTTCTATACCCCCCATCTATTTTCTTTTATTTATTATGTACTTTAAAAATCCTTGCTACATGTACTGCGTTAGGCTGAATGAGACATGTCATAGCATTTGCATGTTTTGTTGCTCTTTTGTTGATTTTGAATGCTTCCATTGTTCTCATTTGTAAGTCGCTTTGGATAAAATGTCTAAATGTAAATGTAATCAAGTAATCGGGGGTAATTATAGGACCTTATGATTTCCACGAGGCAGAAAACACAGACAGAATCACAGAATTTACTGTATAAGACTGTCACGGAATATGCTAAACTTTGAATGGATAAATTAAAACTATTTAAATATGAATCCTGTATGTTTTACACATCCTGACGTGACGTTGCTCAGACGTGCAGTTTCGTTTGCTACACACATACTGAAGCATGCGTGATGCTCAACGTTTTCAACCTCTGCCTCCTCAATATATGAACACAAAAACATGATCTCTAGAGTCACTTCATAAGCATTTTACAGTTTCTTTTGATGAAAAACTATCTTCATATCACATAGGCCACAAACAGAAACTTAAAAGGTTTTCACAGCAAATCATCAAAATAAAAGATCAGGTTAACTTGAAGAAACTGCAACAGAATACTGATGTATTCTTTGTTTGCATTATAATAAATGCAAACTCACAGAGATGGAGTTTGAGATACACCACACATGTAAATGATAGCAGTTTGTGTGAAGCAGCATTTACTGTGAACGGAGCCAACACGTACATACATAACCTGTACGCATGAAAAGGCACATGTGTTAAACCTGCATCGCATACATTTACTTGACTCGTAGCGTTTGGGAATTCACAATAGCGCTATGATTTATTTTGATTTTTAAATGGGTTTAATATATCATGCAGCCTTAATAAACGGTCTAAGAATGCATTTCATGGATTCTCATCTATGGAATGTCAATTACTGGCCAATTACTCGACATGTGCAAAATGCAATTAATTTTTTTGTAGAAAAACGAGGATTCAAAATGAATCAAAAAACCCTAGTCACATCCAACAAATACAGGCCAGACTGAAACCACAAATTTGGTGGTGATGAACTAAAAACTGAGAGGCCATGCACATCAGATCCAGTGTTAAAGACAGCAAAGAGCTGTGCAGATGGAATGAAAAACAAGAAACTGACTTATTTCTACATGTCTGGATGCTGAAGACAAATGGAGTCTAAAAAGAGTTACAACATTTCTATTTTTACAACATTTTTGGCTGCAGACCAGCAGCAAGATTTATTTGCACCATTTCTATCCTGTCCCAGAGTTCTAGATGCAGCTTTAAATACAAAAAAGGTGCAATTAACAAAACAGTCTGAGCTGATGAAGAGCAAAACAAAGTGGCCTCAGATGTACGATGCATCTTAAGGAGGAAAACAGCAACAAACTCTGTTACAAATTCATTTCAGAAATGACTATTTTCAGAGAGCATAAAGGCAATGGCAGAGATATTTATTTTAGGACAAACAGAGAATACTGACTGGAGGAGTTTGATGTGTTATTTCAGAAGGGGCAGGAGAGCCAAGGGCAAGTCTCTTACCGAGAGCATGAGACGATATTTGAAGTCGGGGAACTCTTTGTCGCATTTCTCACAGCGGTACATGCCATTCTGCTGGTCCACCACCTTCTTGTTGCAGTCTTTACTGGGACAGGCCTGATATAAGCAGTTCTCTTTACGGATGTAGACTATGGTGGCGACGCAAGAGAAATAATCAGCCTGGGAAGAGAAGACCGTTGACATTTAAAACAACATTTTTTACAAGCAGAAAAACAAAGCTTATTTCTATTAAACACAGTAGCAGTTTACTTAGTTTACCGAGTAAGACTAAGTTGGTGTGTCCAAACTTTTGACTGATTCTATACATCTTAAGTACCATTCTGTGGTATAAAATTCAGTTAAGCGGTAGATGGGGAACTTACATAACATGATATATAGAGTTTAAAAAAGGAAAACTAAATGCAAGCTTCTTGCAAAATGGGCCAAGCAGAAAGGCAAAACAAAAGCTCGCCTATATTCATTTTAAAGTAGGATATGCAAAGCAGAAGCTATGCATAAACATTAAAGGGGATTCTGAACAGGGGCTGAAGGCAGAAGGGAAGCAGCAGCCGTAGTGCACCTGGAGGGGAGGTCAAAGGCTCTGTGCTAAATGTATGCAGAAGAGACAATGGGAGGACAGGAAGTGCACAGCCACTGGGGCTGGAGATGAAAAGGGAGATACAGCGATACTAGGAATTATTTTGTGCAGTTGGCACTTCCTGCAAAGATGGTACACTGTGGTATCCCAAAGACTTCACTGAAAGCCTTAGAGGCACAGACACCATGTTTTTGTTGGGAGAATCATCAGATGTATCACTATTATCTAACATAAAACAACAGGATAAAGAGAATTCTGGCATGTAAAATATCTGTATTTAACTAAATTAAGTTGAACTATTTAAGCCTGTTATTAAAGGATTAGTTCACTTTTAGAATATACATTTCCTGATAATTTACTCCAGTCTATGTCATCTAAGATGTTCATGTCCGTCTTTCTTCAGTCGAAAATAAATGTTTTCGAGTAAAACATTGCAAGATTTTTCTTCATACAGTAGACTTTAAAGGAAGCGATTTTGAAGTTGGAAGAGAAAGGGGAGGCATTTTTCCCCCCTTTTTAAACCAGAGTGCACAGACAAAGAACTAACCACACGTGACCTTTCCAATGGGATTATGTAATGCGTAAAGCGCATTGTAGAGCTAGTGCAAGATGAGCATTTGTGGTTAAAAAGTATGTACTTTTTATTTTTTTGGAAAACGACCAACCGTTTCACCAGACAAGACCCTTATTCCTCGGCTGAGATTGTGTAGAGGTTTTTGAAGCTGCAATCAAACTGCAATGTGGACCTTCAACCCACTGAACCCCACTGAAGTTCACTATATATGGAACAAAAATCCTGGAATGTTTTTCTCAAAAACCTTTTTTTTTTTGACTGAAGAACATCATGATAACATGGGGGTAAGTAAATTATCAGGAATTTTTTATTCTACAAGTGAACTAATCCTTTAAAGTTATTGCAAGATTAATAACAAGTATTTCTTTAATTTATGGGAATTACATTTAACAACTACAAACCAACATTTGGTCCTAAACATTCCAACATCTACTAATAGCTTAAATAAAGTCAACATTTGTACCAGGGTTGCAAATTTTACCTTATGCATTTGGTAAAACAAATGGGTTTATTTATTTTTTTTTAAATGGGTAACAAGGTTAGAAATTCTTAGAAATTAGAATATGCAACTTTGGAAATTCTCATCTAGAAGGGAAATGGAGTACAAATAAAAGAATTTGCGTGTTTGAGGGTGAGCAGATAAAGGAGGTTAAACAAAGTCTTGAAGAGTCATCTAAGGGCACCTTATTGTTTTACACACATCTCACATCAAGAAAAAAGATGGGAGGACAGACACAGGAGATTGAGGATTATAGGGTGAAAAAGGGGTCAGTGGCTGGCTGGACATGAGCATGACTCTGCTCTTCACAAGGCTCTGGAGAAACACATTAAACCAAATCTTTCCTACACAAACACACGGCACTTTTGCTTTCCTTGGAAACAACGGTGTTGATGAAAGCACTAAGATGAGATTCTTCTGCAATGACCTACAGTTGGCTTAGGAAACTTGCACTCCTCAGGAAAAATTAAATAAATAAAAAATAACAAATCAGGGCTTATATTTATGCATATTTATGCTCTAAAATTGACTCTTTAATGAAATGCAAAAAAGGGCACTTTGCCTTTCCGAGGACTGAGAATTCAGCACGCGGTGGATTTATCATCTCTCTTTGGACTATAATCTATACAGAGCCTCTGGCAAAGTCTTAACCCCATATTTTCTGAGGAAATGGGATACAAAACAACAACAAATGGCAAAAATGTGTTACTACTGTAATTGATTTCTCTTCTAACAGGTTTACTGCTGACCACCCAGTTGTTTCGCTTTGAGAATTCGACCCCAATTAACTTCTCGAAGGGCTGGAATTGATATTCCGTGTCACTTCAAATAAATAAAAAGCCTCCCGGGAAATGTGAACGACAATAGCAGAAAGCAGACAGAAAAAAGGCTTGCTATTCAATAAGTGAAATATCCTTGTAAATTACTGTCATTTCACTTAGTGACAAAAAAAAAAATCCCTCTGAACATTTCCGCCTCTCTGAAATACAATAATTAATCCAGTAAATACCTATGTAATTATTGTCACATTCGGTAGATGAATGGGTCCTCACAGAGGGTGCAGAGCAGAATATTTTTTCAATTTAACTTTTTTTTATAGAAGAATAGCGGTTTGGGAATTCAAAGCAAAGTCATTCATTTCATTCTATAAGCATGGATAGAAAAAAATGCAAATGTTAAAGTACTATTAACTGAATCAAATATGAAAGTCTGTTTCTATACTTTTTGATCAATGCATTTCCATTGAGTTTATAAAAATTTCCAAAAGCACAATTACTTGTCAATTAAATATTTTAAAAATCAATTCAAATCTACATTCACTACAGAAATATCCCTTACTTTTTCAGGCCTGGAAATCCATTTTTAAATTCCCTTCCAATAATTTTGACAAGAAGTTTTATTCTGGCAACATGGGACAGAAAACTAGAACACTAACTTTTTTTTTTGCGAGGAGCGTAGTTAAAGACAACTGGCTGTGAGCTTTTAGCAGCCTAACCTTATGTCCCAACAGAACAGATATGATGAGATCATGGTGAGGGCATGAGCGCCCAGAAAATAACAAACTCACGTTTTGGGACTTAATATAAGGACTGCCCAAAGGCACGAGGTGAGCATAAAAGATGAGGACTGGGATTATTGGCGAAACAGTTGAGTGCAGTGTGAGTTTTCTGCGCACACAAACAAAGCGTGCGCACGCACACAGACAGCCGCGTCTACACTGCACAAATACTAAATTAAGCTCTCTTATGCTTTTTTTTGGGCATGGATGAATAAATACAGACAAAATTACATCAAAATGTGCATTTTGGCAAATATTCTAGTAAACACAGTTAGCATTGTGTCTTAAACAGTTAGCCATGTGTCTTAAACAGCTGAGAAAGAAAACGCATGTGTATCGTGCTTTCGTTCTTAAAGTGAAAGCAAAGTAATAATAAATTAATGCTGTCAAAGAAAAAAAAAGTATCCACTGCTCCTGACTAAATCATCAAATATGATTAATCTACATTTAATTGATACAGTGAAGACTATGCAGACTAATATATATATATATATATATATATATATATAAAAGTGTATAGGCCTATTTTTTGTTGTGAATGTCCCAATTGAGGTACAGGATGTGAACATTTCAGATAAATGTTCATGTTATACATTTTGGTTGCATTTGAGAGTTAATATAAATGTAGATGGTTGTTTAAAATAGGCAATAATATCAATATTGAAATATCGATCAATATACTCCTGTATTGAATTGAATAATAACTGTATCGTAGAATTTTAGGTATCGGCAAATATAGCATTGCTGGGTATGAGAATCGATATTGTATCCTGAAGAACCATCCGATTTACACCCTTAATGATCAACTGAATGCAAAGTCTGATTGTGAGACTCCATTTCATTATACATGTTTGTCTTACATGCAGCTATTTTGGTTTGCAACCACACCTGACTGATGATGCAGTGTTCAATAGCAGTATCATGCAACACCCAGTGTCAGAAATTTAAAATGCAGAGAAAAGTCTTGTTTTCTTTCTGCTTTAATAACTGATTTCTAACTTATGAAAACAGTCTTCCCATTTTTCACATATTCCATTATTGCGGCTTCATTCTGCACACCCTCTCCTTTTCATTGTAGCACAACACCTGGTAAGCTTGTCATTTTTCTTTCTTTTCTAGATATACCTTTTTAATATTAAAATAAGCATAATCTCTTGTATACTTCATGACTAAAAAAAAAAAAAGCACTAAAAAATTGTGTGTACTAAAATGTAAAATATTTTAAATTTAAAAAATCTAAAATATTTTTCCTTAATATATACATGCATGTGTGTGTATTCATATATACATAATAAATACACACAGTACACAATTATATAGTATGTAAACAAACTTATTTTGGATGTGATTAATCGCGATATATATATATATATATATATATATATATATATATATATATATATATATATATATATATATATATACACACACACAATGAATGCACACCTTTAATGAATAATGTGTAACCAAACTAAAATGTTAAGTAAAAAAATAAAATATAATTTAAAATATAAATACAAATAATTATATTAATAAAACAAACATAAAATTCATATGCTAATTTAATTTAGAAATACTTTGGTATTGGTATCAACTACGCAAATGCTGGTATCGTGACAACCTTACTCCTACGTACATGCCAGAAAAACCAAAAATAGGCAGCAGACAAGGTCAGATTTATTATGCAGCTTATCTGTAGTATAATCTCTTAATTATTAGGCTTAGTAAATGGAGTCCTGCTAATCTCCATTCTCTATCTCCAGCGCTGAATGTGAGTAATACTTAAGCACACACCTTGGGAAGACGGGAAGGGCATTACAATGCGTGATTAATGAGCAGAGAGAAAAGTAACAGTGTAGCTAAATGACTGCATCCCTGTGTCTTTTGTTTCAGAACACGTGTCACGCAGGACCTACTCATTACAACTAATCAGATGAACAGACAATGAGACGCCCTAATAAAGTGATGCTCCACAAGACAAGGAATTTCTAAAAAGAGTCAAATTTATGGCTTTATCATTAGTTTTTCTGTTGTCGTTCCAAAACCGCAAGACTGTCTTCGGATCACAAAAGGAAGATATTTTTGTTGAATTCCAAAAACTTTCTGACCCTGCACAGACAGCAACGCAACTACCAAGTCCAAGGCTAAAAAAGGTAGTAAAAACATTGTTAAAATAGTCAATAGTCCACGACATGGACTATTTTATCAGTGTTCTTACTACCTTCCTGGGCCTTGAACGTGATAGTTGTGTTGCTGTCTATGCAGGTCAGAAAGCTCTCGGATTTCATCAAAAATATCTTAATTTGTGTTCTGAAGATGAACAAAGCTCTTACATGTTTGAAACAACATGAGGGTCATTAATGATAGAAATATTTGGGTGAACTAACCCATTAATGTGCAAAAGTGGACAGTCAAGTGTTGTAGGTTTCTGACATTAAAAACAACTATTTACTGAAAAGATGGTCTTTTTAAGACAAGAAATTGTGATTCCTTATGACAAGACTATTTTAAAAATATAACATTTATAAAATATAAACGAGATTAACTTCATTTATTTATATAATATTAACATTAAATGTCAATAAAATAATGTAAGTAATTGTTTGGAAATGTATTTGAATGCATTTTCACAGGGGAAAAAAATCTAAAGAGTCACATTTTTATATTAGGGCTCTATAATTTCTATGAATCCAGCCATAAAAAAATAAATAAAAAAAAAAAAAAAAAAAAACACTTATTTACAGTATATGAATTAGAGATGTTTTTGATTGTTAAAATGTTATGAAACCAATAAAATAAACATCTGAAAATTAATGGATAACGCAGAATTTGGTTAAAAAAATAAAATAAAATTTTGAAAGGAAAAAAAAAAAAACATAGGGCCTTAATTTTTTAAATTTCAATAAAGTTTAATGATTTTGATTAATTAGACATGCTTTTTGATTGGCATTTATTTAACCATTAAAACAGAGTAGAAAAATGTAAGCTGAGAGAGAGGAAAAAAAAAAAAAAAAACTAAATCCATATTTTAAAAGGTAAAAAAAAGTAATAAAAAAAAGGTGGACATTTGGGAAAAAAAAATAAAAGGCATAGGTCGCTATAATATGTGGGTGACATACTTTGTCTCCATGTCCTAAGTGCTCGTTCTTCACTTCCGCCAGGGTCTTCCAGTTTGTGTTTCCACCACCACCACCAGGTCCTCTCAACTCAGTCATCGACTGTCCATCCATAGCATGCCCTTCCTTATCATACCTGCAAACAAATACAGACAAAAAAAAATTGTCAGCCTCTAATGCTGTCAATCATCAAAAAAATAAATCAGTCAGACATCTGTTCATCTCTACATACGCAACAGCTCATCTGTTCAGGCAGATAAGTAGCGGATATCTTAACTAGATCTACAGAGACAGAGAGAGATCAGCTCCAGCTAGGGAAAAACAGCAGCGGTGGCCACAGAGACGCTGGGGGCTACTTGTGAAATGAATCAACAGTGTAGGAATGGTTCAGGGAGATGGGGTCAGGGCTGCAATGGTGAAATCAGAAACCCATTTTCACTCACGCTCCGGAGTGGCTGGGAAGACGGAGGTTGGGTAGAGAGAGAGAGAAAAAAAACAAAAAAAAACAAAGCTCACTCAGGATGAAGCAGTGTGTCTGAGGAATCGATACCACATTATAATCTAGAGACCATAGGCCTGGTTACCGGAGGGGTAGGATGGGGTGGATCGGTAAATACAAGGGTTCAGGGCTTGTTCTGGGAGGTACAACTAATTGAAAATATCCATGTTAATAGACAAGCATGTGGCCCTGGCTGCTTTTGCCGGGTCTGGCAACTGAAAAATGGCTTTAATTCTAAAAGCATGGCCTCTAAACTTAGTTTTCAGCTTCTTTGTTATATCACCGCACTTACGCACTTCCCAAAATAATTCCCTAAATATAGGTCTAGTCGTGCGTTGCAAAAAGAATCAGCCTATTTCTGATATTATATATATTTTTTTTTTCCTCGCCAGTGTTTCTAACACACTTGAATGAAAAGCAGATACTTAGAAAAGGCAAGTGTATTCATACAACACAGTGATGGTAACTGATAGTAAGCGGGAATGAAGCAAGAAACTAATTGTGAATCTTGCGAATGAGTCATAAAAATAAACAATACCGCAGAATAAAACAAACGCTTCACATGGCCAAGACCTGATGGTGTGCGGTAATTGGCAGACTAAGTCTAAATGTATGGATGACGGGCAGTGCCATCGAGGAAGGCAGAATGAACACCGGAGGAGCAAATTGGAAATGGCATGTGCTTTCGAGCAGTGGAGTGACAGGCTGGCGCTCAGTGCAGCGTGTCTGAACTGAGCAGAGCAGACAACAAGAGGAAAGCAGCGAGATTGAGAACTGAACGGACTGTCACATGTCAGAGGACATGAAACGCTTGTGACAGGAATAGTAAGAGAGGAAAGAAAATTAAGAATCTATGAAGGGATGTCATTAATAAGTCTTGGTTGAGCGCAGTTGCTCAGCAGCTATGAAAAAAAAACAAAGAAAAAAAAAGTACCAAAAAAAAAAATATGAACACGGTATAACTAGGTCCTTCACCTAAAAGATGTAAATAGTTAATATACTGATTAGAAAAACCAATGTCCTAGTATTTAATGCATGTCATAAATATCTTCTTCAGCAAGGTAATCAAAGGAATAATTCAGACAAAATAAATAATTTAAAAATAATTGAAAAATAGGTCAATGTCAATAGTAGGGCTGAGTTTCAAAAATTTCACAAATTGATTCTGATTCACAAGCTTGCGATTCGATTTGATTTTCAATTCAATATCAAATATTTTGGAGTAGGGCTGCCCCCTAATAGCCAACTAACCATTAGTCGATAAGATGATGCTTGGTCAACCAAAATTTTATTAGTCATTTTGTCGCAAAAAAAAAAAATCCACAGTAATTGGCGAAGTCACGAAGCCTGTGACAGACAGATCGTGAATATAGTACATCGGGCAGGACATCCAAACACTCACCTATCATTTATCGACCTTAAATGTGTCTTTTAATTTGAAATATATTAGAAGCAACTTTTTATGGCCACTCAAACTAATGTTAACCTTAAAAAATGTGTGCTTACTGCATTACAGATAAAGGTGCTAGTGCGGTCACTTTGCTCGTAAAATACTTTGTCATTTTTGGTCATACAGATAAAAGTAATACATCTTTTGAATCTGTAAAGACTATGTTTGTGTGCACTCACAACAACAGCAAAACACTGGGCTTTTGTAAAATAATGAAAGCAAACAGGATGTGCTTCCTTCCGTCTCAATCTCTGTGTGAAATTTCGAAATTGTGTATACTTGTCTTACAGACATGAAAAATGAAGGCTATCTATAGAGAGTAAAACATCTACTTTTAAATGAATTCAAATATAAAACAAATATTCTCAGATTATGTAACCTGTCTGAAACATGCATACAGGTGCATCACTACTGCGGAGATGACGAGTCAGTGTCGCTGACTTCATCTCTTAAGCCGAAAACAAAGAACTAATTTATCAAATTATTAAAACGTTAATGCAGTCTCCTTACCGTTTTCCCTGAAACATTCATTATATCTGCCGGTGCACTGTTGCAAGCTTTTCTGAGTGCGCTTCAGCGCTTATTAGGCTATGTAGGCAAAAGGCTCATTATGATTTATATGGTTTATTAATAAACATGCGACTAATAGTCGACTAATGCTTAAAATTAACAATTACTAGTCAACCAGAAAAATCTTTAGTAGAGGGCAGCCCTTGGGTAAAGTACATGCCAAATTTTCTTGCCAAAAAATCTCAACTAATGCTGTAAAATATACATAAGTTGTACTCTTAATATACCTTTATTCAGGTATTAAAGTGGAGGAGACGATCAGTTCACACGTTTAGCACAGCCGCTTCTCTTAAACTGAGGCGCTACAGTGATCTGTCATTCCACATTGAACAGCGCCAAAATGGCATTTATTGTGTGAATACTGCAATAAAATGAACGGAATTCAAAATGAGACCGTTTCATATCAAAGGTAACAAATCACAAAGCTTATTGCAATTTTTTTGATGGGATGCATGCTACAATATTCCGTTCATTAACTGAAAACAGGCAAGACTATTCGATTCTTGGGATTTAAGAATTAATCGTTTTGTAAAAACGAGAATCGATTAAAATCGTTATTTTTTTTTTTACCCAGCCCTAGTAAACAGTATAGTGATATATGATAAAAGCAAAAGAAAAAGAAAAGAAAAAAAACACAAGTTTCAATTTGTTTCTCACATACTGCTTCTGTACTGTATGGATTCAAAAAACCTAGAATATAAACACCAGTCATACGGACTGCTTTTATGGAGCTCGGCAGCATAAATCCTCTGCTATATGGAAAAGCTTAGACATTCTGCCTAAGATCTCCTTTTGTGTTTCACAGAAGAAAATAACACTGGGGTAGAATGATATGGAGGTGAGTAAACAATAACATTTTCATTTTGGGTCAACAATTCCTTTGACCTGGAAAAAGCACAGCAGCAAATGCTTTCTTGAAGCTCACCGTACAGTACAATAGTGTTCCCTGAGGAGAACTTTGCTCATGTGCGGGCCAAGCGGAGAACCCCAAAAATTTCTTTAAACAAAACTGAGTCACAAAAACCAGTGACCCTCGCTTAATATCTCAAATTGAGTTTGATGGAGACATCTAGTGTAAGTACAGGGAGTGCAAGCACAGACTCCTGGGTGTGTGTTGCTTTATTCCGCATGCTGGTTTGAAGGCTCTGACAGGTGGGGTGGAGGCAGGAGTGGTTCAGCTGCCTGTGAGAAGACTGTCGAAAATGAGCCAGTCAAAGTAATTGGCAACCTATGAGTAAGAGCGCATCAGCGAACGAGAAAGAATGATAATGAACAGGACGAGAGTGGCAGGGAGAGAAGGAACGACGGGAGGCGTGACTGACGGTGGAGTATGAAGTCCACTCTGCAGGAGGAGCAGACTAAGAGTGGTCCTAATCTCTGATGCCATCTATTGGACAAAAAAAGACTTGCATCAAAATGCTGAGATATCCATTATTCTACTATCATTAAACGGTTAGTTCAACTAACAATGAACCCTCACCCTGATGTTTCAAACCCATAAAACCTTCATTCATCTTCCGAACACAAATTAAGATATTTCTGATGAAATCCGAGAGCTTTGTGACCCTGCATAGACACAAACGCAGCTACCAAGTTCAAGGCCAAGTAGTAAGGACATCGATAAAATAGTCCATGTGACATCAGTGGTTCAACTGTAATGTTATGAAGCTCTGAGAATACTTTGTGCACGTAATAAAAATAACTTTAACAATTTCTTCTCTTCCGTGTCAGTTGATGCGTGTACAGTTGCATTTCCTTCTATGCAGGGTCAGAAGCCCTCTCGGATTTCATCATAAATATCTTAATTTGTGTTCCGAAGATGAAGGTAGGTCTTATGGGTTTAGAACGACATGAGGGTGAGTAATTAATGACAGAATTTCCATTTTGGGGTGAACTATCACTTTAAGGGTTAGTTTATATACTGTATAAAAGTTTCAGCCAAATATGTAAACTGACTGCTACACTAAAACCAACCAAGGCAACAAGAAGCAACTGCTTGCCAAATTAAATATTTTAGAGTTTAGCATCTAAAGAACAATATGCATTCATTCAAATGCCTATGACTTGCCAGGCTCAGACAACAAAACTAACACTCAATTTACTTTTTTTTTTTTTAAGTTTATCCATTGGTAAGATCTATTACATAAGATACATCAGGCAATAGGTCTCTAAACAGACTTTCAATCACTCATGGATTATTAGCATTTAATAAAATAATTAATTTTTACATAATAACCTCAGAAGAAATACACTGCCCACATTATATCTTGAAGTGCCAAATTACACAATGACGCCAGAGATACTGACAATAAAGCAGCACTGTGACGACAACTCCCTACACTGAGCTCTGGAGCGTGAGAACGAAGGATCCTCAATCAATGTGATTAATTGGATTGACTTTAAACTGCAGACAACATGTGTGTGCCCCAACATGTTCAACTCCACGAGGAACAGACTTCAAGGTTACATCCCACTGGGCCTACATCTTAACAGATCAAAGATGGACACCGTCATTTAAGTCAATATAGTACTGTGTTCACACATTCTACTTACATAAAGTATTTCCAAGTAAAAGAGGATAAGCAACCGAATAAACTCCAAGGTAAAAAACAAACAAAAAAAAAACTGTTTACATGACAGATGGTTGGAGGGAAGGCTGATAAACAACATTGCAAATGCACTTCCTTTGTATATAGATTCAAACAGGAGCAGTGTTTGGATTATACAAACCGAACATTTACAAAAGTATTAACAGTAAACGCTGTAAAACATTTCTCCAACAAGTGACCGTAACAGATGAGTAGTACTATTCATGGACTCGTGGGGGGAAAAAATAAAAACTGTACTTTTATCTTTCTAGCGCATTATTTTTAACCACTGGAGGCTGAAAGTGAACTGCTACAACTGCTGTAAAATAAAGTTACAACTTTAAGAGGTCTCAGAAGTAGAAAACTGGCACAGTGTGTCAAGTGGCTGAATGAGTCCTCATGCTGCAGGCCTCAACAGCACCTCCAGGTTCAAAACAGCACTTACTGCAGCTCTACTAATTGAAGGGCATCTATCGATTCCACAGTGGCCTGCTGGACCTTCAGAAAGCTGGCCAAGAGGCCATGCACTGCGCACTGGCCCATGATTTGAAAGCTCATTATCTCTGGCTCTCCAAGTGAGAAGAGGACAGACGTGAGCTCAGAGACTAAGCGGTTGAACTTACCTACAACTGGATCAGCAAAATTGAAGTTCTGAAACGTCGCTGACAAAGAGCATTTTCAGCCCCTCAGAATGCAAGGGAATATGCCGGTCCAAGCCCTATGCACAGCCATGCATAAGAACCAGATGCTTTGAGCTGGCACTCTGGGACTCTAAGGAAAGCTGCTGTGAGATCACTACCTCTCCACTACCTCACCCCGCTGTGTTCAGTCACATTCCACTACCCTCATTATGTAAATGAAACCTTCAGATCCCCCCAAAATAATTACCCGCTCAAACTTGCAGACTAGAGGCTGGTGAAACAGAGGTTTTAATCGCTTGTCAAAACGTACAAAAAAAGTGGCAGAAATAAAGTGAAATTCAACTCTGCTGCCCTGTTACGCAGCACTTTCATCTTATTTCACTTCAAGGCTGGGGGTCTGTGTTACTGGGAGGTAAATAAATGGAGCACATGGAGAGGAATTGATTGAAACCTGCAGGGAGGATGAAGAGAGACACTCGTGGATGGTTTCAGCCAGGTGGGCTGTTAGGTGGCGAGTATGGATTGTTAACAAGTATTGAGGAAGGATTAGTCAGTGTGGCACTGTAACAAACAGGGTGAAGTGAGGTAGAAGGCTGAGTAACACTTCATGAGTAGCACACAGACCATTAAAAGGATAGTTTGGTCAAATTAAAATGGTAATTTATCATCCTAACTTCATTTCAATTACACCTGTATGATTTTGTTCTATTTTGAGGAACGCAGGGGTTGAAACAACAGTTATGATTTATGCGGCATCCCTATGCAGAATGTCACAGAATTTGCCAAATTCTGGATGAATAAATCAAAAGTATGTCAGTACACTTAAATCAAAACACGATATGGACTAGTGTAATAACCTCAAAAACTATTTAAATATGAATCCAGCATGTTCTCCGTGTCCGTGTGAATGAAGGGTGCAGACACATGGTTTCATTTACTACACACTTGTTTTCAGCCTCTGTTGCCTCAATGTGTGTACATTCATGTTATTTCATGAGCATTGTAACGTGTCCTTTGATAAAAACTATCGTTATATTAAATGTAATGATAGTACTACTAAAAATAAATTAATTAAAACATTAAGGAATATTTGCCAGAAGAAAATATTTTCCAGAATACATTTAAAAGGAAACCGTGAAAACAGTATTTCTGGAAAAATAAATAAATACATATCGTCGCTGTCGGGCGGAATCCTCGTATCTCCAAAACCGTAATTTTTCAGGAAATGAAAAAAACTGCATATTTTTTGAGTTATTAAATATTTTATCGTTAAAGTTGGTATTATACCATATATTGCTATCATACACTGTTGTGTACCAACATTAAGACAACATTTCCCCAAAATCATGTTTTATCGGAGATACGAGGTTTTATGACTTGGGAGCCGGGAGATACGAGCTTACGCCGTCATTGATAAGAATGGTACAGACACAGACTTCGCTGCTGCCAGCAGTGTTCATCAAAGTCTGCGGTCGCGTTGAGCCTTTTGACAAGAGAAAAGGCTTCAATAGTTAACCAAAGCTAACGACTGTGGTTACATACATTTTCCTAAACTCTATTTTAAAGGTTAGAGCTATGAGTGATGCAATACCAAAATAAAACGATAAGCTGACTGGGCTGTCTAATAGGCGGAAATTAATCTGCGGGCAAACAAAGTCTGCGGTCGCATTGAGCCTTTTGACAAGAGAAAATGCTTCAATAGTTAACCAAAGCCAAAGACTGTAGTTACATACATCTTCCTAAACTCTATTTTAAAGGTTTAAGAGCTATAAGTGATGCAATACAAAAACCCGAGTCCGTCTTTTTTCCTCTTAATTATTCCAGAACAGCTTATACTACTGTTTCAGCTATGAACATAGTTACGTTTTGTATGTAACGCCAAAGTGGTTATATTTCGTTTCGTTTTCTTATTAAGTTAATTTAGAAAAACTTTTGGAGCATTTTTTTGTTCGTTAAATATCAGTTTGTTTGTTTTTTTTTACGAACAGCGGCCAGCGGAAGACTGTTTAGTCTGATCAATTTGCCTTTTAAATCACCACGACTTGCATAAAATAAAATCTATAGATCTAAAACAGTTAAAGTAGCTATAGAACAATGTTAGTTTAAACATTAAACCTAGATAAATGTGCGCTATTATGTGAATATCGTTTTTGAAGAGGAGAAGCTGAAATCGCTTTGCAGGACATGAGGAGTCAGCGCGATCATATTTTTCAGCGAATAGGCTACATGTCTCACAAACATGATAAATAAATAGAAAGCTTTAAATTATTACTTAACGAAATAATACAAATGAGAAAAAAACGCTTTCATTATGTAATCCGGAAAGATGCTTTCCTTCAAAAGTTGCGTCCAAAGAAGAGATTGCGAGTCAGGGTCTTTGCGACATTATCTCAGAATACACTAGTTAATTAATGGATCATTCAAATATCTCCTTAATGTTTCCACCGACACATTCAATGCTAATTATTTTTGCCGGTGCTTTGTGACAAGAAGATGGAAGGGGACATATGCCCCGACGCTCCAGCGGAGTGAAGAAAAGGTGGAGATACGAGCTCTTCTCAGACAGTTGAAGTGTTCAGATGAGTTAAGAAATTTGCTCTCAAGCTATTTTCAACACTTTAGATTGGTTAATAATTTGTAAAAATTACAGATCCACGTGGGCACTGACCGATAGCATCGATTTGTGAAAAAATATGAAATTGACAAAATTTGGACATACGAGGTTTCCGCCCGACAGCGACGATATATTACATATACATACATAGGTGCATCTCAACAAATTAGAATATGGTGACATGCCAATCAGCTAATCAACTCACAACACCAGCAAAAGTTTCCTGAGACTTCAAAATGGTCTCTCAGTTTGGTTCACTAGGCTACACAATCATGAAGAAAACTGCTGATCTATCTGATCTATCATTGCCAAATCATCCAAGCATGTTAACAGAAAGTTGAGTGGAAGGAAAAAGTGTGGAGTAAAAAGACGCACAACGAACCGAGAGAACCACAGCCTTGAGAGGCTTGTCAAGCAAAATCGACAAGAATTGGGTGAACTTCACAAGGAATGGACTGAGGCTGGGGTCAAGGCATCAAGGCCACCACACACAGACGTGTCAAAGAATCTGGCTACAGTTGTCGTATTCCTCTTGTTAAGCCACTCCTGAACCACAGACAACGTCAGAGGCGTCTTACCTGGGCTAAGGAGAAGAAGAACTGGACTGTTGCCTAGTGCTCCAAAGTCCTCTTTTCAGATGAGAGCAAGTTTTTGCAAAATTTAATTTGGAAACCAAAGTCCTAGAGTCTGGATGAAGGGTGGGGAAGCTCATAGCCCAGGTTGCTTGAAGTCCAGTGTTAATTTTCCACAGTCTGTGATGATTTGGGGTGCAATGTCATCTGCTGGAGTTGGTCCACTGTGTTTTATGAAAACCAAAGTCACTGCACCCATTTACCAAGAAATTTTAGAGCACTTCATGCTTCCTTCTGCTGACCAGCTTTTTAAAGATGCTGATTTCATTTTCCAGCAGGATTTGGCACCTACCCACACTGCCAAAAGCACCAAAAGTTGGTTAAATGACCATGGTGTTGGTGTGCTTGACTGGCCAGCAAACTCACCAGACCTAAACTCCATAGAGAATCTATGGGGTATTGTCAAGAGGAAAATGAGAAACAAAAAGACCAAAAAAAAATGCAGATGAGCTAATTATGTGTGTAATTATGTTTACCTAAAAAAAAAAAAAGTAACATATTCCCACTGAATTTGGCATCTTTTATGCTCTTTTTTTTTTTTGAACAACTATTAAACTGGGCAGAAGTGCAATACATTTTGCAAGTGCTCCATAATGATAATTTTGTATATATATACATATAAAGTTCTACAGAAGCACTTCATTATTCATATTATTTCATTATAAATTCCTGAAAATGTAGTTAATAATGCAAGATTTAAGAATTGAGTTGATCCTAGTTTATATGTAGCATTCACATAAAACTCTATTAGAACGAGAAAAATGCATTAATAAACATTTTCTTTTTATGTTTACTTTTTGTGTTTTGAAAGTGTACAATGATTGTTGTTTACTCAAATAATCACAATCTGGTGATTATGTAATAACTGTGACAGGTCTATCAAGGCTATTTTAAGATTTATAATTAGAAATTTGGCAGTCCCAACACACACCTTAATTGGCAAGAGAAGGCAGAGGAAAACATTAAATGAGTCATAACAGTTTATGAATTCCTTCAGTAACCAATAATACTCTATGAGGATTAAGACTCCAAAAACACAAGCAGCCATCACGTACTCTGCACTGCTGCCTTGTATGAAAGTATTTATAACACCACCATCTCTAGTTCGGCTCCGTCGTTTCCCCATCTTCCTTGTTTCATATCCCCAGAGCAGAAATAAACATTCCTGTTCTCAAAGGAACCAAGTCACATGAGTCCACCAGGGGAAATTGAACATCTTGGCAGGGGATTAGCCATGATTTGCATTCCTATATCAGCCTGAATGCAAAGCCCACCAGAGCGCCGCTGATAGAGCTAATCTTGATATCAAAGGCATGAGCATGCTCACCCTCTTGGAGTTCTAGAGTGTGCATTTTAGTGTCTGCTCTCTGCTCGTCCCAATTCTCACAAGTGGAGAAATAAAAACAGGAGCGCATCAGAACGCATCTGTCTCGTCTAGGACAAACACTTAACAACAGATGCACCACGTATTGTCTGCATGATTCGAGAGAGAGAAAAACAGAGAAAAATCACTCACCATCCCCGCAGTTTGTATGCCTCGGGAATGTCAGGGTTGATCATGACCGTGCTGCTGTAGAGAGTGGAGAGAGAACGCCCACCAAAGTCAGACAATCTCGCTCCCTTAATGGCCAAGATAGGCTGCCCGCTGCCATCAAACGTCTCTGCCTGGAGAGTGAGAGAAGGAAAGAGAAATAGTTAAGCACTGAACAACTGCACATACAGAGTGACATTTTTCTTGCAAGCAGCAGTGCAAAGGATCCATACGTATTTTTCATCTAATTGTGGTTTTATGCATTTTGGTCTGTTATGCCAAACAGAAGCAGACATCTGGCAGCTGTAATGGGAAAGGGAAGTTTCTCCAAATGCTTGACAAAAACAATCTTGTACAAGATCAGAGCGTTTAGGACTACATGTCACTGTCTGCATGAGGATTGCAGGCAGCTTTGATCACACTATCATTCAAATGTTTGAGGTCCATATGTTTGTATTCTTTTATGAAAGAAACTAATACCTTTATTCAGCAAGCATGCATTAAAGGGATAGTTCACCCAAAAGTGAAAATTCTGTCATTAATGACTCACTCTCACATCATTCTAAACCTACAAAACCTTTGTTCATCTTCGGAACACAAATTAAGATATTTTGATGAAACTGGAGTTTTCTGCCCCTGCAAAGACAGCAACGCAACAAACGTTCCAGTCCCAAAAAAAGTACTGAAGACATCATTAAAAGTCCATGTGACATCAGTGTTTCAACCTTAACTTTATGAAGCTACGAGAATACTTGTGTGCACAAAGACCAAAAAAAATAAATAAATAAAAAGATTTATTCAACAACTGTCTCTCTTTTATCAATATTCAAAATAAAATAAAAAAAATTATGGTTGAACCACTGATGTCAAATGAACTATTTTAACAAATGTCCTTACTACCTTTCTGGGTCTTGAACGTATCAGTTGCATTGATGTCTATGCAGGGTTAGAAAGCTCTTGGATTTCATCAAAAACATCTTAACTTGTGTTCCAAGATGAACAAAGGTCTTGCGGGTTTGAAATGACAAGAGGGTGAGTAATTAATAACAGAATTTACATTATTGTTAGACTATCCTTTTAAATTGATTAAAAAAAGTAATGGTAAAGACATTTATCTTACAAAAGAGTTCCATTTCAAATAAGCACTGTTCTTTTGAACTTGCTATTCATCAAAGGCATAATGTTTTTTGAACATCAAATCTGCATATTAAAATACATTTCTGAAAGATTTTTTCTAATATTTCTAAATAATTTATCACAATATTAACTAATTTTACTAAATCAATTGTGTCAAATTGTATCATTACAATCAAATACACTGTATTGCACATTTTATGCAAAAAATCATTACAATATTAAGTAAAGATCATGTTCCATGAAGATATTTTATAAATTTCATTACATACATATTTCAAAAAACTTAATTTTTGATTAGTAATATGCATTGCTAAAAACTTTAAAGGTGATTTTCTCAATATTTAGATTTATGTGGCACATTTCAAATATTGTCCTATCCTAACAAACCACACAATGAAAAGCTATAAGACACTGGATAATTTAACAAATAAATAAAGACTGATTGACACGCACATCATTTCCCCACATGGTGAGCTGGATGACTTTGCCGGAAATGTCCATGAGTTGGATGTTCCTCTTGGAAACCTCACGACTGTTCTTGGTCGTGATGCGCGTCACATCCTCTGTGTTTTTACACACTCCAATCACATCTGTAAACACACACGCCACACAGGTTTACAACACTGCTACTCCCCCCAATTTACCAACAGTAAATAGGTTTGGGATGGCTATACCACTCATCCAGAATGTAATTCCAAAACACCCGTCATCGCTCCATTACAGCGCGCCATCTTAATCCTCTCATATCAGACGCCGTTATGAATCATTTAGCTGCCATTAGGAGCGTTTCACAAATCACTGCCAGCACCTGACTCAAATCTCGGATAAGAAATACGCCTGCTGCACCTCGGCGTGCTCCGACTGCCATTACCATAATTAGAGGCATGCTTATTGACTCTTCATTCTACCAGTGACAGCATCTTTCTCCTCTGGTTCTGCTAGAACCCGACAGGGACACAAAGTCAATCTGCGCCACAGGCCATTACTGTCATAAGCATTATTAATATTGCGTTCATCATCAACGTTATAATTACCACAACCTCCTGGGTCTCAACACATTTGTTACGCAGAGCCGCGCCACTGTCTCCATCGCAGTTAATTATTAAAGCGCTGGTTATTGATGATGCCAATCGCACAGGCAGGGGAAGACGCTCACCTACGATGGTGTCTTTCTCACGGGATTCCAGGTCAGCAATGGAAACAAAGTCGCACTGCACCATGGGGACGTCGTGGCTGTCCTCGCAAGGGATGATGCTCGTCTCGCCGTTTAGAGTCATCTCGTAGTCATTCTTAAGCGAAGAGAATTGTTTGTTGGCAATCTTCAGGGTCCCTTTTGAGATGTAGTAGACCTAAGGACAACAAAAATAAGGTCACATTATTAACATACTTCATCCACCTTATTTTTCAACATGGAAGTATGCCTATGGGTGAGACTAGTGGTTCATTAGCCGCTATTGGGAAATAACAACAACAACAACAACATGCAGTAAACAGTAAAACTGTTTGCACTACAAACCAGGGTTCTCAATTTAGAAAATACATTAAAATAATATGGTAAGACACACAAATTTGCAATACCAAGCAGCAAAACCAGCCGTTTCATAAAGATAAAAACAGCTGGATGCAGATGAGACTGGAAGCCAGAACCATCAAATTTAACTAAATTTAAAGGCCTTACTTTTCCCTGCTCGATGAGGGAGTAGAATTTGTCCACCTCGTTATTGAATCCAGTTGCTCTGATCTCCCCCTATAATAAAAATTATTTTAAAAAAAGAAGTTATTGCATATCATTACTTTTACAAGTTCCTCATCTGATCACTGTTGATGAATGCTTACGCTTTCATCCACAAGCTCCATGGAGAAGAGCTTCCCATCCCCTCTGGAGTTACTCCATGTGCGGATGGCACTTTTGTTGGTGACTCTGGCTCTGACAGTCCATCTGAAGAAAACAACACACTCTTATGAATTATGAGTTATGTTCCAAATGGATTGGAAAGAAAAATATTCAGGGGAGTAGATGTGAGACTGACTTTGACTGGTATGGATTGAGGCTGGCAATGGGCACAACTTTAGAGCTGCCTCCAGGAGTGTTGGGGGCAGCCATGGGCTTTTTCCCAAAGCTCGGAGCAGAAGGTCTGTTCATTGAACCTAATGAGAGTAAAAGAGAAATCACAGCAAAATCAACACAAATAAACAAAGATCTATAATAGGGTAGACATAATCAGACACCTAGAGCACAGCTTTGAAATAACTGACTGTAATGACAACACCTATGAAACAATCTTATGTGACAATCTCAAAAGTGTGAATTAAAACAGCTTTCGAATATAGCTTGTGATGCCACACTGAAGTAAAAAAAATGTCAAAGAAGATTAGATTCTGTGCTCAAAATACATAATTAAAACAACTTCAAATGCTTTTTGATAACAATAATGGATATCTACATGTTAAAAGGAATGAAATGAAGACTTTCTATTCTTGGAGATAAAAATGACATGAAAACAACAAAAAGCAGTTCATGAACTCCCACAACATCAAATGCAAGATCACAAGCACTACTTAAGGGCTAGACCCTGTTTCCATTACCAAACTATATTTATTTATATATTCCTTTGTGAAGTAATATTATATCCCTCCTCAACAAATCACAACAATCAAATCTGACATTCAGCAAAGAACAAGTTACACATTCAAGTTTACTACTTATGGCTATGAGTTGGATCAAATCCCTGACAAGAAGTGCAAGCAACTGCCTATTATTAGTCATGATATTAATAGTTGTGCTTGCCTTAAAAAGCACAACTAGCAGTGATATAAATATCATAAATGCACATTATTTTAGAAGATATAATTATATACAAACATTCATTAGCACATGAACAGTAACTAAAGCACACCAGTTGCAATATGATTCCTACCCTTTCCACTGCTGTTCTACTTCATACTCTTTCTACAACCCAGCATGTCAAGTTTAAAACATTTCCAACAGACCGTGCAAAGAGTAAAGTGAAAAAAGATTTTGTTTGGTTTAATTAAGTTTGTTTATCAGTTCACCTAAAAACCGTTGGTCAGTGGTTAGTTTTCAAATCAGTTACCATAGTTACGATTAATTTATCATTTAAAGGTCCACTGATGTGCTTTGAAACAAGGCGTTATTCTATGGCTGTGTCCAAAAGTCTAGGCAGCTGACTTGCTGCCTTACCAGGCAATGACTACGCAGGCAGTGTTTTTGCACAAAGGCACCTTATGAAACTGATTTCGGACAGCCTTCTGAGGCAGCATAACGGTTAAATGATCTACAACAAAATAGAACGAGTTTTGATGATAACTGAACGAATATTTAATTGCTATAATACTGATTTTTCGCTAGAAATAACATCAAAAGACCAAAAAGTTAGTCAGAAATGTACATTTACACATAAACTGACCACTGACGCTGTCTTTATTTTTTTTTAGCTCAACCGTCACGAATGGAACGAACAGGTTTGTGGGATATTAAAGGCAGCAAAGGATGCATCTATGCTGCCTTCAAAATTCGATCAGAAGAAGGTACCTCCGGAGACAGGAAGTGAAGCAGAATTTGGATTCGGACGTGCCTGGATGCCTTCCTGCCTTGGAATGCTGCCGCTGAAGGCAGCATTTTAGAACTTTTGGACGCAGCCTAGGGCTGTGCAGATAATCGGACGCGATATCATGCGCATCTCGTCAGTAATGCCGGTTCTGTGATTAGTCGTAAATCTCATTCACGTGTTCATTCATGCAGCCGCGTTTACTACACAGAGCCATAGTTCACTGATAAGCTACGCAGTTTCGCGTGCATAATCGATATATATCGCCTGCGATAATGAAGGCGATATTTGCGTAGCTTGTCAGTGAACTACGGCTCTGTGTAGTAAACGCGGCTGCATGAATGAACACGTGAATGAGATTTACGACTAATCACAGAACCGGCATTACTGACGAGATGCGCATGATAATTTGCGTCCAAATATCGCACAGCCCTAATGCAGCCTACGTGTTGACGTAATTTCAACTGAAACAGGAAGACAGGACATATCAAGAAGTCCCACCACCTCTTTTAAACAGCCAATAGCGTTTCGTTCATATCACAACTTGGTTTGCATTTGACAACATGACAGCCACAATCTCAACCACATTGCTATAAAATATAGCATTCTGTGCATAATTCGAATGTGTCAGATACGTTTTGTGGTCTGCATTAATTTGCTCCAACGCAATGCATATTTACACTGTCTGAATCGTTCCCTATCCCCATATAGTCTTCAGTGTCTATGGACCTTTTCCACATTTCCGGGTTTTTTGGCAGCGGAAGTCGTCATAGTTGGGTTAACTTCGAGAGCAGCAAATGGGAGAGTACAACAAATATATTTTTTGCATTACGATGTGCTCAAATAGCAAAAGAAAAACTCCACGATAAGTGATTTCACGGCTTCCATAAAGAGGAAAAATATTGAGAGAGACTGATAATGGCAATCAGAAGAGAGAACGACGTCAAATTTACGTCTCTCCCATTGACGCTGCATTAGAAACACCCTTGCACTAGTGTTAATTAGTTTTTCTAGAAAGCATTTGTTTGGACAAAGTTTGATGAGAAGTTGAAGTGCAGAGTGATGTAATCAAAAAAGTTGATCCATAATGGCAGAAGTTAGAGACTAAGTTTTGAATGTAATTTATCTTGTAAATGCAAATTTTGGTAAGGTTTTGAGGCACACTAGTTTATATTAGTAATAATACTAAAAGCAAATAAAAATTAATTGATTTCATAGAGACTTAAGGCCTATGGTCTTGAATTTTTTCTGAACTTTATTATGTCAGGTCTTTAAAGGAACTATGAGTATCCTGAAAATGTGTCACATTTTCAACTAATATATTTGTTACTTTAGTAATCATGTAATTTTATAAACTAAAATACAATCAATTCAGAACTTTATAACACAACTGACAGCAATGTTAAAAGCTGAACACAGTTTATTTCCATACCATCACTTCCATTCTGAGGCTGTAATGGACGCATATTTGGAGCTGGAGCTGTATTCTGTTGTGGCTTTGTCTGGCCTATAACACACACATAAAAAAATAAATCAGATATGGCAGGAAAATAAAACATGAGAATAACTAATATGTTTCCATAAAATATGATGTGTCAGATGTACTCTCACCCTCCACATAAGGAGTTGGGTCTCCAATTTTTCCTGCCATCTGGTCAGCAGACTTGACCACTTCCATGTCCAGTATAACCACCACACGTCTGTGTACAACAAACACAAAAACTTGATAATATGCATTAATAAACATATGCTGTTGTTCAAACGTTTGAGATCAGTAAGATCTTTTATTTTTTAAGAAATTAATATTTTCATTCAGCAAGCATACAATAAACTAATTAAATTTTTTTTAATAAATAAAAGCAGACTTGGTGAGTTAAGAGGCTTCTTAGTTCTTACAAAAACATAAAAAAAAAGCCTAACTGTATATGAAGAGTTCAGATGCAAAACCCCCTAAAAGCCATCTCAGTCAAAATTGAGATAATGATACTGAGTGAATGCTCTCTACACATTATTCATCCATCAAATTCTTTTACTTCAAACCAGCCTCAGCCCAATCAGCAGTACCGGTACTTGGGTAGAAACCTATACTTCATTTTTTAAAGAAAGACGTCAGATGGATTTAGAGGCTTTTGCAACTGACCTCTTCATAAATAAAGCATACCCACAAAGATGCAAATCTATTAAACATCCTAATAATAACAACTGTGAAAATCAAGACCTCAAGATGAATGCTTACCGTCCATCTTTCAGAACATTAGTGACGTTCCTTTTCAGCATACACACACAGTTAGCGGCCAACTGGTTTTGCTCAGCCATGGGATTGAGCTGTGTAGAGAGCATGAATGCTGGATGCAAGGGGGAAATGGACAAAAGAAATTAAAGAACACATAGTGTGAGGTTATTTGCATTTTTATAGAAAAGCCAGGGTTTGCATCCCAAATATATGACTACATTACATCTTAACACAGACATCACTCACTTCTAACTTTAAAGAAACTCCTTGTCCAAATTATCACAATACTAGCTTTCAAACACACAACCACCTAACATGGAAAAGGTCGCGTTAACCGAATATTGTCTATCATTTACAAATTAATATTCATTTTTTTTTGTTTACTTTGACAGATTACACTAAGAATGATTTATTGTAACTCGTAACTGTAATTCCCGCCCCTGTCCAGTTGGTGGCGAGTGCGCTCCAGTGTGGCAGCAGAGCACGGGATCCAGAACAAAAATTAAACCGGAATTTTTTGCTATGTGTTTGAGTACACACAAGCGGGTACCCAGTTTAAGCTACAGCGCCACATTAAAGAGCTCCAAAACTGTGTGTTGTTTAAATTTTCTAATGAAATATACAATTTACAATCTGAAACACTGTTTCATATCAAGACTAACAAAGAACAGAGCTTAGCATATTGCAGTTTCCTGGAAGAGAGGCACACTACTGTTCATTCATCAACTGAAAACAACATAGAACAAAAGATCAAATGGGATTTAAGAATCGATATTGATTCATAAAAATGAGAATCTATTAAAATGGAGAAATTTTAATAGATTAAAAGTGTATTTTGTTTTAATGGCCTCCGCTGTCACTGTCTCTGTTCATCTGTACTTTCAAAATAAATGCATAAGCCTATATCGTCCTGTAGATTCATGATTAAAAATGAAAATGTAAACAAAAATAAAAGCAATTAAATGTGTTATTGTAATTAAAATATGAAAATTAAAAAGGCGGGAAATAATAGATTATGATGGAATTTTTACAACCCTGCCCGTCAAAATGACAGACAATGTTAAAGTCTAAGGCAACCTCTGTACATAAAAAATATTGCAGAGAGTTATGACTAAAAGTCCCAAATGTGAACTCAAATAACAGCTATTTTGCAAAACACTTTAATACAACAAGTCCAAAACTTCCTGGACAATGGAAATTGAAATCAATTTATAAGAGAGACATCTAATTAAATTAAAGGCATCTGCAAACTGATCAGACTTACAGGACATTGTGTGCAGCCCATCACTCATCATGAGACGGAAACGGGACAGGCCATTTCCCCCATCAATTTTGCGAATGTTCTGGAAAGGATATTCAACAGAATAAAGATGACTAGCATGAAAATAAAAGGTCTGGTGCCTTAACCAAGCAAAGAAACAAGTGTAAACTTTCAGAAGTGTAAGATAACGAAAACATACTAATATAATCAATGAAAAATGAGAAACAAAAGTCTGATACAACAACAGTTTCAGTTTAGGCCTACTGAAATGTTACAAATAATGACTTTTCAAATATAACATGTAACACTTTATTCCCCTCAGAAACCACAACATCTGATTATGGCATTAATATCTGCAAAATCTGCCATAACAGCATCCCTATTTTATCAAATGTATATAATAACTATTAACATTAATAACTTAAACAATATGCAATAAATCTGACAGTTACCACACACTGCAGAACAGGGTTGCTGACTTCAATTCCTTTTGTCAGGGACTGAAAAGAAAAATAATACATGAACTTTTCCAACATTACAATACAAATAAGATTAACAATATCAGAACATTCAGTTATCTGCCTTACTTCACCCACACTCAGTAAAGAAAACACAGTAAAGAAAAAAAAAAGACAACGCAATCCATTTTTCATCCACAATGATTCTGACTTTCTTATCGTATGTTCATCTTAATAATGTTAATGTATACAATAATTTAAATAAGCCAATACATGTAACGTTATGAGTTTACTTTGTACGGACAATATAAACATACGCAATTGTACCGTAATGTGTTAAAATTGTAGTCATTCCATTTAACCTCGTTACAGTTAAAACATGCAATCGTGGAAAAATAACGTAATGAAACATTAAAGGCAATAATAATGATTTGATTTAGTTTTACTGTCATAGTGCCAAACCGCAGGATATAAACTTGCTGGCTAACGCACTTAGCGAGCTTATGGTTGCAAAGGTGGAAAACTGCCGGATGCTGCCGTATTCTTACCTCAATTGCCCCTTCTGACAAGCGAACAGTCATATTTTCAGAAAAATATTGCAAAACCGAAGATTAAACTTTGTTATGATAATAGACAACAACCGCCTCTGGCATTCAGCAGTCTCCCGTCTCCTCGCGCCAACTCACTCCAAACGCGCGAAAGTGCAACACACGATGACGAATTTCCTCTTACCAAACCACTTCCGCTAAACTTCAAAATAAATAATGCATTGTCTTAGAACACAAACTAGTATTATCCCTGCTTTGATACACTAAACGTTCTTTGGATTTTGTTTGTATTTTGGAGACCATTTAATCTGGCCCATGTTTGTTCTATTTAAACATTTTGTAACAAACAGTTTTTCATTTCAATCACCCCAGTTTTCTGTTAATATACTCTAGGTTCTGTGTTCTGTAATGATATGACAAAAATGAAAATGTCAAGAAAAGCTTATTTAATTGTATGCAGTAAATACATTTTGACCAGTATTTATTTTTTTAAAACATTTTTAATAATCAAACAATATTATTCAAAAGTTTAAAAACAGTAAGATGTTTAATGTTTTTAAAGAAGTATCTTCTGCTCACCAAGCCTGCATTTATTTGATTCAAAGTACAGTACATTTAAACTATTTAAAATAACCGTTTTCTATTTGAATATATTTTAAAATGTAGTTTATTCCTGTGATCAAAGCTACACTTTCAGCATCATTACTCCAGTCTTCAGTGTCACATGATTCTTCACAAATCATTCTACACAATTCATATACCTTTTTTTGTAAAAGAAATTATAGATATTAATACTTTTATTCAGCAAGGATGGTTTAAATTGTTTAAAAGTGATGGTAAAGACATTTATAATGTTACAAAAGATTTCTATTTCCAACAAATGCTGTTCTATTCATTACAGAAATCTGAAAAATATACTCAGCTGTTTTCAACATAATAATAAATGTTTTTAAGCAGCAAATCAGAATATTAAAATGATTTCTGAAGGACCATGTGACTGGAGTAATTATGCTAAAAATGCAGCTTTTAAATCATAGGAATAAATTACATTTTAAAATATATTCAATTAGAAAACATTTATTTTATTTGAATAGTACAAATATTTCACAAATTTACTGTAGTGTTTTTCCTGTAGCGTTGCAAATTGTTATATAGGATCTGAAAGAAGGCGCAGTTTCACTAAACTAAAATAATAAGAAAAACTTAAAGACACTTGTAATTTCTGGTCAAATTTCTTTAATTAAAAAACAAACAAGCAAACAACATTAATTTACATACGGGGACAAATTTCAATTTATCTGCTAGAATTAACTTTATATTAGTATTGATGTCCTTAATTTGTCTCCCAGTGGGGACCAACTACGCAGTCAACGATCACTTATGGACTCATTCTGCTATGCTAAATGTATGAAAACAATCTACTTTGGAGGAAGATCAAAAGAGTGTGGCTTGTCACTAATTTTATCTGAATTGCCAGGGCTTGTGACCACAGTGGATGCTCCAGGGTTTGGGTTGGAAATCACTCCCAAGAAGAATGGCGTTTGACTTAAGTCATCCATTAGGGCGAAGAAAAACGGCTGGTTGACAGTAAATGAAGGGTTGGAGCGTGAGATGACAACACTTGTTGCTGCTGCTGCCTCTGCGCCCTCTTCATTTATCTCAACACTGGACATATGCTGTACACTGGACACAAACAAGGGGCCCACAGAGATGCGGTCCAACTTCGGGTTACTAAATAGCATTCCTAAACCTGGATTGGATGGAGTAGAATTATATATTTGTTAATATAAATTATTAAATAATATTCAAATATATTAAGATGATTCTGAATCCAAGGTGATTATACATCTTACCCATGTTTGTCATGGCTTCTTGAAGGTCCTGGTTGAAATCAAGTTTGAATTTTGGGAGTTTGACCTGCATGTTTCGTTCTCGTGGTAGTCGATGGTAAATATCTGAGATGTTGAGCTTAGCTGCAATAGCTGATACATTCACATGTCCAGATGTCGGCATTATTACTAGCAGACTCTTGTCACCTTTAAAGGGGAATCGAGCAACCTATAGAGATCAAATAGTGAGAAACAGAGATCAGTAGTGAGGAATAAAGATTTATAAAGTAGCATCTTAAAGGCAGTAACCTGGGAATCCAGTTCATGATGGGTGAAGATGCTGAGAGGATACTTTGGCCCAAGCATCATATCCACATTAACAATCTGGTTTTCATCTATGTAGAAGAGCTCAGTGGAGGTGAAGAGAGGGTCAAAGCGAGTGAGCCATTCTCCTGTGAGAGAGAAAATTAGACTTGTGTTCTTGACTTGTATAATTAGACTTGGGTGGACCTTTATCGATTTACACTTGTGAAATAACAAGGGATCTATAATGCAGCAGATCTGAGTAATAATCCTCTGATGTGACTAATGTGAAATACTTGTGAAATACTTGCTGGTAACAGGTGTTTGTTCTGACCTTTGTAGTGCATAGCACTGATGAGCACCATAACGGCACTGAGAGGCAGGCTGGACAAAAACTCTGAGATGTGCCCATTTGTGACTTTCTTAACCCATTCATTGATGTCACTGACATCAGTCAAAGTGGCCGGCTCTGAGTCATACAGTTTTTGTGAATCTTCCACAAAGTCCTGTTTCACACTAAATCCTATGGAAAAAGAAAAGCATTCATAGCTTTGCACAGTACAGTAATAAAATGTCCCTCAAATATCAACCTGAAAGCAAATATCAACCAGAATTCAAATTTCCAATCCCATTTAAAAGAAAAACTGAAAGGTGGCTGTCCTGAATCCTAACCTCTAAACTTCAACTTATGAAAATGATATTTAAATCATTTTGCATTGTATTCCTTTTTAAAAAATACCCTTTTCACAAAAAAAGTGAAGCTCAAAAAATATATATTCATTTTATATTTTCTTTGTAAATTATGAAACTTTATGTAAAAAATGTGTCCCGCATTTTCATGTCACTACCGAAATAGTGTATGTTTAAGTCCATTGGCTGAGACTGATTTTATCAGGAAATATTTATATATCATTCTCTCTTATAGCTACATGGTAAGTAGATAGGTCCCATCATTTTGAGGTAAATGTGTTCAAAAGACTCAAAATCTGTGTGTAACTTTTTTTTTTCTTTAATTAAATTCCATAACATTTTGTTTTTATATGTGTTTCACTGTTCAGAACTGTGCTAGCTAACTATGTGCTGATTGGCATCTTTGAGCTAGTTTCAAAAGTATCTAAAATGATCATTACCAAAATAGTGGCGACTAAAACATTTTATTGAAGTTTCAGTAGTGACATCTTTGGGGTTTTTTGGCTGTAATTTCATAAAATTTTGTTTTGTATGTGTTCCACTGTTCAAAACTGTGCTAGCTAACCATGTGCTGATTAGCATCTTTCAGCTAGGTTCAAAAGTATCTAAAATTGTCACTACCGAAATAGTCGCAACCAAAACATTTGTTGAAGTTCTGGGAGCGACATCTTTGTTTTTATGTGCGTACAACTGTTAGGAAGTGTGCTAGCTAACCATGTGCTGATTAGCATCTTTGAGCTACCGTAACTACCATAACAGTCACAACCAAAACATGACATTATTGTTTTGGTAGTGACAAATGGGAATGCATAATCCTTTATTTGGAGGAAATAAACATTTCTATGCAATTTTTTTTGTATTTTAGTATGTTTTAGTATGTGGGTTAAAATTTTGTAATGTGATCTGGTCGCTACCAAAGCATTACTGTCACTAAGCAAAATCTTAATAGGTCAATATAACCCTTTTTACTAAATTATACTGTGTTTAAGTAGTGGCAAATTTGGGGAGATGACAAATATTCCAAAACTTTCTAAAAAAATATATAATATGATAATTAACTGCACAATTACTAGAAATGTGTACCGTGGTTATTCAATTTGCATATTTACAAAATTCGTGAAAACACCAGCTCTGACTTTGTACCAATTAGAATGGCCTATATATATCTCACCAGTTTTCAGATAGATGCGGCTGCCGATAGACAGGCTCCTTTTGCGGAAGTTGCGCAGGAGGCTGCTGAGAGCAGTGTGGTAGCAGGGCAGTGTGTCCGCATGCAGGTGGTGCAGAAGCAGCTCTTCTGTTTCATTAGTTGCTCCTACGTTTCAGAAAAACAACAAGATTGTCTCATTGAGATATATATAACATCACTAAATAAATGGATGCAATTTTTTCCTGTTTTTCATTGTAGATTTACCCAGTGCTAGCTGTGAGAGTGCTACAGACAAGCTAAGAGGGGAAATTATGACATTGGGCTGTTCTGGACTGGACTTTAAGTTTTCCATGAACCAAAGGCCAAGCTTCATAATGCCATTGCCTACAGTCCGCTTAATCTGTTGGCTGGTCATGTCCCCATCACAGAGCGAATCAAGATCTTCTTCAGAGGAGCCCTCTTTCTGCCCAGGAGCTGTGGTTGAAGGATCTGTTTCCAGGCCATCTGGAGAAACTGTGAGTGCTTCTGTTATGGTGGGGTCAAGAGTGCCCTTCAAATAGAGGGACAGGGTGATTGGAGTGTCAAAAATCTAAACATTGTCAAAAATGTGTATACCTTCAAAGATGTTCTTACTGATATGGGTTTACTAGGCATCAGTGGGATGAGAGGAATTACAGGATCCGCTCCATCATCTGGTTCAGCTGCATCTTCCTACAGTGACAAGGAGTATGGCGTTTCAGTAATAGAATAAAATCAATAATAAAATTAAAAATAGAATAAAATTATTTGGAAAAAATAAACAACATAAGATCGGGTTAAGTGCTTTACCGTCCAGCCTTGCTTGGCGTAACAAAGGAGGAGGAATGCCAAAAAACACAAGTTCATGTTCTAGAAGTTAGTCTAAAAACCAAAGAACAGCACAGTTTATGCAGAATTTGGGGGGATTGGCACTGATCATTTGTTCAAAAGTATTCGTATGTGACCCGGGACCACAAAACCAGTCATAAGTGTCAATTTTTACATCATCTAAAAAAAATAAATAAGCTTTCACAGAAAATCTGGAATTTGAGGATGCAAAAATGCAAATATTGAGTTCTTATCTTATAATGAAGTTCTTAGTGATGCAAGCACAGCAAAAAATGATTTTCTTACTTAGATTTTTGTCTTGTTTCCAACCAAAATATCTAAAAATTCCTAAATCAAGAAGGATTTTCTTGACAAGTAAAAATTATTGTCTTGTTTTCAGAAAAAAAGTCAAAATTAAGTTTTTTTATCAAAACAAGCAAAATAATCTTATTTTAAGCAGAAAACTAGATTATTTTGCTTGCTTTAAGCATTTTTTTTTGTAGTGTATTACTAATCAAAAATTACATTTTTATATATTTACAGTAAGAAAGTTACAAAATATCTTCATGAAATATGATCTTTACTTAATATCCTAATGATTTTTGTCAAAATATAAAGAATAATTTTGACCCATGCAATGTACTTTTGGCTATTGCTACAAATATACCCATGCTACTTACAATGCTACTTTGTGGTCCAGGGTCACATATTAAACATACTTATTAAAATATTATTATGGGATAAAACATTATGGGAGCGCCTTATCAGAACAGAAAAAGCAGAAATGGAACAAAAGAACCCTCACACACAATTTTAATAAATATGTATTAGGTTTATAATAGAAACCATCAAAATAACAAAATAAATAAAAAATAATTCCCTCACTTTCACAGAAATCCATATTCCAGCTACTCGCAATAAACCATAAATACATGATCCGATTAGCAGCTCCAACTTCCAAATTGAACAAAATATGCAGTCAAATAATCAATAAATACTTGACATGGCTAAAGGTCTGTTAGCTGTTGCCTAATTCCAGACTTAAGCATTTTAAATTTGTTTAGAACTACAGATTACATAAATTATTGTAGGAAAATGTAAAAAATATGCATTGCTTTTAAATCAACAAGTACATATGGAAATATTACTGCATTACTATAAAATGCATTTTCTTGTCCACACAAAATATTAAATGTTTTATTGAAACATCCTTGTGGGAATTTTTTGTGATTACTAGGATTATATTTGATGAAGTATGCATATTTACTAACCAAAATAGCTGGCAATAAACTCGACTTTTTATTTTTTAACACAATATCTTCCTAATATACTTCAAACAATTATTTATAGTGAGAACGCATGAGAATAAACAAAACTGGGTGCTTACCGTGCAAATCTCCAGTGGATCCAGCCCTGATTCGGGAAAGAAACACAAAATAGGCAATGGGAAAATTCTTTGCTGTAGGGGTTGGCAGCCTCAGAGCAGGCAGTTACATTTCAACTTTCATTGATCTTTACCTCATATAGCTCTTAGACCTACCTCTTCATAGATGTAAATATTGAGAGACCTTGGGGTCAAACATCAAACTCAAGTGTGTAGATTCGTGGATCTGTGAAGACTTAGGTTATAAACTGCTACTGTATAGTTTGCCGAGCTAAATAAACTCACTGCTGACAGTGCATGTGAGCTACTGAATACGAGTAAACATGCTGCGCAAGAAAACGGCACATAAATGAAGAGGAGATGACAAGTCAGCACTGCTGATGCTGATATTAATATAGACTGTTATTGGATAGAGGGCTTTTATATTGCTTTCTTATATGCCAGACAAACAAGCCAGTGCCAGACTCCACCATTACCTTGGGTCATCCGCAGACATATGCCAAGATCTCCAAATTGAGAGCAGTTGAAAGGCAGTGTGTTGCAAACACTCAAACGGACTTTGTCCTATCAGAGTAACCTCTCCGGTGGGTGCTCAGCTTCCAAGTATCAAAATCTACAGAGCAAACTGAGCAATCTCACTCATTCATCAATGAGTAGGTCATCAATTATTAAGTTTTCAGACAAGGAGACACGTTTATGATCAATTTCTTTACTTTAAATCATTGAAAAGGTTCATTTTAGTGAGCATATAGAAAAAGGTCACAGTTTAAAAGTAAAAAAGAAAAATACTCGCAATGAAATACAAAAGAGCAATGGCCAATGTCGCAGACAGTGTGTTGCTTGTTACTGTACATCAGACAGATGTTTGTCAGTATCAAACAGCAGGATTCATCAAATCATCAAGCTGTTTGAGGAGTAAAATACATCCAATCGCATTTTAAATACTTTTAAGAATTCAGCGTTATCCACTTTTCCAAATTGTCTGGCCATATAGGACTCACTGCAATTCTCTACTTGGTAACATAAAATAATGTGCTTTTCAAAATGAACACTACAACACTAACAAGCCATGAATTGATATGAGAACTCATAATTCAAAGCCAATTTTCCAAAACCTGACAAGTATATCGTGCTGAATTCGAAAGCCAGTAATGTATGTTTTTAGTACTCTGAATAAATTCTCATTAAATATTCTAACATTATATAACTGGAATGTCTGGAGACGATAATGTTTTACATAAAGCATTCCAGTAATAAATTAAATAGTTAGTTTTTAGTTCATATCTATTCAAGGATGTTGCTTTAAAATATTCTTTTAGATAGTAAGCATTAGGCTCAACAAAGATATATATATATACATATATAAATGTGTATGTATAAACAAACATACATACAGTATGGTGTGGGTAAAATGTAACATTTTGCTTGACCTTGGGTTGCTGTGACAAACAAGTGAATTACTACATCATTAAGATTAATACAGCATCAAATTGATCTATGTAGTCGTTAGATACATTAATGTCAGAAGGTCCAAATTCAAGGTTAAGGACCGTCCCGTTGCATATTAGGTGTTTACACTCTAAATCAGTGTACAGTAACAGAATGAGAAGTCATTCTGGATTTGACCAAGGTCACATTTCGATCACATTTGTCTTGTTCATTACGCTCCATTAACGTGGATGAAGAAACATACTGCGTAGTATAGAAAACATGGTGCGCTATAAAGGTCTACCATGAATACTGCATAGTTGCTGAGCAAGTCTGGTGAATCGAATCATATGATATGATCAACACAGTGTTGTTTTTGGTGATTTCACTCATGTGAACGCTACCCTAGAACCGCACTTGAACTTTCCTGAGCAGCTCATCTCATGCATGCATCTAAGTATCCATTCGTCTGACTTTTTTTGAAGAGAGTTGATTATTACATATAAAGCAGCTAGTGCAGTTTTAATCACATGAACCCTAAAACCCATAAAAAAAGACAATTCTTTTGATTGTATGAATCAGAGGCAATATTCAGTTTTGGTCACTTACTAAAGAGCGAGGTTTTAAGTTCTCTTTCAGCGAGTTTAAAATGGAAATATCAGGCTTGCTCCTTCTACGACTGAAACGGGTTTCTGTGTGCATGGTTGGCAAGATTGTTTCGTTCTGGGAAAGGAGCCAAAGGTGGCACGAGGAATATAATTTACTGAAAAAGCAACACTAGCTAGTTTAAGCCAGCAGCCTGATGGCACCGTTGTCAGAGCCGAGCAGCAGAAGCCTCTTGGTCGGCAACACAGACAGACTTGTGAGAGTCCCACGAAAGTTCTCCGTGCTGAGCTTGGTGGAACCCCCCAGGTTGGCAGTGCTGTCCAAAATGGAGTACACCCCAATTTTGTTAGCAACAGTACCTGCCACAATCTCAGCACCATAAAGATCAAATGCATGTATGGGGTCGGATGGAGTCCTGTACTGGTGGAGTGGCTTGTGCTCCACGTCTTTCCAAACGGTCAGTGTGTGGTCTGATGAAGAACTGATCAGCAAATTTCCCTCTGCTGCCTACAAAATAATACATGCACACAAAAAAAAACAGTCAGTAACAAATGGATGGGGAAAGTACTTCAAATTTTTCATTCATTTCATACAATTATATCTTTCATTTAAATTTAAGTTTTACCATTTTTCCAATGGCACATGATACAAACCACTACTGATTTATAAGTAGTTTTCAACACATAAAGCACAAGTTAGAAGTTTGGGGTCAGTAGGATTTTTTTTGTTTTTAAAAGAAGTCTCTTTTGCTCATCAAGGCTGCATTTATTAGATTATTTCAGGATTCTTTAATAAAATGTTTAAAAGAACAGCATTTGTTTGAAATGAAAATATTTTGTAACATTATACACATCCTTTCTTAAACTTACTTTTTTCCTACTAGTGCCCTATGATTTTCATGATCTCATATTATATACAAACAGAAATCTCAAGTCTTCACAGCAACCTGTCAAAAATAAAAGTTTGGTTTAACTTAAACTGTGACTGAAATATATTACTTAATGTAATGATAGTACTACTACCGATTATACAATTGTTATTAAAACATAGTTTTTTTTAATAAGTATTTATGAGAAGAATTTACCAGATTTTGATTTATTTAGTGGAAAAATGTAAATACACAACTGCATTTCTTATATTTTTATAAAAATCAAATACTTAGAGATGCTTTTGATTACTGATATTTAATGTAAATAAATTAAATGGAATCCAGAAAATTAATAGAAAACAAAATTTGGTAAAAACAAACCTGAATTTTAGAAGAAAACAATTTGTGTTTGTTCAACTCTGAATAAATTGCTGTTTAATATTTTAAGTCTCATGATTTCAATTCATTACAATTGTTTTTTTTTTTTTTTTTTTGGAAGAATAAAACTGAATTTAACCATTAAAACAGAGTCTAGTAAAAAAAATACAAGGAAAAAAAAAACGGAATCCAGAAAAATTTGAATGGAAAAAGCGGAATTTGGGAAAAAATAAAACAGATTCCATAGGGTCGTATCTTACTGACTCCAAACTTCTGAACAGTAGTGTATTTACTGAATAATACTATCTTAATTACTAATTGGCAACAAATTATATTGAATATATCAAAGAAAACCAAATATTTAAATTCATAATGCATACAAATGTATGTACAAGATCCATTAATGTAAGATTATTAATAGCAATGCAGCAGCAGCCTAAAACTCCCTCACACTGGCCCTGGGCCAGCAGGCTATCCTTATTGTTCATTCATTCATTTCCTGATAGTCACAAATAATAAAGTAATTGTGCATCAATCTGCAAAACTCATAGATTTTGTTCTAATGAGTAACTCGTGTCTATATTTGTCCAAACACGGGCCTCTGGTGGCAGAGACAGACCTTTGACCCTACAAATCAGGGTTAAATAAAGTTTGCTTAGTTCTAGTCACTTGTTGACTGCATCTGAACAAACCAACAGGGTACAACTTTTACTCATCTTACTGAAATCTCAAATACAGACGTGAATCAAGACATCAAAACAAAGACGGGAATCTAGTCCATATTCTGTAATAATTCCTGGTTCCTCTCCCTTCTAATATGTGACCCTGGACCACAAAAACAGTCATAAGCTATCCATTGATATATGTATTGATATTTGGCCGAGATACAACTATTTGAAAATCTGGAATCTGAGGGTGCAAAAAAAAAAAAATAAAAAAGCTGTCTTTAAAGCTGTCCAAAAGAAGTTCTTAGCAATGCATATTACTAATCAAAAATTAAGTTTTGATCCATTTATGGTAGGAAATTTACATAATATCTTCATGAAACAAGATTTTACTTATTATCCTAATCATTTTTGGTATAAAAGAAAAATTAAACATTTTGACCCATACAAATATACCAGTGCTATCTAAAACTTTTTTTTGTGGTCCAGGGTCACATATGTGATTATACACACCACATGTAGTCATCCAGTAGAATTCAACACAGTGAAGTAGATTAGTAATGACTTTATGACAATCTGATTCAGAACTGTTTGCTTGTTTAAGCAATTTTCATAAACAGTTTGTTTCCATATACCATAATATTCCCTAAAATCAATATAATATGTGAGCTTCAAAAACATCAAAGGACAACAGAGCATGCAGTCGTATGCACGTCTTACATTACACATTAACCAACAACATGCATACTCACTTTCATCTGCAGTATATCTCCCTCGTGACCAGGCCAGCCTCTTAGCACCAGGCCTGTTCTTGCATCCAGCAGCACTATAAATCCAGTGGAGAAGCCTGCCGCCACAGTGCGTCCACTCGGACTGACAGCTAGGCAGCGAATTAGGCCAGCGCTCATGTTACTGTAGGCTAGACGGAACTCATGCTGTCAACAGAGAAAAAAACAAGTCCTTACTGGTAATCATAAGCATTCCTGGAATTAATATATAAAATCCAGCCTGACCATTATAAAGCTTGATAAAAAACTGATCTGAAAATGGATGTAACATAACATGCATTGATAAAAGAGGCCTGAGCAATACCTGCAAGCCAGGTTTGCGTGCGTCTATGAACCGCAGCACAGAGTCTGCGCTGGCAATCACTACACTGCAGTGAGGAGCAGGCATAGTGGCAATGGCTGTGATGGGGTTTTTCCCGTCCAGAGCTTCATAACAACGAATATTCTTACCTAGACATATGAAAGAGAGAGCCAAACAAGAAATTACGTTAAAGCTGTGAGTCTGACAGTCAAAATACAATCTATACAAGAAATGTTTTCGCTGTAGTTGAATTTGTAGAAATGTATACATTAAGGGCTAGATTTACTAACAATCTTTTGACATTAAAATAGTATTGTCAGGATTTACTAAAGATGCACAGTGAAGAATTAGCTCTGAAAAGGCATGGACAGTTATTTTTGCACCTGACCTTACTGAATATGTAAGAGTTTCCTTTTTAGATGCAAAATTTATGGGAGGAGAGTATTAAAATGAACCAAGTAACGGGAACGTTTGCGGTTTCCGCACATCAAATTACTAGCATTGCACCATTATTTAACTCCCAAAAAAAAGCTGACACAAACGGTTATTTGCCCTGTTTAGTAAATCTGTCCCTTAATATATTATGATCTATTAATATTATCATTATGTGATGAAAATTACACGTGTGAAAATGCATTTTTATAATAAATGGCAGACTTCTGTGTCTTGCTATAGCCATTTTAAAAGCTACCATTTTATGTATCCATTCACAAAATTAAATATTTTTACAAAGCTTGTATCATGAACAGCTCGATTGAATGCGCAAAAATATCACAATTCATATTTCTCAGCTGGAAATTCCTATGGGACAACTGTCATTAAAAAAAAAAAAAAACACAAATATATGAAACTATTTCACACAGTAAATACTGAAGTTATTTAATTTTTATTTATTTATATATTTATTTTTACATTTTATTAAAAAAAATAGTATTTAAATATTTATAAAACATAATGTAAATTAAATGTTTATTTATAAATTATTTATTTATTTTGTTTACCATGTAATAATTAATATTTTTATAACAAATTTTCTGGGTTAGGAGGGTAAACAATGAAGTCTAAACATAAATCTATTAGAAAAGGATCCCTCCCCCCAAAATATAATATTAAAAAAATAAAATTTAAATTGGTGTTAAATCCTTGAGGCATATATTACCTCAACACAATTGTGTGTTCAGATTTTTTATTTTCTGGGGTGATTTTTAATGTTTCAAAGTTACTTATGCCCACCAAATGTACATTTGTTTGTTGAAAAAAAACAAACAAACAAACAAAAAATACAGTAAAAACAGTAATATTGTAAAACAATATTAAAATGCATTATTAAAAGTGTTTTCCATTTGAAAATGTTATTTCATATGGCAAAGTTGAATTTTCATCAGCCATTACTGCCAGTCTTCAGTGTCACATGATCCTTCAGAAATCATTTTGTGTTGCTTTGCATCTCAAGAAACATTTCTTATTATCAGTGTACACTTTTGTGCTGCTTAATATTTTTGTGGAAAGTGAGATACTTTATATTTTTTTAGGATTCTTTGACTTTGGCTGCAAAACGATTAGTCGTGATTAATCGATTCAAAATAAGTTTATGTTTACATATTATATGTGTGTACTCTGTATATTTGTTATGTATATATAAATACACACATGCATTTAAAAAATATGTTAGATTTATAAGTAAAATATTTATAAATTATAAAGTGTTTACTGGTAGTGAATGTGAAAAATTAAAAGATTAAATAACACTAAATCACCTATCCTATGCCACAAAAAGACAATACTGTAATGCTACAGATGCTTGAAGTAACCATACTGTTAATCTCTCACCTGTGAATTGATCCCAGAGATGCACAGTACCATCACAGCTCACCACTTCCTGTGAAGCCTCTAGCTGGCCAACATAAAAGACAGATTTGCGGTGGTCTGTGTACGTAAGTCGTGGTTCGACCTCTCGTGTGCCATCACCGTGGTTATAAAGTGGCCACAGCCTCACTGTTTTGTCTTTACTCCCAGACAGGAAGTAGTCCTCCCCTGCTAGTGGTGCCAAACATTTTGCCGTGCCCGAGTGGCCCAAGAAACTCTGAAGACGTATCTGGTGGAAGTGGAAGTGCGAGTCCTGCTGGTTAAGACCAATCTCATACTGCCAATAGGCAAGCCAGTTACCCTGCAGGGAACGACTGCTGCGTGGGAGGTCCTGTTTCAGTGCGCTGTCCTCCGGAGTGGGTCCCTGGACCCAAGAATATGAGGAGTGAGAGAAAGATGGTCCGGCTGAGGAAAGTGCAGTGGTGGCTAGACTCATCTGAGGAGCGTTGCTACCATATGGCCGTGTCCATGTTTCCATAGAGGACAAGTTAGGACTCCCACAGGTTTCTGAATCCCGGGGTACCTGGATGCGGTTTCCCACCAGATGACTGCCAAAGGTTCCCGACTCTGGCAGGATGTCTCCACCTAGTGGTGTGGAAGTGGACGAGGGAGCAGGGAAGGGACTACGACCCATCTGGCGGCTCATACTAGGAGAGAGACCCATAGCAGTAGTTTTCTGACCTCCAGCAGCATTGGTTTCTGGGCTGCCTGGACTTGCTCGCTCATGATATGATTGAGCCAGACTCCAAACTAGCTCATGATTTGTCACCAGTTTGCGAATTGCTGCATCACCTATAAAAAAAGGGTACATAACTTAGCTAATGAAGATGAATAGGAACAGATGTATCAATGCTTAAAGGGATAGTTCACCCAAAAAAAAAATTCTGTCATTAATTACTCACCCTAATTAATCAATGACAGCAACACAACAACCACGTTCAAAAAACAAAAAAGTAGTAAGGACACTGTTAAAATAGTCTGTGTGACATCAGTGGTTCAACCTTAATTTTATGAAGCTGTGAGAATACTTTTTCAGCGCAAAGAAAACTAAAATAACTTTATTTAACAATTTTATTGACAGGCTATTTTAACTTTTAACTAATCTTTTTTTTTTTACTATTTACTATTTTAGACTATTTCTATTTTTTTATTTTATGTCCTTTTAGGTTCAACCTTTCTGAGCCTTGAACGTGTCATTTGAACGAAGGTCTTACAGGTCTGGAACAACATGAGTGTGAGTAATTTGGGTGAACTAACTCTTTCAAAGCTGTGTTAGTCATGTTAGCCAGTAGAAATGTATTTTACCAATGAGACAGTAGAAGGGAATGTAAGATGCATAAGCCATTTCCGGATTAAACACAGCCTGAAGTTCCTCCAAAACCCCAAGCTCACAAGTCATTTCTGTTCCGTCCGGAATACACACATCCAAATATGTGCTGTCTCCAACCTCTCTACGTGGGGCACTTCCCATCTGCATATAAAGAAAAAGAGTTCAAATCATTAAGTAATGGTGTAGTTGTTTATGAATCAGAATACATGCTATATCGGCCAAGTATTCAAGTATATATTGGTAACAATTCTCTGAGGATAATTTCAAAAAATATAGTACCATTTAAAGGTTAGACATTTTAGAAAGACATTACTTAATGACAGTAAAAGATATTTATATAACAAAAGAAAAAAAAGATTCTTTTCCACAAAAAATTAAGCAGCAACTACTTTCAACAATGCTAATATTCTTTTCTTGAGCACCATTAGAATGATTTCTGAAGGATCATGCAACAGTAAATTTAAAACAAGTAAAACGGCAGTGTGTATTCAAATTTTACAAAATTGTCAGAAAGACTTATATACAACATGAAACTAAAATTCTATGCTATCTCCTATACATTTGTTACATTTTTAAATGCTGTGTGTAAATTAAGACATCACCAAATTTTAATCTGCAGTATGAAAATAGGATACTGTTAAGATGTGCATAAGGTTACATCTAACTGTTGTAAAATCATAAAATTATATTGTTTTTAAAGATTAACTTTATGTAAGTGTTGATGACAAAGGTTAAATGTAAAAATAGATGAAGTGAGCAATGAGCAATTAAAAATCCAATATCCAGATAAACTAAAAAAAAACAAAAAAAACCTATAATATCATCCGATTACAAATACGATATAAAGCATGCATTGCAATAAAAAAATGACTGAATTACGCTCCCATTCAAAAGTCTGGAATCAGTACGATTTTATGTTTTTTTTTTTTTTTTATATTATGCTCTTATGCTCATCAAAGTTCCATTTATTTGATCAAAAATATTATTGCAATTTAAAATAACAGTTTTCTGTTTAAATATACTGTAAAATATAATTATTTCTGTGATGCAAAGCTCAGTTTTCATCAGCCATTACTCCAGTATTCAGTGCCACATGATCCTTCAGAAATCATTGAATAAAAAGTTAAAATTATTATTTTTTTCTAACAATATAAGTCTTTACACTTTTTACCAATTTAACACATCCTTGCTAAATAAAAGTATTCATTTCTTTCAAACAATGATTTATTTCTATTTGAAATAAATGCTGTTATTTATAACATTTCATTCATCAAAGAATCCTTAAAGAAGTATCACGGGTTCTAAAAAAATTGAAGACTGGAGTAATGATGCTGAAAAATCAGCTTTGCATCACACAAATAAATTATATTTTAAAGTATATTACTACAAAAAAACATTATTTTAAATTGTAATAATATTTCACAATATTACCGTTTTTCTGTATTTTTAATCAAATAAATGCAGCCTTGATGAGAAGAAAAGACTTCTTACTGATCCCAAACTTTTGAACAACAGATTCTACAATATTGTAAGCGGCCTTTGGTTACCTGATTTTGCAGAAACTGCAGCAAGGAGAAAACCTGGAAGAACCTGGAGAGGGTTTCTGCCATGTGTTGCTGAACCATCTCTCGGCCAATACGCAAACAGATCAGTGCCATGAGGCTCAAAGTCTTCAGACACACGGCGGAACGAGTCTGCACTCCACTAGGAAAGCTGAACACAAAGAAACAAGTCAATAAGAGTCCATTTTAGCACACATGGAGCATGTCAGAGCTGCTCTGATTTTCATAAGTTGCCCTGTTTTAACTTTGTGACAATGACGGATAAAATATATGTAAGCTTTTACCCCATCTTGGTTGATGTTAACAAGTCCAGTAGAGGTAGCAGAACCTCCTGGTTAATCTTCATCAGCATATCCATTAGAGTGGTGTCTGACAGGAACACTATAATCTTCTGAGTGAGTACCGCGGCACCCAAAAGCCCTGCCTCTTTTCGAGTGTTCAAACGACAAGAAGAAGGCGGAGAGACCTGCAAGTTTCAAGGAAATACATTTTTAAATAAAATCTATAAAGAAATATCACTTTTACAAGCCAAACTGTTAATATGTGTGATTCAAAATAGAGATACCAGGTAACCAATGTAGGGTAGATATTGGTAAGTCAAGACTGGTTCTCCATAGAGATGCGCTATGTAAATAAGACACTCGAGAACTGGTCGTGCTGTCTGGTCTCCCACAACTGGTTTCTTCTCATAAACACTTCCTACGCTCTCAAGGCTATTTTCCTCATTCACCGAGAGCATGAACTGGTGTTTATCAAGACCTTAAAAAGAAAAAGCTTACTTATAACAGAGACAACAAATGTTCAAAGATAAAACCACCAAATACCGCAGAATATAGAGATCAGTGTATGCAGTTCCGAAATTGTACCTATGTAACATGTAGTTAGAAGTCGCAGGAGGTTCCTAGCTATGAATCGAGATGTCAGTGTCGGCCCCAGTTTTGCAGACAGCCATCTGACAGTTTTGCAAACAGTGTCTGGGAAAGACAATGTATTTTTTTGTTATTGCGTAATTTAGGCATTTTGGTACACAAAAATAAACAGAAATAATCTGTTTTGACTAGTGCTGTCAAACAATTAATTGCAATTAATCACATCCAAAATAAACCGTTTTTTTTTTTAAATACAAACATAACATTTTTCATAAGTATTGTATATACATGCATGTGTGTATTTATACATACATTATAAATCTACACAGTACACACACACATATATTATGTAAACAAACTTTTATTTTGGATGCGATTATTCGTTTAAGAGCAATTAATAGTTTTGACTCACCTAACAGTATCTTGTGTTCTTTTTCCTCAGAGTCCTCTGAAGGGTCATGTTCATTGTCTTCTTCCTCCATGTTTTTCTCTGCATCATCTTGCACAATTCCATTCATGACGTCTCCCTCAAGCGTGGCCACGGTTGCGTCAGATTCTTCTGTGCATACTGAAAGAGTCATCTCTAGACTGGGCACCCTTTGCACTGTAATTTCTCGGTCTTCCACGGTCTCCTCATCCTCAAGCTCTCCACCATCCTCACCGTCACTTGCTTGCTTCAGGTCCTGACTGCTATCAGCAGACTTTAAACTTGCACGGTCTCCAATGGACACCTCACTAGCGCTGCTCTTGTCGCTCAGTTTCCCCACGCTGAGAGATTCCTGGTCTTGATCTTTGCTTGCTAAGCTTTGGTTCTGCTGTTTGGCAAGCGCCATTGTTCCCCCAGATGCACTATTATTTACATAAAAGCCATTCTGGAAGTCTTCTCCTTCGGTCAGAAAAACCTGGTCATTCAGACTGATGCCTGAGGAATAATCCACAAGTCCTTGGTCTCCACCAACACCAACACCTCCACTACCACCTCCGCTGCCTCCTCCTACTTTGCCAGATGATGTCGCAGTAGACGACCTCCCATCCTCACACTCATAGTCCTCCTCTTCCTCATCTAAGGCACCAGCACCTCCCCTTAAAACCTTCAAGCCCTCCCATTCAGTCCCTGCAGCTGTATTGCAGCTTTCAAAGCCGGTGATGACCTGCAGAACATGTGGAAGAAGGCTGGAAAGGAAGGCTTGCAAACCCAGTCTTACAATAAGCTGAAGCACAAAGCAATCCGTGTAGAGGTAGAAGCGGCCTCGAAGGCATCTGGGATTCTCGTACACACCTACCAGAGGCTTTAGTAGGTACTTAGAGGCATTGCGAGGCCCAAGAACCTTGGACACAGGCTCAAATAAGTACCAGGCAGCATAAACAGCAGTGGACTCCTCTGACATCAAAGAAAGCACAAAGGGTAGAAGAATCTCAAGCCCCTCTGCAGTTATGCTGTCCTTGAGAAGTGTCTCCAGTTGCTGCCATAGGCTGAACACAATATCACGGCCCTGAACACTGTTAATGGACTCCATCTTGGAGTGGTAGGAGAATATGAATCTATGCAGTGTTGGAAAATATGCTGGAAATGGTAGAGGGGAAAGAACAGGACTAAGCAGTTGCCAAGGGTTTGGAGGTGGAAGACCCTCACATATAGGGTCATATTTGAACAGATACGGTAGTCCTTGTGGCTGCATTGTGAATGTTTCTGCCTTAGGGCAATGCTTTTGGATCTGCAGAAGTGTTTCCAGTCCATGATGGAGTGGTAGTGGAACATCTCGAAGGTTTGTAGAGCAAAGCTTCAGTACTACTTGAAATCGGTCACTCAGATGTATTCCTGGTCTCAGTCCCCTCAGTTTGGAAGAATAAAAGATCTCAGCAATGAGAACACCCAAGGCTTGCATATCTCTCTGGAAAAGATTGGTAATTGACAGAGGAACCTTCACTACAGGTCTTAAGTCTTTCTTGTTCATGTCAAGACCTTTTGTATTCTGGACTTGACAGTGTAGACCTTTCACCAAGAAGTTGTTAAGCTTTTCTAACTCTTCCAAAGGCTGCAAAGGTTTAAATCCCTCTGGCAGGTTTATCTTAAAATCCTCAAAATTAGAAGCCTCTGGTCTTTTACTAACAGAGGCTGCTCTGTGAAGCATGGTTGCTCTAATACCTGACCCTAGTGTGTTTGTGACATTTGCAGGTGTTTCACCAGGGAAAGAACCATGAGAAGGAGACACAGCCAGAGCAATACTCTCTCCACTGGTCTTTCCACCAGCCAATGGGATTGGAACAGAATTAGATGATGAAGAGCCACTTAAATCAAGAGCTTCCATTGCTTGCTCAAGATCCTCGTCCCGGCCTACCACTGACCAGCCACTGGATTCGCATCCTGTTGTTTCCGGGACCAGTCCATCCACACCATCCATTGTGGTTTCAAGGGGTGGAATCTGCCAGGTTGTTAGGTTGACAGGCCCAAAGTGGGGAGGCTCTGGAGGTGAATACTGGTAAGGTGCAAGACGAGGTGGGTGAGGATGGTCAAACAGTTGCACAACTCCGTAGCTGGTGAGATGGGTGTGGCTATCCACCAAGTGCAAGCACACGTTCTTAGCTTTGACGGCTTCTTTACCTGATAACTTGTAGCCAAATGTTAGGTCAATCCAGTGATGCAACTGTTGAGACACTTCTCGACTCTCTAGCAGCTGTCTATGCACAGTGATAAACTCTTCGTAGGAGTTACACCATGGAGGTATATCAAGGTCTGGCATGTCTGAATGAATGGAGTGGAATATTGTGGGATCCTTGTAGAATTCCGGGATGCATTCATCTGGAGTCCAACTCTGAATACGTTCCATACTAGCCGGATATTCATTGGGCTCCCACTGGGAACGAACATGGCTGCACAGCACAGATCTGGGTGTCTGTCTAGCTTTGTAGACATAATAAGTGATGTCTGACAGAACGTCTGAGATATGATGGGGAACATGGAGGTGATCCGACTGGCCTGAGCCACCGGATACTACCGGTCCACCAAGGTCTGATGCAAAATTGCTTCCACCACTTCCATTAGCTGCTGCTAGTGCTTCTTTGGTCATTTCATACGTGAAGTCCAGTTGTTTATCACCCTTATTCAGACGAAATTTCGACTTTTTGAGATCACGGAACCTTCCATATGGCACAGTGAAATCAACCACCCAAGGTAAAACCGGGTGATAGTTTGGGTCTCCCTCACGCCTCCCAGCCAGTCGATTTAAGTCCATTAGATATTGGAAGTTGCTGACTCGACCGTTAGTCCAGTCCAAGACCAGAGATTTGAGCTCATCCAGACAATTTCTACAAAGATGTTCACTCACACCACTATTATGACTCTGATTGTCTTTTGCTGTAACACTTGTTGGCACTTTACTTCCTAATGCATGTGGCACAGCATCCCGGTACTCTCCAAACTTTTCATAATGTGCCAGTGATATCTTTAGGCGACTGCAGAGCTGTTCGTCAACTGCAATGTCAAGTAAGGATAGTTCGCCACACAACAGCCCTGAGGCATGACATTCACGCATTGCTATGAGTAGTTGGTACAAAATGAACAATATCTTAGCATTGCTGTTAGCCAGCTTAGCTGGACTGTAAGTGACAATGTCATGAACAGTGTATTGTGTGTACGGGAAAATCACATAAAGAACCTCCTCCGACTCCAGCAAGCATTCTGCAGGTAGCACATTTGGACACAAACTGTCAGTACTTTGTTTGGGAGCTGAGCAGTTGGATGGGAATGGGCAGTCTTTCTCCTTCTCTTTGGCTGGAGAGAGAGACGGTGACACTCGATCGGTAGAGATAAAGCTGGAGCAAAACAGTTTCTGCAAGGCTTGGCGAACAGCATCAATGGCCAAAATAGGTGTTTGCTCAATGAAATCTGCATATGGCTGCACATGATTCATGTAAGCTTCACGCCATAGATTTCTGAAAATAAAATAAAAAAGGATATTACAAGTAAACACTAATTAAAAAAAAAAAAAGTTCTATAAATGACCACTGTTATTATAAAAGTATCATCAAAAACTAATATATAGTGCACATTTTACACATCTGAATACAAGGTGATTTTGAACAGACTTTAACCAACAGAATTAAAAACCCAACAATTAGGCAAGTATATTCTCACAAGAACATCTAGAAAAGACAGAGTACTGTACCTGAAATTAGACTGGGATACTCCCTGCATCAGAGTCATGAAAGATTCCTGGGATAGTCCCTCCCCATGGCACCCTGGCTCCCTGGCTAATCGGTATCCCAGTTTGCGCTTTCTAAGGCCTTGGATACAAACACGTGTCCAACCAGATGGCAATTTCATCTGAGAGCGCTGGAGGAGAGTGCAGATTTCCCCCTCGCTGATACACTCATATCGCGCACAGCGAGTAACTCTCTTGTTTCTCAGGGCCATTACCCATCGAGTTGGGACGAGGACCACCAGTTCATTGGGTCGCTGACTGGGTCCAGTCTGCCGCTGGTCAATACCCAGGTCCCTCTCCAAGGCTGGTGCTAGCCACTCCATGATTTCTTTCAGTTAACCAGACTGTTGCCCTTATAGGCCCCTGTAAGAAGCTAAGAAAAATGTCAGGAATTACAGGAAGTAAAACAAAAAGCACTGAACATAGTACTATCGGTTTCTTTAGACACTTGTATTACACTTACATTTGAAGTCAAAAGTTTACATACGCCTTGCAGAATCCGCTAAACGTTTAGTACTCACCTGAATAAGATATTTGACCAGAAAGATGTTTACATATAGTCCACAAGAGAAAATAACAGTTGAATTTGTAAAAATGACCCTGTTCAAAAGTTTACATACACTTGATTCCTAATCTTGTGTTGTTACCTGAAAGATCCACAGCTGTGTGGTTTTTTTTTTATTATTAGTGATAGTTGAGTCCCTTGTTTGTCCTGAAAAGTTAAACTGTCTGCTGTTCTTCAGAAAAATAATTCAGGTCCCACAAATTCATTCTGTACAAAAGTTTTCACCCCCAGCTCTTAATGCATAATTTTTCCTTCTGAAGCATCAGTGAGCGTTTGAACCTTCTGTAATAGTTGCATATGAGTCTCTCAGTTGTCCTCAGTGTAAAAAGATGGAAATCATAACAAAATCATGCAATCATGGTTGGAAAGGGTTCAAATACACAAAAATACTGAAAAGCCAAAGAATTTGTGGGACCTGAAGAATTTTTCTAAAGAACAGCAGACAGTTTAACTGTTCAGGACAAACAAGGGACTTGTAAACAACTATCACTAATTTTGCAAGGTGTTTGTAAACTTTTGACTTCAACTGTATGCTCATTACAAAATAAAGAATTCAAAAATGTACTTTTATGGAGACACATGGAAATTATGTTTTATATCTACTGCAAACTTGACAAATATACTAAAGTGATACTTATGCACTTTGTGCAAGCCGTGTGAAATATAAATAAAAGTTAGTTCACCACAGATGCTCTTGAGTGTCATCTAAAGAATTATGTTACTGATTACACTATTTATAATAGCATAATGCGTATAGTTTCACATATACATTTTAGAAGAAATCAAGTCAACACTGTATAGCAACAATGCATATTACTAACGTTTTTTTTTTAAATAAAATAATAATAGTAATACAAATTTTAAATGCAATGCCTATGACGTACAGATACGTAAATTACGTAAACTATTTTAAAATAAAATACTGTAATATAACGTAAACATAAAATAATTGCAGTATTTAATAATCATAGAAATATTTACATGATTTACAAATAAAGTAATGTTATGCATATAACAATATAAAATATGTAGAAGCTTGCAGATCAAATCATATTCAGGATGTCAACAACTAATGATTTGTCGAGGACACTGATGTCATCACTGAAAATGTCATGCATTACCCCGTGACTATTCTTCCATACTTCATCGGAATAATAAACTTCATTTATAACATCCAGAGCACCTTCTCGAAAGACGCATATAAAATGTAGTTCATATATCATCTTTAATTTCTGCATTTAATTTATATATTTCAGTTCCTCTTACAACTGCCCAGACAATGAGGAAATAGTGCACTTCTGCCAATTCTCGCTTGGGAAGTTACAGATTCAAAGGAGCATCAGACTATACATCAAGCCAGAGCTTGTTTGGTTAATGTAAACACACACGCACTACCGTTAAACAAACATTTGGGAAAACAGTAGATCTGTCCATCTAGCTGTTGTTGTTGCTCACCTCTGCACTGTTTGCTGCTTGTCAGCAACTGCGCTCGGGAACAGCTGCCATCACGATGCCAAGTCCCATTTTTGCGGGATGTTTAAACTGTATTTCCAGTACTTTAAGAACCACCATAACCGCACAATAATCTCCTAAGAAGTCGAGAATATTTTGTTGTCTTGAGAAGCCATGGTGTTGAGTTCAGAGCCTCACGTGACTCTCATCTCTGTGCTTGAGCTCCCAGACCGTGTGATCCTCAGCCCGTAGAACTGTGTCATAATAAAAGTCACATCAAGAAGATAATAAAAGAAAAAAAATATCAAACATTACTTATATATTAAAAAAAAATCAATTTTTTAATAAACTTACATACAATTTATTTATACTTCATATATTTTAGTGTTTATATTTAGATTAGCAATAAGTGTTCGACTAGTAGTTCAATTTACATAAATTGTCAGCTCAACGGACCCGCTGAATACGGCAAAATAAGAATAAGAGTTAAACAAATAAATACATCTCTTGTTGAGTAAACTAATTAAAATAATAATAAGAAGAATAATCTTATTTTAAAAAAAATGTATAAGTCATTCTGAGTCATCTTTGCTAAGGAACCCAGATTGTCCACCTGGCTGACCACCACATGTGAATATCGTATGACTTTTAACAAAAAGTCTAGTGCATGAGACATGTGAAGTGCTGGGAGCATGAGAAACACTGGGACTGAGAATATTGAAATATATAAGTAATTTATAGGCCTAGTTAAATCCACAGCCGCTATGATAAAGTATTAGCACTTGTGCACATTTTTGCGATTTACTGAGCAGCTGATACAAAGCGATCTCAATGCTCAACTCTGTTAACTTGTTGTCTAAAGAAATCCACTAGAGGGCGTCCTGCTATTAATTCTGTTGTAGATTAAGATTTATATATGAGCTGTTTCTAGGCCCGGTTTCAGAGACAGGGTTTAGACTAAACCAGGATTAGGCAATCGTTCAATTAGGACATTTAAGTATTTGTTATAAACATTATTGGTTTGCATCTAAAGACAACACAAAGGCATATATTTTAATATCAGTCATGGCAAGTTTCTTTCAGTTGAAACAGCTCAGACTTACATTTACATCTAGGACTAGGTTTAAGCCTTGTTTGTGAAACCGGGGGCTAATGTTCTAAATGTAAAGTCACAGACTAGTAAAATAGAAATGTTTGTATACTATACAATCTTCATTTTCAGTATATTCCAATTTTCTTAAGCCTAACTATGTAAAAACTTTTAATGTGTGAAAAATTAATCAATCGACATCCAACTAAATATCTGAGTACATTGATTTATTCTATCTAAAACAATGCAACACAACTAAATAACACTTTTTAAACCATTTTTGTTCATGGCAAAAATAGCACTGAAGCAAGCACAGGTCTGTAGCAGTGTTAAATGACATTCACTCCTTTGCCAAATCTCAACAGCCCAGAAACATCTGGTTCTTTACAGTATCAATTTCTAAAGAAAAGAGTATGATTTCAAAGCTGGCTGTGTGCAGGAGTCTGTAATAATAATTGCTTTTTCACTCTCTCACTCTCCCTCACTCACTCTCTCTCACTCCACCCCAGAGAGCAGGTTAAAAGGACGTGTCCAACACTGTTAAACTTGCGTTATATGCACAAACTCTCTTTATTTTTGAGATGATCCCAACACTGAAATCCATATGGAACTTGAAGAAAGGGATAGTTCTTTTCTTCACTCCTTTAATTCTTCTTCCACTCATAGTGGTCATCAACACAAGGGTATGTATCAAACAAAATTTCCACAGTTTTTTAATTTAATGCTTTCGATTCTTATATTTGTACATCTGTTATGTAGATTTCGTCATGCTTTTTTCTGAGGTTATAATTGTTTGTTTTCATTCACCTGTCAAACTTTCCATTCATTTAAATGAAAATGTATTCTGTGTTTACATGGGGACTACATTCATACCCTGAGGCCTCCATGTACAATAATTCATTGAGCCTCAAAATTGTTTTTTTAACCCTTTGTCGTTGTGTATGTTCAAGCGTGGGAGCACATAAAGTCTAAATTCCTGGCTATGAGTCAATGTGATTTGTTCATGACCCTCTTGTACATATTTGAGACAATGCTCATACTGCTCCCACTGATAGTTAGATTAAAAATGACCTTTCAAAAATGAAATATGTCATCTTCGTCATCCTCTCGTTATTGCCAGGCCCATACACTTTTTCCAAAGAATCTTTCAGTGACAAGACATATTTCTTCTCTAAGAGAGTTTGTCCAATGAAAGGGTTTTGTGGATATTAAAGGTTCTTCCTAGTACCATTGATGCCAATAAAAATCTCTAAAATTTTTTTTTTTAAAAGTGCAGTAAAGCAAACACGCTTAAAATACAAGTTCTTTATTGCCATTAATGGTTCCATGAAGAACCTTAAACATCCATGGAACCTTTCAAATTTTCATTTTGGAAACCAAAAATGCTTCTTTTATGGTTTCACCACAAAAACACCCCTTTGAAGCCTTTATTTTTAAGAGTGAGAATCAAGTTTAACATATTAAACAGGGATATAAAATTATTGGGGATCCAACAAACATAAAATAAACAAACACTTCATTATTTTAACATCACTAATCAAAATAAGTACATTTCTGATAATGATTATGAGAACATCTTTGTACAGATAGTCAAAACAGATGATCTTGCTTTCCCTGAATCACAAGATGTGCTTTAGATAAATTCTCATATCATGCTGGATAACATTGCTGCTGTCATTAAAATGCATTCTGTGCATTCTGAAATTAATTTTAATTAAAATAAAAATAAAGTAAATAAATAAAAACAAACTTTTCAATAAAGTACCATTAAAAAAAAGTCTACTTGTATTTGCATTCTCCAGCGTGCTCATCATGTTGATGATAATTTGGCTCTAAGTATGAGTCTGATAGACAATTCATTTGGTACATTTCACCTTTGCTTTTTCCATTTTCCAAGCAAAAGGTCATATCAAATGCTAAAACATTCAGCAATTTAATGAAAAAAAAAAAGTGTCTAGAAATAAATCTAAAATGTGTCTAGAATCATACTAGCATGCATTTTTGAAACTGTTCCTGTTCCTTCTTTCAGGAGGCCAGCTGTGCCTATGTGATCATACTGATGGCAGTTTACTGGTGTACTGAGGCTCTTCCTTTAGCTGTCACTTCACTGCTACCTGCTGTCCTCTTCCCCATGCTTGGCATCATGCAGTCCAAATTGGTAAGTTTGTTTTAGTGTTTCCAAAGGGACAAACAACAATAAAGCACACATCCAAAAGCTAAGGCTCTGATGTTGTTCTCTAGGTGTGTATGCAATACCTGAAGGACACCAACATGCTGTTTGTGGGTGGACTGATGGTCGCTGTGGCAGTTGAACACTGGAACCTACACAAACGCATTGCCCTGAGAGTGCTGCTCATTGTTGGGGTGCGCCCAGCGCTGTAGGTTAAAACCACATTCATTGATAGATTGTCAAATACAATCTTTAATCATATAGATTTGACGTTTGTATTCACATTCTTACTGCTTCTTTTGTATTAATACAGACTGATGCTGGGCTTCATGGGGGTGACAGCTTTCCTCTCCATGTGGATCAGTAACACGGCTACTACGGCCATGATGGTCCCCATAGTGCAGGCTGTGCTGGAACAGCTGAACAAACAGGAGACAGAGTCGTCACAGATGACCTGCGGTGAGGAGCGGCCCCAGGCCCCTGAGGCGGAGTACAAACAGACAGCAAAGGACAGAGACAGAGAAGGTCAGACGAAGAATTGATTGTGAAGTCCAGGCAATAAGATGCATTTTAGCAGGACATACAGTCTAAAAAATGCTGGGTAAAATATAGTCTTTTTTTAATAGTTTAGTTAAATAAAACTACCTAGAAGGCTGGGTTAAACATTTGACCCAACCACTGGGTCAAAACAGCCCAATTTTTATTTTTTTTTTACTTTTATTCAGAAAGGAAGCATTGGCAACTATGGAATCACCACAGAATTAAAGAACATGTTTTGTACTTTTGGACTTTTTCTGTGAATTCTGAGTTTACATCAGCAAATTCTAAAAAGTAAAAAACAAACAAAAATGTAATTGTGCCTTTCTCACTTTTTTTTCTCACAATTCAGAATTATTTTTCAATTATTCAGTTTCATTTTTCAATTATTTTCAATATACAGTGCTGGCCAAAATTATTAGAACAACTACAATCACTTAAAAAACTACAATCTTAAATCAAGGATTTTCTAGATAGGTGAAAATTATTGTCTTGTTTTCAGAAAAAATAAGTAAAAATTAAGTGAGTTTTTGCTTAAAACATGCAAAATAATCTATCAATGGGGTAAGCAAAATAATTTTATTTCAAACAGAAAACTAGATTATTTTTCTTACCCCATTGGAAGATTAATTAGCTGGTTTCAAGCAAAAACTCACTTAATTTTGACTTATTTTTCTCTGAAAACAAGACAATTTTTACTTGTCTAAAAAAATCCTTCTTGATTTAAGAATTTTTTTATATTTTGGCTGGAAACAAGGCAAAAAATGCAGTGTAGTATTTGCACCAGCTAAAAAATAGTCAAAACAAAAAGTCAGTTACTTCTATGTTTTGCTGTAGTGTGTCAGTGGGAAATGTCAATTTACATTTCCAAACATTCATTTTGCCATTAATTGTAATAATTATAACAGACGAAACAGGAAACAAAACAAACTGAGACAAACTAAATCCAGAAGAACTGTGGCAACCTCTCCAAGATGCTTCAAGAGACCTACCAGCAAAGCTACCTGAAAAACTATGTGCAAGTGCACCTAGGGCAAAGGCTGCTTTAAACGCAAAGGATGATCACACCAAATTTTGATTTAATTTAGTTAAAAGAAGTTAATTGATAAAGAAAATATATAATGAGCATCCCAATTTCACAGCTTTTTTTTACACAAGTGCTTAAAACTTTTAACAGTACTGTAGCTTTTCAAGTAGGTTTCTTGAAGCATCTTGGAAATGTTGCCTCATTCACAGTTTGTTCTGTTTCTTCATGTCATTCCAGACAGACTGGATGATCATGAGATCAGATCTCTGTGTGGAACACAGTGTTTGTCAGACTCCTTGTGCAAACAAAAATCTCACTGGATTATTACAATTAATTGCAAAATGAATGTTAGGAAATGTAAACTGATATTTCCTACTGAATCACTACAGCAAGATAACTGACTTAAAACTATTTTTTATCTGGTGGAAATAACATTACATTTTAATTGCAATAATATTTCACAGCATTACTTTTTAAATACTTTGTGGGGGGTTTTCATATAAATGCAGGCTTGGTAAGCATTTAAAAACATCCAAATAACTTACCGACCAACTGTAGGTTATGAGAGAAATGTATCATGTTTCATAAAGTTCTATACCCAAGGGCTGTTTTTCTCACATTTTGAACAGTATAGTAGTTTTCATTTCAAGACAATTTTTCTCAGAACATTCTCTATTTCTTAGTGGTGTTACGCATGCTGGATGTCTCACCAGAAGCCAGACAAAAGGAATCAGCAAAGAAGCGGCACATGGCTAAAGGAATGACTCTGTGTGTGTGCTATGCGGCCAGCATTGGGGGAACAGCCACGCTTACAGGCACAGGACCTAACCTAGTACTGAAGGGTCAGATGAACCAGTGAGTAGTTAATAACTACTTCACTTCTACCATTTTTGTTTGAAGAAACTGAACCCTTTCATTTATTTTCCCCCAGATTATTTCCTGAGAATGGTGATGTCATCAACTTTGCCTCATGGTTTGGGTTTGCCTTCCCCAACATGATCATCATGCTGACGATAGCTTGGCTCTATCTTCAGTTCATTTTCATGGGATTCAAGTAGGATAGATGCTTACTTTGTTACATTTCACATTTTCCTTTTCCACTCCTTTATTAATGAAGCTCTTTACACACATCTCTCTCCAGCATTAGGAAGACTTGGGGATGTGGGGCAGTAAAGTCAGAGAAGGACATAGCCGCCTATAACGTGATCCGGGAGCAGCATCTTCAGCTTGGACCGATGTGTTTTGGCGAAATCAGCGTTCTGGCTCTCTTCAGTTTGCTTGTCGTGCTGTGGTTTACTCGAGATCCTGGATTTGTAACCGGCTGGGCAACGCACACCTTTAACACTGAAGCAGAGTATGATTTACACTACAGATTTAGATAAATGAATTTATGCAAAGTTGCAATTTATCAAAGTCACTAACTGTGTTAGATCTCAGTTTATCTGTGTAAGGCAATATTAAGTGTGTTCTGAGTTTGTCACACCACAAAACAATGTGTTTTTAACCACCCAGACAAATTTTAATGATAAAAAACACCAGGTAAATAAAATAAGTGAAATCTTGAAATAAATAAGCAGTATAGAGTGTTTTCATGACGCATCATCAATCGGCCGCACTGAACGTAAACTATGCCACTCATCCGAACAAAACTCACGTATTTTGATGATTATTGCTGCTGAAAATGGTCAGTTATTGTCATGTTTTGGGCTGGACTAATCGGTCGGCCTGGGAAAAACATTTGGAGTACTATAGACTGCCAAAAGTTATAACAAATCAAGGAGAAGAGTGCAAAAACTGTCTGAGGAACAAAAGGCATTTTTGGATTTGTATTTGTTCTTACCATTTCTGGTTAGGTAGGTGAAATATTAGGCTAATATCTTAATTAATACCACTTGTACGTATCTTTACCACCTATTAACTTTAGTTACTCTATATGATTTAGCAGTTTCCACATGTTTTTCTGTTAAACTGTTAAACAGTTTAACTCCACAATTCAGCACTACATAGTTCACAGTCTTTGTAACATGTTTTCAGCAATACACTTCTAACATTTATAATGTGTTTAGAAACAGTTCTCTGAATTTCCTTTACACAGACTTTAACAAAGCCACTTATTATAGACTACACTCAAAATAAATTAATAAAAAGCTATTATTCCAAAAAAATATTGTAATAATTGTATTACTTCTTGGTGTTTAATATTTCCATACATTTAGATATGTGACAGATGCTACAGTTGCAGTCTTCATTGCCCTGTTGCTCTTCATTCTGCCATCAAAACCACCCCGGCTTTGCTTCTGGTCATCAACTGGCTCTGAAACAGGTAAGAAGACTTGTACACGTTTATAAAATTTTTTGTTGCTTTGACTCACTGTACTTTATATATTAATTCACAGAGCCTCAACTCTCTTCTGGACCCAGCCAAGCCCTGCTCTCCTGGAAAGTAGCTCAAAAAAAGTTACCCTGGAATATAGTTTTGCTCCTAGGCGGAGGATTTGCCCTGGCCAAAGGTAGCGAGGTAAGAGTTTTACACACTCAGTGAAAAAGGAAAGTCTCTGCTTTAAAATCATAATCATTGTGTTTCTTAAACCTGCTGTCAAGATAATCATGTAAATTGTGGCTGTCATAAAAACCTGTTTTTTGGGGGAAATGGCAGACATTTTTGACAGAAGATTTATTCAAACAATATAATAAAAATATAATGTTTATAATATGGTGCATACAGTTAAGGTCAAAAGTTTACATACACCTTGCAGAATCTGCAAAATGTTAATTATTTTATAATAGGAGGGATCATACAAAATGCATGTTATTTTTTATTTAGTACTGACCTGAATAAGATATTTCATATAAAAGACGTTTACATATAGTCCACAAGAGAAAATAATAGTTAAATGTATAAAAATGACCCCGTTTAAAAGTTTACATAATATTTTAATATTATACTGTTACCTGAATGATCCACAGCTGTGTTTTTTTTTGTGATGGTTGTTCATGATTCCTTGTTTGACCTGAATAGTTAAACTGCCTACTGTTCTTCAGGTCCCACAAATTCTTTGGTTTTCAGTGCATTTGCACCCTTTCCAACAATGACTGTATGATTTTGAGGACAATTGAGGGACTCATATGCAACTATTACAGAAGGAAAAACCATGCATTAAGAGCCATGCGGCGAAAACCTTGAATTTGAATATCAGGATAAATTTAACTTATTTTTTCTTCTGGGATACATGTAAGTATCTTCTGTGGCTTCTGAAGGGCAGTAAAAATTAAAAATACTTAGGCACAATAAGAAAAATGGACACATCTTCATTCTGTTTAGAAGTTTACACCCCTGGCTCATAATGCATTGTTTTTCCATCTGGAGCATCAGTGAGCATTTGAACCTTCTGTAATAGTTGCATATGAGTCCCTCAGTTGTCCTCAGTGTGAAAAGATGGATATCAAAATACAGCCATTGTTGGAAAGGGTTCAACTACACAGAAATGCTGAAAAACTCTAGAAACATTTTGAAAAATTCCAGCAAGCAATGCTTCACACATCCAAAACCTCTCATAATTTACTCTGATTACTAAACATACTGATGTGTTGACCGTAATCATCTTTATGATGAACAACTTCCATCATTTTCTATATTTACTTCAACTGTGACCTGCATCTGATTTCATATATTTCTTTTGTATCTCAGGAGTCAGGTCTATCCAGATGGTTGGGAAACCAGTTGACTCCCCTACATAGTATCCCTCCCTGGGCCATTGTAATTATTCTGTGCCTCTTGATTGCCATTTTCACTGAGTGTACCAGCAATGTAGCCACAGCAACCCTATTCCTTCCTGTTCTTGCTTCTATGGTAAGACTTGAATATAAAACCAGTTGTAAAATTGCAAACGTTAGGAACATATTCTGATACTTACCAAGTAATATATGCACAGAAGATGAGAAAAAAATATGACAATCATATCAGTATGCATCGATTTTTTTGGTCGGGTGCTTAAATTCTTGGAATAGCATCAGCTGTGAAGTTGTATTGCTCACCAGCTGTGCAAAGCTTCAAACGTCAGCCTCCGTGCAGACGTGACTCACAGTTTGTTATAATCTTTAAGAATTACAGCCCAATTACAGACACTTTGTGACGAGCTTAGAAAACACACACTTAGATCAGAGACGTATGAGTCAGCGCTTGTCCACAATTAAATCTTGTTTTCTGCTTTATAAGAATGTCAGCTATTTCTGTTTCTGTTTGCAGTCTCAATCAGTTGGAATCAACCCTCTGTACATCATGGTGCCATGCACACTCAGTGCGTCCTTTGCGTTTATGTTACCTGTGGCAACTCCACCAAACGCTATAGTCTTTTCCTATGGATACCTCAAGGTTTCAGACATGGTGAGTTCCAGAATTTGGCAACCAATTTTATCCCTAGTTTTCTCAGGCTAAGTGGCAATTTTAGTCCATTTCCACATTCAAAGTATGTTTAAAAGCTCATCATTATACAGAGGATCCAGTTTACAAGATCAGCTGCCAGACATCAATCATTTATAAGTAGTTTTGTTAGTGACGTAGCATTGTTAAAACAAATGTGGCCCCATATAGACAAACCACAAGTCCTTTTACCACTTCTAAAAGATTTTCCTTCCCAGCTGTTCCAGTGACCAATAAACTCACTCAGTGATATTTAACATTTTGTTTTTCTCAGGCAAAAACTGGCATGATGATGAATGTCATAGGGATTTTCTGCATCACCTTATCTATCAACACCTGGGGCAAGGCCATGTTCAACCTAGGCTCTTTCCCTGCATGGGCCAACCAAACACTAATATGATGGACAGTACAAGGTCAAATGAAAACCAGCAAGCTGCTTATTTTCTTCACATGATTCTCATAAACGTCATGGATCAAAGCTGCAGCACAGAGAAAATGAAATATGCCATGTCTTGCAGGACTGTTTTGCACACTCTTAACTTTTCAAATGTTTGGGGTCGGTAGGGTTTTAAAAAAAACTGAATTTAAAAATACAATAAAAACAGTAATATCATGAAATACTTTTACAATTTAAAATAACAGTTTTGTATTTTAATATATTTTAAAATGTAATTTATTCCTGTGATGGCAAAGCTGAATTTTCTAGCAGCCATTACTCCAGTCTTCAGTGTCAAATTATCCTTCAGAAATCATTCTAATAGGCTGATTTCTTATTATTATCAATGTTGAAAACAGTTGTGCAGCTTAATATGGTTTTGGAAACCATGACATTGTTTAAGATTCTTCAATGAATCTTACTGACCACAAACTTTTAAACAGTAGTGTACCTGAGAATCATATTTTTTTAAACACATTTTGTGACCCTGGACCACAAAACCAGTCATACTTTTTTTACCGGAATACATAAGTTTTCTGTTTATGTATGGTTTGTTAGGATAGGACAATATTTGGCCAATATAAGTTCTTAGGAATGCATATTACTAATAAAAAAAAAAGGTTGTTTTTTTTTGGTAAGAAATTTACAAAATATCTTTACTTAATATCCTAATGATTTTTGGCAAAAAAAAAAAAAATGATAATTTTGACCCATACAATGTTTTTTTGGCTATTGCTACAAATACACCCATGCTATTTAAGACTGGTTTTGTGGTCCAGGGTCACATTTTATTTAACAAATACAAGCGAGCAGGTCAGATGTTTCAAACATTTAATATATTCGCAAGCATAGCTTTAGATGACATGCTGTGACAACTAGTTGAACTATCCCATACTCAACTAAATGATAACCCAGAAAAGAAAAACAAAAACATTGCTGATGGCTATTTTAATTCCGATAAATAATTTTAATTTCTCTGGGACAAACCTGACTGAGATGTGAAAGCCTAATCTCAGGGCGTTAAACTAGTAAGACATATCTCGGGCAATTTCCAACATTAAATTATGTAAATACCTCATGGTTTTGACACCATATATATTGTATGTATATATATATATATATATATATATATATATCCAATATATATATGGAATTTATAGTGTTATGTGCCACAAACTGCACAGAAAATGCATTAATAAATCACTGGAGAAGTGCAATTTTAAAATGTTACCATTTTCAAAATATGTATGGACACAACTGATCTTCTGTTGTTTTTTTTATGAGTGTGTTTCATTTTAAGCATTCAAACTTGTAATCTTTCTAAACAGAGTTAATACTGTGTGTATATCTAAGTTTTTATCATTTCAATCTGTACCAATAGCATCAAAATGACTTGAATATTTGTCAATTGTAAAAATCCTGTACAGTTGAAAAAGTGTATAACGCACATTTTAATGCACATATTTCCAGTGTAATGTGTGTGACTTCATTGATACACTGTATCTCATTTTGTTTGATTGCATACAGCAGTGATTACTGAAACGTTCTTTTGGAGTTTTGGAGAAACTCCAAAAGAAGAAATGTGTTTATGAAAATAAAGCACTTATAGGGCATATGAGAAGAATATGCCCTCAAACTGCTGTTTTGTTATGTTAAAGAGATAAAACTGAATAAAACTTTGTAAATCTTTCCCTTCATTATGCTTACTATTATTATGGATGAGATTTTTACTATTTAAAATAACTGAATATATTTTAAAATGTAATTTATTCCTGTGATAAGGACTGGAGTAATGATGCTAAAAATTCAGCTTTGAAATCACAGGAATAAATAAAAAGGAAAAAAGTACATTTTTGCTATACTTTGGATCAAATAAATGCAGGCTTGGTGAGCAGAAAAGAGTTATTTAAAAAAAAAAAAAACATTAAAATCTCAAACATTTTTGACTGGTAGTGTATACAGCATGCTTCTCATAACATCTCAGAGACCTAATGTAACTAAATATCATACTGGCTTAAGATGATGTAGAAAACCTGACACCAGCTTTTGTTTTAAAATAACTATAATTATGCAACTTAAGCTCTGTACACCAAGTACACTAAAACTACAACTTTCATTAAGTTTAAGAAGTTTCATTAAGTTCAAAGTGATTCCGCCAGTACAAATTAAATATGAAACAAAAACTATTTGGGGAAACAACATGGCACAGAAGTAATGACAGCAATGACAGTGTTCTATAAACACTGACTCCTATAAAATAGCTCAGCTAACTTTCTCTCGTGCGAGCAGAACCAGAAATGCTCTTTGTCGCTTAAAAATAAACCGCCAGTCTGTAATATAGAAACAAAGCAAACAGATTTTCCCAAAAATGCAAAGTCAAATCCTTAGTGTTTTAGTTTGCCTGGAGCACAATGAAAGCAGTTTTCTACAAGAAACAAAACTTTGAGACTGACAATTCAATATATTTTGTCTTCTTTAGTTTCCTCCAGCAAAAACAACGTTCCTAATGTTGACATACGGTTCCCATCTGGATATTTTAGGAATTATAATATTCTAGGAATGTTCTGTGTAGGTTTTTCAAAAATGTACATTTTATTTACAACCTCAAAAGAAACTACACTACCAGTCAAAAGTTTTTGAACAGTAAGATTTGTAATATTTTTAAAGAAATCTCTTCAGCTCACCATGCCTGCTTTTATTTGATCCAAAATACAACAAAAGCAGTAATATTGTGAAACATTTTTACTATTTAAAATAACTGTTTGAATATATTTTAAAATGTAATTTATTCTTGTGATAAAGCTGAATTTTAAGCATCATTCCTCCAGTCTTCAGTGTCACATGATCTTTCACAAATCATTATGATATGCTGATTTGCTGCTCAAGAAACATTTATTATTATTATTATTATTATTTAAAACAGGTGAGTACATTTTTTTCAGGATTCTTTGATGAGTAAAAAGATCCAAATATCAGCATTTATCTGACATAAAAAGCTTTTGTAACAATTTTACACTATACCATTCAAAAGATTATTATTATAAGTATTTATTTTTTTATTTTTTTGGGAAGGAATTTATAGGAATTAATACTTTTATTTAGCAATTATGCTTTAAATTGACCAAAAGTGATGATAAAGACATTTATAATGTTACAAATGACTAATATTTCAGATAAATGCTGTTCTTCTGAACTTTCTATTCATTAAAAAAAAAAAAAAAAAACTACTCAGCTGTTTTCAACATAATAATAATAAATGTTTTTTGAGCAGCAGAATATTAGAATGATTTCTAAAGGACCATGTGACTGGAGTAATGATGCTAAAATTTAAGCTTTAAAATCACATGAATAAATGGCATTTTAAAATACATTCAAATATATTTTTTTTATTTTAAATAGTAAAAATATTTTAAAATTTTACTGTACTTTGGATCAAATAAATGCAGGCTTGGTGAGCAGAACAGACTTCTTTTAAAAAATATTCATGTTAATTCACTGAAAATTTTTATTTTATTTATTTTTTTCCCCTTTAGAAGCAAAATTTGTACTTAAAGTAAAAATGTTGTCATGATTTGAGTTTTAAATTTACAGTAAAGTAAATTTGCAATTTCCATACTCTGTGTAAATATTCTTTAATCCTCTTGAATCAATGCTAACTGTACCCAGTTGGTTATTTTGGGAACTAAATAACAACTAGGAATGTTCTCCGTAGGATTTGTAAACATTTCAGGAAGTTTTCTTTTAGGGCAGCCTATACAGAACGATCTGTAATGGTTATTTTTAGATTTAATTTTAGAACCAAAATGTTCTTGCTACCAGAAATTATTAGCTGGGCTGAGCTTCCTTTTTTTGTTAAGAGAGTGTGGGAAAGCTCTGGACTCAAGCAGGAACATAATGTATGCTTACAATTAATGTCAAAAGAAAGCAGGGGGTTCCACACAAAAGCAGAGAAATCAGTAAGCTCTTGGTGAAGACTTTAAAAGTCAGCGTTAGGACGGTTGTGACTGTGACTCTCAATCAGAATCTCTAAGGTCAAACTAAATCCTAAGGGGAGACAGTGCTGCACCACTGCAAATCCACCTGATGATTTCACAAACCTGTCGAGGTCAGAAGCACTGGATTAATGATACCTCATGGTCATGTGGAGACAAAAGACTAGACTTCACAACCATGTGTTTATAGTTTCCAGTCGGAGGCCACGCTGCAGCCCTATAGTGCATAGTAATCCTCAATTGCTGAGGTATGAGCAGGTTTTGTGCAATTGTTGCAATAACTACAGAGGAATGTTGCAATTTTGGTCAGGTTTAGATCACATGCATGAGGTCAGTTGGGCAGCAGAAAGATGGAAGTGTGCCAAACAAAGAAATCCTTCCTAAAATTAACAGAGTCACACACAGTTGAAAATCTTTGGCATGAAACAAAACGATAAAACTGAATTACAGAAAAAGGTCCTCTAAAAGGTCTGCCATTCACCACAGAATGCCTGTTTTCTATTTAAGAAATGAAATTGTTATAGGCCTAACAAGTAAGCAGCTAACAAGCGGTTGGGTGTGCAGTGACACTGTGATCACTATGATCCTACATCTTTGAGGGAAGGAGCAGATATAATTACAGTGCCTTTTTCTGCTTTTCGGCAACTTCAACACCCACTCATTATCCATCTGAACCAAAAGCGCATATACCTCAGCCTCCAATTTGGTTGTATACATATGAGAGCCAGAAAAATAGTAAGCATAAAATTCATTTCTGCTCGGAAGTTATTCTTGTATGAGACCTTTTGCTGAACTAAGTGAATATGGTTAACTCTTTACTCTTAATTTGTCGGATAAAAGGATAATTAATTTACAATTAGCCTGTATCAGTGTCATAAAGAAGTATAATACTGGGGTGGAGGCTGGACATCAAAGACAAAGTACAAAGTACATCAAAGACAGTAAAAATGTTATATATTTTAACTATTTATATAAATAACAGTTTTCTATTTTTATATATTTTAAAATGTAATTTATTCCTGTAATGTCAAAGCTGAATTTTTAGCATCATTACTCCAGTCACATCATTCTAATATTCTCATTTACTGCTCAAAAAACATGTATTTATTATTATGTTGAAAACAGTCATCTTTTCTTTCAGGTTTCTTTGATGAATAGGAAGTTCAGAAGAACAGCATTGATCTGAAATCGAAATCTTTTGTAACATAATAAATGTCTTTCTCATCACTTTTTTATCAATTATTTGTGTTTCACAATTGTTTTAAAATAAACTAAATATTAAATTATAATAAGCTTTTTAATTTCCGCTTCCATTGTGACAACTTGCCCCCACATAAGCCTAAACTGTATTTTTTTTTTCTTAACCAGTAATGGTGAAAATGTCCGATATAATTTTTTGTGGTCATATGTACTCAAGGTATGCTTATAGATCATACATAAATCAACCCTTTGAAATATTCACTGGATAAAAGGACATAACTTTAGAACAAATAGCGCAACCAACTGGCGACACTAGGAAATGTAGAAGTAACGGTAGTAGTAGTGTCCATGAACAATGTTTAACTATATAGCGACCGATTAGAAATATCTAATGTTCTTTTTGCCATTATGAGGATAAGATTTCATGGGTTTTAATACTTTGCTGGATATTGAAAGGTAAAGCAAGTGGATGTTGTGTACTGTCCCAAAACAGTCTCTAGCTCGCAAACTTAAAGTATGAGGGACACATTTTGCTATTATATAACTAACTATTATAATTATACATGTATTTACACTAGGGTGTACACTAAGACGTGTATACGTTGTGTGCTTTCTCACAAACACTTTAAACTCTAGTCGTTTTTTTCTGTAAGTGTGTGTCACTGTCTGTTGTGTTTCAGTTTTACCTGCGCGTGTTGGAAGTGCGCAGCAGAAGTGGTTCCTATCATACAAACGTGTTTTCCCATATTTCCACTTTAAACCTTAAGACATGCATTAATTTTAATAATAATAAACGAATAATAAAACCACTAGTTAAAGAAACTCACATAGTATCGATAATATTACGTGAGGTTCGATTCCCTTGCCTGCCGCCATACAACAGTAATCCTAAGTATTAATATTTCAAGATCGATCCGCCCAGCCGAGCTGGATTGAACTTGGACTGTGTGACTCATTTATTGTGACCACCGAAAGAAGCAGACTGTCGAACTTTATATTCAGAACTACAGAGATAAGAACAGCTTTCAAAGACACATGTTCCATGTTTCTGTGAATCAGCTGTATACAGTATTTGATATATCAAAGCATTTGTCAGGATGAACGAACCAGAAAGTACATCATATCAAGGGTGGTCAAGATGTTTTAGATGTTTTTTACCTGTGCACTGCACAACAGAAACTGTAAACTTATGCTATCTAGCTCTGCCTGTGGTAAGTAGTACGTTCATTGTAAATCTAAATTGCAACTTGATGGTTTAATCGTTTAACTGATCAATGATATAATTGTTCTATCAGTATTTTTTATTTTTAACCAGTTTTTTATACAGTAACTACAGTTTGTCATCCATAAAGGTCGTCTTCTTGAGCCCTGTTAGTTAAATCTGAGGTGTCCAAACCATCCCTAACACAAGCAAGCAAGATCTTCAGGATTATTAGAAACTTCCTGTAGCGCATGATGATAAAAACGAAGCTTTTCAAAACATTGAATCAGTTCAAGCAAATGCTTCGAAATATTCACTCCCTCGAAGTGCTCGAAAGGGTACACACCGATGACTCCTGCCGGTCAGAACGGTGTATAGGCTGAATTACTATTATTATATTATATTAAATTGCAACCAATTAGAAAACAGCTACTAAATAGAAAAAAATGAACTAAATGATTGCTTCAAGCCAATAGAAACAGTGAATTTTTATTATATCAAAGAAATAACATGCCTTACCTTTATTAACAGCCTCTATGTGTTTTCTCTGTGTTTGCTTCTCATAGTTTTTGTCCTATCTTTTCGACTATTTAATTATTTTTGTAAGCACTGTGTTCTGTGGGCACCTGGGAAAGGTAGAGCTTGATGGTGTGACTCTTGCCACAGCAGTGAGTTTTATATATTTACCTCATCTTTAACTGACAAGTCAAAAGTTTACATAGACCTTGCAGAATTTGCTAAATGTGAATTATTTTACCAAAATAAGAGGGATTATACAAAATGCATGTTATTTTTTATTTAGTACTGACCTGAATAAGATATTTAACATAAAAGATGTTTACATATAGTCCACAAGAGAAAAGAATAGTTGAATTTATAAAAATCACCCTGTTCAAAAGTTTACATACACTTGATTTGTAATACTGTGCTGTTACTTTTTTACCTATAGTTGTTCATGAGTCCCTTGTTTGTCCTGAACAGTTAAACTGCCCACTGTTCTTCAGAAAAATTCTTCAGGCCCCACCGATTCTTTGGTTTTTCAGCATTTTTGTGTATTTGAACCCTTTCCAACAATGACTGTATGATTTTGAGATCCATCTTTTCACACTGAGGACAACTGAGGGACTGCAACTATTACAGAAGGTTCAAACATTCACTGATGCTCCAGAAGGAAAAATGATGCATTAAGGGTGTAAACTTTTGAACAGAGTGAAGATGTCTACTTTTTTCTTATTTTGCCTAATTATCATATATATATATATATATATATATATTTTTTTTTTTCATTTTTTCAGTACTGCCCTTCAAAAGCTACAGAAGATACTTACATGTTTTTCAGAAGACAAAAAAGTTACATTAATCCTGATCTTCAAATTCAAAAAGTTTTCACCTCTGGCTCTGAAGCATCAGTGAGCATTAAAACCTTTTATAATAGTTGCATATGAGTCCCCCAGTTGTTCTCAGTGTGAAAAGATGGATCTCAAAATCACACAGTCATTGTTGGAAAGGGTTCAAATACACAAAAATGCTGAAAAACCAAAGAATTTGTTGGACATGAAGGATTTTTCTTTAGAACAGCAGGCAGTTTAACCATTCAGGACAAAGAAAGGACTCATGAACAACTACAAAATGAATAACTAACATGCATTTTGTATGATCCCTCTTATTTTGGTAAAATAATTCTGCAAAGTGTATGTAAACGTTTGACTTTAACTGTATGTAATGTTATTTTAAATATATGTTTAAATATAAGTGATTAATGAAAGTTCATTGTATTCTCACCAACAGGCCATCAGTGTTATGGGTGTTGGTGTTGGTTACGGCTTGTCTGCAGCATGTGACACACTTATTTCTCAGGTAGATATAAGTTTCCCTGTTCATTCACATATAACAAATATATTTTTTTTATTTTACACTGTGGCGCTACGTTTTGCAGGCTTTTGGAGCTGGTAACTTGCATCTAGTTGGTGTTATAACTCAAAAAGCAATTTTAATTCTGCTGCTCGCATGTCTGCCATGCTGCGCTCTTCTTATCAATACAGAGTCAATATTACTGCTTGTGGGGCAAAGCCCAGAGGTTGCCAGGTGAGCACTATTCAAGACTGTGATTATCAGAAAGGGACTATAGAAAAGACCAGCACATACTGACCCTGAAATAAAACAATAACTCAAGCAATACTAATAACACAACTTTATAGAACATATTCATGCACTTAACAGAAATTAATCATTAAAGAAACAGGCTTCAGTATTAACCTTAGAACTGTTATTCTGTTTCAGAGTATCTCAGCTGTATGTGAATATTTTTTTGCCCGGTCTTCCGGTAGGTACTTCCATTATCTAGAAAAGTAACCTGCACTTCTATGTTACACAAACTGTTATTTTGTCAAGTCTCAAATGTACTAAATTCTTTAAAGAAAGGCTCTTCTCAATGGTCTAATGGTTGTTATTTCATAGACCTGGTGACTAAAATGTGATTTTTCATGACCGAGTATTTAGGGCTCTCAGTGCAGAAAAATAACAGTGTTATTTTTGTCTCAGGCAGCTTTTATGTTCATTATTGAAGCAAAATATCTACAGAACCAGGTATGAGAAAGACATTAAAATATAATGCTCTGAGAAAGCATGAATGTGACACTAAATGAAATATCTCATTATAGGGGATAATTTGGCCTCTGGTCATTAGTGGAGTTGTGGCAAATGTCCTAAATGCTTTAATCAACTATATCTTCCTCTTTGTCCTGGATATGGGTGTTTCGTAAGTTTCCATAATACAGTATTTGCTGTTAAACTACAGGACAAGTAACAAGATAACATACTGACCATGTGTATTTCATCTGCAGTGGATCAGCAGCTGCTGCTACAATCTCACAGTACAGTTTGGCCATCATATTGTTTATCTACATCCGATGCACAGGTCTTCATAAGGATACCTGGCCTGGTGAGTTGGTGAGAGATCTGTGATTATATGACCTCTGTTAACATGTGTGTATGCGACAGCCATTGCAAGTTGATTAAGATGGCAAATATACAGTGTATTAAAGGAACATTCTACTTTTTTTGAAAATAGGCTCATTTTCCAACTCCCTTAGAGTTAAACAGATGAGTTTTACCATTTTTGAATCCATTCAGCTGATCTCCGGTTCTGGCGGTAGCACCTTTAGCATTGCTTAGCATAAATCACTGAATCAGATTAGACAATTAGCATCTTCTTTAAAAATGACCAAAGATTTTCAATATTTTTCCTATTTAAAACTTGACTCTTCTGTAGTTACATTGTGTACTAAGACCAACAGAAAATTAAAAAAAATAAAGTTACGATTTTCCAGGCTGATATGGATAGGAACTGTAATCTCATGCTGGCGTAATGAGTAAAGCACTTCTCTGCTGCTGTATAGGTTGGTCAGTGGACTGTTTGCAGGAGTGGGACTCATTCATCCGCCTGGCCATTCCAAGTATGCTAATGATGTGTGCAGAGTGGTGGACTTATGAGATTGGAGGACTGCTGTCAGGTTAGAGTACACATTTGTCGTAATGTTACACAACATTTTCAGAGCATGTCTAGAATATGTCTAGTCATTTGGTTAGTATTATTAGTACAATTCTGCATCCCTTTTAATTCAGAATTTAAAAATTCTGTCATTAATTACTCATTTTTATGTTGTTCCAAACCTGTAAAACCTTCAGTCATCTTCAGGAAACAAATAAAGATATTTTTAATTTAAAAAAAAGAAGAACGACAAAGAAAACAAAAATGATGAAAATGTTTTTGTCTTCCGTGTCTCCGCTGTGCATTCAGTACCACAACACCTTGAAGACTGACACAGAAGAGAAGAAATTGTTGAATAAAGTCAATATTTTATTTTCTTTCAACACAAAAAGTATTCTTGTAGCTTCATAAATTTATAGTTGGACCACTGATGTCACATGGACTATTTACATTTTCTTTCTGGGCCTTGAACATAGTAGTTTGCGTTGCTGTCTATGCAGGGATGGAAAGCTCTCGGCTTTCATCAAAAATATCTTAATTTGTGTTCGGAAGATAAGCAAAGGTCCTACTGGTTTTGAACAACATGAAGGTGAGTAATTAATGACAGAATTTACATTTGTGGGTGAACTATACTTTTAAATTGAAATGAAGCCTGTTTCTGACCTTTGTGTTATTTTATGATAGGTCTGATAAGTGAAGTGGAACTCGGATCTCAGTCAGTTGTGTATGGACTGGCAAATATTGCGTACATGGTATATATATTTATTATTGTAAAAGTGTTTTATTTCAAGATTGTATGAATGCTTCATGTCAGTGGCCTGTGTTTAGTTCCCTATAGGCTTCAGTGTCGCTGGCAACGTGAGAGTTGGGAATGCCATGGGAGCAGGAGATGTTATTCAAGCCAAGCTCTCTGCCAAACTCTCTATAATTTGTGCAGGTAAAACTCATTATTTCATGACTGTTCTTTGCAAATTTGTTGCTTATACATCACTTGTGGAAGTCCTGTACACTGTAAAACTGCTGTAAATTATTTTCATGCTAATATTCTTATAAAAATGTGGAAATTATTTTATTTTCAGTCTCTGTTGCAGTGGTTTTGGCAACTATCATTGGCTCTTCAAAGAATGTAATTGCTTATATCTTCACAAATGACAAGTGAGTGCTCTTCCTTTAGTTAAAAACATGCTTCTTAAAGAGATAGTTCACCCAAAAATGAAAAGTCTGTCATTTATTGCCCTTATGTTGTTCCAAATCCATAAGACCTTTGTTTATTTTCAGAAGACAAAGTAGGATATTTTTGATGAAATCCGAGATCTTTCTGACCAGGTCCAGAAAGGCACTAAGAACATTGTTAAAATAGTCCATGTGACATCAGTGGTTCAACTGTAATGTCATGAAGCTATGAAAATACTTTTTGTGCACAAACAAAACAAAAATAATGACTTTATTCAACAATTTCTTCTCTTCCGTGTCAGTCTTCGAATCGCGTTTACACATGCGTCATGGTATTTTTTAGCACTTCTTTGTGCACAAAAAGTATTCTTGTAGCCTCATGAAATTATGGCTCAAGCACTGATGTCACATGGACTATTTTAACGATGTCCTTACTACCTTTCTGGGTCTTGCAGGGTCAGAAAGCTTTTGGATTTCATCAAAAATCTTAATTTGTGTTCTGAAGATGAACGAAGGTCTTACGGGTTTGGAACGACATGAGGGTTTTCTTTTTTGGGTGAACTACCCCTTTAAGTTTCACAAGTTAATAAAGATTTTTTTAAAATTCATAATAATATATTTTATGAAATAACACTGAGAAATAAACTGTTTGTAAAAATAAATATTTTCAAATAAACACTTATTCAATTCTTAGTCTTGACATTGTAAAATAGGTGCTCAGAAGAAAAACAAGACTAATATTGGGGCAATTGTTTTCCTCCCTTCCTCTCACAGAGAAATCGTAACGAGGGTTGCCACGGTAATGGTTTTATTCGCTCCTTTCCATCTTCTTGATGCCACAGCGGTAAGTCATTAGCAGAGTTGTGTTAGAGCACTCACAGTCCTCATTAGGGTTAATAACAAAACTGACAACACCAACACAATGATCAGGAAAGTTGAGTTTGAACCTTATAAAGGATGTTATCCCTTATACCTGTACATAAACATATCTGAAATTACACTTCAAAGGGTCATATGGGGAGAAAATGTTTATTATTTAATTCTTTCTTCCTTCAATCCAATCAGGCAGCATGTGGCAGTATAGTGAAAGGTCTGGGCAAGCAGAAGATTGGGGCAGTCTGCAACCTGGTGGGATATTATGCTGTTGGCTTTCCTATTGGAATATCCCTGATGTTTGCTGCGAAATGGGGAATTTTTGGTGAGGCATATACAGTCAAATCAAAATTTATTTAGACACCTTCGACATTTCTCACATTATCACAGTATATTCACTATAATTTAGAAAATGATACTAAAATATGACAAGAACTCAGAGTTAAACCGTTTTAGAACAAATTCATTTTAATAATCACAAATTAATTACAATCAAACCAAAATTCATTCAGACACCTTTAAAAATTCTTTAGAAAATGGTAATAAAATAAGACAAGAATTCAAGAGTTACACTGTGTCAAATTGTTAACATCAAATTTTTGGTCCCAACTGTTCATACATTTTACTAGTAGTCTGCTGTATGAAAATTTTTGGCTATGTCACAGTTTATTTTGCTATCCTCACTTACATAAATGAACTATAGTGTCCTGCACCTACAAATTATATCCGCTGTCTGAATAATTTTTGGTTTGACTGTATATAATGTAATAAATTAAAAATAGATGTATTTTCTATCAATTACATATTAATAATTGTGTTATTGTTAAATACAATGTATTATTAATATGCTAATATATATATATATATATATATATATATATATATATATATAATTTTTATCTTTATATTAAAATGTGTATATTTAACAATAATAATAATAATAATAATAAAAAGAACAACAATACACATAAACATAATAGTAAGACACTGTATTTAATAGTTCTCATTTATATTAAAATATACATTAAAATATAACTTAAAACATGATGTTTATATGATTTAATATATTTAATAATATTACATGTAACAAAAACATAACTAATAATAGAAAAGTATATTTAATGAATTTCTAATTTATATTTAAATACAAATATACATCACAAATAGCATTTGAAACATTTTTATGATTTTTTTTTTTCTGTTTTACTCTTGCATTTGGTGTAAACCTTTTCTATAATCTTCTCAAGGTCTGTGGACTGGCCTGTTAATTTCCGTCTTCCTTCAGTCAGTGTTCCTCATTGCCCTTCTTTTCAAACTGAACTGGAAGAAAGCCTCTGAGGAGGTGAGGAATATAGGATTTCTTTTTATTAAAAGTGGATTTACAGTGCACTTAAAGGGATAGTTCAGCCAAAAATGAAAATTCGGTCATTAATTACTCACCCTCATGTCGTTTCAAACCCGTAACACCTTTGTTCATCTTCGAAACACAAATTAAGATATTCTGAAAGCTTTCTGACCCTGGATAGACAGCAGTGCAACTACCACATTTAAAGCCCAGAAAGGTAGTAAGGACATTATTAAAATAGTTTATGTGACATCAGTGGTTCAACCATAATTTTATGAAGCTATGAGAATACCTATTGTGCGCAAAGAAAACAAAAATAGGGTCAGAAAGCTCTTGGATTTCATAAAAAATATCTTAATTTGTGTTCTGAAGATGAACGAAGGTCTTACAGGTTTGGAACGTAGTAATTATTGACAGAATTTTCATTTCTGGTTGAACTATCCCTTTAAGTGAAACTTTTCTAATCATGAACTTTTCACTTTCCAGGCACAGATCAGGGCTGGTGTGCTGACAAGAGGGACAGATGATGGTAATTAGTTTGTTGTGACACTAACCGCTCAAGAAGTCTGCTTTTATTTAATGAGGCATGCTAATAAGAGTCATTTTCTTGACAGGTGCACAAGAGTACGACGGACATATTGAAGACCGTGATCTAGATAATGCTACAGATATGGATAGGCTGTTGGATGAGCAGACCGGCGAGCTAGTTGCTACATTGAGGGTACAGCTGCCATTGAGCGTGTTAGTGCTGCGTCGTGGTCTGGTTCTGGCAGCTATGCTAGCACTCCTTGCTGTTGGACTCGCCGTTAAGTTCTTTCTTAAGAGATGATGTCTTAACAGCTAAAGGAATGGTACTGTGAAAATGTTAGTGTCTTAAAGCAGACAGAGATGTCATAGGACGCTGTCCAAAATCAACCAATGCAACATGTCCATTATATTCACTCTGTACTGTATCTAAAAAGCAGGTGAGGCCTGTCAGGCACAAAGCAGTGCACCTTTCTGGGATTTCAGACAGTGTCCAGGCATTAAAGAGAGTTCACCCAAAAATGAATATTCGGTCATTAATTACTCACCCTCATGTCGTTCCAAACCCGTTCATCTTCAGGACGCAAATTAAGATATTTTTGATTAAATCCGAGAGCTTTCTGACCCTGCATAGACAGCAACGCAACTGATACGTTCAAGGCCCAGAAAGGTAGTCAGGACGTCTAAAGATTAGTCCATGTGCAGAGCTGGGTAGTAACTGATTACATGTAATCTGGATTAAATAATCAGATTCCAAAAATGAAGTAATCAGAGTATTAAAATACTCAATCAGACTACAGTTTTTTTTATGGATTACATGATTACATATTATTCACACAATAGCAATAAATTATTCATAATTCATTGATTCTCCCTAATTTCTCTTTTTCATCTTTTATATTTTCCTTTCTAAAACAGACTACTGATGCATTCATAAAGTCCAGTTTTGTGGACATTCACACATAGACTAGTCATTAGTCAGGTGGCAAAACAGCATTTGACCACTGGATTTACAAAAATCATTTCAGGTTTAAGAAGTGTTTCAACATATCAATTACTGATGAACACATTAATTTTTATTTGAATTATCACTGTAGTTTTGTTTTTTTTTACCCATGTATTATGTCTTTGAAAGGCTTTTGTCTTTCAAAGTCATTAAAATGGATAGATGATGCAGGCATGCCAAAACTTTATCTCATCTAAACCTTATTCACCAAATATACTAAGTATATACTTTTTAAAAATAAATATTTCAATAATTAAGTATCACATTTGTATGTTCACAGTTTCTTTGATGTTGATTAATGGTCACATGGCATGCAGGTAAATAAAAGTATTTCATCTTTTTTAGTAAGTGTTTTATTTTAACTGTTATTTTAAAACAAAGACTATAGAAATACCCTTTAAGGGGACTTTGTTTTAAAATGATTTATTTTAATTTAATTTTTTAATGATTTCATTAATTGTTAGCTTTTCATTAAACTCAAAGACCCTTTGCAGTTCCTTTACGAACCCTAGTTTGGAAAACCTTGATGTAATATAATGTTTAATGCACTTCATGTTGTAAATTACAAAGAATGGAACATACTTTCTTACTCTTTGCATTTTACATCATAGTACAAGATTATGCTATTTAAATCATAATTTTGTTTTCTTTGCGCACCAAAAGTATCCTTGTAGCTTCATAAAATTACACTGATGTCACATGGACATTTTATTGATCCCCTTTCTGGGCCTTGAATGTGTCAGCTGCGTTGCTTTCTATGCAGGGACAGAAAGCTCTTGGATTTCCGTATACCGTAATTTGTGTTTTGAAGATGAACAAAGGTCTTGTGGGTTTGGAATGACATAAGGGTGAATAATTAATGACAAGATTTACATTTTTGGGTGAACTATCCCTTTAAGTATCAAGGTTGTGTTTTGTTTCACATGAGTCATTATGTGCATACTCATTCTGTATTACTGTTTATATTTATTGATATAAATACATTTATTAATCTGTGATTTACTCACAAGTACAAAACAACCAGTACAATTCTGCAGTATCCCAAGTCCTGGAATAAATCCAGCTGTTTCAGCATATAAGGCTATACTCTCATTCCTACATGCTTTCGTCTCATGAATTTATATTAAAAAGAGCTAATGTGTTGCCACAAACACAAATGACGAACATGAACATCAGGAACCTTTTTAAATGAATGTTATTTCATGGACTGGAAATGCACAAAATTGACTTTTTTTGCATGCTATAGATTTTTTCTTGCTCAAAAAGCAATTTAACTTGGATATACGCTACAACAGGAAAGAAAAAACTATCGCAACTTTCACACCGACTGAGACCATGCCACATTGCAACTATGATTTTCACATCAATACATAATTGGATCAGGGGACGTGCATTTTTTATTACATTTTTGTATTTTATTTGTCCTTAAGTGACCTGGCTGTGAATATAGCTGATATAAAAAAATAACCCAAGACACTTGGAATGTAATGGGATAGTGATTTATTTACCCAGGGATTTAATTTGTGCTAAGATGCTCTAAGTCAGCTATGTGAAATCTTTGCAGCTGTTTGAAAGTAGGAACTAAATCTAATTACAGATTGTCTTTTTACTATAAAAGCTGCTGAAATACCTACTTAACGCCCACCACAGGCATGTGTGTTTTTTGAATGTCTTGTTCAATTTAAACCATGTCACTGACTTCATCAGTTTCAATGAATCTTTCCCCACTAATATCACTGTTTGCTCCCTGCAGCTGAATTACACTTCCACATATGACACTCATCCGAAAACAGCCCAGAGTCACAATCACACAAAACTGTTTAACCTGGAAAATTCCTATGATTGGTTAATCCTAATGGCCTATAGGTAGATCAAACATTTACATAAAACAAGTTAGCAAAAAACAATATGACGCCAGAGCTCTGGAGAGACATATTAGCATGTATGTAAATAATGTATATATTAATGTAGGCTTAGGATGCAGCATTAGTATTTCGGACAAAGTAGATAAAATAGTATATATAAGTGGTGCATACAGTTTATGCACAAAGCCACTTAAATGTAAAACTAAAATAATGTAAACAATGTCTCTTACTAAAATATAAAGTAGAAAACACATTAAAGATTTATGTTATTTAAAAAATCTACATCGTTTTATACATACTTTGGACTATGGTGGGTACCATTATTTTGATAACGTGAAATGCCTGCACCCTTTAAGTTACTGCCACTACCTGTTGCTATTTTTACCACAACACAACTCCTAATACACAGTTTGGAAAATAAAATACTGATACAAACCACATTGTGCGGCTTCTGGTCATAATTTTCAGTCAAAGGGCAACAAGAGAAGCGATGTAAGTCTCTACTGCTTTCCTAGCGATAAGATGGGGAGAAAACAATGGGAAGATGCCTATGGATGAAAATAAAACGTTCTAAGACCCGCGTCTTTGTTCTCTCCACTTTAGCCCTGATGCCTTTGAGGCTTTTAGTAGCCCACAGCTACTGAAAGAGCTTACAAACGGCAGAGACAAGAAACCCTAGATGCCATCCTGGCAGGACGTGTACATGCCGACGCCTGTCATGACGCCGCAGCCACTGAAGGAGTTTCTCAGTGTGGATTTAACTCGAAATCCAGGGGTGGTTAGACTCCTTGTGGGGAAAAACTCAATGGTACAGCATCTGGTTTAGGCCTATGTGTGTATCCATCGCCACCCGTACCTTTCATTAGCTGTGGTCACTGTATCAGTGTTTTGTATTACAAGTTGTGTTGGGGTAAAAATAGCAACAGGTAGAGCCAGGAGCTCACCAATTGCAAACATTTCACGTCATTGAAATAATGGCACCCCCCATAGTCCAAAATATATACAAAACAATGTGGATTTTCTTCTACATATTTCAGTAAGAAACATCATTTAAGTTATATTAAGCCATTCAAGTCTTAATACCCGGGGTTCCCTTTTAACAGAAAATGAAAAGATATCCAATAGATATCCAACCAGGGACCCTTAACCAGATGGAGATAGCACATTATGTGGCTTTATGGTCCTCTTGTTACCAGTGAACATTTACTGTAACCTTTAAAAACTCATAACTCAATGTTGCATGGTTTTTGTCTTACACTGTGCATACACCTGCAACAAGCAGCACATCAAAAGCAAATAGAAAACATTATAATCAATAATTCTCTCTATATTGGATGCAGCACAATATAGCGCAACAATAAATGGATGTCCTGTGCTATTTCTGACTTAAGTATGCCTTGTGGTTGTTCTACTTCTGACAACAGTATAAATGGATTGTAACATTTCCTTTGACACTTCCAGCGTAGACCTTTTAGGCACCATTCTTCCAGAATGTGTTTTTGTGTCTAAAAACGCAAGACGCAAGGCAGTGGCCCCTAATGGAAAAAAAACAAAGGCTTCTTAAAAGTTTCTTTTAACTTAAAAGGATAGTTCACCCAAAAATAACATTTTGCCATTAATTACTATTAATTACCCTTATGTTGTTCCAAACCTGAAAATAGTGATATCAGTGGTTCAACCTTAATTTTATGAGAACACTTTTTGAGCTCAAGAAAATACTCGTGCACGCACATTTAAGTTTGACATGGAAAAGAAGAAATTGTTGAATAAAGTACTTTTTTTGTTGTTTTGCTTGAACACAAAAACTATTCTTGTGGCTTCATAACATTAAGGTTGCACCACAGATGTCACATGGACTATTTTAACAATGTCTTTCTGGGCCTTGAACATGTCATTTGCATTGCTGTCAGGGTCAGAAATATTATCAAAAATACCTTAATTTATGTTCTGAAGATGAACAAAGGGCTTACAGGTTTATAACGTGCATTTAGAAAATGCATTTTGTGTAAAAAGCCCTATAGGTTAGGTAGGTAGGATTCCTTTTAAAGGTTCCACATGCAATTGACAACATTCGCTTCAACTTTCCACCGTTCCACCTGTTTAATAATACAGATTTCTCAATATATGACAGCTTTACAGAATATCTTCTTTTGGGCAGTATTTTTCCAGCAGCCGTCTGACTAGAAATGTCAACTGAAGAGATTATATGACTGTGTCACTGGGGAACAGACCTTTTCCTGCTAAGCTGCTTGATTTTCTTACTACTCTGCCTAATACTGAGGACAAAGCAAGTGCACACAGAATAAAAATATGATCATCTGTCTAGGCCACAATATACAGCCTAAAACCAATGTGAAAATGTGTCTACTTTTCTTATTCTATACGTTTTCTTCATTACCTCTCACGTTCACAGCATAGAGATAGAAAAGGTTCACAGTGAATCTATCTGAGGTCCAGGTTTCAAACGATACTCACTAACTAGAAAGGAGTGGCTGTAGTAAAGTTTGAGTCCAGAGTAAAATTTCCACCAGCACCATGAGACACCTCAGGTAAAGGTACAGTGAGATGGACGGCTATCCCTAAAGCTAGTATGAGAAGAGCACCGAGGGTGGTCAGACCTCTCCTGAGGATCAGCTGAGAGGTAGAGAGCAAAACCGCAGGCTTTTCCTCCACATGAGTCACGTTTAGCCCCTCATGTACTGCAGTATGGTTGAGCCCCTCATCCTGGTCGTGAGAGCTCACAACCACATATCCATTCCCATTCTGAAACAGTAAGACGCATTTAACCAAATTAATGCATTCATTTTTCAGCAATTTATTAGTAAATTAATGCATTAAAGTTCTAGTTTTTGATGACTATTTAAAAAGAAAACTACAAAGACAGAAAAATACCTCTGCGTTCAGGACCACCTGGTAGAAGCTGTTGCGATGGTTTGGGGTCATTGTTCCATTTGCTGCTCCATTTGCGCTCTTTCCTGTACGCTCAATTGCCTTTCAAAGAGAAAGGAACACTTTTAGTCATGAATTCATCACATGATCATGAGCAATATAATTAGAAGAAGGGTGCCGTTTTATTAGATCTGATATGCCTACCTCTTCTGTCATTTTCTTCCAGTTTAATTTGAAAATAACCACGGTGAAAAAAATCGCTAACAAAAAGACAGCAATGAGGAGGCCCAGCCAAAAGCCTGAATAAGCAGACAATAAATCATTTTGGATATTAAAAGGTTCCCTGATAATTCATGTAATCGAACACCAGTAATTGTGAAAAGTCAATATGATGAATTTAGACAAACCAGCAACTTGTAACTTGGCTGTGAACATTAGAACAATGCTTGATGGCAGTCCAATGCAGTAGTAGCCAAAGAGGTTAGCAATAGCGGCTATCTTCTGCTGTCCTGTACCAAGAAGAATGCCCATGCCAACACACTGAAAGAATAATGAAAAAAACTGTAATAGAGAAACTCTCTCTCTATATTCAGTTGAAGTCAAAAGTTTACTGAATCTGCAAAATGTTAATTGTTTTACCAAAATAAGAGGGATCCTACAAACTTCTTTCACAAAAAGACATGCAGATATAGTCCACAAGAGAAAACAATAGTTGAATTCAGAAAAATTACCCCATTCAAAAGTTTACATACACTTGATTCTTAATACTTTGTTGTTACCAGAATGATCCACAGCAGTGCTTTTGTGTGTGTGTGTGTTTAGTGATAGATGTTCCTTGTTTTTCCTGAACAGATGAACTGCCCACTGTTCTTCAGAAAAAATGATTCAGGTCCCAAACATTCTTTTTTCAGCATTTTTGAACCCTTTCCAACAATGATTTTGAGATCCATCTTTTCACACTAAATAAAAAATAACATACATTTTGTATGATCCCTTATTTTGATCCCTCATATATATGATATATATATATATATATATATATATATATATTAGCCATTTTGGTTTAGTTTAACTTTAAGTACTAAAATAACTAATATTACTAAAAATAATGAATATAAATGTATAAAAATAAACAGATATTATGACCAAAACAACAACTACTAAGACTTTAACAAGATAACTAAAATGTAACAAAAATGTCTTTATATAGAACATATATATAAATAATGTCAAATATAATTTATACTTTTACACAAAATAAATATAAAATAAATAAAATCATTTAAACTATAAAATTGTATTTTAAATGTAACAAAAAATATAATAGTATATAAATTACACTAAAATTATACTGCAACAAAGTCATCATAAGTTGGACTTCTTTAGCTCAAATCATGCAAAGAATGTTCCCATTAACTTTTAATACAGGTGGTCCATCTCCTTCATATACTCAATGACTCACCAATATTCCATTAAAGAACTGAAGAGGGCAGTAGATGTTCAGCAGCTGAGACACCAGCTCTGCTATAGCCCTAAATATGACAAACATCACAAAATGGAAAATTGACACGCAGCTGTTGTTGACATTGTTTCTGTTAAATCTTAATTCTTAATATGAAGACTGGAGTGTTTACAGATTTGATAAAGTGTACTTATGCCAACAAACATTTTGTTTCATGTGCTTGAAATAATGAGATTAGTGGCTTACTCATCAGAAGTGAATATGTAACCAATGACTGTTTTTGCAGAGCCCAGGACAAAACCTTGAAAGATTGCTATAACAGCTGGGGAACAAAATGAACGTGTTTACATGGCATCAATTGGTACTGCATATGACTGTCTAAGTGTTATGACAGGATTGGGAATGATTGATATCAAATGTTTTTACCTGCACTGATGAGAGACACCTTGCTGGTGAGTATGGCAGCAGCTGTTTCCCCAGCGCCAAGTGCGTTTCCCACACGAACACATGCTGCGCCTTGCATTCCTAATGGGATCTAGATTATAAAAAAAGGAGGTGAACAAAAACAGCACCATCATGAAAAGGATAAGGTACATTTTTATAATAATATGAATATTCTCAGATCATCCAAACACACCATGTAGTTGATGTACGCCAGCATTATAACCACATGTTGAGCAGCAAGGTCTACCTCACTCAGCATTCCTGACGGGAAGAAGAGTCATTCATGAGGAAATGATTCAATGGAAAATAAACAAGAGTAAAAGCAAACTGGTCAAGTATACAAGCATAAACATTTTCAGAAAAAGTCATCAATCAGTGCATATTTTGCTGATTATTGTTGCTGAAAATATCATCATGTTTTGGGCTGTATTAATCAGTCGGACTGGTAAAAACAAGAAAACTACTGACTACTGACTGCCAAAAGTTATAACAAATCAAGGAGAAGAGTGCAAAAAACTGCCTGAGGAGCAAAATGCATTTGTTGGCCAAACTTAATCAAGATTTCCAGGGCAAGAATCTTGACAACATTCGTGTTTGTTCTTATCATTTCTGTTCAGGTAGTTGAAATATTAGGTTAATATCTTAATTAATACTGCTAGTACATATCTTTACCACCTATTAACTTAAGTTTGTCAAACTATTGCACCCTTTCCTGCTTACTAGGTCCTTCTCTGTTTGATTTAGCAGGTTCCAAACATTTCTTCCGTTGTTTAGACAGCATAAATAGCAAAACAACGTACTCAGTAGTACATTAACCATGCAATTCATGCTGTTGTTTACATCTGAGTATCGCCAATATGGATGCGCATCCGGGAAACTGACAAAATATGTAACTTTTTTATCTGTATCATTTTTGGTTTTTGTTAACTATAATAACCATGGTATATACCTGCCAGGAAGCCTCCAACTTCATAAATCCACCATTCAAAACAGGTCATCAATGTGCTGGGAATGGCCAACTTCATGTAGGACCCCCAATCCTGGAAGGCTTCTGAAGACCACCCTTTTGGAGGAAAAGGAAAACAGAAATGAACCACAAAGCAACAATTTTTCACCTAGCTCTACAAATAGAAATTGCAAGTTTAGATAATCCACGTCGAGCAAGCTGAATGAACAAACGCACACTTCAGAAACTTTCCTCTCCTCTGTAAGCGATTAATCTGAGTAGAAGTGTCTGAGTCATTTCATCCAGAGACTGCAGATAAAAAAATAGACTTTTTAGTTTACTTTTGCTAACTAATGTGCATTGTCCTTTTTAACATAAAGAAAAAATAATGAATTTTAATTTCATTGTCTTGGAAATTCTGATAGTTAATGGGCTCATCCTTTTTTTCCGTTTTCTCTGCCATATGCATAGCAATATATGAGCCATTCTACAGAACTGGTCCAAAGTCGATACCGTGTTGAAAAAAACATATATTTTTTCCAAAAATGTGTATGTTTGCAAATTGTATAATATCCAAGGTACACATTTGTGCAGGTCATTCAGAAAGTTTTAGAATATTTGTCCTCTCCAAAAATTTGTCACTGCCGAAAAACACAGTAATATATAATTTAATTAGAAGGGCTTTATTGATCTTTTAAGATTTTGCTTACATCTACATTGTAAATACATATGTTTGCTATTTTATTAAAACTCTTTCAGAGGTAAATCAATTTTGAACAATATTTCAGTTGTCATTTATGAGATTTTTTTGTATTTTTAATCCAAATTTTCTTTGTAAAAAGCAAAAGAGTTGATTTTACTGATTTCAAAGTTAAGGATTCATTGGTTTGAATATACATTGAACCAAAAACTATCATAACATCTTAGCTGATAATTCAATTTGAAAATTATTCAGCTGATAATTTTCAGTTTGTTTTGGTGACTGCACATTTTCATTAGTGACAGCCATGTTTTGATAGCGACCACATCACATTACAAAATTTTAACTTGCATACTAAAACACTACTAAAACATACTAAAATACAAAAAGTCATAACTGTACTTAAATTTAGTTTATTTCCCCCAAATAAAGTATTTTGTGTTCCCTTTTGTCACTACCGAAACAATGATGACATGTTTTGGTTGTGACTGTTACAACAGTGATAATAACACCCAAAAAATGTCATTTTGGTGGGAATTGTTTCAATAGTAACTGTTTTGGTAGTGACAATTTTAGATATTTTTGAACCTAGCTTTAGATACTTTTAAAAACAACAATGAAAAAAAAATATTTCAATATAATTTTCATAAGTTGAAATATAGGGGTTAAGGTTTGGGACAGCCACCTCCCAGCTGAACGTACCCAATATATGATGATTTTATATATAGCTTACTAATATTATTGTGGGATTAGATAATAGAAGGATCTTAGTAAACATCTCAGATTTGAATACTTAAATGCTTTTTAAATGTGTTTTTTGTTTGTGGGACAGCAGTTAGGACCAATTCTGTAGAATGGCCTATATGCAAGAAGTCAGAATTATTCCAGTGAATTGACTCCTAAACGGCCGCATATGTAAAGTCTGATTCAGTTTAGTCAATCAAATCATTCCAAAGAATGCTCTCTTTCATATGCTTAAATCCAAATTATTGTAGCAAACTGGTTTGCCCTAAATTGCATTATAAACTTCCAGAAAAACACTAAAGTGACAAGGAGTAGCTTGTCTATGCAGTTTAATATAGGTAGTCAAGTAGCTTGGCAAACTATAGTTTCAAAGTAACATCCCCAACACTAACAGAAACTTACCTCCCCAAGTTTTTTCATGGAGCCTCTGCCAGCGGATGAAAAAAAACAGGGCAAAACAATTAAAAACCTGAGCAAAGGTGTTTGCAGCAGCAGACCCACTAAAAATAAACAGAAAAATATACATTTTTAAACCCAAATATGAAAAAACACATAAATGTGACCCTAGACCACAAAACTTACTTAAAAATACATTGTATGGGTCAAAATGATAGATTTTTCTTTTATGCCAAAAATCATTAGGATATTAAGTAAAGATCATGATTCATGAAGATATTTTGTGCATTTCCTACCAGAAATATATCAAAACGTAATTTTTCATTTGGATTTTCTCAATATTTCGATTTTGTTGCACCCTCAGATTCCAGATTTTCAAATAGGTGTATCTCGGCCAAATACTGTTCTATCCTAACAGAACATACATCAGTGGAAAGCTTATCTATTCTATATCTTATTTACATATTTATTTACTTTTAGATGATGTATAAATCTCAATTAAGAAAATTGACCCTTAGGACTGGTTTTGTGGTCCAGGGTCACAAATTAAATAGAAAATCATTTATACTCACTAGACTCCAAAATCCCACCAGTACAGCAAAAAGTAGTTCACTATCGCATTGGCAATATTGGCAACTGCAGATGCATACATCTGAGGCTTTATCACTCCCTACAAAGGATTCATGACAGTTACTTCTTATTAACACAGTTATTAAGTTATAGTTTCCTTAAAGGATCTTTTTATCTACCTGGTTCTGAAGATATGACAGTTGCAGCTGATACAGAAACATGGCCTGTAATATAGACACGTGACAGGATGAGGATGAACAGCAATGTATACAAAGAATTATTTGATTTCAGTTCATCTGGGCTGGAAATGCAATCCATAATCGTCCATTAGTGGACCTTACCGGAATAGCTGGCAAATATGCAACCACATAGAGCTGTGCAATCCTGAAAGAGAGAAAGTTTCAGTTAGTCACCACAGACTGATGTGTACTCTAGCGCATCAGTGTTCACTTTAAGCGCTCAACAGTCAATATCAATCCAAATATGTTCAGTCAGTGTGTGTTAAAGAGTGCGTTGGTCACCTGGCTACTTCAGGGTCCTGCCCCAGATAGAGAAGCAGAGGCTGGGTATTCACAAGCAAAGCCCAGCAGGGCAAACTGAAGAGCGTCAGTATTAGGATTCCTCTCTGAAGGATGACGCCTACACGGAGAAGGTTCTTACTCCCGAATGTCTGAGGGCAAGATGCAAGACTGACATAAGCTATCAGTTATTTTACTATTTTTTTTACTATTTTATTTACACTCTACACTGGTTACAGTACCTTTTTCAAAAGGTACTAACATGTACACTCTAGGTATTAATCTAAGTAAATAAGCACTTTAAAAGTACTAATATGCAATTTAAAATACTAATATATGACCCTGGACCACAAAACCAGTCATAAGTAGCACAGGTATATTTGTAGCAATAGCCAACAATACATTGGGTCAAATTCTTTTATGCCAAAAATCATTAGGATAAGTAAAAATCATGTTCCATGAAGATATTTTCTACCGCAAATATATAAAAACTTAAATTTTATTACTAATTTGCATGGCTAAGAACTTCATTTGGACATTTTTTGCACCCTCAGATTCAAGATTTCCAAATAGTTGTATCTCGGCCAAATATTGCCCTATCCTAACAAACCATCCATCAATGGAAAGCTTATTTATTCAGCTTTCACAAGATCGATCTCAAACAAATTACCCTTATGACTGGTTTTGTGGTCCAGGGTCACAATGTGGCTTCAAAGTACTATTATACCCCCCGAAGATCCAGGATTTATAAAAATACAATAGTTTACTAGCATATTAAAAGTGATAATATCAGTATGTAGTATAATGTTTCTGAGTTATATGATTTTTTCAATAAACAGCTATGTCATAATTATTCAACCCCTATTCAACATTGCTGTTTTTAAGTAATGTATTTTTATGGTTATGGTAAACACAATTAATCCTTTAGAAACTCTATTAAAAAAAAAAAATAGCTTGGGCTGTTACACATACATACATTTAGCCCATGCATGTGCTGAAGTTGAGTAACAGAGCTCTCACAAAAGCTATAAAGAAGAAATAGTTTTATTATATTGGAAAGTCTAAGGCTACATGAAGATTTCCAAGACATTTAAAGTTCCTAGAGACACAGCTGGCAGGCTTATTCCTTATTTTAAAATGTGTTGTACCAGAAAATCTTTGAATGTGTTGAACAAAAAAGCACAATATCATAAAATGTTTGATCAGAGCAACTGAGAAAAACCTTCAATGTACAGCCAAAGACTTGCAAGTTGACCTGACGAAATGAGGAAAAACATTTCTTGCAGTGTATAAAAAGAACACTAGACAAGTATGTTCTTCATGTTGAGGAATCTTGCTGAATTCCACTCTTGAACAGAAAGAACAAAAAGGCTGACTTGAACATACTAAAATTAATTTAGATAGGCCTTTGGAGTTCTAGAATAAAGTTTTATGGAGTGATGTGACCAAATTGGAATTTTTGACCTATTGATCAGCGGTATGTCTGGTGCTAAAAAAAGGCAAAGTTTATAAGCTGAAGAACACATCTCCATCGTCAAACATGCAGGTGGGCCAGTCCTGTTATAGGTTTTACAGTTGCAGGAAGTGGAAATCATGACTGTATGAAAAACATCATGAAATCTTTGAAGTATTAGGCCATTTTGGCAAGAGTTGTGATGCCTTTGGTGCAAAGACTGAAGCTGATGATCAATGGACTTTCCTGCAGGACAATCATCCCAAAGTAAACATCCAAATCTAACAAAGGTTGATTCAGGGTTTGGTCATAGAATGTTCTTGAGTGGCCCGTTCAGTCTTCAGATATAATTCTTATTGAAAATATTTACTTGAATTTGATGAAAGCAGTGATGATGTGAAAACAAAAAGATTATCAATTATCTTAAAGCTTTTTCAAATAAGGAATGGGCCAAGATTGAAGTAGAGAGGTGACAGAAACTTCAAAGCACTAACTGACAGTGTTTATTGGAGGTTAAGGCATAAAACATTCTGCACCAAATTTGATTTTTGCTGGTTGAATAATTTTGAGCATGAATGTTTAGAGACAATTAGATTTTTAAATTTTTCATAAACCTCACATTCTCAGAATCAAGAAGATTGAATAATTTTGATTGCAACTGTAGTTATCTTAGTTAATGTTTTGGGTGGAATCAACCTAAACATGTCTGAAATGTCATGACAGAATCTTGTTTTTATCAGTTACTAAAATGGAAATAAAACATTAATGTAATTCGCTATGTCAATTTCTAAGCATAAATTGTTATACAGCAGAGATGCAAGTCATCATGCAATATGCTTGCATATAACAAGAATCATGCATATAACGAGAATCATTTGTATTGTAATTCCTTTGAAGTATTTTAACATAAAAAGACAAGTTATTTATAAACGAGAACAAGGCTGTGAGGGATAAACTAACAGCCAGAACTGTATAAAACTGAAAGATAACTTTCAAAACTGCAGTTTTTGTCTACTGAAAGAATTTTCAGAAAGACATTTTGTCAGTAGAATCCATCAAACGTATTGTACTTCAGTCCCTCACAGTCTCATTTTCGTTACTGTCAAAAATGTTGTGATTCATGTTAGGCCTTTCATTGTTTAATTCCTTTTTCACTTCAGGCTTTTGGTTTATTATTTTATTAGGCAGTTGGAATGCTATATTTGTATATAAAACACACCTGTGATACCAAAGTGTCGCATGCCAAAGCAAGTCCAAACCCCGTCGCTGCAGCTGTTACATTTATTGTCTGAAAAACAAATCGAACACATCTTGCTTAAAGGAATAGTTCATCCAAAAATGAAAATTTCCCCATGATTTACTAACCCTCAAGCCATCCTAGGTGTATATGACTTTCTCCTTCCAGACGAACACAGTCTGAGTTGTTTTAAAATTTATCCTGGCTCTTCCAAGCGTTATAATGGTGGTGGATAGTGGCTGATATTTTGAAGCTCCAAAAAGTGCATAAATCTGTCGTAAAACTAACCTATACGTCTCCGGTGGGTTAACACGTGTCTTCTGAAGTGGATCTATGGGATTTTATAACAAAAATATTTCTATTCTTAAAATTATAAACTCAAATCATTGACTTCCGGCAACGGCATATGCGTTTTCGCGTTAGTTGAGATCCAGCTTCTTCGTTGACCTCTGACTTGATGTACATGTATGATGTAAGCCACCATTCGTAGTGTAAGCTCTGGTGAGTATAAACAAAGAGGATAGAGCAATACTAAACGTCGGTAATGAATTAAACCTAGAAAATGACAAGTTTAAAAAAAATTACGGCAGATTTCACTATAAGAGAAGAAGAGGTTGAGATTTTTGCACAGCCTTATTTGTTTGAACCAAAGTAACCAGTGTTGCCAAGTCTGCGGTTTTCCCGCGGAATTGGGCTACTTTCATACTGTTGCCGCGGGTTGTCTTCATGTCTGCAGGTTGAAGTGACACCAATAATGCAATATTTAGTCCCTGGAATGCTAATTTTACCAGAGGAACCCCACCACAAAATGTGTACTTTACCCCCTGGAACCTCGACACGCGATTGGGCTACTTTTGGGCTAGTTTTGAGTAACAATTGGGTGGGTTTTTTTGTGAAAACCTGGTAATCCTTGAAGTAACATTACACCGACTGGGAACTCGCAAACATGCATACGGCCATTGCCGGAAGTCAGTGATTTGAGTTTATAATTTTAAAAAGATAAATATTTTTGTTATAAAAACCCATGGATCTGCTTCAGAAGACATGTGTTAACCCCCCGGAGGCGTATGGGTTAGTTTTACGACGGATATATGCGCTGTTTGGAGATTTAAAATATCAGCCACTATCCACCACCATTATAAAGCTATAATGCTCTATAATTATACTGCACATCTTAATAATCTGATCCATAACACAGAAGTTTGGAATCAAACAGACTTACAGCTGAGGCCATGGCGTAGCCTGCTAGCTCAGTGTTCCCCAGGCGGCCACAGTACATTGTCACCACAAAGAAAAGGAGGAAATTCAGGAACCGGCACACAAGCTAAGAATACAAACAAAGAAATATTTAGCACAAAATGAAGATGAAAGTCCTGGACTCACATGGATTATGGCTGTGAAAGTACACAATCACATGGATGAAAAACAAAGCACTTCTGTGAAGATTCATGAGAGAATGTTTGCAACCACTTTCTTTAACCAATCTAATTTTGCATAAATGCGATTTCCAAGCTGATGCAAGGCATATCATACATTATTATGGATGCATTTAACAATCCAGAACCAACTCATCCAGGATTAATTTACATTCAAATGGACATGCATGACATAATACAAACTGAACCCAAAACAGATCACGGTCTATTCAGTAATGGATCATTTCTGTGTAAGCAGCTGCATTTCACTGCCAGCTCTCTACTATTCATACAGAACAAGCATAGCATATTATCATGATGTGTATGTGACAGACTCCTCACCAGGGGTCCAGTCATGCGCAGGATGTGGTATAGCTCTTCTCTATACACCAGAGGGACGCAGCGCCTCACGAAACCACAGCAAAACAGCTTGGCGCTGGGCTCCGCTGACAGGGCATCAGTTCTGGGACTCGAGACGTCCATGATCTTCTCAGCTGTGATCCTCGAAGGCACTGTAAGAGGCCTGGTATTGCTTCACACACTGTAAGGGGCCCTTCTACAGCTCCTCATGCTTCAGGTCCGCGTTCAGCACCTTTGAAGGCTTACCGATTAACTGAGGTGAAGACAATGTGAAGCTTTGATTTAATCCACAGGATGGGAGGAGGACGTTTGCGGGCCTGGAAAACATTGCATTGTGTGACAACAGATTGTTTCAAAAGATCAATCAGTTATTTTTAAAATCCAATTACAAGTTGATTAACAACCATACTTACAGCATATAAAAGCAATAATCATAATGATTATATTCAATATAGCCAGTACTGAGTTGAATATTTATAGTTTAGTGTATTACAGTAACTGTTTAACTGTTTAGCCAACCTTGGCTCTAGGTTCACCACAACAACCAAGTTATTAAAAAAAATTACGTATTACTTATTGTTACTTCATTTATAGACTTACTGTATCACCACTTGGTGGAATGTTTACATTTATAGCTCCTCAAGTAAAAAGTACAAAAAAATACTATTAAAATCATTACAAAAATAAACATTTTTAAAGAAATTTGTTACTTTTACTCAGCAACTGGATGCTATATATATATATATATATATATATATATATATATATATATAAATATATATAGTTTTTCTTTTTTTCAAACATGCTGTTTTCATCAATGAAACCTGAAAAAATATAATGGCTGATTAAAATATTAAGCAATAATCAGCCTGTTTTCAACACTGATAATAAGAAATGTTTATTGAGCAACAAATCAGCATATTAAAATTATTTCTGAGGGATCGTTTAACACTGAAGACTGGAGTAATGGCTGCTGCTTCAGTTTTGCCATCACAGGAATAAATTATATTTTAAAATATAGTAAAAGAGAAAACAGTTATTTTATTCTATAATCATTTTTCACAATATTACTGATTTCACAGTGTTTTTGATCATATAAATGCAACCTTGGTGAGCATAGCAACATTTTAAAAACATTAAACAATTGTATACAGTATATAAAAAGCTTAAAAATGTATATGCCACTAATTCATCTAGTTCTCAAGATTTTGATCCTTTACATGACCTTCAGATTACAATGACAAATATTTTTGCCTTATGCTTGCAAATTTACATGTTATCTCTCTTGTCCTCTGTTTCCCATCCCCCTCCATTAACCCATATGAAATGATTCATCCAGCTGCTCTTTCCGTTTTCAAGCTAGAGCAACAAATATGACTTCAACCTTTCAAAAGCCAACATTTGTTTATGATTACAACTTACTTCAGATCGTCCTTTGCCGGTAATGTCACTGTAATTGTACATCTATTTTGGTTTCTTCATACAGTACATCTCACAGTCACAAACATTTACAAACAAATCAGTGAATCATCAGTCAGGTTCCTAGAAACATATTCACAATTCACGAGTGACTAATATCTAAACTAACGTACATTATACTCACAATGTGTTGGATCATCATATACAGTGATTTCATTAAAATGATTACTTTTTTAAAGAGAGCAGCAAATATTAACAAGTCTTTTCTTCCGCCTCAGTGCCTCACAACAACCTTTGAACCAGTGTGAAGTTTACAAAGCTGAAAGATCTGGCAAGACTTCAAGAATAAGAAAGAAAAGAGAAAAAGCAAAATATGTTATAACAGCTGCTATGAGTTGCTACAAAGCTGGACTCATGAATTTTAATATTGCAAATGTGTGATGAGTAACTAATTATACATGTACACTACCGGTCAAAAGTTTTTTTTTCCTCATCAAGACTGCATTTATTTGATCCGAAGAACAGCAAAAACAGTTCAATTTTAAAATATTTTTTTACTATTTAAAATAACTGTTTTCTATTTGAATATATTTTAAAATGTAATTTATTTCTGTGATTTTAAAGCTGAATTTTTAGCATCATTACTCCAGTAACATGATTCTTTAAATACTCTGATTTGCTGCTCAAAAAACATTTATTATTATTATGTTGAAAACAGCCGAGTAGAATTTTTTCAGGTTTCTTTGATTATTAGAAAGTTTAGAAAAAGAGTATTTATCTGAAATAGAAATCTGACTCCAAGCTTATCAATGATATAGTGTATAATGTTACAAAAGCTTTTTATTTTAGATAAATGCTGATCTTTGAATCTTTCTATTCATCAAAGAGTTCTGTAAATGTGCTCAGCTGTTTTAAATATTGTTAATAATAATAATAACGATAAAGACTTTAGACTAGAGTGATGATGCTAAAAATTTAGCTTTGATCACAGGAATAAATTACATTTTAAAATATATTCAATTATAAAACAGATATTTTAAATAGTAAAAATATTTCAAAATAATACTGATTTTGCTGTACTTTTGATCAATTAAATGCAGGCTTAGTGAGCAGAAGAGAGTTCTTTAAAAAAAACATAAACATAAAAAAATCTACTTTTTACTGGTAGTGTACTCCGTTTAATTTCAAAGTTGTTTAATTCCATTTCTAGCAATTGCCAAATAGATTTTGTGCATACACCAACCTGTCTCTTTTTATGTCTTTAGTTTTTTTGGATGTGTGCTAGGATGAATGAATAGCAGAACATCTGTTTATAATTTTCATCACTTGATTATATAAAATATGATTCAGAAACTGCTCATGAGTTAAAACTCTGCAAATGTATTTGTTGTGTGTTATGCAATCTTGAGATGTTTAAAAATGCAAGTAAAAAGTGCTTTCCATTTTGTTTCTTTTAAAAATCAGAATTCTAAGGCTCGGAGGACGTGAGTAAAATAGGAAAAGGGTACAAATCCCTGATTTTTTCTAAGGATTGTGGCATTTTCCTTTCTCATTACTGCAGAACATGGACAGCAGATGGGACTGTTTCATTCAAGGTGACCGTAAAAATGACTTTCTGCCACAAGAATCCCTGGGGAAAAGGTAAAGATGTAATAGATTATGCTATCCATGTTGTCCCCGAACAATTTCATTCAAACATGAGAGTCCAACACATCAGAAATCGCTGCTGCTGCCAGCTGGGAATAAAAAATGCTAATAAAATGTACATTATAAGGTGTATGCAATGCTTCAGCAATTAATAAATGTGTTTTGGAAACTATAACTTCATAGAAAACGGCTAAACATAAAATACCTGGCATATTCACCTTTTTCCTGAATGCAAAGTCTCACCTGATTGGAACCATGCTTCACCAGTCTCTGGTGTTTCTAGTTAAATTAAAGTATTTTCAGAGCGTTAATATAACGTTAAACCTATGGAAATGGTTTTAAAAAGCCATAGCTTCATCACGTTACAGTGTCGCAATGACAGATTTTTTTTTTGCAGTAACCCACCTGTGGTACTTTAATAAGTGGCTAGATGGCACGAAGCAACATTGAAAACAGATGAGGGCACATATCCAGCTCCCGATGGGGGCGAAATTCGTGGGATTTTGTGCACAAAATGATAGGAGCACAAACGGTATTTTAACATAAGCACTGCAAGCCGTGCTTCTTTTCTTTTGTAACCGTTTATGCAAGGCACACAGAACAGGACATGGACAGATTTGCTGGTGCGCAAAACAAGAATTCTTTAAGCTTATTGCTGTTACTGTAGCAACCAACAACAGCACAGTCAATCTTTTTTACCCCATTTTAACATGGATTTCCAAACGGAGGTTAGAATCCATTATGTTGTTGCTCATCAGTTACTCAAGTAAAAGGTGGATATGTATGAACAGCTACAGCCCTAGCTTCTGGTTTTCAGATTGAGACTGAAGTTGAATGGATGAAGAGAGATGAAGGCGTAGTGAAGTTTGAGTCCAAAGTAGTGTTTGCTCTGACAGCTAGAGGTAGATGTACAGTGAGATGGACAGCTATTCCTACAGCTAGGATAAGAAGAGCAGCAAAGGTAGTCAGACCCCTCCTGAGAATCAGCTGAGTGTTAGAAAGCAGAACTGTGGGCTTTTCCTCCACCTCTGGCTCCTCGTCCTGACCATTCGTGTTCATGTTCGTGTACTGATCCCTGTTCTGAGAGCAGATAAGGCATCAAGCTCAATTTTCAGAGATGTTTTGTGCTAAGATACAGTAAAAGTCAACATACTTACCTCTCTGTGCCTCGCCGTGAGACTATCCAAAGTTGACCCTGCAGAGATTTTACGCTTTCCAGCCCTTTCTACTGCCTGAAATGGTATGGAAGTAACATACATCAAGTCATATAATGGATGAAAACAATTTATTAAAAGCTTGGAAATTTTCGTTTAAATTACACTTGCATTCCTGGAAGGAAATAACTGTAATCGCAAGCAAAAATTGTGTTTTGGCTTTACTCAAGAATCTACAATAAAGTTTTAGTGGCATGTTAAAAAATCTAAAATTAGAAGATTAAAGTCGTTATATTTTGAGAATTGAAATAATGTTTTGAGAATAAAGTCAAAATTATGAGAATAAAGTCGAAATTACAAGAATTAAGTTGAAATTTTTCAATAATAAAATTATGAAGAATATGAAGAATCATGAGAATAAAGTCGAAATGTTTTGAGAATAAAGTTGAAATTACGAGAATAAAGTCAAAATGTTTTGAGAATGAAGTAGAAATATTTTGAAAATAAAGTTGAAATATTTTGAGAATAAAGTCAAAATATTTTGAGAATAAAGTCGAAATTATGTGAATAAAATCTAAATTACAAGAATAAAGTCAAAATGTTTTGAGAATAAAGTTAAAATGTTTTGAGAATAAAGTCGAAATTATGAGAATAAAGTCAAAATGTTTTGAGAATAAAGCTGAAATGTTTGAGAATAAAGTCGAAATTACGAAAATAAAGCCAGAATTTTTTGAGAATAAAGTTGAAATTACGAGAATAAAGACGAAATGTTTCAGCAATAAAGTTGAAATCTTTAATCTTTCGAGAATAATGTTGAAATTATAAAAATAAGTTTGAAATGTTTTGAGAATAAAGTTGAAATGTTTGTGAATAAAGCCAAAATGTTTTGAGAATACAGTTTTTCGAGAATAAAGTCGAAGTTATGAGAATAAAGTCAAAATGCTTTGAGAATAAAGTTAAAATGTTTTGAGAATAAAGACGAAATTCCAATAATAAAGTAAAAATTACGATAATAAAGTCTAAATATTTTGAGAATAAAGTTTAAATGTTTCGAGAATAAAGTCAAAATTACTATAATAAAGTTGAAATTTTTCGAGAATTAAGTTGAAATTTTTTGAAAATAAAGTTGAAATCTTTCGAGAATAATGTCGCAATTACAAGAATAAAGTTGAAATTACCAGAACAAAGTCTAAATGTTTTGAGAATAAAGTTTAAATGTTTCGAGAATAAAGTCGAAATTACAAGAGCAAAGTCTAAATGTTTCGAGATTAAAGTGGAAATTACTAGAATAAAGTTGAAAAGTTTTGAGAATAACGTTTAAATGTATTGAGAATAAAGTCGAAAATACGAGATCAAAGTTCAAATGTTTTGAGAATAAAAGATAAAAGTTTGTTTGAGAATAAAGTCTAAATATTTCGAAAATAAAGTTGAAATTATGAGAATAAAGTCGAAGTTACGAGAATAAAGTCGAAATGCTTCGAGAATAAAGTTGAAATTATGAGAATAAAGTTGAAATGTTATGAGAAGAAAGTAGAAATCTTTGAGAATAGTGTTAAAATTATGAGAATAAAGTTGAAATGCTTCGAGAATAAAATCAAAATTACGAAAACAGTCTAAATGTTTCGAGAATAAAGTTGAAATGTTATGAGAAGAAAGTAGAAATCTTTGAGAATAATGTTGAAATTATGAGAATAAAGTTGAAATGCTTTGAGAATAAAGTCAAATTTACGAAAACAGTCTAAATATTTCGAGAATAAAGTCGAAATTCCAAGAATAAATGTTGTGGGACTGGTCGCTGTATTCATGTGAACCAATCATGTTTTCGAATACAATGAGACATCCATTTCATTAAATTATACTGTTTTCTTTGTGCAAATTCCGCCACCTGCTCCGCAAAAACCCTGTGGCGTCCAATCTTTCATTCTTCACATGTATTTAATTAAAAACAACAATAAAACATTCTAAAGGTTGAAGTGGCAATTCCCACTCATTAACATAAATTATATTGTTGTCTTTTCTGAGGTATATAAGTGACTATTCACAAGCTGTTTTATTCATGGTATAATAGATTGCAAATAATATTTAACACCTTCCATTCATTATTTGCAAGGCGCCAGCCACCCAGTAATCGCAATAATTTTGTGCTTTGTTGCTTTTAATATAACACAGCTTTTAAATTCTGTCAGTTTTATCATGAAATACAAATTATAAAGGTGTTTTTCCTCTTTATTCAAGTTTATATCAGAAGGAATGAAAAAAAAAACAGTATAGCCTAATTTAATTAAACAAATGTCTAATTGTAATCATAAAGATGACTGACTCACATTCTGCTTAAACTGAGGTGAATACAGTGATCTGTACTGGCACATTAAAGAGCATTAATTTTCACATTAATTTTGACTTTATTCTCAAAACATTCTCTTAATTTGGACTTTATTCTCATAATTTTGACTTTATTCTTGAAATATTTAGGCTTTAAGAATTAATACACATAGCACATCAGTCTTTTCTATTTTGATACTGTATGTAAAAGCCACTTTTCATAACCTGATCAAACCCTGATAGACATAATCAAGTCTCATCCAAATATCTGTTTTACTCAAGATTATAAGAAACTACAATTGACTGTGAATTCCAATTCACATTGACTAAATGTCTTAAAATCATCTTTTTCACACCTGAAATACTGAAATATACCTCTTTGGTCACTCTCTCCCAGTTGAGCTTAAAAATGACAGCAATGAAAAAGCTGGACTGCACGCATACACAAATGAGAAGTCCGAGCCAAAAGCCTGTGAAAGCAAGAGAGGACATTGCTGTAGGACAGCTGTTATCTCATTACAGAAATGTTTTAATGAATGCTGTTCTGGGTGTTCGAGATGCATTAATGCAATTCTGCAGGGACCTGTACTGCGTCCGCTGATGTTCTCTACGTGCTTCAACCCAATGAAATTATGATTTAGAAACCAGATGCTAACATGGTGACCATAGAAGATGACAAGGTCACAGAATATCAACGAGTACAATGAGTGACAATTTATTAGAATTACTAATAAGATCACAGTATGAAAAAATGAAGGAAAACAAACCAACAACGTCTAATTTCGCAGCAAACATGAGAGAGATGCCAAGTGGAAGTCCAATGCAGTAATACCCAAAGAAATTAGCTACAGCTGCAATCTTCTGCTGCCCTGACCCCAACAGAATACCCATGCAGACACACTTAAAGAGAGAATAAAAGAATACGTTTAGACATTTATATTTATGCATTTATAGACGCTTTTATCTAGTGACTGTGCATCCAAGAGCAATACATTTGATCAGTTTGTGTGTTCCAGTCTTCAACTTGAGCTAAACAAACACTGTAATGATCATACCTTGAAGACTGACACAGGAGAGAAGAAATAGATGAATTAAGTTGTTATTTTTGTTTTCTTTGTGCACAAAAACTACTCTCGTAGCTTCATAACATTATGGTTGAACCACTGATGTCACATGGACTATTTCATCAATGCACTACTTTTCAATGTCCTTGCTACCTTTCTGGGTCTTGATCATAGTAGTTACGCTGCTGTCTATGCAGGGTCAGAAACAGGGTTCATACAGATACTGTACAATGAAATTCCAGGACTTTCAAGGACTTTTCAAGCACTACTTTTTTGATTTTCAAGCACTTCAATCAGAGATCTCACTTACCGAACAATGTCTAATCTTAAACAAAAAGATAAATAGATAAATAAAAATATACGAATAAAATATGCAAAGTTCCAATATAAATCAAATGACTCACAAAACTGCTCCTAAATTCTGATCTAAATCAAATGATTCATGTTCCATGCTTCCAAGTTCTTATCTGGAGCAAAAGATTCACAAACCTGCTCTGAAGTTTTGATTTAAATCAAATGATTCGCGATCCGCGCTCTGAAGTCCCGATCTGAATAATGATTCGCGAACCATCATTTCAGATCAGGGCATGGGGCACAAATTGCGAATCAGTTATTCACGGAATGATTTATGAACCCACTCTGAAGTCCCGATCTGAATCAAATGATTCGCAATACGTGATCTGACTGGAGCACTCCAAAAAAGTTTCGAAATTTAAAAATCTCAGTTTCACCAATAACTATACATGTTTTCATCAAAACAAATAATAAAAAGCAATGCCGTAATTTTAAAATAAATGGCTCTTTTAAATTGATCTGGTTTTTGCTAGTGAACCACCTGAACTGAATGATCAAAATTTAAATTAATCAGAGAGGTTCCAGCATAAATGACTTACTGAATTGATTCAGTTAATCTGTTTTCGTGTCTTTAGCCTGTTTACACAACACTGTTACTACTACTACTACTGGCTTAGCTCATTAGGCTTATGACATTAACTGAAAGAAGCAGAAAAAAGTATTTTTGTGCTTGAAAAGATATGTGCTTATTGAAAAAAATTAAACACTTATTTTATAGGTACATTGTGTTTCAATAATTCAAGCACTTTTCAAGTACCTCTTTAGGAATGTTGCTATTTTTATTGGCCCCTTCAGAAAGCCCTTGGATTTCATCAAAAATATTGTAATTTGTCTTTCGAAGATGAACAAACACCTTACAGGTTTGGAACAACATGAGGGTGAGTAATTACATTTTTGGATAAACTATCCTTTTAAGAAAAAAAAACACAGTGCACTATAGAAAACCATGCAACCATGCATAAAAATAAATCACTTGTCGATTCTTCTGAAAAAAAGTAATAGCAATGTAAGGTACTCACAACAAGCCCATCAAAGAACTGAAGCACACAGTAGACGTTCAAGAGTTTGGAGATGAGCGCCACAATACGCCTACAAATAAGACACAATCAGCAGTATAGAACTGTTTAAAGAATGTCTTTACTGCAAGTCTGAATTGCAAAACAAATACTTACTCGTCTGATGTAAATAAGAATCCAATCACAGTTTTTGTCGATACAAGCACAAGACCTTGTAAAACTGCCAAGGCAGCTGCATCCAAGTGATAAAGGAAAAGAAAAAGGACATGTCAGACATGAGCAGACACTGAAAGATGAATGTGCCTCAAAGGAATGACTGTTTGTACACCTGTGCAGGTGAGGGACACCTTGCTGGTGCGGAACGCTCCGGCCATATCTCCAGCTCCGAGTGCATTTCCCACACGGACACACGCTGCACCTTGAATCCCTAATGGAAACTGGCATCCAGGTAAATCATGTCAGGAAAACACAGTACTGTTTAAAGGTAATGTACAGAAATATTTTGTAACGTCTTTACTGTCACTTTTTTCTCTGCTAAATATAAGCATCAATTTATTTAAAAATACTTTTGAAAGATAGTATATGTGTAAACCTATAATTTATGAGGTCTCTAATAAATTTCATATACTTTGACTGGTAATGTATCAAGTAAATCACAGTTTGACAAGTGACAGTGAGAAAGGGGAAGCATCTGTTATATTCCTTCAGGAACTTATAATTGGATAAATATTAGGGTTTAAATTACCATGTAGTTTATAAAAGCCAGCATTATGACTGCATGTTGAGCTGCCAGATCCAACTCCCCTAGCATTCCTGAAACAGACAGACATAAGGGAATGTGTTTGACAGTATTATAATGCTACATTGAAGTGGTCTCTTTCTGGGTTAAAGCTTTTACACAAGTATTTTCCTGAAGCAATCATGCATGAAAAATCATCTGAGGCTAAAATTAATAACCTTAGACCGCATTAAGCACTACATCCAAACAGACATTTTAATTGGAGGCCATTCTTCATGACTAGGCCTAATAAAATGCATAATTCAATTACATGTTACAGGCAGCATTTCTGTGTAATAACACAAAGGTTTGTTTCCGACTTTAGTCTTTAGCAAGCACCTGCCAAGAAGCCTCCAACCTCATAAATCCACCACTCAAAGCAATACATCATAGTACTGGGGATGGCCAGTTTCATATATCCATCCCACTCCTGCAGTGAGTCACATGACCAGCCTGTGGTGGGCAGAGAAAGATAACACAGATATTTATTAAACACTGCAGTACGTTTGTGTGGTCTATTGGCAATTTTAACTAGCTAGTTAGCTTACCTCCCCATGTCTCAACATGGAGCTTCTTCCAGCGAATATATAAATAGAGGAAAACACAAATATAGAGCTGGGATATGGTATTAGCAGCAGCAGATCCACTGAAATACAAAAGCCAGAAAAATACACGACTGTAAAACTGGACATTGGATGCCCATTTTCAACAAGTTGATGATTCTTTAGGGTCTTCATGGAATGTCTGCTACATACTTTGGTTAAAATTCCTCAATGGTCATGTAAAACAACATCTTTTACTTCGTCAACAAACAGCTCTGTTCATGGAAAGCCGTTTTGGTGCATTTCTCCTTAAATGATAATGAGCTACTGCTCACTTGACTCCTCTCTTCCGTTTTTTTTTTTTTGTGTATTCAGTGGCGCGTTACCATCAAAAACAAAACTAATCCCCTGTGTCCTCAGTGGCTCTGATGTCAACTTCTTTCATACTTTTCTGGGCCTTGACAGTGTTATTTACCTGGCAGTCAATGGGACAGTGACAAACCTCCCGGTTTTCATCCAAAATATCTTAAATTGCGTTCCGAGGATGAACAAAGCTTTTACGGGTTTGGAATGACATGGGGGTAAGTGATTAATGACAAAATGTTCATTTTGGGGTGAAGCAACCCTTGAAGAAGTCATAATTATGACAGGTTGCAATTATGACAAAAATAATCACAGTCTTTGTTCTATGTTCACGAGAGTACCACGACACATGCGTGTCCATTTCTCTGCTTGCAAACAAGGCGCAGCACATCAGGATTCTACATCAGAGAAGAAACAGTTGTTATTTTTGTTTTCTTTGCGCACAAAAAGTATTCTCGTAGCTTCATAAAAGGAACACTCCACTTTAAAAAAAAAAAAAATAGGCTCATCTTCCAACTCCCCTGGAGTTAAAAAGATGAGTTTTACTGTTTTTGAATCCATTCAGCCAAGCTCCGGGTCTGGCTGTAGCATTTTTACAACATGTCCTCCAACTTATATGCCCGACGTATGTCGTTTTCACAAATCCTCAAAATACGTCTCCATAGAGCATATACAACAATTGCTCCCCTATCAGCAACAGGTATCCAATGCACTTTCAGGATTATGTGTAGCTCAGTTGGTAGAGTGTTGCATTACAAAGTGGTGTAATCATACGAACACAGGTTCGATAACAGAAAATGTATACGTTCTCATAGCATGTTTTTTTTTTTTTTTTTTTTTGGAATATGCACTATAAATCATGATTTTGCACTATTTCTGTAAGGGGTAGGTTTAGGGTGGGGTTCGGTGTGGTCATTCATACAAATTACACCTAGTAAAATATGTTTGAATTACCATGAGATAGGTGTAAAAACTCCAACGCAACACTGTCATTATTTTGTCACTGTCATTATCTTAACTTTAAAACGTAAAAATGGGTCGTATAAGGTGAATAAAAAAACTTGGAACTACTTTCAGGCATGGCGTAATATCAATGCGCCTGATGCACCCATGGTACGGCAGCAAAGTTCCTTGATTATTATAAGTTTATTATATAGTTCCTATCCGCATTAGTCTAGAACAGTGGTTCCCAACCACATTCCTGGAGGCACACCAACACTGCACATTTTGCATCTCTCCTTTGTCTGAAACACCCATTTGAGCTCTTGTATTCTTTACTAATGAGTTGATGATCTAAATCAGGTGTGTTTGATTAAGGAGACATGGAAAACATGCAGTGTTGGTGTGCCTCCAGGATAGTGGTTGGGAAACACTGGTCTAAAAAAATCACAACTTTTCATTTTCTGTTGGTCTTAGTACACGATGTAACTGCAGAAGTCAAGTTTTAAATAGGAAAAATATCTAAACTCTTTGGTCATTTTTGAGCGAGATGCTAATGGTCTAATCAGATTAAATTATTTATGCTAAGCTATGCTAAAGTGCTAAAGTCAGACCCAGAGATCAGCTGAATTGATTCGAAAACTGTAAAGCTCATCTCTTTAACTCTATGAGCCTATTTTCAAAAAAGTGTAGTGTTCCTTTAAGGCTGAAATATTTCTGAGATATTTCTGAAATAACCTTTCTGAGTCTTGAACTTGTCAGTTGCATTGCAGTCTATGCAGGGTTAAAAAGCTTGCAGATTTAATCAAAAATATCTTAATTTATTAATAATTTACAAAATTAATAACCAAATTTGAGAACTGGAACTGTTGCATAAATAATGAATACAGCATGATTGTGTGTAAATGAGTGACATGGATTACAGACCCTTAAACTTACTATAACCCAAGGTCCAACCAGTTCAAAAGGATGTAGTTTGTCAACACATTTGCAATGTTGGCTGCGATGGCTGCATACATCTGAGGCAGAATCACTCCCTACAAGCCCATAAACAACCTGTTAACCACCATCCTTAGGAATTATGTCGCTGCTGCGACATTACATTGAGTGACACACATGAAGCCACATTTACAAGTCACACTGTATCATACAGCGAGATGATCTCTGCCAAAAAAGATCAAACCGTAACAGTTGGAGGCCGACTGTGATACAGCTCTGCAGGTTTTAAGATCTTGCATGCAACAATGCTTTTTAAGTGCTCAGCTAAGGTGCTTATCTGCACTTATCTGCCGAAAAAGATTGCATACCTGGTTCTGGAGATAGGCTACTTGCAGCTGATGCAAAAACATTGCCTGTGTGAAAAGAGAGAGAATGGGAATCTGCTGGTTGAAGATGGGGTATGTGTATATGCATCACATTTCAAGCTATATCATGTAAATTATGCTACTGTGCTGGTAAGAGGAAAATGATGTTATTTTTTATGACTCACTGGAACTGCTGGCAGGTAACAAACCACGTAAAGTTGAGCTATCCTGGAAAGAAGCACATTTATAAATGTGATAGAGAGGACAAGGCAACATGAATGATTTGAAAAAGAGCGCTGTGAGTTATCATACAGCAGAATAAATCTGCTGCGCAGTGTCATTTCCATCTTGGCTTGCATCTAAATTGAGTATTAGAACGTGTGTCTGTGGATATTAAAATGCCTCATTTAACAACATCGTCAACATTTATTTAGGAAAGGAAGTGCAAAATATGTTTGCTAGAGATAGGGAGGACTATCATTCTCAGACACTATCTTGTTTGCTCAAAACCTTGGGGATCTATAACTTTACACTAACATTAATCAATATTGCTCTTTTTTTGGTTCTAGTCAAAATGATTTATTCATTGTAAACCATAAACAAGGAGCTAGTCAGCACAACTTTTTAACACAATCTAGCATTAGGCTGATAGCTCATGACTCACCTACTACAGAGTTTGAACCTGCAAACTTCTAATGGTCAGTCCTGACCTTTAGCCCACACACCATATAATATTTTGTTATCCAGTTAAACATAAACATCTTTAAATTTAGCATATACCTCAATACATTTTGTTACACTACCATTTAAAAATGATAATTTGCTGAAAATATAGTTCAAACTGCTGATAAAACCATCACAATAATCCATAAGTAATCCACATGACTCCAGTCCATCAATTAATGACTGAAATAAAAGCTGTGATCCAATTAAAGTGCATTAAAGATGGATTTGTTTCTTACAAACACATCTTCAGTTGATTGACTGGAGGCATTTGGATTACTTATGATGTTTTTATCAGCTTTTTGAACTCTCATTCTGATGGCACCCATTCACTGCAGAGGATTGACTGGTGAACAAGTGATGTAGTTACATTTTTCCAAATCTGTTCTTAAAACAAACTTATCCACATCTTAGATGGCTTGAGGGTGAGTAAATGATCAGCAAATGATTCCTTTAAAACAAGGAAAAGCACAATGCTGTAGGGTAAGACAAATACAATTATTATATATATATATATATATATATATATATATATATATATAATATCTAACATTTTAAATATGAAAAAATGTAAATATATTTAAAATATTACATGTAATTAGATGTTCTAATAAGCAAGGATACAAAAATATTTCAACAGATTGGTTCACTCCAGAATAAAATTTTTGTCTGATAATTTACTCACCCCATGTCATCCAAGGTGTTCATGTCTTTCTTATTTCAGTTGAAAAGAAATTAAGGTTTTTGAGGAAACATTCTAGGATTTTTCTCCATATAGTGGACTTCAGTGGGAGCCAACAGGTTGAAGGCGCAAACTGCAGTTTCAATGCAGCTTCAAAGGGCTTTACAAGGTTCTTGTCTCATGAAACAATCTTTTTAATCTGTCTTTTTAAATATATATATATAAAAATGCATATACTTTTTAACCACAAATGCTCATCTTGGACTAGCCTGACTTCATGCATCATGTTGGAAAAGTCACGTGTGACGTAGGTGAAAAAACTGGCCCAGTGTTCACAAAGCGAACATGCAAAGAAAAGTAAAAAACCCTTTAGAAAAAAAAGGTTAAACAACTTTGTCAGACGATTTTGAAGTTAGGGAAAAAAAAGTGATGTTTTCGCCCCACACTTCCTTTTTTAACCGAAGACAGAGAACTAACCATACTTGGCCTTTCCAACAAGATTACATAATGCGTGACATTGTATCTAGTGCAAGACGAGCATTTCTGTCTTTTTTTTTTTTGTTATTCCTCTGCAGGGATCGTGTAGAGCCCACTGAAGCTGCATTGAAACTGCAATTTGTACCTTCAACCCGTTGATCCCCATTAAAGTCCACTATATGGAGAAAAGTCCTGAAATGTTTTCCTCAAAAATCTTAAGAAAGAAAGAAAGAAAGACATGAACATCTTGGATGACATTGGGGTGAGTAAATTATCAGGAAAATTTAACTAAGGAGTGAACATCCTTATCATTATTTTTTCAGTGAATCACCTGGCCACTTCTGGATCTTGACCTAGCAGCAGGAGAATGGGCTGGGTGTTGATGAGCAGAGCCCAACAGGGCAAACAGAAGAGCAGGAGGATCAGGACACTCCTCTGCAAGATGATGCCAACACGGTGCAAATTCTTCCCACCGAAGGTCTGACAAGAACATGAAGCCAGATCTCAGACACAACACTTACACAAATTTATACTGTATTCCTAAAATGTCCCATAAGGTCCAATGCTTTATTAAGCTTTTTCCGAATTCAATTTAGGTTTAACTTAATAAATTCTAAATCCCAGCTCTCTAGTGTGGTCTCAGCCTGTTGGACCCCACTGCATATCCATACATATTTTCATACCTGAGAGATAAGGGTGTCGGCCGCCAGTCCAAGACCTCCACCTGTAGCTGCAGTTGTTATGTTTATCGTCTGATAAATCAGAATAACAAGCATCAGCTACTTCTCAGCCATGCTCTGAACTACTTCAGTACACTAGCTTCAAAACCAAAGGCTTATGATACATCAAACCCCTGATGGCTGAATTTTTTACAATACTGTGCCAACATTTGCATTTCATACACCAGTGTTTCTGTTTTAGCACAAAGAAAACAGTATGTAACACTCCAGAGAAACAATAAGCAGAGCAAAACATAAACTCACAGCTGAGGCCATTCCATAACCAGCCAGCACACTGTTTCCCAGGCGTCCACAAAACATTGTTATGACAAATGGCAGGAGATAATTCAGAATGCGCGATGCAACCTGGAATGACAACCTAAGAATTCTCAGTGGATGAGAAGTAGATGAGAGCACTGAGGCATATGGAGGAAATAATGACAGTTCTTTGCTTTTCTGGCTTGCACGTTCATTCTTCGCCACATAAGGTGAAATTGATGTAAGATTTTCAAGTCATGTTACTAAGAACAAATTCATAATGTATATTCATACATGAGTGTAAGTGAGAGAAAAAAGTTCCTACCAGGGGTCCAGTCATGCGCAGGATGTGGTAGAGCTCCTGTCTATATACCAGAGGGATGCAACGCCTCACGGATCTACAGCAAAAAAGCTTGGAACTAGGGTCCATTGATGAAGCTTCAGTCCTGGGACTTGAAACGTCCATGATCTCCTCCGACCTGATCTGCAGTGAGGCCAGAGACGCGGCAGGGGACAATCCCGCTGCTGCAGCTGTGTTGCTAACAGGTCAATGTGGCAAAGTTTCACCATCTTAAAAGCTTACTGATTATATGAGGCCTCTCTCAATACTTCTACGAGTGGACGTGTTGAAATCTGCAACTAGCCAGCTGACCTAAATACAATAAAGACCTTTACTTCTTGGGAATGGTTACAAGGTGGGAATTTGAGGAATATGTAAAGCATGTGCCATTACAGTTAGGATTTTCATTCAATAAAATTGACTGCACAATATACATACACTGGGAAAAAAATGCTGTAGAAACAATTCAAAGAAATTGCTAGTAGACAACAAAGAATTAAAAGTGACATTTTTTAAAAGGTCAATAATTCTGTCATTAATTAAACCCAAAAGCCATTTATTCATCTTCGGAACACAAATTAAGATATTTTTGATGAAATCGTAGAGCGCACGGTCAAGGCACAGAATAAGGACATAAATTAAGGACATAAGGACATAAGTTAAAATAGTTCGAGAATACTTTTCGTGGGCAAAGAAAACAAAAATAACGACTTTATTGAGTAATTTCTTCTCTCTTAGGACAGTCCTCCGCCATTACGGAGTTCTACACCATGTTCTATGTCAGCAACATCATGTACATGTGTGGTACTCTCCATAATAACATACAACTGTCCCAGGGGATAATAAATTGTTGGTAGTTTCATTTTTGAGTGAACTATCCCTTATTTTTCTAGTATTTTCTTGTAAGACCTTAATATTTACAGCTTTGAAAAATGATTTTTTACACTGCACCTATTTGTGCCACCTTATTTTTCAACGTGGAAGTACGCCTTTTCTGTGAATGTGCGAGACTTCCTGTTTATTAGCCATTCATTAGCCGTAATAACGAATTGTAAAAATGTTTGCACTACAAAACAGTTTGTTCATAATTAAGATAATACATAAAATATATAAAATAATATGGTAGGACACACCAGTTTGCAATATTAAGCAGCAAAACGAACTGTTTTGTACAGCTAAAAATAGCTAGACGCACACGTGGACCCAGACACCAGATACATTAAATTTACAAATGGCCGCGCCCACTCTTACGGAAAACATAAGGTGGATAGCCCACATCTGAACAACTCTCTAGTAAAACACTTGTGGTAGGCCTGAATTCGCTGGGAATTCTTGGTAAACAAAAAAGAAAAAAACTATTTTATTTTTGAACCTATCTACTAATGATTCTGAATTCTTTCGCCGATGCGGACGGAATATCTTACGAAAATACTGTGGTGCCGCAATATCGCTATACTGAAAAAATAGCGAACAAATGACTGTAATGAATCGATTGTTTTATCTGAATCCAACATATACAGCTTTTAACTTACTAACAGTGAGAATTATTTCAGCGTTGCTGACTGGTGCGATTTGTGAAAAAAGCAGAGGTTGACCCAACTCCAGTACGGCTATAAGTAACCAAATGTTAGTGTAATCTGTTTACAATACGACGCACATTATGTACCCGTCTTTTTGGGTAAGTACCAGATAATGAGTGTCATGCCATGACATTTTTTTAATACGACGGAAACGGTGTCTAACGTGATCACAATTTAATACAATGCCCCCCCCGGCAAATCGCACCATGGATACACATTATGCGCTCTGTCAGTAGAAATGTATAAATAGCCTAATAGATATTTGCTGTTACCTCATTTTTTTTTTTTTTTTTGTTTATAGCATTGCTGTTTAATAGCATATCTAATACAGGTATGACGGCTTTAAAAAGACTGATATCAACATCTGACAATGGAACTAGAAGTGCTAAACTATTGAAACGACTAGAATTCTAGTGAACAGGAATCGTTCCAGATCATCGTTCATCCCTGTTACGTCACTGTTCTTGTACATGAACTAGAACTTGAGGACAATGATTCGAGTTCACAGCATGAATTGCACACAAGAGGGGGCAACAGAGCTTTAATTATAAGCCTACTGGAAAACTCCCTACAGTTTTCATAACTTCCTAATAGCTAGTTATTGTAGAAATATACATGTATAACGACCTTTTATAAAGTGCATGTTTTAAACAAAGGTTTCCTGGCAAATAAATAAATAAATTAAATACACACACACACACACACACACACATACACACATACACACAAACACACACACACACACACACACACACACACACACACACACACACACAAATATATGACCCATGACAGATACAGTATCTAGCGCAATATTATTTAGAGAGCGTTTGATATTGATTTGTTTGCTTTGCACTTGAAAACCAGTGGTAGCTATGTTTATATTAATTATTTATTTAAAACTCTGCAGTACACGTAACAGAACTGAATGAAACGCAATTTATGCGTGTAAAAACAACATTCCTAGAATTACTCAGAGTCAAAGCAGCAGGCTAAATCGGGCTCGTTCTTTTGTGAACTTCTCTAATTGTTTGTAATACGACATTTACATATGCTTAATTCCGCAGATTTAATTTTCCGCACCAGATTTAGTGTAGCGTCAAGGTGTGATCATCCACTAATTAGCTAGGATTCGGCTCAGAGAGGAACAGGGGTCTCCATGGCAACCGTAGAATTACTATGCAAACACGTCTTGATCTATAAGCAAACTGAAACGCATGATTTGGACTGACATGATGCAGATTGTGTTGCCATGTTTTGCCAATAACAATAAGTTTGAACAAGACAGCAAACAAGACGATTCCGTGTAGTTTTAGTAGCGATAAAAAAAACCCGAGGAGCGCGCTCTTCTTAAATAGCGTTTCAATGACAGTCTCTCTCAATATTCTCTCCACATAGACATCTTGATATCACCAATCAGCTCAAACAAATTGCTTTAGAGAGCAGGGAGGGTGACAGCAAATGATAGAGCTAATGAAATTCTACCTATTATGTTGACTCTTTGGCACTGTTATTTAGTTTGCAGATACATTCCAAATCAATACGGCTGGATTTCCACCTACAGATGCGTCAAATCTCCCTATAGTGTGTGACTTATGGGTCAGGTGCTTGTTTATTCCCGCTCCCGTTTTCGTGCTATAAACAGAAGTGGGCTGTCAAAACACTCTCAGCCCACTGTTGGCTATTTCTGTCAGGTAGAATGCATTGTCCTCTACGTTTAGCTTTGGCAGTCTGGAATGAAAATAACCCAAATGTGAAGGGCCTTTTACCCTCTCCTGTGCTTTCTATATCATCCAGTAGCAGGTAGGAAAATAACAGCATTATTTATCCTGCACAAACTCTCTTGACACATTTGTAGGTATAAAAAGACGCTGAATTTGACATTTACACACTTTTCCCAAGTCAGCGAGATGGATTTTGTGTTGTATGCATTTTTAAAATTTCAATCAGTTCGACAAATTCACAGTGGACAGCTTTTATAAATGTGTTTATTTAGCCTTTCTAAGCTTGACACTTTCTGTCTGTTTTGAAGAAGGGGTCTGAAAGAACCTGAATGGAAGCGAAATAAGGACAGCATAAAAAGATATCAGACGTCGAATTAACATTATTTACACTTTTAAGAGCACATCTATGAAAAATCATTTAATAATCCTACTATAGCCTAATAAGGTGGCCACACATCCTCTTTTTTGACCAGACTTGTCTTCACCGGGATTTGTAAATTGCCTAAAATGTGCAGGCTTAGGCTTTGTTTTCCTATTGGTGTGTTGTCTATATTGAAGCCTGTGTCTGTTACATAAATAAATAGATAAAGTAAATTTCAAGTTTTTTTTCTTAAAATTCTGAGTATATACCAGGGGTAGGCAACGTTGGTCCTGGAGTGCCAATGTCCCACAGAGTTTAGCTCCAACCCTGAAAAAATAACTCACCTGCCTGTAGCCTTAGTAATCCCGAAGACCTTGATTAGCTTGTTCAGGTGTGTTTGATTAGGGTTAGAGCTAAACTCTGCTGGACATCGGCACTCCAGTACCAATGTTGCCTACCCCTGGTTTATACTGTTAATGATGTAGGATAGTGGTTCTCAATCCTGGTCCTGGGGGACCCCTGCTCTGCACATTTTGCATGTCTCCCTTATTTAACACACCTGATTGAGATCATCAGCTTGTTAGTTTAGTTCATGGATTTCACTCCTAATGAGCTGATGATCTCAATCAGGTGTGTTAAATAAGAGAGACATGCAAAATGTGCAGAGCAGGGGTCCCCCCAGGACCAGGATTGAGAACCACTGATGTAGGGTACAGCAGGGTTCTGTCTTAGGCCCTGTTTTGTTGTCCCTCGATCTCCTTCCTTTAGCAAAGATCTTTCATGAACATTAGCACGCTCCTGCCGTTTTTTAAAAAATGCGGCGCTCCCATTGAGAACAATTGAAAAAAAAAAATACACTAGCCTCGGGAAAAAACGGCCACACGGTCTAAGACTTAAGTGTTGTTTTTGAATGGCCTGAATGTGCTGCCATGGTTTCTAAAAAAAACTCTGCGTTATATAACTAATACAGTAGGCACTTCTGCTCAGAATTTGGGTGATATTTTTGACCCGGTTCTTACATTTGATAAACAGAATGTTGCTACCTGATCTCATGACAAAAACATACCTGTGGGAACGGTTTTGCAAGACGCAAAATACGTACTAATAAGTACATATCGCTGCAGTTAATTTTGACTTTTACTTTTGACAATTTTTACTTGTCTAGAAAATGCTTCTTGATTTAAGAATTTTTAGATATTTGGACTAGAAACAAGACTAAAAGTTTAAGTAGGAAAGCATTTTTTGCAGTGCACCATTCAAGGATAAACACCTTTATATGATTAAAAGACGTTTGAGCGACAACTACGGCCTACATTCAACAAGGATTGTTGTTAAGATGTTACATCAGTGGTTCTCAATCCTGGTCCTGAGGAAGCCCTGCTCTGGACATTTGCATGTCTCTCTTATTTAACACACCTGATTGAGATCATCAGCTCATTAGGAGAGAAATTCATGAACTACTAACAAGCTGATGATCTCAATCAGGTGTGTTAAATGTGCAGAGCAGGGGTCCCCCAGGACCAGGATTGAGAACCACTGTCAGGGCAAATAAACCACTGTAAATCTTAATTTCAGCACTCAACTTTTTCGAAGCAGCTGAACGAGAGGTGTTTCATCTTAAAACAGGCTGGCTACTATGGCTACCTCCACTTGAGCTGAGTGATACTAGTATTACTGTACATTAAACGTTATGCTTTACTTGAAGGTCGAATAGTTCTCAAATCGACTTCATGTCAGAGTAATAGCTTACTGATATGTGAGACAAAAGTTAACATCAAGCGAGTTAAAGGGTAGCAAACTAATTTAGCGATAACGTAACTTACAATGTTCATAGCTATCGCAACAGCAGCCTCACAGCAGCTTTAGCCCTTACTATAATACAAAAACAGTAGAGGTTCGGGAATCAAAAGCTATTTTTACAAATTAGATGGTATGAAAATGCTCAAACTGCTGGTGTTTTACTCTACAAAGAGCAAACTTTTCACAACTTTTTGCGTCAGCTTCAGGTCATCTATGTTTGTTTATCTTATTTTTCAGTTAGTTTTGAGTTTTGCTGTATTGCTTGGTGCTGGCTGTGCATTATGACTCTCCACATGACGTTTTTTCGTGATTATTATTTTTAAAGTAAAATTGTATTGTTTACTTGCACTCCTTTGCATTATTAACATGATGGTGTAACTATACCTTGTGTATGTGCCCTGTATTATATTAAAATAACATAATACATATTCAACAAGAGGTGACTCAGATATTCATATTGGATCAGGATCACGTTGTTGTATACAGTTTATGCATCAACCGGACTCAGAATTGTTTAATTTATTCCTGGCAAAATGTGCATCTGGATATAAATGCTGTCATAATTTATCATGATGTGATGATTCGAGGGAAATGACTGAGTAAATTGAGAAAATACGCTCAAATGTATGGGAAATGAAGAACAGACTATCCGGTGCTATGTTGAGCATATTATCTGGATGAGTGAGCGGTCTGAGTGGCCATATAAATTACAAACAAGTAAAACAGAAAAGGTATGAAGCATTATTTGAGAAAAGGGCATACTAATATAATAGGTGCAGATCTGTAGTGGAACTAACTTTACCCTGCGCTGACATCATTTCCAATTTTTGTGAAAAAGGCTAATTGGACTTAGAATGCGGAATCTGGTATGAAGACTTCTGAAAGAAGAGATATTGAAAAACAAGATAAAATGGCATGATTGCACTTTTTAGGTCACATTTGCTTTTGTACTATCGGGTAGATTTAGGTGTAGTGCAGATGGTACATTATTTCAAAACGTCACAGGGCATTAGAGTTAAAAACCCCTCTGTTAAAAATGATCTGTTCCGGGGGAACCATTTCAATTTTTTTTTTATTTCTTTTACATTTACCTTAACTGAACACCAATAAACCACCTTCCTGGAGAAGGAACTTATAGAGTATTAGGTAAGCATGAGCTTGGATGACCAGCAGGTCACCTTCACTTGCCACTTACAAGACAGAATCCACAGTCTCCCTCTAATGAAGATGGACAAATAATTTGACTCCTGTGTGGAGGTGATGAGAACCTCTTGTTGTCCATTCTTGTTCGACCATTTTAGAGAGAATGTACTTTTAAAGATAATTGGTTTGAATGACGTAAAAACAGCCCCGTGGCTTTGTGGTTAACACTGCAATATATTGATCGTTACGCAATCAGAAAGGCTAGTACATAGTGCACATCCTCTCTACAGAATGAAAGCGGCAACAGTGATTGAGGCTGTCCTGTACACGCTAACCCTCAATGTCAGGCTGGAGGATGGTTACGTTCTGAACCAGGACACCAGGGTGGTCACGTATCACGCTAAATCCCCTGAGGCTTTTAACTGTGGCACAAAAATCTTCAATAGAACTTATTTTGTCTGTCACAGTAAGAACGGGTCAAACTGCTTTTCAAGCAAGTCAATGGCCATTATTTTTTGATGGAAAAAAAAAACATAGTGGTTGCCAGGTCATATTATTATTCTATAAACAACCTCCTCCTTATACATCAAATTTGATTCATACAGGTTGTTTTCCTCTCAAGTTATGAAAGCATGTATAACAGATGTACCACAATTCCACCATCATAGCTCATGAATCTTAAAATAAAATATGGAAATGACTAGTGTCCATGAACACATTTCATCACTGGTTACCAGGCATCGGATGGAATAGATGATGTATGGATGGGGTAGATATCAAATTATGGGCTGTCTCAGGAAACATGACTGAATCATCTGAATGATTCACCACAATGATTTCAGCATCTAATAGAATAGGTTACACATTACTATAAGGCTGGATGAAGTCATGTCATATAAAACCACCAAAGATATGCCATTCAAGTTAAATATTAATGCTTAGGTTGAAGCCAGAGTCCAATGTGGTGTCTGTAAAGATGTAGAAAAATAATCATATCTAGCCTAATAGCACGAACAAGTAACAATGTAGAAAAGAAATTAACAGAACAAAGCACAATTAACCAAAGGCACATCTAAATGAAATAAACCACAAGACAAAACAACAACAACAAAAAGGAAATACCAAAACAAACCTGCAACATAACAAACAATCCAAAACAACAGAAAAGGCTACATGAACAAACATTAAAACAAAATAAACAAACAAACAAACAAAACCCCACCAAAAACAAAAGAAACATCTAAAAAAAATATAAAAAAATAAAATAATAATAAAATAAAAAATAAAATAAATAAATAATTAAACCACAAAAAAACCTTGGGAAAATACCAAAACAAAAAGTTACACACAAAAAAGGACAAAACAACAATGCAGCAAAAAAAACAAAGGCACATCAAACAAATTAAACAAGACAAAATAACAGAAAACAACACAGAAGTAAATAAAGTAAAAAAAAAAAAAAGCAAAGTACAAATAAGTTAATAAATTAGATTATTTTATAATATAAAAAAATAATAAAAAAACAAAACCTCAAACAAACCACAGCACTACAGTACAACAAACCGGAACTACAGAAAAAGCTACATGAATGAAAATGAAAACAAAATAAAACAAACAAACAAAACCCTGGCAAAACACCAGTAACATCTAAATGAAAAAATTAAACCACAAGATGAAAAAAACAAACAAAGTGAAAATACCAAAACAAAACTGCAACAAAAAAAAAGTAAAACAAACGCACAAAACCACAATGAAACACAAAACAAATCAAAAGCACAGTTTACACAAGCACAGACAAAATAACAAAACAATAACAACAACAACACAGGACTAAAAAAAAAAAAAACGAAAAAAGAGAAGGAAAACAAACAAAACTGCTACAAAGTACAAATAAGTTAATAAATACATGAAAATTTTTTATTTTATAATTATTTTATAAAAAAATAATAATAAAAAAACGCAATCCCAAACAAACCACAGCACTACATCACAACAAACCGGAACTACAGAAAAAGCTACATGAACAAAAATGAAAAGCACAAAACCACAATGCAACACAAAATAAATCAAAAGCAAGGTTTAAAAACAACACAATAACATAAAAAAGGATACAACGGGAAAAAGAGAAGGAAAACACAAAACTGCTACAAAGCAAAGTACGAATAAGTTCATAAATATATGCATAAATAAGATAATTTTATATTATAAATAATCCAAAAAAAACTGAACAAACAAACCACAGCACTACAGCACAATAAACCCAAAACAAAAGTATACTACAAAAACAAAACACCACAAAGCAAAACAACAAATCAAAAGCATAGTTAAAATAAAAACACAACAAAAATCACAAAAAACAACAACACAGGACTAAAAAAAGGATAAAACTAAACAAAACAAAAAAACAGAAGGAAAACAAAACAAAACAAAAAAATGCTACACACAGCACAAATAAGTAAATAAATACAAAAATAAGATTATTTTATAATATAAATAAATAATAAAACCCCAAACAAACCACAGCACTACAGTAAATCAAACCAGAACAACAGAAAAGGCTACATGAACAAAAATCAAGACAAAACAAACAAATAAAACCCCTGAAAAAACAACACAAAGGCTGATTTAAGAATTGTTGGATATGCAAATCATACAAATTGTACATTGTACACGATACACTGTAAATATTATAAAATCCTGAACATTTCCAGCTATCACAATAATGATGATTCAGAACATTTCCACAGTGTCTTTAACAGAAGCTTGCTTGAGACGCAGCTGTATACAACATGACTTTCCCATGAACAACTAGTCCCCAGAGGCTCATGAGCTTGACCCTGCAGCTGAAGAATGTTCTGTAGCAGGATATGGATTATGACAAACGGGCTGCTGCGAGCGAACACTAGTGTGTATTTGGGTTCATTTTGCAGACGGTCTGCTTTCAGGGTAAGCTCTCTATCCCAGTCTTGCTTGTCAGGTCAAAACATCTCCTGCACTCCTACCAGATTTATCCAGAAAGTCACTCAGGAAATCTCAAAAGCCCTAGATTCACACAAATCTACATGGTAATGCTGAAAGAACGCTGCAATGAAACCGCTGGTCTTAAGGGCCCTCTTGACTGGAATGATATCTATAATGTGTCGAGTGTTTGATTGGCTTCCATAAAAAGGCTAGAGAGGGAAAAAAACGTAACTAATAGATGATGCCGTGCTGGGACCAATCTTCATAATGATGAGAACGGCACTAATGTGTAATTATTCATTTTTAAAGCTAGCAAGTTAAAGCTAGTGTGTAATATCCAATTGAAAATAGGCTTCACTTCTCCTTTGTGAGGTTTCAGATATGGTCACTGCCTTTGAAAAACGTCTGTTTTTTCTATAAAAGGAAAAATTGAGTTCAAATCAGATCAGATAAAAATGTGAATAATTAAAATCTGTTTCTATTCCCCTGAGCTATTAAAAAAGAACACAGAATAGAACGGATAGGACATTTTCTTTTGACACCAAAATATTAGGGCTGGCTTTTGACACAAATTTCACAATTCAGTTCTATTCGATATTGATTATTTTGGATATATATCAGGTACAGTACATGGCAAAATTATTGTAGGTTAAAATTATAATACTAAACTAGAAGTTAAATTACATATATTTCTACTAAGCGGAGGAGATGATCAGTTCACGTTGCCGCTTCTCTTGAACTGAGGCACTGTATTTCCCACTCTACATCAAACTACGTCAAAACAGCATTTATTCTATGAATATCATTCATATCAAAAGTAACAAATCACAAAGCTTATTGAAATTTACTGGATGGGAGGCATGCTACAATGTTTCGTTCATTAACTGAAAACAAGCTAGATTCTTGGGATTTAAACAAAATATTAACATCAATTTTGCTTTGTACTCTAGAGAGAACATGATTATTTGTAATTCTTATTTTGCTGATAAAACAAGCAATTATCTGCAATATTTGCAAGCAGTAATTACCATGCAAGTCCAAAACGAAGACACATTCAACCAAAAATGTGTGCAACAATGCTGGCACGTCAAGAACAAGCGATTAAAAAGCGCCCATCAATAATCCCAGCGATACTTCCACACAATTTGCACATGCCGACCTCTCCGGAACATGCCTGGAGCATTAATCAGCTAAAGTGTGTGATTTGCGATTAAAGGGCTATTTCCATAGCTTCCAAAAGAATGAGCGGAATACATTCATTAATGCTGACAGTCACTAAGAGCATTTGTTCACCTGCTGACTTTAAAAGACCACAGACAATATCCTGCAAGGAAAAAGGTGTCCCTTGAGGGAGAAAGAAAAAGTTAATTTCACTGGAAACCTGCTGTCTGTACATTTGTCGCTTTAAAAGACAGATGCTATTTGCACTCGGTTTAAACTACTCAAGCAGAATTGAATGAGGAAGACAAAAGCAACTTGTGTGTTTTGGTTTAAAATCACTCACTCTCTTGCTCAGGTATCATTTGTACCAGCGTGAAAGTGATTAGATAGAGTATGATCAGCTTTGGATTTGCATACATATTAAGGAACAGGAATAGTCCATCTAGAGCAGGCATGGACAGACTCGGTAATGCAGAGTTTAGCTCCAACCTTGATAAAACTCTCCTGTTTGTAGCCTTCTAGTAATCAGTTTTTGGAGCAGTTTGATCAGGGTTGGAGCTAAACTCCTTCCAGGACCAAGTTTGTCCATGCCTGATCTAGAGCACTGCTACTCTTGACTACGGAAAAAATTGCTATTGTGACTTTTTATCTACCAGTTTTGACTTTTTTCTCAGAATTGGTTGATAAAAACTCTGATACAAAATTGTGAGATATAAACTCACAATTTTAACTTTTTTTCTCAGAATTGCTTGATAAAATTCTGATACAAAATTGTGAGATAACTCACAATTTTAACTTTTTTCTCAGCATTGTAATATAAACTCAATTGTGAGAAATAAAGTCAGAATTGCGAGATATAAACAATTTTTACAATTTTCTCAAAATTCCAATTTAAACTCACAATTTATTTATTTTTTTTTATTTTTTGAGATGTAAGCTTGCAATTTAAGATATAAACATCTTGCAATAAAGTCAGACTTGGGAGAAACAAACGTGCAATTTAGTGTTTTAAAGTCAGAACTGCAAGATAAAAACTCACAATTGCGAGTTATGAAGTCAGAATTGCGAGATATAAACTTGCAATGGCATGTTATAAAGTCAAAACAGATATAACCTCACAATTTTGACTTTTTTTTTTCGGAACTGCGTGATATATACTCACGATTGCAAGTTATAATGTAAGAATTGCGAGATATGAACTTGTAACTGCGAGTTATTTAGTCAGAATTGTGATATAACTCACACTTTAATTTTTTTCTCAGAATTGCTTGATATAAACTCACAATGAGTTATGAGTTAAACTTGCAATTCTTTTGCGTGTTATAAAGTAAGAAAACTGACATATAAACTCACAATTGCGTGGAATAAAGTCAGAATTGTCTTATTTGTTGTTTTATTGTTTTTACAGAATTGTTTAAATTAAGTCCAGTTTTGAGGGGGAAAAAAACACTGATGTTCTCAGAATTGTGAGTTATAAAGTCAGTATTGCGAGATAAAAATGTGCAATTCTGAGAAAAAAGTCAGAATTGTGAGTTTATCATTATTTCTCAGAGTTTCATGGGGATGTCTTGCAATTCTGATTTTGACTTGCAATTGCAAGTTTATATCTCACAATTCTGACTTTATAACTTGCAATTTTGAGTTTATGTCTCATAATTCTGAGAAAAAACATTTTGTGAAAAGAATTGTGAGATAAAAAGTCACAATTATATTTTTATTTTTTAATTCTGTGGAGGAAACGGGCTTCCATACTCGACAGAGTAATTTAGCGTGAGAACACTGAGCTACTTCCTCTGACGGTTTGTGTGTGTGTGTGTGTGTGTGTATTGATAGAGCTGTACTCACCTTTCAGGCCGGTCAGAGAAAAGGTCACAACTTCACACGTCTTCACAGAGCTGACAGAGGTAAAGTTTACACAGATATATCAAGCAGGATTTCTAATGGTTTATTGAAGAGTGAGTATACAGCTTGGTATAGGCCCAACAGAAGCACATCCACTGAAACAGACTGACTGGACCAAATACCACAATAATACATGTCTGTCAAAGAGGCCTGCTATCGGAGGCCACTGACACAATTGTGTATTGAATATGTACTTTACATGTTTTTAAAATACAAATATACTTTTTTCACACACCATCTGAGAATATAGATATTAGACAAATATACATCTCAATAAGGCCAAAAACACATTCATATATATATATATATATATATATATATATATATATATATATATATATATATATATATATATATATATATATATATATATATATATATATTGACAAATCAGCAATGATCACAAAAAAAGAAAAGAATGAAAAAGTCTGCCTATAAAATCTCCACAAATTACAGGCTCAGTAACTATCAGAGGATCAAAAGGCCACTAGCACGATCTCTGAATTAAAAATATGTACAATAAATACAAAAACCTCCAAACTAACACTCACGTAACAGACATGCGCACACAGATACAGACCAAAACACTCATGCCTACCCACTTTCACGCCTTCTCTAGTGTTATATAAAGATTTACAGTTAAATATACAACAAAATAAAATTACATAAATACTTTCGCTGTGAAATTGCAATTTTCAATAGACAGCCTCATACAAAATACCAAAATCAGTAACTACGATAGGAAAATGTAACATTACAAGAACTACCGAGTCAGAGTTGTGGTGACAACAGCATTATAGTGGCCTGACAGTGTCTTTTGTTCAAACACAGCAGTTTATTTACATTTCTTTATTGTAACACCAAGGTTGTCCTCAAGTATAGCTTAAAATACTAATATAGTATGTTCTTCAACAAGACCATCGTACTCAGTGAGATGGATTTACATGTAAACAATATCAACGTGGTGTGTTTGCGCAAGCCGTCGTACCGATAAAACCAAAAATGTGACACGACGACATCTTGACAACCACAGTCACTTCACAATACAAATTTAAAATGGTTATTTGGCCATTTAATGTGTGCTATAAAAAGTTTTTCTCCTAATCAGATTTTTAAATCTTGGTTTACAGTTAAAATATCGGAGCATTCTTAAAAAGAAAAATTTAGTTGAAGCAAAAAAAAAAAAAAAAACATTACGATATAATTCAGAGAATTTATATTTAATCTATACACTACTCTTCAAATGTTTGGGTCAGTATGCTCTTAGAATGTTTAAGAAAGAGTCTGAATATGCATTTACTTGACCAAAAATACAGTAAAACAGTAATACTGTGAAATTATTTTTATTTATTTGAATACACTACCACTCAAAAGTTTTAGAACAGTAAGATTTTGAATGTTTTTAAAGAAGTCTCCTCTGCTCACCAAGCCTGCATTTATTTGATCTAAAGTACGGCAAAAATAGTAAAATCTTGAAATATTTGTACTATTTAAAATAACTATTTTATATTTGAATACATTCAAAGCTGAATTTTCAGTACCATTACTCCAGTCACATGATCCTTTAGAAATCATTCTTATATTCTGATTAGCTGCTCAAAAACATTTATTATTTTCAAAACAGCCGAGTAGAATTTTTCAGGTTTCTTTAATGAATAGAAAGCTATTTCAGCATTTATTTGAAATAGAAATCTTTTGTAACATTACAAATGTCTTTTGATCAAGTTAAAGCATCCTTGCTAAATAAATGTATTCATTTTTATAATTTCTTTCCCATATAATAAAAAATGTGTCTTGAACAGCAAATTAGCATATTAGAATGATTTCTGAAGGATCTTGTGACACTGAAAACTGGGGTAATGATCACAGGAACAAATTAAATTTTATATTAACTATATTAAATATAAATATATTAAATATATTTTAAATACTACAAATATTTCACAATATTACTGATTTTGCTGTATTTTGGATCAAATAAATGCAGGCTTGGTGAGCAGAAGATACTTCTTTAAAACACATTAAAAATAGTGTATATTTTAAAATATAATTTATCCTTGTTATGGCAGAATTTTAATAGAATAAAAAAAAATTATATATATATATATATATATATATATATATATATATATATATATATATATATATATATATATATATATATATATATATATATATATATATATATAAATTTATATTTTGATTTAAATTTATATTTTGTGGAAAGCAGGATTTGATGAATAGAAAGTTCAAAATAACTATTTCGTTTAAAATAGAAATCATTTGTACCAATGCAGAAGTCGCTACTATGACTTTAATCAATATTACTGTATCTGTTTATTTCCCAAAATAATACTGTCTGAAAACAATTCTTATGCTTCATGTAAATTTATCTTGTTTTAAGGATGTTTCAATATTTTTACTGGAAAAAGACAAAAAATACCAATTAAGAAACTGCTGAATTCAGCTATTGCCACACACAAATACATCATACACACTCAGTTTGCCTCAGTGCCACTTATTGTATATTTACAACACGAGTGAGAGACAGGCACAAGAAGAACCACCGATGGTTGTAAATATGCGTCTGCAGTGTACCAGAGCTGCGAATTGTGGCGTGACCTGGCAGAGGAGTGGGCGGAGTTCGGTAGCAGTGGCCATCGCTGTCAGACTCTGTTCTGGCTGAGCGGCTGAACAGAGACAGGGGCGACGAGAGTTCAGGTCGGGTCGCCACACTGGCACAAAAGGTTAATGTACAGTTTGCAAGTCCGTCTGGCCACAATCGGGCCATAGACAGCCGCCCAGAGAGCAGACAAATGCCTGCAATATTAAAACAGAGGGATTATTGCAGGAGTCAGCTCAGCCACCTGTCCGAGCAATGGGATACTTACCCTCCCTCTTCCTCCGTATTGCTTAGGCGTGAGGAAATTTGATGTTTTCTCGAAGGATCTTATCAGATATCCTCTTTGTTCCTGATGGGTGGTTTGAGGAATCCTTTATACGACGCTAAATATATCCAGAAGTTACATCTCCAAAGCAGATGAAACTGAATTTGGAAACAATTCTCCTCTGCTCCTGCTGCCGAATCAAAGCATCAGGACTCAGAGTTTGTGCGTTGTTGTATCAGATCCATGCAGACGGCACTTCACTGAGGAGTTTTTATCAGCTCAGGTGGGATTTGTCTTTATTATGGTGTAATATCAGCAGAAGGAGTAAAGATGCTGTGGGGTTGAGGGAGGAAAGAGATTGTGAATCACACAGCAGTCACGCTTCAATGGGCGGCCATATAAATATCTATTTCATTATGAAAATCATCAGAGAAAATTACAAACGCTTTCCCAAGGAGCCACACGCAGGCTGCGGCCGGCCTCTATCTCATCAGGCAAAGATTATTTGGCAAAAGGGAAGAGCGCTTGAGTCGGGGCATGTCTGGGCACTCTTATTTGCGGTTCACCGGGCCCAGCAGAGGAGCCCCTCAGTTGCACATTTGCATTCAGATTTGCACGGCGTGATGGGAAATGAGGCGGTGGGAGGCCTGAGCTCTATTAATAATCTTCAGCCTTTTTTACAGTTCTGATTATGAATGAACCAGAGCTGGCGGAGGGGTACCATCCCATTTAATGGCGAGGTTCGGAAGGATGTCGAGCCACCGGTACTGTCCCTAATCACTTTTTCTCCATTTGCCGGGATAAAGCCGCTAAATCATTCAAGGAAGGTTGCAAACAGATATCGTGGGGGTTGAGGTCTTACTATGTTCTGAATACAAATTTTGCCTTATGAATTCAGGGATGCTGAGATTGAATTTAGGAATATTTTGCAGCACAATGGTAACGCGGTGAGAATATTAGATGCGTGCTCATTTGAAATTTTAATTTAACTCAAATTTAAAACATGGTCATGCCCTATCCAAGCACAAAATCTGTTTATTATGCATTAGAGACAAAACAAAGAAGCCTAGGGACTGTTCAACACAGGATATGTTGTACCTTTAAAAATACCGAAAAAACAAAATGGGGAAAAAAATGCTACTTTTCAAAAATTTTAATTACAGAAGCGGCAGTACGTTTAAATAATTATAAGCAATTAAAAAAATGTAATTCCATAATTTCAAAAACTAAATGCTCTTCGTGTTTTCCATTATACTACCAATAAATTTACATGACTTTTCTATTTATTTATTTAATAAATTAAAATACATTTTATGTACATTTTAAAATGAAAGTTACATATATATCGAAAGTCAAAAGTTTTTAATTAAGGTCTCTTCTGCTCACCAAGCCTGCATTTATTTGATCCAAAGTACAGCAAAAACAGTAAAATTACTGTTTTCTAGTTAAATATATTTGAAAATGTATTTTTTCTTGTGATTTCAAAGCTGAATTTTTAGCATCATAACTCCAGTCACATGATCCTTCAGAAATCATTCTAATTTGCTGATTTGCTGCTCAAGAAACATTTATTATTATTATCATCAATATTTAAAACAGTTTTTTTAGGATTCTTTGATGAATAGAAAGATCCAAAGATCAGCATTTATCTGAAATAAAAAAGCGTTTCTAATATTATACTCTACATCATTCAGAAGCTTAGAGTCAATATAATTTTTTTTTTTTTTTTGGAAAAGAAATTATGGAAATTAATACTTTTATTCAGCAAGGATGCTTTAAATTGATCAAAAGTGATGATACAGACATTTATAATGTGGCAAAAGGTTTCTATTTCAGTTAAATGCTATTTTTCTGAACTTTCTATTCATCAAAGAAACCTGAAAAAAAAATCTACTCAGCTGTTATCAACATAATAATAATAAAATAATACTTTTTTTTTTGAGCAACAAAATAGTTATTTTAAATATTACAAATATTTAAGAATTGTACTGTTTCTGCTGTAATGTTTTGCAGGCTTGTGAGCAGAAGAGACTTCTTTAAAAACATTGAAAATCTCACTGTTCAAAAACTTTTGACTGGTAGTCTATATATATATATATATATATATATATATTTACACTTTTGAACTTTCTTGTTTGTTAAATAAAAATGTCCATAGTTAAGGAAAAACTTAAATTAAGAAATATATTTCAGAACTTGTTAGCTTTTTATTTATTTATTTATCAGCTAATTTAACATTTTTAAGCTATTTTAAGCCATTAGCCATTCAAGCCATCTTGTGGCTCCCCTGGAAGTGTGCTTAGGCCTCCTAGTGGGTCCTGGCTCCCTGGTTGAGAACCATTGGTCTAGAGCATGTTTACATAAAAAAAACAATTAAAAAGAATGCAAAATTGTGTTTTGTGTGAACAGGCCTACAACTAAAGCTTACCTGGGCTCTGTCCACCGAGAGATCATTACCATCTGTCCTTTTTCCATCCCTGCTATGCTCCTCTTGGGTCAGGGAGTGGTGTCGCCACGGTGCATGGACCCCCTTGCCCACATGGCATGGCCTGGACCCCCTCCACCCCCGTGGTCCTTGTCCGACTCGGGCTGGCTCTGAGCTCGCTCCGGTTTAGGGTTGGGTGTCATGGGTGGCTCAGGCTGCTGCACTGACATGGTGCGGCGAAGGTGTGTCCGCTTACACAGGAAATCCGGCTTGGCTGACAGCCCAAATGAGCCCTTTCGCAAAACCATTCGCACCGAGGAGCTCTTCTTGGGCCGGGCTCTGTGACTGAACTGCAGGGAGGAGAGATGTACTGCATAGCCCTCGCTCAGGAACTGATAAATCACAAGACATTAGAGAAAACTAGATAAATTTTGACCAGTTATGGTGGAAATTGAATAAAACACAAGCGAGAATTTAAGTTAGTTAACCTGGCACTGGTTTTGGTACTTCTTAGAGGGCCGTCCCACTATATATATCTGGTTAGGGTTGAGGCCCAGCATGCTGTAGACGGAAATGTCCTTCATGGAGCCGTAGGCACAGTTGATTTTAATGTGACACTGCCAACATGAGAAAAGGGCAAAGTGTGAGAGACGGCCTGAGGATACACTACGAAAAACACCTCAGTTCCTGTGTGACTACTCATGCGTGAGACAGAGGAAGCAAGCGCGAGACAGATGAACCAAGAGAAGCAGAAACAAAGGAATAAAGAGAAGTGATGTGTTTATAACTTCTCATTCCTACTATATGGTATTTTCATATCTGCATCATATTTTAATAATGTACACTGCCATTTTTTGTTTTTAAAGGAGTCTCTTTTGTTGACCATGGAAAAACAGAAAAAAAAAATAATATCATTTTTACAATTTGAAATATACTACAAGTCAATAGATTTTGAGCAGTGAGATTTTTACTGTTTTTTAAAGACGTCTCTTTTGCTCACTAAGCAGGCATTTATTTGATTCAAAATACAGCAAAAGCAGTAATATTGAGAAATATTTTCTTTCTTTTTGAATATATTTTAAAGTGTAATCAAAGCTAAAATTTCAGTATCATTACTCCAGTCTTCAGTTTTGTAACATTATACACTATACCATTCAAAAGCTTGGAGTCAGTATAATTTTTTGGGGGGGAAAGAAATGATAAAAATTGATCAAAAGTGATGATGAAGACATTTATAATGTTACAAAAAATTTCTATTTCAGATAAATGCTGTGCTTCTGAACTTTCTATTCGTCAAAGAAACCTAAAAAAAATTTCACTCCGCTTTTTTCAACATAATATTTATAATAATAAATGTTTTTTGTACAATATTAGAATGATTTCTGAAGGATCACATGACTTAAGTAATGATGCTAAAAATCAGCTTTGAAATCACTGGGATAAATTACATTTGAAAATGTATATAAATAGAAAACAGCTACTTTAAATAGTAAAAATAATTTAAAATTTTACTGTTTTTGCTGTGCTTTGGAACAAATAAATGCAGGCTTGGTGAGCAGAAGAGACTTCTTAAAAAACATCAAAAGCTTTACAGTTCAAAAACCTGACTGGTAATGTAAATATTTTATATTAGAATATAATTAAAAATGTAAATTATTTCTGTAAATTTTCAGCAGCTATTACTCCAGTCTTCAGGGTTACAGAAATCATTCTCATATGCTGATTTGATGCTCAAGAAATATTTCTTTTTTTATATTTTACAGTTGAAAACAGTTGCAGTGTTTTGTGAAAACAGTGTCATGATATCAATAGAAATTTCAAAAGAACAGCATTTATCTGAAATAGAAATCTTTTTTAAACACATTTCTTGACTTTCTATATATTGGATACTGGACACTGGATATTGAAATACTTTATCTTACTCTTAGGAATGGAAACCACATTAGCTGTTTTTTCACAACTAACTTAACATAAAAGTAAATTTTTCAGGTGCATTTATAACATTTGAAGTGTTTCTTCATTTTTTCTTTCTTAAATTAAAGTATTTCAAACCAAACATTCTATTTTCAGAGGAAAACAGTTTTAATTGATGATCATTATCAAAAAAGTTTTCATAAATTTTACTTTCCATTTTGTTCTCAATGCCATCTTCTAGTAAGTGACATCATTTTTGGTTGGAAGCCAGCAGCAAAAACACCAGCAAGTATTAGTAATGGATTTGAAGAAATCTGTGATGTTTTGTGGTATTTGTTTATTCCTACTCTAACTCTACCAGACCAAATGTCCTATATAATGTCATAACATTTGAAAGACGGTTAATTAAACATTCACAAAATGTAGGCTAAATCTTAATCCCTCATTGAACACTGAATACAGCTTTTTACTTCTATCCTGACAGGCATCCTGTTCGTTTTAAAATGTGTACATATGTTATGACTCATAAAGTGCCTGAAGTTAACCACAGCATATTTCCGAAAGTGTAATGTACCCTTTTATAGAAACACTTTCTTATACAACACAGGCATATTTATATTTTACAGTTACAGAGTTCAAAAAGCACTGCAGAATGGAATGACCCATATACTAAATATGTGGACTCAGTAGCAGAAGACTTACCTCTTGCACCAAGTTCCTGAGGAAGATGGTTTTCTGGCGAAGAGGGTCGTGCACCAACCCCTCCGAGAAGAAGATCATCCCCTGGGGGAAGTTGTGTTGAGACAGCCAGGATACAACCCTCTGCTTTTGCATGTCTGGACGGCCAGTGATGTAAATGATCAGGTAGCCCAGGTCCTGCCAGTGTCTGCATGCAAAATACTATCATTTACCTTTGTGTGATCCCATAATGCTTGGCAAAAAACAGTTGGGGACTGCCTGGTCCTCCAACAACAGATTGCATTTGACAAAGCACTAAATTTGCCCAAGGACAGTCTGGGAAACAACCCAAGATTGTCCATTTGTAAATCCCAAACCCCATCTGATATGTGGTATCAGCACTTTGCTATCTCTCTATTAAACGAAATCCAATTGTGCTTCACCGGCAGGCCGGACCTTTTCAATATTGCTATGGCATGAAATGAAAGCATCGATTCTCTCTCACACACATTTACACAGAAAGCCACACTGTGAATTTGTTACCTGACCACATCCACAGCTCCGGGCCGTACTTTGGGGTCGCTGCCCATAATGGAGACGCTAGCGGCAAATGAACCGTCAATGCTAAAGACGACACACTCCATCCCCCGCGGCAAAACCGTCAGGAAGGCCTCCGCACTTGTTTGGTCACCCCTGCGAGAAAAGAGTGACATGAGGTGCTGGGAGAACAAAGACCCAGCTCTTGATCATGCTCGAGATGCGGCATGAAGCCTGAGATCAATTTAACAGCGAGGAGTCGTTCTCCTTCAGCCCTCAGGGTGAGGGTTTTATGAGTGCCAATTGAACGCTCTTTGGTATCCTTGCAAATTATCCCCGCTGAGACAACCTTGAGAGCACGGACATTTTGGATACATTACAAGTAATCTTCAGGGTCCCATTGACTTACTTGACGACCATTTTGATGGGGTAGACCCCCACGGCCAGCTTTTTGCTTTTGGGGATGGTGTAGGTCACTCTGCCACTGCTGTTGGTCACTTCCATGTCTAAGTGCTCCCAGCGACCCGACTGCGGCTGGGTCATCACGTACACATCGACCTAAGAGACAAAACAACAAAAAAACAGACAGTGGGAGGGAGTGAGTTAGTGATTGGAGGGAGATTATTGAGGCAAACTAAGGTTGTCACGACAGCAAAACGTCAGTATTCTATAGCAATTTTAAAACCACAGCAAGCACTGTTTTACTATTCAATGCACTCCTTTATTTGGCACATTAAATATTAATATACAATTAAAGTGAGAGTAGAGGCATTTATAATACCATTGAAGATTTCAAATAAATGTTGCTCTTTTGAACTTCACTTTTATCAAAGAAACTGTTTTCAACACTGATACTAAGAAACATTTCTTAAGCAGCAAATCAGCATATTAGAATGATTTATGAAGTATCATCTGACACATTGTTTTTCAACCGGTAAGAGATTTCCGATTATCGGCTCTATCACGGTTACACGATCACATGATGTTGCTCTGCTACAGTATGTGGTCACGAAAACTTACTGCTTGGATGTGTTTTTATGCATTGTGGTTTAAGCCACTGAAACACAATCAACAGCGAAAAAGAAACCATGTTGCTATATGCTCACTGATGGGCCAGAATGAAAAACGATGCATTAGGAGCCAGGGGTGTAAACTTTTGAACCGAATGAAGATTTTGAATGTAAATTTTTCTTATTTTGCCTAAATATCTTTTTTTTTATTTGGTACTGCCCTTTAGAAGCTAATAAAGATATTTACATGTTTCCCAGAAGACACAATAAGTTAAATTTACCCCAATCTTAATCTTCTGGGTCTTAATGCATTGTGTTTCCTTCTGGAGCATCAGTGAGTGTTTGAACATTCTGTAATAGTTGCATATGAGTCCCTCAGTTGTCCTCAGTGTGAAAAGATGGATCTCAATAGATTATACAGTCATTGTTGGAAAAGGTTCAAATACACAAAAATGTTAAAAAACACAACATTTGTGGGACCTGAAGGATTTTTCTGAAAAAAAAAAAAAACAGCTGGAAGTTTAACTGGTTGGAACAAACAAGGGACTCATGAACAACTATCACTAAACAAACAACAACAACAAAACACAGCTGGGGATCATTCAGGTAACAAAACGGTATTAAAAATCAAGTGTATGTAAACTTTTGAACGGGGTCATTTTTATAAATTCACCTATTATTTTCTCTTGTGGACTTATATGCAAATGACTTTTATGTGAAATAACTTATTCGTGTCAATACCAAATAAAAAATAACATGCATTTTGCATGATCTCTTATTTTGCTAAAATAATTAACATTTATGCAGCATTTCTTCTTTTTTGTCCTATTGCTTTTAATTCGTTTCGTATTCTTAGTCATCAGCGAGCTTGAGTTTTTAGTATTAGTTTTTTGTCATACTGACACTGGGGATAAGAATGATGAAATTTCTAATTGTTACCGTGAAATAAAATGACTCATTTTGTGATATAAGATTTTGGTCATATTGCCCACCCTTTGGCCAAAGTATCAGTACTTTTCACTAAGTAGTTTCATTGTAAAAAAAAAACAAAGAATAAACCCTCAATGCACCCACTGATATTCAGTGATAGTGGACAACTGCTCTCTCACCTTTTCCCCAGTCAGAGTCACCATATCCAACGGACCATACATGAAGCGCCCAACCAGGGTCTGATGCCCGTCCTCGGTTGCGATGACATCATTGACTCTGTGGTTGGCGGTGACATTCTGCAGACACAAAAAGGAGATATCAGGTTGCCTCTGCTTTTCCATCATCTGTTCTAAGAAATAAGGCAAAGGATGAGAGTAAATGACACAGATAATACTGCCATGCACCATTTCTGACAGATGGAAAAAGAGAAAGGAGCAGTTTCATAAGTATGCAGTACAAAGTCCTTCCGAAAGAGGGTGTCACACTCTAATCCTTCCCTTCTTCAATAAATTTCATTTCAGTGATAAAGCTGTTCTACACAGAGCCCAGTGAAGATAAATCCTACAGCCCCTGCTGAGGCAGCTGTGCTTAAATGGGAAATTAAAGCAAGCAAAACACAGAGCTATGCAAATCCTGAAAATAACTGGCCACAGTCACCTTCATGCCAGCAGAGGAAGCAGGCAAACAGAGAGAGGAAGATAAATGCAAGAAGCTTTTACTTTGCTGTTTTATAGAGCAAAGGCAAGGCTTTGAGACAGCATCTGAATTCACAAAAGCTTCTCCCTATAAGCCCAACTCAAAACATCCCTCTCACATACCAGCTACTACAGTGACGAAATCCAACTGGATACTGAGGCTTAAATGAACTGGGGTCTAAAAAACTAAAAGCAGTACTACATTTTCAGTTTTTGAACAAAGTTTGAGCTAAGGCTTTCTGAGTGGTTGTTAGCATGTTGCTACGTCCTTCGTCATCCATTAAAATGCTATTATCTCATGTACGTACAGACAGTTAGCGGAAGCTAGAGATTATGGTTCATAAGGTTTTAAATATGGCTATTCTTCTTACAAAAACGCATTCATTTGCTTCGGAAGGCCGAAGACAATAACTCTGATTGTATTTGTCTGAAAGAAGAAAGCCTTTAGCCGCTTTTCCACCAAAATAACCAGGAACTTTTAACAGTAATAATTAGGAAAGTATGCGAATAAATGGTGGTTGACATACATTGCTGTGTGAACTCAACCAATCAGCATGTTCAGTGCCCAAGTCCCAGCCCTGAAATTTTCGGATCTTTAAAAAAGTACTGCCTTGTGAGCAGGGACGTTCGGAGAGGCAAATTTCTACCCATACCTTTATTTAAGACCTGGTTCCAGTCGTGGAAACACCTCAAGGTCCCTAGTTTCTGGGTAAAGTTCCTGCAGTGGAAACGAGGCTAAATAGACCAAGGATGGCGAGTCTATGAGAAAGTAAATCATGGGGCAATTTTCACTTTTGGATCTCATATAGTCTCTATGTTATTCTAGTATGTAGATATGGCTCTTGCCCTTCTACAGTGCAAGTCTGTTGGACTTTTTAATTAAAATCTAATCTAGAAAATCTCAGATTGGCACTCATGGCACCATAAATCACCAACTCGCACTGAAAATGAATAACTTCAGTTCATTTTGTCATGTGATTGCGTACGTCACTTAAAATAACTTCTTGGCATGGTCACTTTTGGATGAGACGCTTAGTACTGTGACTTTGCTAATATTATGCTATCATGTTGATATGGCATGAGCCCACACAGAGCTGTACAGCCCCGTAAATCATTAGCCCACACAAGCTAATGAGACTGATTGCACAGATTTGTCATTTAATGAAGCGGTTAAACATTTCCCAGCTTGCAGTCATTTACATATTGATTAAGTCAGTCAATAATTCATCTTGGCATGGGCCCATACATGATTGCCATATGATGGGCTTCCAAAACAACACACATACCAATGAGATGTGCACAAACACAACAAGCAACACACCATCGCCATATGCGCTGGTGACACACCTGAGTGGCTCTTCAGACACAAAGGTAGAAAAGCATGCATGTTTGTGGAATGGATTCAGATTGCTTCCAATGTTATACCTTGCAGCTCGCTCACTGAGCCAGAATGATGCAGCACATCCACACAAATACAGAGGCATTCAGGGTCTCACAGCGCAATCAGTTGAGTCTTTCGAAAACAACATGACTGCATAGAAATGCCTTTGACTTGAAAGGCTAGCAAGCGCTCTGATCAAATGCTATTGAGGCCATCAGCGCATTCAGAAGGGCTCAGCGGGCGGCAGAAATAACCACGATTTCAGATCAAGGTCCTGAGTGATCAAAAAAACATTCCCTGTGAAAAGAAAAGGTAGCGGTGATAACACAGAAGTGTTTCACTGAGCTATACTTAACCTCAGTGAAGGACTGGGAAGAATTGGTCTTTGTCATGGCGGGGTCTTTTGAAAGCGAACGCTAAAATACCCTGTAAACCTGCACAGGCAGTAGTTTTCAGCAGCACTGTTAGGTAATTGTGTTGATGTGCCTCCGAGCAGTAAATCAAGGTCGGCCGTCATGCTTATTTTCATAAGGCGCGGATTTCTGCCCACACACACTGAGCTATTGTGCCGCATTTGAGAAACTCAAAGCCCTGGCAGAGGGGGGATATTTTTAGTTCTTCTACAATGTCAGGACTCTGCTGCAGTCCACATTTTTACTTGAGTGATATGTGTGTGTGTGTGTGTGTGTGTGTGTATATGTCTGTCCATAGACCATAGTCAAAAATTAGCCAGGCCTCACGGGGGAAAAATGCCATTCAGAGGGAACAAATATGCACTGGATACTTTAATATAGAGGCCAAAAAAATGTCCCCAATTGAAACAGCTGTTACATCAAAATCTACAGTGACAGCAAACCAGGACTGGGTTTTGACATAAATTTCACAAGCTTGTGATTTATTTTGATTCAATTTCCAATTCGATAATGATTATTTAGGATATATAGTACCTTGCAAAAGTATTCATTTTTTTCACAAAGCACAAAGCTTATTGCGATTTTTTGGATGGGAGGTGTGCTCCAATGTTCCATTAATTCACTGAAAAAAGGCTAGACTAATTGATTCTTAGGTTTTAAGAATAAATTTTGTTTCGTACAAATGAAAATCAAACAATCTGACATAGAGACCAGGGCCTGCATCCATAGCATTCGGCACGTTTTTTCACCGACATGCCCCCAACTCAGAAACTCTGGGCTTATAGAAAATTTTGAGTTTCCCACTCGTAATAACGACTTTGTGGTGGCGTTCATGTGCGTTCAACTCATAAATACCATCTATCCGACATGACTTGAACGGACCATAAGTGTCACTAATTAAACAAGCAAATGTTCAGCTGATTGTCACCCTTATACACGTGTGCTTCTCATAAACAATTAACTGATATGCATACAGGTATGTGCCAAAAAAATTATATATCGAATGGAACTTGTATGTTATATTAGTTCACTACACACAAAGTGAAATATTTCAAGCCTTTATTTGTTTCAATTTTAATGATTATGGATTAAAGCTTAAAAAAAACAAAAAAAACAAATCCAGTATTTCACAAAATTAGAATATTTCATGTGACCAATAAAAAAAGGATCTTAAACACATGTTGGCCTTCTGAAAAGTGCGTTAATGTACTGTATTATGTCCTCAGTACTTTGTTGGGCCTCCTTTTGCATTAATTACAGCATCAAGGCGGCATGGCATGGAGGCGATCAGCCTTTCACAGTTGAGGTGTTATGGTAGATTCCCTGTTCCCTCATCTTCCTTTTGACAATACTCCATAGATTTTCAATGGAGTTTAAGTCAGGCAAGTTTGCTGGCCAATCAAGTACAGTTATTCCATGGCTATTAAACCAGGTACTGGTAGTTTTGGCTTTGTGGGCACTGGGCAGGTGCCAAATCCTGCTGGAAAATAAAATCATCATCTCCAAAAAGCTTGTCAGCAGCGGGAAGCATGAAGTGCCCTAAAATTTCCTGGTAGACAGCTGCATTGACTGTGGACTTGATAAAAGACAATGGACCCACACCAGCAGATGATATGGCTCCCCAAACCTTCACTGACTGTGGAAACTTCACACTGGACTTTAAGCAGCTTGGCTTTTGTGCCTCTCCGGTCTTCCTCCAGACTCTGGGACCTTGATTTCCAAATGAAATGCAAAATTTGCTTTCATCTGAAAACAGGACTTGGCACCACTGGGCAACAGACCAGTACTTTTTCTCCTTAGCCCAGCACAAACGCTTCTGATGTTGTTTTTGGTTCAGAAGTGGCTTGATGTATGGAATCCTACAGCTGTAGCCCATGGCATGCAGACGTCTGTATGTGGTGGTTGTTGATGCACTGACACCAGCCTCAGTCCACTCCTTATGAAGCTCCCCCAGATTTCTGAATCACCCTTGCTTGACAATCCTCTCAAGGCTGCGGTCATCCCTGTCACTTGTGCACCTTTTCCGGCGACATTTTTCTTTTCCTCTTAACACTCTGTTAACATACTTCGATAGTGTGCTCTGTGAGCATCCAGCTTCTTTTGGAATTGCCTTTTGAGACTTTTCCTCCTTATGGAGGGTGTCAATGATGGTCTTCTGTACAACCGTCAAGTCAGCAGTCTTCCCCATGATTCTGAAGCCTACTAAGCCAGACTGAGACAATTTCAAGGTTGAGGAAACCTTTGCAGGTGTTTCGCGTTAATTAGATGACTAGATTGGGACACAGGGAGCCTACAGTGTTGGATCTTTGTCATGATATTCTAATTTTGTGAAATACTGGATTTTTTTTTTTTTTATCTTTAATCCATAATCATTAAAATTGAAACAAATAAAGGCTTGAAATATTTCACTTTGTGTGTAGTGAACTAATATAACATACAAGTTTCACTTTTTGAAACAAATTATTGAAATAAATGGACCTCAATATTCAATTTTTTTGGCACATACCTGTATATACAGCCTTTTTATTAAAAGAATAGAATAATCATGGCTGATAGTAAGATATGGAAACGTAAAAGAAATCCAAACTGAATGCAAGAACAGCTGTTACTTCTTGCCCAATTTGTTAATGAAAACAAGGATATAAACAAAGGACAATTTGTAGATGAGATAACCTCCAAAACCAAAAAAGTTACATGTGAAAACGTATCTGTGCAAATAAATGCAGAGTGTTTCAGCAACAGACATTTTAGGATAGTTGGGTTTTGGTCTTGGTGACTTAGGAGTCTTCATTGCACCTAAAAGATTTAGGAGCTAGTTTTAACGATTTGTGAAATACTCTTAGAGCAAAAATGTAGCAGTCCTAAATTTAGGACTGACACACACGTTATTTTTAAGATTTTCTTCTAAATTGGCAAGTTATGAGCAACTTTCAGCCTTAGGATGTTTTGTGAATACAGGCAGAGATAATTAATTTAATTACTGTTATTATTAGGAATTTAAAACAGGAACTGATATTAAAATTCTGTTTAAATACGCCCGTTTCTTACAATCAAGCTCTTATTCAGATCCTCCATACAATCAACAGCCGACAAACAGAAGTCCCTGGCCTACACATTTTTCTTTTTTCCGATAATCTGTTTTACTCAGATGTGTCAATAAACGAAAGAAAACATCTGCTGTGACTTAAAAAAACAAACAAAAACAATATAGTACCAATATATCATGCAGTGCAGTTTTATGTGGTTAGAAAAACAATATGCCCACATATTAAACGCTGAAAATCAATTCTAAGAGGCAAACATTGCCTCTTAATAAATATCTGACACTGCTTCAGACAGATACTTCTATCACACTGACATCTACTTGATGGATAACATTACTCAGCAGATTTCATGCACAGAGTCTACTATTAATCACAACAGACACTTATAATGAAGTGAGAACACAAACCATAATGGTGTTAAGAAGTTTTCCAATGTATATGAAAGTGTGCCTTTTGAGGCCATGTTTGTCCTCACCCTAAGCTTGACGTGTGTGCGTCTGCGCAGCCACTTCTCTCTCGGACTTGAAGGTGAGAAGGGGGCGGAGTCAGAGTTGTCCGTCTCTTGGGCTTTCACATAGTCACAGTGCATCACCTGTCAATTAATCACACAAGTGTTAATAACCAATTGTTATCATGAGGCTGTGCAACCTCTAAAATAGGTTAAAGGTGAAGTGTGTATTTTCTGTTGGAATTAGAAGCAGCAATTTAGTTTTACAACAGGTTACGGGTTTCCTGCCTGCCCTTGATTAACAAACAGGTTATTCCACCTTATATGCCATTGCCGAGACAGATAATGAAATGTTGGACTTCAAATGACTTCTGCACATCATACTTGGATAGAACTATACAAATGGATAATGAAATGTGTAGTATGTGGTTTTAAATCCAACTATGAATCAGCAGTATTGTCCTTTTTTCTTAAGGGATGTATAGTCAGGTTGTAATCATTATCCATCCAAGCGTAAATAATAAGAAAAGCTATTTTCCTCAAGGATAAACAACACAACATTCTTTAAATGTAGCTACTGCACAGGTCTGATTGAATCAGACTGCGGGTATAAACTCTTCAAATGAAATACAAAATTTTTAATTTGATCAGTTTCCTGCTGCTATTGTGAGAAATACACGAACAATCAAAAATGTTCTTTATGACCTCTGGTATTTAACAAAATAAAATAAATTGGGTGTTCTTAACAAAATACTATTATTTTAATTTAATTAAAAAAGAAAAACTAAAAAGCACTAAAAATTACTAAAATAAAAATGAAAACTGAAACATAAAAATAAAAGGTAATAATTAAAAATATTAATAATACTATAGTAAAATAAGAGTCAAGTCACTTGAAATAACCTTAAAAAGAGAAGAGAAATCCCAGTTTTTCATACTGAACAAGCAATATTTAAATCTCTGAATGATTGTACGCTTTGGCAAGACTTCGTCTTTTCACCTGACATTTCGAAATGTGTAAGTGGTGTGTAATGACATGATGATGTCATAATAGTGCCTACAATGATAGCTTTCCATTTAGCATGCCCTGGGGAACGCACAATATACTAAGGAGAACACAAACAGATTACAGCAAATACATAAAACATGAAACCAAAAGCAAAAAATTTGCACATAGATAACACCACTATCTGCTGTGACACCTAAATCAAACACTGCAGCTGAAACTTTTGTCAGCTCTATTTCTCTCCTTCACGCAGGCAAAGACAATTATGAAGGAACTGCATTCAGAAAGATAGATTGGTCTATGATTTGCCTAAATTGACTACTTCCTCCCCACCTGTGCCAAGGCCGCTTCTTAAGAGAGAATTTAATAAGAGGTGCCATTTGCATTTGACACTCTGAAGTGAAGCCCGTGTACATCTGCATTGAGAACTACATCGGTGATTTGATCTTCAAAAGTCTCTGAAAGTGAAGGATGTGCCACATTTATTTGTCTCTCAGTCAGAGGTACAGCTGATATGAATAAAAAAGGCATATTAGAATAAGATACAGTCCTTTGGGTGGATTGAAATTTCTAGCACAAAAGACAGAGAGGAAGGAAGGGGACGAGTTAGGAACAGCGGGCAGAGAGAAAGGGACTCTTCTGATAGAGGACAGATAGAGGTTGTGAGAATAAGGTATCTAAAATCTTTCTGTGGTAAAAGCCGAGTCCTGCAGTCTTGTCACGTAGTACTAATTTGATTTCTCTGGCATGCAGAGAGCAATAGTCAGGGAGTCCTACATTTCACTGACCTTAAAGGTGCGCAATAAAACTGGTTGTAGCAAACTCCTAAAAGGTTCTGATATGAGGTGTCACTGTCCCAAGCAAAACAGAAAATGATTCTGAGCATTGTTCCATGTTTATGAATGGCTCTAAATGTACCTGTCGCAGAAGAAAGGCGACCACATCGGTCGATTCCCAGTACGAAGCGTGGAACAGATGAGGCAGAGCAACCGTGGGAAATGCTGTCAGGACGTCCGGACAGTACAGAGCGTAATCCAACCGCTTAGACCCCCACCAGCTGCTGGAAACTATCACACAAACAAAAACCACAGTTTGGGTTATATACAGTATCTCACAGAAGTGAGTGCACCCCTCATATTTTTGTAAATATTTCATTTTTGTACATCTTTTCATGTGACAACACTGAAGAAATGACACGTTGCTACAATGTAAAGTAGTGAGTGTACAGCTTGTATAACAGTGTAAATTTGCTGTCCCCTCAAAATAACTGAACACACAGCCATTAATGTTTAAACCGCTGGCCACAAAAGTGAGTACACCCCTATGTGAAAAAGTCCAAATTGGGCCCAATTAGCCATTTTTTCTCCCCGGTGTCATTTGACTCGTTAGTGTTACAAGGTCTCAGGTGTGAATGGGGAGCAGGTGTGTTAAATTTAGTGTTATTGCTCTCACTCCGTCACACTGGTCACTGGAATTTTAACATGGAACCTCATGGCAAAGAACTCTCTGAGGATCTGAAAAAAAGAATTGTTGTTCTACATAAAGATGGTGTAGACCATAAGAAGATAAGCCAAGATCCTGAAACTGAGCTGCAGCGTGGTGGTCAAGACCATTCAGCAATTTAACTAGACAGGTTCCACTCAGAACAGGCCTCACCATGTTTGACCAAAGAAGTTGAGTGCATGTGCTCAGCGTCCAAAGGCTGTGTTTGGGAAAGAGATGTATGAGTGCTGCCAGCATTGCTGCAGAGGTTGAAGGGGTGGAGGGTCAGCCTGTCAGTGTTCAGACCATACGCCGCACACTGCATCAAATTGGTCTGCATGGCTGTCATCCTCTTCTAAAGATGATGCACAAGAAAGCCCACAAGCAGACTAAGGACATGGATTACTGGAACCATGTGCTGTGGTCTGATGACACCAAGATAAACTTATTTGGTTCAGGTGGTGTCAAGCGTGTGTCGCGGCAACCAGGTGAGGAGTACAAAGACAAGTGTGTCTTGCCTACAGTCAAGCATGGTGGTGGGAGTGTCATGGTCTGGAGCTGCATGAGTGCTGGCGGCACTGGGGAGTTACAGTTCATTGAGGGAACCATGAATGCCAACATGCACTGGCCGCAGAATGGGCCGTAGGGCAGTATTCCAACATAATAAGGACCCCAAACACACCTCCAAGAGGGTAATAGTGATGGACTGGCAATGCATGTCTCCCGACCTAAACCCTATTGAGCATCTGTGGGGCATCCTCAAACAGAAGGTGGAGGAGTGCAAGGTCTCTAACACCACCAGTTCTGTGATGTCGTCATAGAGGACTGGAAAAGAGGACTCCAGTGGCAACCTGTGAAGCTCTGGTGAACTCCATGCCCAAGAGGGTTAAGGCAGTGCTGGAAAATAAAGGTGGCCACACAAAATATTGACACTTTAGGCCCAATTTGGACATTTTCACTGGTGACCGGTTTAGACATTAATGGTTGTGTGTTGAGTTATTTTGAGGGGACAGCAAATGTACACTGTTATACAAGCTGTACACTCACTACATTACATTGTAGCAAAGTGTCATTTCTTCATTGTTGTCACATGAAAAGATATAATAAAATATTTACAAAAATGTGAGGGGTGTACTCACTTCTGTGAGATACTGTATATTATTGTTCACAATTGTTTGAAATCACTATTATTTCTTTAAAGATATTAAAGTGATAAAGTTCACAGAAAAATGAGAATTCTGTCACAAATTTCTCACCCTTATGTCATTCTAAACCTGTAAGATCTTAATTTTCAACAATTTATTTATCTTCTATGCTAGTCTTTGCAGAATTTTGATATTTTTGTTTTCTTTGCATACAAAAAGTATTCTTGTGGCTTCATAAAAGCACAGTTGAACCACTGATGTCACATGGACTTTTTTAACGATGTCCTTACTACTTTTCTGGGCCTTGAACGTGCTGCGTTGATGTCTATGCAGGGTCAGAAAACTCTCCGATTTTATGAAAAATATCTTACTTTGTGTTCCGAAGATGAATAAAGGTCTTAGGGGTTTGGAGGGACATGAGGGTGAGTAATTAATGACAGAATTTTCATTTTTGTGTGAACTATCCTTTGAAGTTACATTTTGTAAAAGCAGGTACTTGGCAACCACACAACTTTCAGTTATAACTGGGAGTACACTGTCACCTAAATTAACATTCATAAACCAGAAAGACAGAGTTTATATGTGTTTCCCCAATTTAAAGACTCTTTTTATGTCCTTGTATAAAAGAGAAAAACATATAACAGAGAATAATGCTAAACATTATGGCACACTTGCCTCTACTGTACCATTATATATATCTCGTTAGAGACAGACAGATCTTGTAAGAATAAAGCAGTGTCAATAAAACTGCCATGTTTTGGACTAATAACTGCCATTATGTCCTTTCTCTGCAGCTGAGATATGATCTACTTGAACAGAGTTAAATACACTGCGGCAGGCCTTTGGCAGCACAGAGAGCCCTTAACTCTGCATTGCTTGGCTGGAGAGCAAAAAGCATCTCTAATTACGAGATTTGTGCAGTACTGAGCAAAAAGTGCATGTCTGACAAAAGATCAAAGAGCTTCAGATAAACTTAGTAGGAGAGTTTAATACTGTGCCCGGAGCACGCCCACCCTCTGCCCACTCACTGTTGGCAATGGTGCTGCTCAGCCTGCTCTCCCAGCAGCCTGATATCTGGCTGTCCATGCTGGTCAAACTGGACCTGCGGACCTCGCCCCCCACCCGCCCACCAGCGCTGTGCTCCGTCTGGGGAGAGGAGGAGTGGGGAGCGCCCACCGGAACCGTGCTACCGGGCAGGAATGCGTCAGGGTAGCTGTGAATTTCATCGACTGTGGAAAAAAACAGGATATGCAGATTAGTGTTGGATCAATATCAGAATTTTGGCTTCAGTACAATATCTGCCTCCGGTTCTGATAAAGAATCAATCTCTTAGGCAGAACAAACAGCCGTGGGTGACTGATGAAATGAAACTAGGGTTGTCAATAAAATCAGTCATTTAATGCCATTTTTTGACCTATTTTATGTAGTTAACACATCTCTATGAATCACATCATATGAATGTGCATGTACTGGGTTCAGTGTGCTGATATACAGGCATATCCCACGGCTATGAGTGAGATATTGCATTTATACAACAGTTTGACAGCACAAGTGTGTAAATACATAAAACAACAGCGGAGTGTTGTCCAAACTACTTCTTTCTGCCATAGATTCAAATCTTATTTAGACAGTTTAACAGCTGAACCTGCCATCTGTTACTAATTCGAAAACATCACTTAAGAACTAGTAACGAAGAAAGCTGAAAGCTTATTGTATCACTGTATTAAACGCTGTGTATTATGTGGAGCAGAGAATTACGAGAGATAGATTGACTGACTGAGTGTGATTACCTGCATCAGATACAGCATTCATTCATCAGTTTCATATTCACAATAAAAGATTAGTTTGAATGTACCTTTTTCGTACTCTCTTTTCACCTGTTAAGCGTGATTTCTGATGACACCACTTTACTTTTGATATACAGCATTGATGTTACATAAATTATATCGTGATGAGATTTGCCCCCAAAACTATTTACTCTGGAACAGCTCTAGATTAATGATACCAAAGACCACCCGTTAGATTTACACTAAGCAAATTATATCCCGTGTTTAACCACTATAGAGACATCAGAGTCAGTGGCAAGTTCCTGAAGACCTAGACGAGGTAAGGCTGCTCTCGGTGGTTTCATGAGCACTAAAAGGCCCACTGATGCGCTGGAGCTCACATCTCTGAAAACGTTGAAGCCAATTTTCAAACAGACAATATCTTTATTAACAAATCACATATTTAAAGTCTAAACAAGTACGTTCCTGCCTAAAAACTCTTACAGGGTTACTCCACCCTAAAATGAACATTTTGACATTAATCACTTACTCCCATGTCGTTCCAAACCAGTAAAGACTTTGTTCATCTTCGGAACACAATTTAAGATATTTTTGATGAAAATCGGCAGGTTTGTCACTGTCCCATTGACTGCCAGGTAAATAACACTGTCAAGGTCCAGAAAATTATGAAAGACATCGTCAAAATAGATCATCTGCCTGCAGTGGTTCAACCATAATTTTACAAAGCTACAAGAATACTTTTTGTACACAAAGACGACAAAAATAACTTCAAAAGTTCTTCTCTGCATCACCTTAGCACCATTTTGGAGACTATCTGCTGGGGATGCAAACAGCGTACGCTATTCTCCGTCAGTCTCACCACACGGATACGTTTTCTACGTTTATTTACGCTTGATTGATTTGAATGAAAACAGCGTATCAGTGTGGTGCGACTGACAGAGAACAGCGTACGCTGTTTGTGTCCAGCGGTGACGCAGAGGAGACAAACTGTTGAATGAAGTCGTTATTTTTGTTTTCTTTGCATACAAAAGGTATTCTCGTAGCTTCGTAAAATTATGGTTGAACCACTGATTGCAGATGGACTATTTTGACAATGTCTTTCATACTTTTCTGGGCCTTGACAGTTATTTACTTGGCAGTCAATGGGACAGTGACAAACATCCCGATTTTCATCTAAAATATCTTACATTGTGTTCTGAAGACGCACAAAGCTTTTACGGGTTCAGAACTACATGGGGTTGGCAAAAATTTCATTTTGGAGTGGAGTAACCCTTTTAAACTATATTCTGTGACACAAAAACAGTATTATTATGGGCGTCCACCATGACGCTCGCTGTGAAAAATACCACAAGCAGAGTGATACAAATAGCAAAACAGTTGGAGTTAAGAAAAATAAAAAAAAATTATATATAAAATGAAGTAACAAATAACTTATACAGTATGTGATAATCTGTCTCATTTTAGAGATTTTCTTTGATTTAGTGAAAAGACTATGAACATAAAATGCATATGCAATATGTTTGTTTATGTGTAAGAAAAACAAAGAAAGAGAACTGGTTTGTTATAGACAACACCATGACCCCAGAAGAGCCTGTTTAAATTGAATTTATAAAATCCTCAGCCACTGCACAACCAAAACAACAAAAGCCTCCCTTTCACTCTCAATATAACTCACCACAACGTCAAACTATGTTTGTGCAATGGCCCTAAATGCTTCCTGACAGGGATCAAGCGTTCTCCTTTCCTCCCTCTTTGAGAATACAAACTGACATGCAGGCAGAAATTCTTTAAGTGTCCACCCTGGCTAATCTGGCCCTTTATATGCCTGCTGCCTTGTGCACACATGGCCTGTTATTTCTGACAGGGGTAAATTGAATCTGTTTTCATTAGTCCAGCAGCCTCTGCAGAAAACATCCCATTAGGCTGGCCCACATTATGGGCGCAACCACATGCACGTGTGAGCTGGAATATATGTGTGTGTGACATTGCCAGCTGTTTGCCACTGACCAATACAGGTATTAAAGAGCATCTCTCTTCTGTCATTCCAGGAATTGGCTTCTCTCATTTGCCACTGGCATGCGCTTACAAATGGCCAGGGTTTCAATTATGATGACAGTCAATGAAATGTGGGGGATGGGGATGGTTGCATGTCTGTAACAGACAAGAGCGTAGGAACAATCTGAAAAGTGAGATGAGGACACATTTTAAATCATATCAGCCTCTTTTCACAAATATGACAGAGTTTTAAATGCCTAGTTGTCACAGATACACTCCAATAGAAAGTTTTAAAACTAAACTTGATATAAATGTCCATCAGTCTAGTATTTTTCAACAATATGGTTCCTAAAACAATGTAGCGACAACTTACGTTCAAATATTCTTTTTAATAGTTACATTTTTAACTATTTTTGAACTTGTCGGACCATTAGTCATCAAAGCTTGGTGAATATTGGTCTAAGACACAGAGATTGATTATTACTCACTAAAAACTCCTACATATCATGTTTTCATGCCATTTTAAGTCTTATTTTGACATAAAGTGGTTATATCTAAGTGTGTTGTTTACTTACTGAACGTGCAGACTAAACCGTAAGTCAGGTATTTTAGATTTTTTTAAGTCAGGTATTTTGGTGACTAGTCCTAGGTTTTTTACCTGATCGAAACCAAACCAGTGCAGAAAGATTCTCTGGAGAGTGAATATCAATAATCATCAAAAAAGTTTGAAAGGGACGGGACCGCTTTTAGTAAAATGCATAAAATTCCTAAATGGAATGAGATATCTTCGCCAAACATTTCCGTATCTCAAAAAAACACGGCCACCATTGGCTGATGAAGTTTGAGCACCCATTAGACAAGGTTAACGGATGTGTGGGCCTGTTTGACTCAAGGCCCAAAGGTCTGTGAGAATCAGCCAGTGGGGGAAATATAGTGCTTTTTTCAAGTGCATAAATGCTTGTATATTGCAGATTTCCACACATATACTAATTTTTCATATAATTTGATAGATCTCCTCATGCTGAGCAACTCTGCCTCATGGTTCCCTGCTGTCAATCGAATCATTTATTAATTATTCTCAATTATGTTAAAAACCTACTTTTGCAAACTAGTCCTAAGTTTTTTATCTCGATCAAACCACTGCTGCACAATTCTCTGGATTCTCTAGATCAATAATTATCAAAATATGTTGAATTTTGTCCTTTAAGTAGCTATAATGGGGTCATTTATTTAAGGAGCGTGGCCAAATGTACCCAAAAGCCTATACATTTTAAACGAAAACTCCAAACTTTACAAAACTTGGTGAGACTATGTGTCAGATGATTCTTAACAAGCATGCAACATTTCACGGAGATCAGATCAACGATGGCACTATAACAGTCAAAAAGGCTTCAAAAACACTATTTCAATGGTGAATGACCTCAAATTGTTTATATATTAACAAAAACACTAGATCATATTATGGGATAGATCTCCTCAATCTGAACAACTTTGCCTCTAGAACCACTGCTGTCTCAAAATTGCTCAATAAATAGTCACGATTATATAAAAAGGGCACTTTTGTGGAATAGTTCAAGGTTTTTTGCTCAATCTCAACAAAACCACTGCAGTACAATTCTCAGGACCCTCTAAATCCATAATCATCCAAAAAAATATTGAACTTTACACTTGTAGCTACAAAAGGCTAATTTTTTAAAGGGGCGTGGTCAATTATACCCAAAAGCCTATAAATCCAAAATGAAGACTCAAAACTTAATGAAACTGGTTGAGCATATGCGACAGATGATTCTAAACAAGCATGTAACATTTCGTATACATTCAACCATAGGTGACGCTATAACAGTCATAAATGTTAAAAAACATATGTCTACATATTTCATATTTCTATTAAATCTTGGTTTTGCCAAAAATGCTTTTTTAAATCATTGATTTAGGTAGTTACAACCATGTTCACACATTTTTTTTCTTATGTGCTTAAATGCCCTAAGTGATTGAACCCCGGTAATCGCTGCTTGCAATATTTTGAGGATATATGTATGTACTGACACATTTTACCCCACCCTCCAAAAAACAGGGGATGGGGCGAGTTATAATGATTGGTGCGACCCTGGTAATAAGGGTCTGGAAAAGAGGAAATGGAGGGCTTGGAGACGAGCAGGGTGGAGGTCTAGTGGACAGAGAGCACGATACTGAGGCTAGGTGTGAATTCTAAGTAGGGACAGCCCTATCAGTGCTGGTCATCAGAACGAGCGTCTGCGATTTTATTGCTTTCCAGTCATGCTGACATCTCTGAGAGCTTGGCTAAGGCGTGTTCAGAATCAGCTTATGCCCGCTCCGACCGTAGCCACAATCTACAGAGAGCTCCAGAGAGCCAAACTCTCCTATCTGGGTACAGTTTTGCAGAGTTAACCCCCACAGTCTCTCAGCTTGACCTTTTCCGAGGAGTTTTTGCCGGGTGCAGGATGCATGGCTACGCTGCTTAATTTCTCATGTCGCTAAAGGCCCCGAAGCCAACTGCAGAATACAAATTCACAGGAGCTCTCGCTTGAAAAAGCATGGACAGGAATCAGGCAGCACCATTACGCTAAACCCGGATGAACACAGGAAAGACGACTGCTCTTTATGCAGACATGAGGAACAAGCAGGGAGACTGATCACACTCTCGATACGAAGTTCATTAGCGTTACCAAAGCCATCTATTTATGTGAGCGATGGGCTTTTTACAACAGTCCTGCTCATTCTTACCCAGACGAAGCATGCATATAAATGGTGGCAAACATATTCTGTTGTGATCACGACAGTGACGAAAACATTTGCGCAAGAGATTAGTTTGACAAATGAACAAACACTTGACTTGTGTGCAGCTAGAGAGCACAGATGCAATCATAATACATCAAGGAGGATAACTGAAAACATACAATTAAATAGCCACTTCCTAAGTTCATGAGTCACCCGTTCAATTACACTTGAAAAGTGAGACATGAGCAACAGAGAGAAAGTGATAGCGATAAGAGATAAATGAAACAGGGAAGAGGGGGCAGGAAGGAGAAATTCGGTTTCTGACAGTGACACTGTGCTAGAATGTGATCAAAAATCAACAAATAAATGTTATTCAAAATTATGGGTACATTTTATTGCTGTCAGTGTGGTGTGGTAAGATCTTTTTACACTGTTACAAATGGTTTTTAGAACTTTCTATCCATCCAAGAATCCTGAAATAAAAAAAATAAATATGCTTTACAACTTCCTTTAACTATGGGCTATTTTAACAATGTCCTTACTAGCTTTATGAGTTTTGAACGTGGTAGTTGCGTTGCCATCTTGTTCGTCCTGAACAGTTAAACTGCCTGCTGTTCTTCAGAAAAATCCCACAAATTCTTTAGTTTTTCAGCATTTTTGTGTATTTGAACCCTTTCCAACAATGACTGTATGATTTTGAGATCCATAATTTCACACTACGGACAACTGAGGGACTATGGATATGCAACTATTAGAGAAGGTTCAAACGCTCACTGATGCTTCAGAAGGAAACACAATGCATTAAGAGCCAGGGGTGTAAACCTCTGAACAGAATGAAGATGAGTACATTTTTCTTATTTTGCCTCAAAATAATCATTTAATACTGCCCTTCAGAAGCTACAGAAGATACTTACATGTTTCCCAGAAGACACAAAAATTAAACTACCTGATCTTCAAATTTAAAAAGTTTTCATCCTCTGGCTCTTAATGCATCGTGTTTCCTTCTGAAGCAACGGTGAGCATTTGAACCTTCTGTAATAGTTGTATGAGTCCCTCAGTGGGAAAAGATAGATCTCAAAGTCATACAGTCATTCAAATTCAAATACACATTCAAATTCAAATACACAAAAATGCTTAAAATCCAAAGAATTTGTGGGACCTGAAGAAGTTCTCTGAAGAACAGCAGGCAGTTTAACTTTTCAAGACAAACAATGAACAACTATCACTAAAAAAACAAAAAAGCACAGCTGTGGATCATTCAGGTAACAACACAGTTTTAATAATCACTTTTATAAACTTTTGAATGGGGTAGTTTTTATAAATTCAACTTATTTTCTCTTGTGGACTATATGTAAACGTCTTTTACATATAGTCCACAACTATAGTTGTGGACTATATGAAGAGTTCAGATGCAAAACCCCCTAAAAACCATCTTGGTCAAAACTGAGATAATGCTACTGAGTGAATGCTCTCGACACATATCATACGTCCATCAAATACTTTTACTTCAGTAAATTAGAAGTACCAGTACTTAGATAGAAACCTATACATCGGAGCCTGATAAAAATACTTTTTTTTAAAGAGAGACGTCAGCTGGATTTAGAGACTTTTGCATCTGAACTCTTCATATGTAGTACTACATTTTGCAGATTCTGCAAAGTGTATGTAAACTTTTGACCTCAACTGTACAAACAACAGTCAGAGCAAGACTGTGCTTTCGATCAACTATATATTGAGTGCATGCGTAATATTTCAAACCGTTTATGAGCAAGTGTCAAAAGCCATGGTTGAAGTAAGGGACACAGCGGCAAGGAACAACGCTTTTAGGACAAAAAAAAGCACTGGAACACAAAAAGAGAGATCAATTGTGCAAAAGGTCCTGTTCAAAATACTGGCTTAGTATGATTTAAAAACGACTGGGCAACACTGAGAAGATTGAAGACTAAATCACAGCATGATACCGTATTACTACCGCTCTGTAGAACAACACGAGGGACCTTTGAGATGAGGGCGAGGTGGTATATGAGCTCTGGGCATGAGGGGCTGAAGGCAACGCGTAGATGAGAGGAATACAGAGTTCACTGAAAAGGATCAGGCTGTTCTTCAGTGTAATGAGAAAAAGAACTCCATGATGTTGCTTCACATATGGCTTTGGGATCGCAGTCCCCCGTTTCTAGCTACTTGAAATAAATGGCACCGGAATTTCAGTCAGCCGCCAATGAAATGAATAAATCCAAGTACACAGGAACAGCATAAACATGAAAACAGATGGATATCAGATACATTTCTCACATTAAAGGCCCGCTGAGTAAATCCGTAATGATTCATAATGAAAGAACCTTACACATGGGAGGCCGCTCCAGAGATACTCCATTAGGATGGCAATTATTAAGTACTGCATTAAAACAGAGCATGTGTGTGCGGATGCATTAAATTAGACACATCCACGCCTCGGTATCTAACAAATATTGTGACATTCTTCGCCTATGATCAGCAGAGTGAGACTTGATATAATTAAAAGTCAGTGTCACATTTCCTGTGAGACACAGGCTGTTTCCTCTCAATGGCTGATGCTTCTCTCGGTTGTATTGTGTTTATGAGGGTTATAATGCTTACTTTCTCAGGAAGGTTTCACAGTTAATACTGTATATGTTTGCTTTCCTTTCAAATTATCTTAAAAACAGCTCATTTACACTTCATATTTAGAGTGGAGTTTATGTTCCTTTGTTTACCTTTCATTATTTCAGTTTACAAAGATATTTTAAATAAATTTTCATCTTCTGAAAATCTTTTAACTTAATTAACGCTGTATGTATGCTGTTGTTTAAAAGTTTGGGATCAGTAAGATTTCTGATGGGTTTTTTATGCTCAACAAGGCTGTATTTATTTGATTAAAATTACAGAAAAACAGTAATATTGTGAAATATTATTGCAAGTTCTAATATTGGTTTCCTATTTTAATACACTTTAAAATATATTATTTCTGTGACGCAAAGCTGAATTTTCAGCATCATTACTTCAGTCTTCAGTGTCACACGATCCTTCAGAAATCGTTCTAATATGCTGATTTATTATCAATCTTGAAACTGTTGTGCTGCTTAATATTTTTTTGGAACCTGTGATACTTTTTTCTTTGATTCTTTGATAAAAGTTTAAAAGAAGAGCATTTATTCAAAATAGAACTATAGTATATTGTTAGAAAATAAGTTTTTACTATCACTTTGTATCCATTTATCACAGCCTTGCTGAATAAAACTATTAATTCATTTTAAAGAAAGAAAGAAAAAAAATTACTGACCCCAAACTTTGAACAGTAGTGTATATTGTTAGAAAAGATTTCTATTTTAAATAAATGCTGTTCTTTTTATGTTTTATTAATCAAATAATCTAAAAAAAAAGTATCACAGGTTCCAAAAAAACAACAACAACAACAAAAAAAAAAACATATTAAGCACCACAACTGTTTCCAAAACTGATAATAAATCAGCATATTAGAATGATTTCTGAAGGATCATGTGACACTCAAGACTGGTGTAATGATGCTGAAAATTCAGCATTGCTTCACAAGAATAAATTAGGTTTTAAAATATATTAAAATAGAAAACCACTAATTTTAAATTGCAATACAATATTACATTTTTTCTGTATTTTTAAGCAAATAAATTCAGCCTCGATGAGCAGAAAAGACTTCTTTAAAAAAAACATTAAAAGTCTTACTGATCCCAAACTTTTAAACGGCAGTGTATGTATATGTGTGTGTTAGATGCAGGCTTGAATCGAAGCCAAATTAGAAAACTTGGCAACTAACTGAAATAAACTTTAAAACACTAAAATGACTTAAACTGAAAAACCAATTTAAGCAAACTAGAAAGATAAAAAACTAATCTAATAAAAATGGCAATCACTAAATCTTAAACTAAAACTATATTGTTATATGAATAATACTAAAACACTAATTTAGCCAGATTCATTATTTCTTTCATTGAATGATTTATAAGGATACATCATTAGCTCAGTAATATTTGTCCTAGTTGTAGGCCTAGTCTAGAATATAGAACAAGCCTAAAATGGATGACATATAAGTTAAATATGCCTGCAAAGCAGGATAAAACTTGCTCTAAATAAATCAGGACCTCATTACAGAGCGAGACACCAGCCTGCAGAACTTGGTAAAACTCCAGGGATCTGACACTGAGTAAAAGAATGTAAGGGGGGCAAGAGGGGCACAGCATTGCTCAGGTTAGCAGTTAGTCTGAAAAAGAGGAAGTCAGAGAAAAATCCAGTGGAGCTTCTTCCTCAGAAAACCTTGTTAACAACCAGACCAGAATAATTCCTCAAACTGGCACACAGAGACAATTTGGCAACCCGAGATAAGCGCATTACTGTGACAAAGCAATTATGAAACATAATAAAAGGAACAAATTAGTGAATATTGCTTTTTATTTGTGCATATGGTTTAACGGCGAACAATTTAATTGATTCTCAACGGGATATCTTACTCACCGATAAGGTTGGAACGGCCGTCTCCCAAAGGATAACGCTGGTAGCGGGGCACAGGGAATGGAGGCAGTTTGTGGAATTGGGAGTGCAGCAACGGCTCCAGTCTAGAGGCCGACGGGTCAGAGGGATAAAACAGGTTGAAGATTTGTGAACATGCAGGCCGGAGCTGAGACACTGCAAGAAAAAAAGAAAAGCTATAAATGACAAAATAATTGTAAATGTGTCTAAAGAGGAGGAAAATCTAATAGGAATGTCTGCCAATGTATAAAGAGGACAATGTGTCCTAGTCATTAATTGGAGAATTAATGCACCAACCCTGGACAGCTGGAAGCACAGTGCGTCTCATAGCAAGCACCAATCCAAGAGGACAACCCAGCAGAAAACAATCCGACACCTCAAAGTCAAAGCGACCTGGATTCAACATCAGACTGGTGCTGCTGTTTGGTCTCAGATCTGTTCCATCCTGTATCAAACTGAATACACAAACAAAAAAGATGACATTTACTTACAAAGTTATGCCATATAGTTGTTGCCTTTGGCATTTTGGGAGTTACAATCAAACCAACATTTAATCAGACACCTTCAACATTTCTCACAGACAGTATCATGGTTTATTCACTTTAGTTTAGAAAATGGTAATAAAATATGACAAGAACTCATCTTGGTAATGTCAGATAACTTTGATAGAAAGGTATGTAACAAAACATGGTCAGGTCAAATCAAATTTTTGGTCTACTGCATGAAGAATTTTTGGGTATAATGTGTCACAGTTTACTTTATTTTGCTATCCTGACTTGTATAAATGAACTATAGTGTCCTGCATCCACTAGTCAAAAAAAAAAAAAAAAAATCAAAAATTGTATCTGGTATCTGAATAATTTTTGGTTTGACTCTATTTAAAGCAATAGTTCACACAAATATTTTCTGTAAGTTTTCCTCAGGCCATCCATGATGAAAAGGCATTTGTTTCTTCATCAGAACAGATTCAGAGAAATTTAGCATTACATCATTTGCTCACCAAATTAGCGTCCTATGAAATCCAATTTTTTCGCTAATTATTATTATTTCACTTCCATTCCGTTTTTTTTTTTTCCTATTGTAATGTTTCTAGACTCTATTTAAACGGTTACATTTAAACAATATTAATCAAAAAGAATGTCTAGGGGTGAGATGAGACGAGACACGAGACTGGGTTCACGAGAACGAGACAGTAAGTAAAAAAATAATAGTATTTTATTCAACTAAAAAACACAAAAATATAGGTGCATTTTGATATGAACTTGTACTTTATGAAATTAAACTTCTATTTTAATGAATTATATGCAGTAATAAACGTAACCTTATGCTACATGATTCTGGATGAATTAAAAAAATATTTTTGTAAAAAATTGAGATCACGATTCTAAAAAAAACCCATTAAATTAGAAATCTAAACAAAATAACAATTTACTAGTGATGCTGATACAACATTCATTGCTTAAGACTTTTTTTTTTAAATATATTCAATCAAATTAATTAATAAATACTTAATTTACTATTGGAATCTCCTGAATGAATGATTCATTGATAAACGCGTTTTTAAACGTGCAGTTGTCGCCACCTCCTGGTGGAAGAGGATGAACATTACAATACATACACGTGTTAAGATACTTTCGTTTTGATCGCTATTATAGACCTTAAGTGTTTATCGCCAAACTATAAACTTTTATTCTAGTACTTCTGTTATTTAAATGTCTGTAACACAGAAATAATGATAATTTTGTGATTGAAAGACATGAATAAGATTGCGTTGGCGTTTGAACAGAGATCACAATCTTTTTAGGATTAATCGTGCAGCTCTAATATAAACACTGCAGGTACTATCACCTTCCTGCAAGACCAGACAGATCTCGCGAGACACGTTTTTTTAATGCCCCACAAATTATTATTATTTTTTCTCAAATACAGTTTTGTTTTTACCAAGTTCTGTTTTCCATTAATGGAATCCATTTTAATGGTTTCATTAAATTGTAATAATCAAAAGCATCTCCAATTAAAATGTTTTTTACATAATTTTTTTTAAATATAAACGGTGTGTGAATATATATATATATATATGAGTAGTCAACATTTGAAGTGGATCAAAAAAAGTTAATCAAAGTTGTCCTAAGACAAAAACGTGTATTGTTTTGGTTTTAGGACAACTTTGATGAAAGGTTTTGGTCCATTTCAAATGTTGACTAGTGTGTATATGTATATATAAATATTTATTTTTCCCAGAAATACTGTTTCTATTTCAGAAATATTTATTGTTACATTAAGTAATATTTTTTGTCACAGTTTCTTCAAGTTAAACCAACTTTTATTTTGACGTGTTGCTGTTGAAGACCTATCTGACCATAGTATCGTTGTGACTCATATTCTCATATAATATTCACAGACACTAATCCATATTGCGTTCTGATTTAAGTGTACTGATCTATTTTAATTTATCTATCCAATATTTAGCAAATTCCATGACATTCCGAATCAGAGTAAATTCTATTTTTATGCCTGATTTCTTTGATTCCATCCGCATTTTCCACATCATATGGCCCTACCAATGGATCCTCTGAAGTGAATGGGTGCAGTCAGAATGAGAGTCCAAACATCTGATAAAAACATCACAATAATCCACAAGTAATCCACACAAATCCAGTTCATCAATGTATGTCTTGCGAAGCAAAAAGCAGCATGTTGTAAGAATCAAATCCATCCATTAATTTACACTGTTGCTTCTGGCTATAATTTATAAGTCCTCTAGTTATAATATTGCTTTCTCCAAAACAAACTCATTTTGGATGGCCTGAGAATTTTCATTTTTGGTGAGCTGTTCCTTTAAGCCTTTCTGAATACCCAGACAAAACAAAGCAGAATATACAATTATCCTCAAGAAAATAAAAAAAAAATAAATAAATAAATACCCTGCTATAAAATCATATCCAACCCCGATGGATTACAGCAAGAATCTTTTTGTTAATCTGTCAACAACTCTTTCTCTCCACCTCACTGCCTTTCAGATCTCCACCCTGTTTTCGCACATTGTTTGTCTTTATTACCATCACGCTAGGAGCGATGACAGAAAAGCTCTTAAAGACTCTGACTAGCTATCTCACCTCATACTGAGTGTGAAAAGGATGGGGTGTACAGGACCCTGGGGACAGATGATTGGGAGTGAAATGTAGTAGAGCTGAGGGGTATGGATGAGCTAAGTGATAAGTCTCCCTCAGGGTCCAGCGATATCAGTCCTGGGTGAGTAACAATGCTTTCGTCCAATACTCCTCTCAGCGGCCCTTCAGTGACTACACAAAGGCGAAAGATATAAAAATCCTATAGCAAGATAACTTGCATTGTAAGGGCTGGTAATGAGAAGGTCAATAGATCAATCATAAACATCAGTCGCTAAGGCAACCAGCATCATGGTGCCCTTAAGCAAGCATTTTTATGTAAAAAAAAAAAAAAAAAAACCTACTTGTATGTAGGGCCCTATGATTTCTGCCATGCAGAAAACGAAGAATGGAATCCAGTCATAAAAAATTATTATTTAGTGTTTAACAGAATTTGCACAATTTGGGATGAATAAATCAAAAGTAGGTCAGTACATTTAAATCAAAACGCGATATAGACTAGTGTCTGTGAATATTAAGATGTAAAAATACTATTTAAATTTGAAGCTAATTGTTTGAATAAATTTAAACAAACGTGCAGTTTACTACACACATAATGAAGCGTGCATGATGCTCGTGATGTTTTCAGCCTCTGCTGCCTCAATATATGAGTACATGAACACATAAACAATGTCTAGAACTGCTTTGAGAATCACTTCATGAGCTTTTCTTTGCCTTGGAATTATAAGGTTCTATCTGTATTCTGAGCACTTTTGAGATATTTTGCATTCCATAGACGTCTTTTTTCTAAAAAAAAGGCCTAAAATGTACACAGATTACTACAAAAAAAAAAAACATCACATAATGTAAATAAGTTGTCACAGAATAAGAATTTGTGAATAAGTCAAATTTGACAGACCTGTCAAACAGAACCTTATAATTCTAAGGTGGCAATTTTCTGTTTCTTTTGAGAAAAACTATAGTCATATCATATACGAACAGAAACGTAAAAGTCTTCACAGCAACTTGTCAAAATAAGAGTTCAGTTTAACTTGAAGAAACACTGACAAAGATATATTACTTAATATAGTACTAGTATTGCTACTACTAATACAATTATTATTAAAACATCATTTTTTTAATATTATTTACCAGAATTTATTCACCAGAACATGTAAACACACAACAGTATTTTAAAATGAATAAATAAAGTACAGTGACGTGACGTGTGGCCAAGTATGGTGACCCATACTCAGATTTTGTGCTCTGCATTTAACCCATCCAAGTACACACACAGTAGTGAACACACACACACACACGGTGAACATACACCCAGAGTTTTTTGGGGGGTTCGGTGCCTTGCTCAAGGGTCTCACCTCAGTCGTGGTATTGAGGGTGGAGAGGGCGCTGATTATTCACTCCACCCACCGACAATCCCTGCCGGACCTGGGACTCGAAACTGCAACCTTTCAGTTACAAGTCCAACTTCCTAACCATTAGGCCACGGCTGCCCCCCAATAATAATAAATTAATTCTTTCTAAAATCAATTCATTAGACATGTTTTTGATTATTAAAATTTAATGAAACTCTTAAAATTGAATCCAGAAAATTTATGGAAAACAGAGAATTTGGTCAATCGAATTGAAGAAAAAGGACCTTAAAAATTAATTTTTTGTTAAACTTTTAATAAATTGCTGCTAAATTTTGTAAGGTTTATTATTCCAATTAATTGGACAAGCTTTTTGATTAATATTGCTTAAATTAACCATTAAAACAGAATCTATAAAAATTAAAACTGAAAAAAAAAAAAAAAACTGAATACAGAAAAATTTAATTGGAAAAAAAACATAATTTGAAACAAAAAAATAAAAACAGAATTTGGGGGAAAAAATCTAATAGATTTCATAGGGCCTTATGCAGCAATAGTTTATTTATTTTTTTTTTTAATAATGTGTTTTCTATATGCCAAAAACGTTTCATGTAACAGCACATTTATTGCATTCTAAACATATAGAAAAACATTTTTGACAAAATATTAAATATAGTTTTTTTTTCTTCAGGCTAAGCTGTACTTGTGACTACAAGTGATACAATGCATGCTATTTAGAAATACTAAGTAAAAATAAATGTTGAAAATCTTTCTACACTAAAATAAATATTACAGTATACTACACTGAACACTGAACATTGAATATTCTTGCCCTCACTACATTTATTATTTAGAATGTAAATAAATAATGACCAAATGAATGAATGAATGATTGCACTCAATGCATTTAATAGTCAGAAAGAAAATAAATAAATAATTTGATTAGATTTTTTTTCAAACATGCTTTAGTACTTTCAAATATTCCGATTATAATATTATATTTCCCTAATTTGTTTACGAGATTCAAGACTTTTTAAAAAGGAAAAGCACAATTTCAAAATAATGTACTTATTCTCATTTGTGCTCAAATTTTATTTAAAACTGTTTATGTATTCCCCAGTGACTCAATTTCTCCCTCAACATGACACAGCTTAGCCCTAATCTGAAGCTGCATGAAAATACTACTTTATTTGATATGTAATTTTATGCACAATGACTTAAATTGAGCTTCAAAACATGGAACGCTATTGTTGTACACAGGAATATTCAGGAACTCTTTTAATAAAAAAGAGCCATGCTGGAGACTTACGACAACAGCAGTGCAGAGAAATCTCTCTTGCCACATCGATACCCTAAATAGGATCATTTAGAAGATAAACAGTTGGATATCTCGTCCTTTGCTGCTATGGCATCAAGGAACTTCTGCCTCAATCTCTCATTCAGTACAAGCACACCGACTAAAGCTGTGACTATTAATAGCACTGCAGGCAGACGCAACATGCCATCAAGCAGCCAATATTGATAAACAGAATCGAGGAAAAAGATGACACGTTTATGGATGGCTCATCCAGGGGGACACATCTGGGTAATCTCGTTCTGATTTCTTATTACAGAAAAGGCATATTGAATAGAAGCATAATGCTTATCTGCACAAAAAACAACAACAAAAAAATAAAAGCAATGTTGAAAACACCACAGTGTTTACACTCTTCAGGAATTGTTTCGGCATGGAGAAAATATTGTAATAGAAACACTCACTCACAGCATCAAAAACAGCATTTCAAAGAGGTTAAATCTCTGGTCTGTGTCCTTTGAAGCATGCAGTACCTGCTGAGGAACGGGTGGTGCTGGCTGCCAGAGGAGTCTCCATCATACGAGTCGCTCTGTTTGCGGCTGAGTGGAGTTTTCCTGTTGCGGGTCTCACTGGGGCCAGATAAGTCAATGTTGCTCCTGCTAAGACGTTTGCTGGAGCTCAGACTCGGACTGACCTCGGGGTTATCCTGAGCGTGTGGAAAATGTAAGACACTGCCAGTTGAACAGTCATCATTTATATAAATGTGCAAATCATCTAAATGAGCACTGAGGTACAGTGTCAAATAAAGTCTGGATGGCGTGACCGATGTGACAGCTGTTCTGAGCTCCCTGTGTGAATGGAAAACCCACAGGGATTTGCTCAGAAGTTGTTCTTTCATAACTCAGAAGACTAAAATGAGCTCTGGGTGATGTTTCTTTATCAACTTTGTCTCAGAGGGTTCAGAGATAAAAATAAACACGGATGAGACAATTATTGACATTCAGAGTTACAATATAGAACTACGAAATTAATGTGGATAGGATAGCTCAGAGTATTTCGCCATGAATTTTAATGAGACAGTTTTATATTGAGATATTAAATATTCAGACTTTGATATCTTGGCGTATCTGAGCAGAGTTTGCGACATTGTTGAGATTTCATCTACAGCGTTAAAGATGTGATACTACTTGGAGAAAAATCAGACAAGAAGAAAGTCTCCTTTTGTTCTCCAATAAAATCTCATTGCAGTCTAGGTAACGTTTAAGATATTAAAGGCATCTAATTTATGCATTTGATGCAAAATATGTCAAGTAATATATTGGTACCAGCTGATACTGGGGATTTCATTGTGTGTATGCTATTCACTTTTTTTTTTTTACCTTTTTTATGAACTTTTTAAAGGGAACTCTGGGTATTAAAGGATTAGTTCACTTTCAGAACAAAAATTTACAGATAATGTACTCACCCCCTTGTCATCCAAGATGTTCATGTCTTTCTTTCTTCAGTCATAGAGAAACTGTATTTTTTGAGGAAAACATTTCAGGATTTCTCTTTATGTAATGGACTTCTATGGTGCCCCCAAATTTGAACTTCCAAAAATGCAGTTTAAATCCAGCTTCAAAGGGCTCTAAATGATCCTAGCCAATAAAGAAGGGTCTTATCTAGCAAAACAACCGGTTATTTTCGAAAACAAACTGACAATTTATATACATTTTAATCAAATGTTCGTCTTGTCTCGTCTCTGCGATGCGCATGCGTAGTCTGTGTGATCCGGGTCAATACAGTTAGGGTATGTACAAAAACTCACATTAGATTGGTAAACACTAGATTGGTATTTCTGCAGCGATGTAGGATGCTTTTGAAGTTGAAGATGAAAACGAGATCAGCATACCCTGACTATATTGACCTGGACCACACAGATGAAAATTTTTCAAAAATAAATGATAGTTTCACTAGATAAGACACTTTTTCCTCAGCTGGGATCGTTTAGAGCCCCTTGACGTTGGATTTAAACTGCATTTTGGAAGTCCAAACTTGGGGGCACCATACAAGTCCATTATATGAAGAGAAATCGTGAAATCTTTTCCCTCAAAAAATATAATTTCTTTACGACTGAAAAAAGACATGAACATTTTGGATGACAAGTATATTATCTGTAAATTTTTGTTCTGAAAGTGAACTAATCCTTTAAGACTTGTATGTCTTAATATAACAAATTAACAAATTAATTCTTTAGCTGAAATTTTTTGTAGTAAACCCACAAAAGATTTATGTTATAAAAAATTCCACATCGTTTTATACATATTTTGGACTACGGAAGGGGGTGGGGGTGGTTGTAATTTTCATTCAAAGGGCAATAAGGAAAGCGATATAAGTCTTCCCTAGCAATAAGAAGAGGAGAAAAGAATGGGAAGATGCCTGAGGATGAATAAAACTTTCTAAAGACCTGCGTCTTTGTTCTCTCCACTTCAGCCCTGATTCCTTTGAGGCTTTTAGTAGATTACAGCTACTGAAAGAGCTTACAAACAGCAAACACAAGAAACGCTAGATGCCATCCTGGCATGATGTAAACATGTCAACACTTGTCGTGTTGCCACAGCCATTGATGGAGTTTCTCAGCGCAGATTTCACTCAATATCCAGCGACGTTTAAGCTCCTTGTGGGTAAAATCGGTGGTACGGCATTTGGTTTAAGGCTCTTTCAGTAACTGCCTCCGTTAACCATGTCTAATAGGTGCTCAAATTTCATCGCCCTATAGCGGCCATGTTTTTTGAGCTACGCAGATGTCTTTATAGACACTTGTGCCACTTTGGGCCAATAGTGTGCATACCAATTTTCAAACGGTTGCCTACTTACGGCCATTTTTAGTTTGGTTCTGATCAGGCAAAAAACCTAGGATGATTTAGCAAAAGTAGGATTTTCAAAAAATGCTAAATACCTGAATTGTGTGATGGATGAATCCGACACATGTGTTTTTGTTCCATTCACAAGCACTTGAGCCTGCTGTGAACGGTTTAGGTGTTATTATCGATTTTGTATGCTGTTGCCACAGCCATTGATGGAGTTTCTCAGCGCAGATTTCACTCAATATCCAGCGGCGTTTAAGCTCCTTGTGGGTAAAATCGGTGGTACGGCATTTGGTTTAAGGCTCTTTCAGTAACTGTGGTCATCGCATCAGTATTTTATTTTCCAAATTGTGTATTCCGAGTTGTGTTACGGTAAAAATCACAACAGATAGTGCCAGTAGCTCATAGAGTGCAACAATTTCACATAATCGAAATAATGGTGCCCCCATAGTCCAAAACATGCATTAAACCAAATGGATTTTTTAAATAACGTAAATCTTTCATGGGGTTTCTACTACATATTTCAGTAAGAGACATCAGTTATGTTCAATAAGCCATACAAGACAAAAAAAGCAAAGAATGAAAGTTACAGATGTGTTTTCAAACTGTGCGAGTGTGTGATTCGGTGGTTTACATACCTTTAAGCTCTCTGTGCTGTTATGTCGGCTGCTGTGGATGGGGCTGCTGTGTCGTGGGCTGTTGCTGAAACAGAGAGCATCGAAACACAGCACACCTCCCACGCAGTCACCCAACAAACACACCTGTAGAAAACATACACACACACACACACACACACACACACAAATTCAGCTAGAATCAGTGCTGCGTTCTTACATGCAATCAACACTGTCAGGCAAATCTCAGGATTACATAATGACAGCTTAATCTACAGGGCAACCAGACAGTCAATAACACGTTTAATTAACTGTACAAAAACAACACAGCTGCAACTCTACTGCTTTCCTGTTTGCCGTTGATGAGCACCTCTATGGTGCTCTAAAATAATGTATGGATGCTCCACAAACAAGCAAACAAACAAACCCACAGGTTTAATTATCTGTGTCAACAACAGACAAGTCTGTGTCATGCTGTAAATAAGTTACACGGCTATGCTTTTTCAAAAAACACCCCACTTTTTTCAAAATCAGAAGGCTATTCAGACGCTATTTGAATGGTCCGGCTCCCTAAAGAATTAACACTTGACACAAGGCTCATAAACTGCGGTCACCACTTCAGGAAATCATTGTGCCTTCTAAATTGACAGGAGTGTGTTATTGGATTAATCATGTGAGATTATGGAGTAAGACGAGTGGAAAGACTCCCTCCTTTTCCTCTGTTTTGAATGACTCATCACTGATGAGTCACTTTCCCTGCCAGAGACCCACACACCCTTCCCACTGCTGCTCCACACAGTTTGCCTTCCCAATACTGATCTGGGATGGACCTGATCTGCCTGTGTGGCTGAATCACATTTGTTACAGAAAAACAGCCAAAAATGGTTTCAGGACTGAGAGTAAATTTGTCTTCACATTTACCATTTCTCAGAAAATGCCTACTTTTTCCATGCCATTGATTCCAAAAGTATTTTTTCCATTCTTTTTTTCTATAGGGATTTTTTTTTAAAGTCTTTGTTAAAGTATTATAAGCTAAAAAACCAAACCAACCACCTATGAGGTGAAAAAGTTTTATTTGAAGCAAAAAAGTATTTGAAAATTTGACCAAAAAAGACAAATATATAGCTGCAAGCAGCGATTATTAAGGTTCAAGCGCTTTGAAGCATTTAAGCACATAAAAAACCTACATATTATTTAGGAAGTCTCTAACAACCTAAATCAATGATTTAAAAAAGCATTTTTGGCAATTACAAGTAATTTGACATGGAAATATGTTGTGTTTTTATGTTTATGACTGTTATAATGGCAGCTGTGGTCTGATCTCCCTAAAATGTTGCATGCTTGTTTAGAATCACCTGTTGCATATGCTCACCAGGTTTTGAAGTTCTGAGTTTGTGTTTAGGCTTTATAGGCTTTTGAAAACTCAGAAAACTCTCGGATTTCATCAAGAATATCTTAATTTGTGTTCTGAAGACGAATGAAGGTCTCACAGGTTTGTAACAATATGATGGTGAGTAATTAATGACAATTTTCATTTCTGGGTGAACTTTCCCTTTAAATGCATTGTTGACCAAAAGTAAGCTGCTTGGTTTGACTGGGACTTCTGTGTAAGCAAAGCTTTATGCATAAACCAAAATTTCGCCAATGTGACCGCACTTTGAGATCAGTGGGTGCTCCTGAGCTCACCTGCCCTGTGAATCCCTGTCCTTCTGGAGACTGCAGAAAGCTGTGGTACACCTGGTTGGCCCGGGCGATCACTGTCGCGACGGCATCTTGGTAGTGTGGAGCAGCTATGGCGAGCAGCGGTAAAGCAGCCAGAGGTAGATGGTCTACACTGCTGGACACACAACTCTCGTCATAGCTGTAAGGGTTCAGACTGTGGAAATGAAGAGAATGTCAGTATCTAAACTGGTGACCCCTTGACAAAGCAACAGTCACAAAACATTTTTGTTTCGCCTCCTTTCTGAACTTTAAGAGATTAGATTCACCACAAACTACATCAGCAAGTTTTTAAACGCTGGATGTTTGGCAGGTGCCCCAGTACTTACTTAAGTTGATGACACTCATTCAGGTCAAAGTGATCGATCACTCTTTTTAAGGAAAATAAATTTAAGATGGCAGCTGAAAAATGGTAGCCAATCCAAGCTGGTCATTAGCTGGTACAAGTTGGACATTATCTTGATGACCAGCTACTATGCTCTGAAACCAACCTTACCACTTTAAGATAATGTGACCAACTGGTCAGGTAAAGTTACAGCGGGAGTCCACATCTTTCTCGCCTCCCCTGAGACCACTGAGTTTAAACATTTTGAGTTTTAAAACCGTGCAATGAGTTTGCTGGGGGTAGCTGAGAATAAATGGTGAAAAATCATGTAAGAGGAAGCAATGCCTCTATCACGATATGATTGGATATGACTGGTTATGATCGGCTGTGATTGGTTCATGCAATAAATTCTGCCTTGTGTTTGTGAGCATTCCGTATTCACAAATTAGTCTGAATAAACAATATAATGGTGTTAATGGGAAGACTGATTTAAAAAAGTAAGTAAACAACTAACACACATTTAGATATAACCACTTTGTTACAGTATATCAACTGGTACCTGGTTAGCTAGAATAGCCAGCTCAAAACATCTAATGAACTGCTGTTTACCAGTTTTTACTAGCTAATGACGAGTTTTGACCAACAGATGACCAGTTTTGACTTGCTAATAGCCACCTTGAACCAGCAAATTACCATCTTAGATCAGCTAAATGCAAAAATGTTTGATATTTCAGCAGGGATGATTTAAATGCATGACTCAGGTCAGAGTGATGACGATGATGCAACATGAGATGAAGAATTGCAGAGAAGCCCGAGGTGCTTTATCATGCTGCACTGCATAAGTCTGCATGAGTCCACAGCATAAAATAAAGAGAAACGTGAAATATCACCCTGCCCCAACATTGTCACCTTGAACAGCTGTGCTAACCTCAGAGCCATCGATCAAGCACAGCGATTAGCGACCCGAAGGTCCTGACAGTGAGACAGCAGTGCTCGGGGCGAGAGTACTGATGATGGAGGGGGTACAGCCTTTTAACAGCCCAGGCCAGGACTGGGGCAAGAGCTTTAGCTGTTTGAGGAGAACACACCACCCAGTGGTACAAAAATAAAACAACGGCAATATAACATAACATCAGAAAGTGTATAAATCACTTGTTTTTTTAAAGAAACATTGTCTAACCAGTAGGTAAAGTTACAGCTGGAGTTGGCGTCTCTCTCGCCTCCCCTGAGCTCACTGAGTTTTAACAGACACTTTAAAGCATGCGGTGAGTTTGGTAGGGGGTAACTGAGAATGAATGGAGGAAAGTCACAGGAGAGGTGGCAATGCCTCCATCGTGATATTATTGGATATGACTGGTTATGTTTGTCTGTGATTGGTTCATGTAATATCCTGCCTCTTGTGTTCGTGAGCCTTCGCTAATGAACACGAATGAGTCTGCATAAAAAATGTAATGCCATTAATGGGAATACTAATTTAAGTAAGTAAACAACTCACACACTTATATATAACCACCGTTACATCAAAATAAGACTTAAAATGGCATAAAATTGAGTTTTTAGTGAGTAATTTAAAGTATATTTCTGTGTCTGTGACCAATATTTACAGAGCTTTGATGACTGATAATCTGAAAAATACACTACCAGCCACAAGTTTTAGAACAGTATGATTTTTAATGTTTTTTTTTTTTAAGAATTCTCTTCTGCTCACCAAGCCTGTATTTACTTGATCCAAAATACAGCAAAAACAATAATATTGTGAAATATTTTTACTATTTAAAATAACTGCTTTCTTTCTAAATATATTTTAAAATATACATGTAAAATTTAATCAAAGCTACATTTTCAGCATCATTACTCCAGTCTTTAGTGTCCAATGATCCTTCAGAAATCATTCCAAATATGCTGATTTTGACCAAAAAAATCAATTTGCTATATATATATATATATATATATATATATATATATATATATATATATATATATATATATACACATATACATATACATATATATACACACACACACACAAAACAATTTAATAATTTCTTTTATAGGATTTTTCGATGAATTGAAAGATCCAAAGATCAGAATTTATCTGAAATAAAAAGCTACATTATACACTATACCATTCAAAAGCTTAGAGTGAGTATAATTATAGAATTATAAAAATTAATATTTTTATTTAGCAAGCTGTTTTCAATATAATAACAATAATACATTTTTTTTTTTAGCAGCAATTCAGAATATTAAAATGATTTCTGAAGGATCATGTGACTGGAGTAATGATTCTAAAAATTCAGCTTTAAAATCACAGGAATAAATTACGGTTTTAAGTATATTTAAATAGAAAGCAGTTAATTTTAAATTAAAAATGTTAATAATTGTAAAAATATTTCTAAATTTCTATTTTTGCTGTACTTGTAAAAAAATGTAGGCTTGGTGAGCAAATCTTACAAATCTTACTTGTCAAAAATTTTTGACTGGTAGTGTATAAAAATAGTTAAACATTAACTATTAAAATTCACAAATAAAATCTGTCTTAATTCTACGTCTTTAAATTCAAATTCGAATTGCAATTCTGCATCCTGTTTGCTACCTCAATTCAAAACCAATGTGAATTCAAGTACTGATTTGGAATTTACCAGGCATTCTCAATTCAAATCTGAATGCTGCCAAACCCTGGCAACAAAATGGCAGTGATGTGCAAAGCAAAGATATGAAACTTCCCAGGTGTGCAGTCGTGATAGGCTGCTGCTTGGCGAAGTGTGGCACAGGCTACTCGTGATAAATGACTGTTGAAGGTGAAGCCTCCAAGTGGAAATGAACAAGTCCCAAATGGATCTGTCTGCTGGAGACCTGAAAAAGTAGTCAAGCTCCTTTTATCATCCCTTTGACCGGGGAACTATGTAGCTCTAGGAGGGCCGTGAAGGAAGTCACAGAGAAGTCTCTTCTCTGATTATAATGACAACCCATACGCTCATTGTAATCAGTCTTCGGTGACATCGCCTGTGTTACACAAAAGCAGGTCCCATTGACATCTTACTCAGGGGAAGACAAAGCCTGTCTTTTCCTAATCTACTGCTATGTTTTCTTGCAGAATCTCTTCTAAAACATGCATAAATTTCCTCCAAACACCACTCTGGCCGCTGATCTTTACCCTGGCTCCTCACAAGGCTAGGCTAATGCGCTATGACCTAGTGTGAACGATACTTCCTGTCATGTTTACATGAACTCTCCTGGCTGGAGAAGGACATAGCCATTACAGTAACAAGCCTGCAGACCAGGGGCCAGGTCTATTAGACATGCTCCACAGCGGGAGAGGGTTCAAAGAGCACCTCCAAACCGCTCAGTATGACCCCTCACTGCATTCATTATTTATTTACACAGCCTGTAATTAATGTTTGGCCCATGCTAGCAGCTGGCATTGTTGCTGGGGTGCTGTTTTACCTCACTAATATGAATATGGCAGGCTGGGTAATGAAGTCTAACAACCTGCCATTTTTTCTGAGATGTTTTAGTTCTCATTCTTAATAGGCAGCTCTCAAGTATAGCCTTGTTGGCTGTTCATCTCAAAAGGCTGTCCTTCATGAAATCAAATTGCTGTGGTAGGGAAAATAACAATGATAAACTGTAAAAAATAAATTAAGTTACAAAATGTAAATGTGAATAAACGTTTGCCAGAAAGAAGCCACTAAGTCTAGGCAAGGCTAACATCACAAGCAGTATTTTTTTAGATATTTTTTCTGTGTTGGTTGGTTGCTATGCAATTTTCTGATCAGTTTTAACATGTCAACATTATTGCTAGGCTGTTTCAGGTGCATACTAGCATTGATTTAGTGTTCTGTGTGGTCGCTAGGTGGTTACTTCAGTTGGAAGTGGCCATTAAGTCTAGGTAAGTCCGCTCTGTTTTTTGCTAGGTGAAAATTTGAAGTCAGATTGCTTTGAAAAGTAATAGCACACCTCCTCTCAACAAGCAGCATGATTTGAGGTGTTATTCATGTCCGTAGCAGAAACGGCATCTTAAGAACCACTGTCTGTCAAAAAATGTCTTTATCTTTGAACTGCCTACACTCTTTACCTGAGGGAAGTAAAAAAGAAATCTAACCAGAAAAAAACTAGAGAGAAAATTGCGAAGAAATTCAGAAGGAAGAAGAAAGAGAATGAGTACTGAACTTTCCTGTTTGCCATGAAATTTTGATCAGGCGTCCATCAAGTTTCCCTCCCTTAAGCTGTGAATACTAAGCTCTTGTACAAGAAAATATTAGCTTAGTACTAGCAAATGTGAATTTGAACAAGCAAAGGCCTGTAGTAATGTAAAAATGAATGCACTGTAATGGTATACTGATGCTATTAAATAATAATATTAGGGTGTGAGTTTGATATTGATATATGTTATGATACTGAATGATCAAGTTGATACAAAATAATAAAATATTTACAATACAATATTTAAAATAATACCATGGTGTTACCATTTTATATGTCCAAAATACTGTAATTTGGTACTTTTTATTAGTGAGACCTCCAAAATGTCAGTTATTTTTAAGAAATGAATACTTGCTCAGAAAGGACATTCAGCAACTGATCAAAAGTGACAGTAAAGACATTTATAATGTTCCAAAAACTCTAATTTTAAGTAAATGTTTTTTTTTACTTTCCATTCAACCGTTTTTGAAAAAAAAAAAATGGTTTAAAGGAAAAGATTTAATAACTCATTCCTGAACAAATCAGTGTTTCTGAACAAACTAGTCAAGGAAGTAATTCAATGACTCACTTTTGCTAAAATCTGTATCTTTGAACAAATCAGTTGGGTAAATCATTCAATGATTCACTTGTTCCTCAATAAATCAGTTAGAATAAAAGGAATGATTTAACATCTTGTTTCTAAACAAATCAGTGCATTTGAACAAACTGTTTAAGGGGAAGACTCAGTGACCCACTTTTGCCTGAATTAATCAGTATTTTTAAACAAATCAGATGACTAAATCATTCAATGACTCACTGGTTCCTAAATAACTCAGTTTTTGAAAAAAATGGTTGAGGAAATGATGTAACGACTTGTTCCTGAACAAACCAGTGTTTTTGAACAAACTGATTAAGTGGATAATTCAATGACTGACTTTTGCCTGAATTAATCAGCATCTTCTGAAGGGTCATATGATAATGGCTGCTGAAAATTCAGCTTTGCCACACAGGAATAAACTTATTTAAAATATATTTATTTATATTTATATTTATTTATTTATTACAAGTCTACCATATAACATCACAGTCAGTAGATATACTTATCTCTCTGTTATGACTATAAAGTGCAAATAATTAACAAGAACTTATCCATCCATCTTGTAATATTAATACTAGCATACTAATCCTACCACCCTCATTAATGATAGTGTGACTCAAACTAGCGGAAGTGACCCCTGTTCAAAGACAAAACCTTCCAAGTCTACTCAGAACAAATGAAGACCCCTGTACTCCCTGCCAGCCTGCACCACAGGCGATGACTGCTGGGTCTCAAAATAACCTAGCTCCAGCAGAGGAGGGCAAGAGGAAGGAGTTTTGATCAATAACACACCTTAGACTGCCAAAAACCTCTTGCAAAAACACAAGCAGGAGCTGAAATCTACCCAGACATTCACAAACACGTATGAAAGTCATCCGTTTGAAGATCTAATTTGCAGGAGCGTCTCATTATAAATCTCATTTCTGTTTCTAAAGCATTAGCTTTCATTAATGAGATCTCTCTTCCGACCATTAGGGCCAATAGGGCTCAGATAAAAGATTTTTATCTGAGAGCTGCATCTTTCTATCACTCAATCAACATGAGATTGATAAATGGTAAATATTTCCTCTTCCTTTCCATGATGTCAGGGAGCTAACAAGTCGCATCCGTCACAAACAAATTCATCAGTTTACAACAGCTCTAAATTTGTTTTAAAGGTGACGTGTGTCATTTTTTTCAGTGTTGAAATACTGTCTCCCAGACCAGTTTATACTATCAACCAAAGTCTGTAACTATAAATAAGCAATATCTACAAGGGGATACAGCTTTTATACAACAGTAAATATAGAGTTAGTTGCATTCTATACACAATTTTGGCAGTTGATTTGTCTGTTTTTGTTCTGCCAATGAAAATAGCTATAAACAAAGGCAACACATAAAAATGCATTTTTTCCCAAATTGGTTGAATGATTCAATAACTTACATGTTTTTGAATTAATCAGACTCTTTGAAAAAAAAAAACCTGTCTTTAAACAACTCAAAAAACAGGATGCAATAACTCACTTGTTCTTGAATAAATCAATATTATGGAACAAATCAGTTGAGTGGATGATTTATTGACTCACTCATTCCTAAAGTAATCAGTATCTTTAAACAAATCAGTTGAGTAAATCATTCAGTGAATAACTGGTTCCTGGATAATTCAGTGTTTTTGAAAAAAAAAAAAAAAAAAGGTTAAGAGAATGATTTAATTACTCCTTAACAAATCAGTATTTTTGAAAAAAAAAAAAAAAAAAAAAATAATTGGTTAAGGGAATGATTCAATGACTCACTTATTACTGAATTAATCAGCGTCCGTGAACAAATCAGTTGATTAAATCATTCAATGACACTCCAAATCCTATAAAAATTACAAATTCGTTTTTTTTTTTTTTTTTTTTTTTACAAATTGGTTAAGGAAATGTTTCAATGACTCACTTATGCATGAAATAATCAGTATATTTAAACAAATCAGTTGAGTAAATCATTCAATGACTTACTGGTTCCTAAATAAATCAGTGTTTTTGAAAAAAATAGTTTGAGGGAATGATTTAATGACTTGTTCCTGTACAAATCAGTGTTTTTGAACAAATTGGTTAAGGGAACGATTCAATGACACACTTCTGTCTCAATGAATCAGTATCATTCAATGACTCACTGGTTCCTGAATAAATCTGTTTTTGAAAAAAAAAAATAAATAAATAAATAGTTGAGGGAATGATTTAATGACTCTCTCCTGATCAAATCAGTGTTTTTCAACAAATTGGTTAAGGGAATGATTCAATGACTCACTTATTACTGAATTAATCAGCGTCCGTGAACAAATCAGTTGATTAAATCATTCAATGACACCCCAAATCCTATAAAAATTACAAATTCGTTTTTTTTTTTTTTTTTTTTTTTTTTTTACAAATTGGTTAAGGAAATGTTTCAATGACTCACTTATGCATGAAATAATCAGTATATTTAAACAAATCAGTTGAGTAAATCATTCAATGACTCACTGGTTCCTAAATAAATCAGTGTTTTTGAAAAAAATTGTTTGAGGGAATGATTTAATGACTTGTTCCTGTACAAATCAGTGTTTTTGAACAAATTGGTTAAGGGAACGATTCAATGACACACTTCTGTCTCAATGAATCAGTATCATTCAATGACTCACTGGTTCCTGAATAAATCTGTTTTTGAAAAAAAAAAAAATAAATAAATAGTTGAGGGAATGATTTAATGACTCTCTCCTGATCAAATCAGTGTTTTTCAACAAATTGGTTAAGGGAATGATTCAATGACTCACTTATTACTGAATTAATCAGCGTCCGTGAACAAATCAGTTGATTAAATCATTCAATGACACCCCAAATCCTATAAAAATTACAAATTCGTTTTTTTTTTTTTTTTTTTTTTTTACAAATTGGTTAAGGAAATGTTTCAATGACTCACTTATGCATGAAATAATCAGTATATTTAAACAAATCAGTTGAGTAAATCATTCAATGACTCACTGGTTCCTAAATAAATCAGTGTTTTTGAAAAAAATTGTTTGAGGGAATGATTTAATGACTTGTTCCTGTACAAATCAGTGTTTTTGAACAAATTGGTTAAGGGAACGATTCAATGACACACTTCTGTCTCAATGAATCAGTATCATTCAATGACTCACTGGTTCCTGAATAAATCTGTTTTTGAAAAAAAAAAAAATAAATAAATAGTTGAGGGAATGATTTAATGACTCTCTCCTGATCAAATCAGTGTTTTTCAACAAATTGGTTAAGGGAATCATTCAATGACTCACTGGTTCCTGAACAAATTAGTGTTTTTGAACAAATTTTTCAGAGGAATGATTCAATGACTCACTTTTGCCTGACTGAATCAGTATCTTTGAACAAATCAGTTGAGTAAATCATTTAATGGCTCACTGGCTCCTAAATAAATCATTGTTTTTGAAAAAAAATGTTTGAGGGAATGATTTAATGACCTATTCCTGTATAAATCAGTGTTTTTAAACAAACTGGTTAAGAAAATGATTCAATGACACACTTTTGCCTGAATGAATCCATATCATTCAATGACTCACTGGTTCCTGAAAAAAATCTGTGTTTTTTAAAAAACTGGTTAAGGGAATTAATTAATGACTTATTCCTGAAAAAATCAGTGGTTTTGAACAAATTGGTCAGAGGAATGATTCAGTGACTCACTTTTGCCTGACTGAATCAGTATCTTTGAACAAATCAGTTAAGTAAATCATTTAATGGCTCTGTGTTTTTGAAAAAAAAAAGTTTAAATTTTAATAACAATGACTTACTTTTGACTGAATGATTCAGCCTGTCACTTGCCACAGCCCCCCACTGATGCAAGTATGTAACAGCCAATCAAATCTCTACCCCTAATGCACAGACTGAAAGTTTGTGCAAACAAAATGAAACTGAAGGAGAAAACAAGATAGGAAAAGAAAGCAAACTAAGACTAAGTATAAAAGGGTCGATAGACTAGTTGGCCTTATAACAAAATGTTTAAATGGTGAAAGAATCAGGCCTATTACTAAGTAGTTACCGGTTGTCTAGACAGACAGAACATGAGGAATACTAAGCAAACTTACACCATCAACGCTCACAGGTGGTACTGTCCTCGAGACAAATCAGTGTGCACCTCCTTCCTATCTAAGCTGTGACAGAGCCCCAAATTGTTTTACTCCAGGAATCACGTAGTGGATTGACTTGCACCCCATGCTTCGACGAGAGAAAATCAATGCGGAAGCTTTTTTGCCAGAGTTGCTAATTGGAAATGCTGTGTGGAGGCGGCAAACACAAAGCTCCATAACATTCCACACCTCCTTTTCTTTTGTGTGCTTCCTCTCCACAAACTCTAATGCACGTTTGAGTGTCTTGTGCGTGTGCGAGTCGATGCTTCATACACGCACTGTAAAAGGCACATCTGTAAGCACACCTCATTAGGAGAGGAAACTCATTATCAGCCGCGATGGCTTGACAGGACGGCCACAGGTCTCAAAGACAATTCCCAAAGCTCTTAATCTGAGGAAATGAGAACATACATGCATGGCAGCCATACTGACAGAAGATGTGCGTGCTATAAAAGGGGCTATAAACACAGCAGTGAGCTGTTTACATCTGAAATGTCTGTCAAAGGGGAGAGAGCAGTGAGCCTTAACTGGGTGATTCTCACAAAAACATGTCCAGGTCACATTTCACCTCAACACCATAAAGGAAAAATAAGACATTTTCAATAAAGATAATTAAGCCAGTAAAACAATTACTTTTTTAGGCTTTCTGACACCACGACTCTCTACAATGAATCTCTGCAATTCTCTAGCTGTGATCCTTGGAGAGTCTTTGGCCACTTAAACTCTCCTCCTCATCGTCCTCTTCCAGGCAGATTTGTAACATCTTTAGTTGATTGGAACTTCTTAATTATTGCCCTGATGGTGGAAATGGGGATTTTCAGTGCTTTAGCTTTTTTCTATTTTGTGAAGCTCAACAATCTTGTTCTGCACATCAGAACTATATTTTTTGGTTTTACTACTTGTGATGGATGATTAAGAGAATTTGGCCTTTGTGTTCCTCATACAGATGAGGTCAAATGTTTACATCCCCCTTTAAGAATCTGCAAAATATTAATTATTTTACCAAAATAAGAGGGATCACACAAAATGCATGTTATTGTTTATTTAGCACTGACCTGAATAAGATACTTTACATAAAAGATGTTTACATATAGTCCGCAGGAGAAAATAACAGTTGAATTTATAAAAAAATTACCCCATTCAAAAGTTTACATGATTCTTAATAATGTGTTCTTACCTGAATGATCCACAGCTGTGTTTTTTTTGTTTAGTGATATTTGGTCATGAGTCCTTTGTTTGTCCTAAAAAGGTAACTGCTTGCTGTTCTTCAGAAAAATCCTTCAGGTCCCACAAATTAAATGTTTTTCCTGCATTTATGTGAACACTTTCAAACAATGACTGATTTTGAGATCCATCTTTTCACACTAAGGACAACTGAGGGACTCATATGCAACTATTACAGAAGGTTCAAATGCTCACTGATGCTCCAGAAGGAAAAACATGCATTAAGAGCCGGGGGTGAAAACTTTTAGAATTTGAAGATCAGGGTGAATTTTGTCTTCTGGGAAAGTATCTTCTGTAGCCTCTAAAGGGCAATACTAAATGAAAAAATATGATAATTATGCGAAATAAGAAAAATGTACACATCTCCATTCTGTTCAAATGTTTTCACCCCTGGCTCTTAATGCATCAGTGAGCATTTGAACTTTTGTAATAGTTGCAGATGAGTGCCTCAGTTGTCCTTAGTGTGAAAAGATGGATCTCAAAATCATACAGTCATTGTTGGAAAGGGTTCAAATACACAAAAATGCTGGAAAATCTAAGAATTTGTGGGACCTGAAGGATGTTTCTGAAGAACAGCAGGCAGTTTAACTGTTCAGGACAAACAAGGGACTCATGAACAACTACCACAAACAAAAACACAGCTGTGAATCATTCAGGTAACAACATAGTATTAAGAATCAAAGGGATGTAAACTTTCTGAACAAGGTCATTTTTATAAATTCAAATATTATTTTCTCTTGTGGACCTTTACTCATAACGGGTGCCAATAATTGTGGACACCATGCATTGGAGAAAAACATTTATTTCATAATGTGAGTTTCCCCCCACTTTCAATTGTTTTACTTCAATGAAAGGTCAGAATTTTGTGAATATTTTAAATGAAAATCAAAAAGATAAAGAATGGCTGTTTACACTATATTGCCAAAAGTATTGGGTCACTACCTTCAAATAAATATGTTTATATTTTGGTTTAATTTCAAACTAAACAAATATTATTGCTGTACGATTAAATATAATTTTCAAGGCTTTTGTTTCCATCTGTGTTGCAAGTGTTTGAAAGGGCCTTTTTATGTTATAAAATAACTGTAATCTTTTATTCTAGTCACTGATTGGTTAGGGTGATGAGCTTTTGGCTCAAAGCCTGTAAGTCATACCAAAGGTGTTTAGCTGGGTTCAGGTCTAGGTTTAATGCAGATCAGTCAAGTTCTTCACACTAGACTAAATAAATTGTTTCTTTTTCAACATTGCTTGGTGCACAGAGGCGTTGTCACACTGGAATAGAAAAGGGCCCTGCCCAAACTCTTGCTATAAAATTAGAATTCACTAGAATATAATTTTATACTGTAGTATTAGGATTTGTTCACAGAAATAACTAAAATAGTCAAACCTGCTCATTAGAAGGGGGTGACCCAATACTTTTGCCAATATAGTGTATTTTCACAGCCGCCTTTTCTCAAATTTTCAAAGGGTGCCAATACTAGTGGCAAAACAATGTCAAAGCAAAATAAATAAATAAATTTACTTCAAGCAAACATCCTTTTTAATTAGTTGTTTTGATTTTGGAGCGATTTGGACATGTTTTGGACACGTTTCGTTAGATTCACCCCATTGTTTAGTCCTCACTGCTGCTGTCCAACAAGCTGCCAGATCTCAGCAGGAGATAAAATCAGTCACACGTCTCTTCCTGGAGAACCAGAGCCTACCGATATTGTTTTGGCTGATCCTGGTCTAACAACCGGTGTAAACTGACCGCCTATGCCTTCATTACTCCTGTGGGAAGCAAAAAGGAAGTCGTGTTGATGAAAAGAAACCCCCACTGTGTGATTCTAAGAGCTTGTGTGACTGTGTTTGTGTGTTTTCTGTATCCAGGGAGCACGATTATGACCTGCAACAATTACTCAGTCTCTCCTAGTAGGCTGTTGTTCTTTATTATATCACTTTTATTATATCCCCTTTCTCAAAACTAGACAAATGCAGACAGATAGACATAAAACTACTCGTCGTTTCTGCATCTATCCCTTTGTCCTTTGCTCAGGTCAGTTTAATACTCACTGCACCAGCCAGTGAACCATAAAACCCCAGCAAAAGAGCAAATGCAGTTTGTACGTCACTCATGAAGAGGGTTTATCATGTCAATCTTTATGGTACCCCAATGACTGACATTTTTACCAGACAGTGTGTGCCATTGGAGTGGGCAGAGATTGTGATCATGCGATCAAAGACTCTATGGAGCCATCTTCATTGCTTCACCCAGGTGATGACAAAAGCCAAAAAAGGACACAAAAGCCCTAAAGCTATTGAAGAAAGAGCCCCGAGCCACTGAGCGCTTGAAGCGATGGATCCGCTTTCATGGCTTAAAGGGACTCTGTTCATTATAAAGGCTGATTCTCACAGACAGCATTAGCGTTACATGCTTACTTGGGGCTGTCTTCTTACCACTTATTCGTTTCATCCCTTATAAACGAACAGCAGCACAGAGGGGTGACAAAATTCATTATGTCTCATCAAGGAAACAAATCACGCTTAGGCTCTGAATCTTATCTGAACTCTTTTCTACCTGTATGAGATGAAGAGATGCTGTGCAAAACGCAATTGAATTAATAGACTGCTCATGAATTCTTCCTTAATCTTATAAAAAAATCTCTACTAGAAGGCCAGTGGGGTTTATTCAGGGACACAAATTTGTAAAATACTCTTAAAGGTTTTTAAAACTTTGTTGCTGTAAATCATTCTAAATGGTTGTTTTCCTTAAATTCGCACAGATTTTATACAGGAGTTTTACTGTATAAATTAGAGTTGCAACAACTAAAAATTGATAACAAAAATATTACATTGCCCTCTGGACTTTTCAATGTTTGAATAATTGATAATAACCAATGAGCTCTAATCTGAGGACATACAGTTTAGGTCAAAAGTTTACATACACATTGCACAATAAGCAAAATGTTAATTATTTTACCAAAATAAGAGGGATCATACAAAATGCATGTTATTTTTTATTTAGTACTGACCTGAATAAGATATTTCACATAAAAGATGTTTACATATAGTCCACAAGAGAAAATAATAGTTGAATTTATAAAAATGACCCCATTCAAAAGTTTACATATGCTTGATTCTTAATACTGTGTTGTCACCTGAATGATCCACAGCTGTTTTTTTTTTTTGCTGCGATAGTTGTTAATGAGTCCCTTGTTTGTCCTAAACAGTTAAATTCTTTGGTTTTCCAGCATTTTTGTGTATTTGAACCCTCTCCAAAAATGACTATGATTTTGAGATCATTTGAGAGCAACTATTACAGAAGGTTCAGAAAGCTCTAAAGTTCTAAATATCATATTTTTTCCATTTAATATATTCCTATAGAAGCTACAGAAGATATTTTTTTCCAGAAGATACAATAAGTTAAATTTACCCTGATCTTCAAATGTAAAAGTTTTCACCCCCTGGCTCTTAATGCTTTGTGTTTTCTTGCTAAAGCATCAGTGAATAGTTGCATATGAGTCCCTCTGTTGTGTGAAAAAATGGGTCTCAAATCATAGTCATTGTTGGTAAGGGTTCAAAAATACTGAAAAACCAAAGAATTTGTGGGATTTTTCTAAAGAACAGCAAGGGGTTTAACTGTTCAAGACAAACAAGGGACTCATCAACAACTATCACTAAACAAAAAAAAACAGCTGTGGATCATTCAGGCAACAACACAGTATTAAGTCTCAAGCGTGTGTAAATTTTTTAACTGGGTCATTTTTATAAATGTAACTATTATTTTCTCTTGTGGACTACATGTAAAGGTCTTCTATGTGAAATATCCTACTCATGTCAGTACTAAATAAAAATAGCACACATTTTGTATGATCCCTCTTATTTAGGTAAAATAATTCACATTTTGCGTTCTGCAAGGTGTGTGTAAACTGTTGTCCTCAACTGTAAAATGTTGTTCAAATGTTCTTCATTTCAACTTGAGTTGCTCAACTAGTTCATAAAACCAGCTCTTAAGAACAACTGAATCTGTTAGCATTTTTGCCAGATTCACCTCAGGGTGTTCTCATGACATCAGAGCAAAACATCTAATTATGTGGCATCTCTTTCATAACTGTATATGCATAATGGAGCAAAACACTCCATGCCAGGAAATTCAGCCAGTCCAAACCATGACAAAACAGTAGGGCTGGAAGGAAACAGTGATGCTATCAGATGGTAGCTTATATACAATGCTATTAACTTTAAAGAATACCATGGCACATTTCCAAAAAAATGTGGCTATTAAAAGTGGCTTTCAATATAAGAGCTACTTACTTTGACACAAGGCAAAATGCCTCTGCGCATACAGCTGGGCATGGCACCAACTTGATGACGACATGCTGAGCTGCAGCTTGGAAATGAGCTTGAGATACTTTCTCCAGCACTGAGGACAGGGTGTTTACATCTGCATTCTTCGCGCCTGGCTCTCCACCCGCTAAGTCCAGTATGTTTCCCCCGTGAACCACCAACACCAGCACATGCGTTTGACATTTGTTCTGGTGAACAAGGGAGATGGAAAGGTCACAGCACAATATCACAGAAAAGAAGGCAGTAGCACACTGAATATTCAAAAAGACCATCTTACCTCAGCTTCCTCTAGACCGTCAATGCTAGTCTGAGGGATGCATTTCGGCCTCCTTACACGGTACAGACTCTCTGACCCCATTAAGGAAAGAGCATGAGATGGATGGACGGGGATATATATATATAAAAAGAGAGAGAGAGAGAGAGAAGGTGATTATAGCCACTTTGCACAGATGCACAGCAAACAGAACCACAAATGATTATCGATCCCTCAAGGCACACTCATCCCTCTTTCATTAATGATTTTACCTTCCATTTATTTTCTTCATAAGATGACACAGAAAATGTAGCATTATCATCAAAACCACATACTGGTGCCGTCATATTTCAAAATAAGTCAATAGGAAACAGGCAGAGCTTGGGATTTGTATTAGACAAACCCTTTCATTTTGATGTCGGACGGTGTCCAAAAAAAAAAAATAACCAATTACACATGAGAGGAAGTGAACAGAACCGACAAAAAGCCTTTTGGTGTCTCTGAATCTCCAAAAAAAGGCTGCTGGCCTTCAGCCAAAGTCATTACGCCTCACCTTCACCATTCCACGCTCTATTTTTTTCTATTTGTAGCTTCCCGCTCTGTTCTGCCATCTCATTCTCACACTCTCATGATCTAGCGCTCCTGTTCTGGCTGGCCTCCAGTCATTTTGTCAGCATGGAGCTTTTGCCCATGCCTTCTCAATGCCTTTTATCAGTCTATCTGTTTTTTGGAGGAAAATGCTTTAAAAACACAATCCACAAGGTGAAAATACAAGGTAACATTACACATATTAACTATATCCTGTCTATTTGACAATGGCCAATTTATGAGTAATAATGGCTGATTGCGCACTGCCACATTCATTAATGCAACATATTGTCAAACTCCAGGTGTTTTTTCAATGAAACTACTCTGCAACTGTTATTGAAGTCCAGTCCCATAATTCTGTAATGACAAAACCTCATTCAAAAACAGACTCTGTTAAGAGTTTGTACAAACAAAGACTGCATTGATTCATAATCCATCCTTTTGCAGACAATCGTGAGAACCCACATGTATTTGAACTACCAGGATGATGTCATGACAACCCTGAGCTGCTATGACATCAAACTGACTGAGCCAATGATACACCAGATTGCTACTCTTAATGGCATTCATTCACTAAATCATTGGGTCTCCAAGGAGCAATTGTGTTCATTGAAAAGCTGTACCGACTGCAAAAAACCCTCCCAATAGTGATAGTCTGTGCTCATCCCAGCTGCAGGCTTTCATTCACAGCCATGCCATGAGGAAAACAGCCGGGTCGCTGAGCTGTGCTCTCTCCTGTGCTTAACACTGTATACACACTGCCAATCAGTCGCAGCATTATCAGGCTCGCTGCCACTTTCTTACCACTGGATGTCTGACTGCCTCTCCAGATGCCCGTAAGACACAAACCAATTCAGCTTATGTAATGAGCCATATATATGGATTATTAGAGTTACTTAAAATGTCTAGATAGACAGACTGAATGACAGATAGACTGATATATCAATGATAGACAGGGAAACAGATAGGGAGGCAGACAGATGGACAAACAGAACAATAGATAAAACAAAATAAAGAATGAAAGATGTGCAGAATAACAGACAAAACAACAAAAACAGTTAGACTGATGAAAGAAAGAAAGAAAGAAAGAAAGAAAGAAAGAAAGAAAGAAAGAAAGAAAGAAAGAAAGAAAGAAAGAAAGAAAGAAAGAACGAAAGAAAGAACGAAAGAAAGAACGAAAAAGAAAGAAAGAAAGAAAGAAAGAAAAGAAAGAAAGAAAGAAAGAAGAACGAAAGAAAGAAAGAAAGAAAGAAAAGAAAGAACGAAAGAAAGAAAGAAAGAAAGAACGAAAGAAAGAACGAACGAACGAGAAGAAAGAAAGATACGAAAGAAAGAAAGAACGAAAGAAAGAAAGAACGAACGAAAGAAAGAAAGAAAGAACGAAAGAAAGAACGAACGAAAGAAAGAAGAAAGAACGAAAGAAAGAAAGAAATAACGAAAGAAAGAAAGAAAGAAACGAACGAAAGAAGAGAACGAACGAACGAAAGAACGAACGAACGAAAGAAAGAACGAAAGAAAGAAAGAACGAAGAAAGAAAAGAACGAAAGAAAGAAGAAAGAAAGAACGAAAGAACGAAAAGAAAGAAAGAAAGAAAGAAAGAAAGAAAGAAAAAGGAAACAACACGTCATATAGAATGAAAAATGACAGAACCATACAAAGAAAGAAAGAAGAAAGAGAAAGAAAGAAAGAAAGAAAGAAAGAAAGAAAGAAAGAAAGCAAAGAAAGAACGAAAGAAAGAAAGAACGAAAGAAAGAAAGAAGAACGAACGAAAGAAAGAAAGAACGAAAAGAAAGAAAGAAAGAAAGAACGAAAGAAAGAAAGAAGCGAAAAGAAAGAAAGAAGAAAGAACGAAAGAAAGAAGAAGAAAGAACGAAAGAAAGAAAGAACGAAAGAAAGAAAGAAAGAACGAACGAAAGAAAGAACGAACGAACGAAAGAAAGAGAACGAAAGAAAGAAAGAAAACGAAAGAAAGAAAGAACGAAAGAAAGAAAGAACGAAGAAAGAAAGAAAGAAAGAAAGAAAGAAAGAAAGAAAGAAAGAAAGAACGAAAGAACGAAAGAAAGAAAGAAAGAAAGAAAGAAAGAAAGAAAAAGAAACAACACGTCATATAGAATGAAAAAATGACAGAACCATAACAAAGAAAGAAAGAAAGAAAGAAAGAAAGAAAGAAAGAAAGAAAGAAAGAAAGAAAGAAAGAAAGAAAGAGAAGAAAAGAAAGAAAGAAAGAAAAGAAAGAAAGAAAGAAGAAAGAAAGAAAGAAAGAAAGAGAAAGAAAGAAAGAAAGAAAGAAGAAAGAAAGGAAAGAAAGAAAGAAAGAAAGAAAAGAAAGAAAGAAAGAAAGAACAAGCAAGTTATATAAAACAACAAAATGTTAGAACCACACAAAGGAGGGAGAAGAAGGAAGAGAAGAAAGAAAGAAAGAAAGAAAGAAAGAAAGAAAAAAGATAGAAAGAAAGAAAGAAAGAAAAGAAAGAAAGAAAGAAAGAAAGAAAGAAAGAAAGAAAGAAAGAAAGAAAGAAAGAAAGAACGATGGAACGATAGATAGAACGATAGATAGAATGATAGATAGACAAACAGACATAGACAGACTGAAAGCTAGATAAACTGATAGATAGACAAACAGACATAGACAGACTGAAAGCTAGATAAACTGATTGATAGACAAACACACAACAATAGAAAGAAAAGAAAAAGAAAGAAAGAAAGAAAGAAAGAAAGAAAGAACGAAAGAACGAAAGAACGAAAGAACGAAAGAAAGAAAGAAAGAAAGAACGAAAGAACGAAAGAAAGAACGAAAGAAAGAAAGAAAGAAAGAAAGAAAGAAAGAAAGAAAGAACGAAAGAAAGAAAGAAAGAAAGAAAGAAAGAAAGAAAGAAAGAAAGAAAGAAAGAACGAAAGAAAGAAAGAGAGAGAAAAGAAAAGAAAGAAAGAACAAGTTATATGGAATGACAAAATGACAGAACCATACAAAGAAAGAAACAAAGAAAGAGGAAGTTATATAGAATAAGAATAAGATTAAGACTGGTTTTGTGGTCCAGGGTCACAAATAATATCATAGATAGATAGATACATAGATAGACAGATAGAACAATACAATCACATAAGAACAGACAGACTGACAGAAAGACAGATTGATGGTGAACTTGTGTGTTAATGAAATTCCACAGTAGGAGCTTAATGCTTGTCCAGAGCAGCAGATCGGGAACGCTGGGAACTCCCACAGTTTGGTTTCAATTGGGCTCAAAAGGTGAGAAAGTGATGGCAAAGAGATGGAGAGAAAAGGATAACAAGTAATAACGACAGAACAATGAAATGACAAGGCGGGTGCAGAGTAAAATGAAAGACAAGGTTATTGATTCCCCTCCCATTCCTCACAGCCTCTGCTCCACAATGTCACTTCTCCATAAATGCAATGACGACACTTTGTTCTTATTCACTCTGCTCAGGAGTTGCCTGTCTTTCTTGCTTTAGCTCATGTCCTCTATTTTTTCATAGCAGCCTAGTCACCCATCACTAGCCTTGCAGATTTATAGCATCCTGTAGAGGAATACAGATTCAAGAGACAGGGAGAAAGACAGAGCAATTAGAGAAAGACAGACAGCAACATCCAAGGAGGGCATGTAAAGAATGTGACAGAGACAGGAAGGAGATGGACAGAAAGAGTTGACCACTGTAAGTAATAAAACATCTAACCAACAACTCTCTTCCTTCAAAGGAATTATGGACTAAATCAGGCATTTTGGATCACAAACCTTCATAAAAACTGTTATTTGTTATTCTGCCAAGAAACACTAAATTCTGCTAAATTATGTGTAATTTAGCCTGAGAAAAAAGCTTGTTTTATAATCTGATGAATGGCAACAGTTGCTAAGGTAGGATTGGTCAATAATACATGACGTGGTGAAGTGTCAAAACAGAGAGATAGAGATAAACAGAAAGATATCAAGGAAAGACAGAGAATGAACGAGAATTGAGTGACAGAAAAAAAGAGTGAAACAGAGATTGAAAGAGATGAAGAAGCTGTTCAGAATGCATATATGCATTTAAAGTGGAGATAAACATGAACATGTTGCCAAAAATACACCTGGGATGACAGCGGCCGCAGGCTGCCTTTAACTCAGCGATTGGTTGAGCTCATGCAGAGAATGAACAGAGAAGTGAAGAGCATAATTCAACTGAAGAGAGCTACAAATGATATCAATCATGAAATGTTGCTTTGATCACACAGACAATCAAAAATGCATAAATTGCCATACACAGTAATTGGATTGACAAAGAAGTTGAGCAAGAGCATCAAAATTTCTAAGAAATGCTGAACTTATGCAGATGAGATACAAAAAGGCCAGCGGTTCTCAACCAGGAGGCCGGGGCACACTAGGAGGCCTCAGCAAACTTCAAAAGGGCCCACAGGATAACTTAAAAGTATTTCAAATAATAGATTATTATAATATATGATAATAATTTAACTGCTTAAATGGAAAAATGGAGGAAAAAAAAAAGAAAACAACAACAAAATCAACATGTGAAGTGAAATCATATTTTTCATCAACCAGTATTGCTTTTATTGAATACAGATATTGGCAGTTCTGGAATCAATTAAAGTCTAAAAAAAGCAACTGTCTTTTTCAGGTCAGTACTAAATAAAAAATAACATGCATTTTGCGTGATCTTTTGCAGATTCTGAAAGGGGAATGTAAACTTTTGACTGCAACTGTAATTACAGCAGAAATACTGAAAATATTACCAGCCCATGCTTTTATAATTAAAAATCTACAGTAAGAATGTTCGTTTATTGTATATTACTTCACTTTATGTAATTTTTAAGCAAAAATGTACAATAACACCAAGCTTTTCTTTTATTTTAAATACACCCCTAAAAACCAGTAACAATGCTCTTTTATTGTTTATTATTTTATGTCATTTTTTAAGCAAAGATCTAAAGTAATACCAAGCTTTTATTTTATTTTAATTTTAAAGAACTTACAGTAACTCTGTGCTTTGAAAATTGCGTTGGGCAATCAGAGACTTTGAGGAAAAAAAAAAAAAAAAAAAAAATAAATAAATAAATAAATAAATAACCCCCCCCCCCCCCTCCCCAAAAAAAAACCTATAGTAACAATGTTCCTTTCTTTTTGTCATTTCTTTTCTTTTTTTTCTTTTCTAAGCAAAAATCTACAATAGCACCAAGCTTTGCTTTTATTTTATTATTTTTTATTTTATTTTATTGAGATCCCACAGTAACTCCATGCTTTGAAAATTGCATTCAGGGACTTTGAGTCCAAAAAAATTATAAACACACCCCTAAAAACCTACGGTAACAATGTTCTTTTTTTTCTTCATTTCTAAGCAAAAATCTACAGTAACACCAAGCTTCATTTTATTTTATTTTATTTTATTTTATTTTTTATTTTTTATTTTAATAAACACACCCTCTAAAACCCTACAGTAACAATGTTATTTTATACACAAAAATCTACAGTAAAAGCAAATTTTAATTTTATTTTATTAAGAACCTACAGTGGCATTGAAAATTGTCATTTAAATTCATTTCATTAGGAAATCCAGAAGACAAAGCCAAATAAAACAAATTAACATAGACGAGAATGGATAAAGACAAAGAGATTATCTGCATTATATATTTCATCTGCAACAGCAATGTGAACTTTTATAAACATCCGTTTGGTTGTTAACTTTTAAATGCATCATTATGGCACATCAACGTGCCACTTCTTTTCTCTCCAATACGGTAGGAAGTTAAATTAAATAAAATGTGGAGGATGTTAACTGTGACAGGCCAGTTTGATGCAACAGAGCGTTCATTAAAGATGCAGATGTATGACGCGATAGTATGTCTCAAAGCTTGCCTACTCTTCTGCTACACACTCAAAAGTGTGTACTGTTTCTTCACCAAAAGAGTACATACTTTAAGGGAGTAGTATAAGTAGGCACATTGGGATGCAGCATAGATCAAAGGAACAAAAAACAGGAGATCAGATCCCTAACTGTAACAACCACTAATAACCTACAGTAACAATGTTCTTTTCTTTTTTTCATGTTCAGTTTTATTTTGGGTCAAAAGGGACTTTGAGTCCAAAAAACAATTCTAAACACACCCCAAATAACAGATGTATGGTGTAGAGCCATGCGCAGGACTGTTAGGGTGACAACATTTTAGTTTTCAAAAAATAGGGGGGATCCTAGTTTTGAAAAAAATATGTCATTTCCATACCAAAACAACATATTTTACAGTCACCGTTATGCAGATTGATCATAAACGCAGGTAAAAAGCTTCATACCACCCTTCACAAAACTAATATCTATCACAGTTTTATCCCAGGTAGAATGCAAAATGTTTCAATACAAGCATTTCAGTCAAATGGATAAAAAAAAAATACTTCAAACTTTCAACCCACGGGGAGAAAAATCAAACAGCTGCAACAGTTTAACATCAGCCCAAAAAAAAGCAATTTGGCAACCCTACATCCAACATAACCTGCATTGAAAGTGTTTTAAATACTCCGCAAATTGATAGCAACTCTGTGATGCGCAAGAATTATATTCAATAATAGAATGTTTGCGGGAACGGGATTAGGAAAACAATCCTGGGTAAGGCTTTAAGACAATAACGCACACAATAAATAGCGACTGTAGAAAGCAAAAGCCGAATCCCAGGCATTTTGGGCGATTTAGGAATCCCGGCCAGACACAGTTTTTCTCTAAAATAGGACATGTCCGGGGAAAAGAGGACGTATGGTCACACTTATGCTGTGTGCATACCAAAAGCAAAGCGAATATTCTCATCGCTTTATCACTCTAGATTACTCAGGATGTTTTTTGTCATTTGAAAAAAATTATCACCTAATTCTGTCCTCTATTTTCTGAAGCAATAAGTTGTTTACTGATTGGCTTGCGCAACAACGCATCATGCGAAATTTTCTCGCTCAAGTTGAAAATTTTCAACTTGCACGGAAGAAGCTATATCACACGTTCACAGCAATCGCCTCTATTTGTGTCTTTGCATTGAGTTTGTATATAATAGGGCTGCACGATACATTGTTTCAGCATCGATATCGCGATGTGCTCATCCGCAATAGTCACACCGCAGGACGTGCGATGTTTAGTAGCCTATACTGATCGTTATATTTATTTATAGGCTACTGATCGTCTTTTCTTTGCTTACACACAGACACCTTGTCTACACCGGAAGCGACAGCTGTCGTGTCGCGCTGCCTGTGCCGCAACATCTGAAGTGAAAGTCTGTCTAAACACTGGACGCGACAAAAGCGACTGTTGCATATAATTTGAACTTTGTGTGAGTACACATAAATGGAACGCGACGCGCCGCATCCAGTGCAGGGAGCATCATTATAATGACTTCTACAGTATTTTGTCGCGCCGCTTGCGTCCAGTGCAGACAGCATCGCTGATTATAATGTGTTCTACCGCATTTGGCGCGTCGCAACGCTCGCGCCCGGTGTTGACACGGTGAAAGCCACGCAGATGCATGTGAACACGGAATTCCGTTCACTTCCGCTGCTATTTTATGCCTGAAATGACACATACACGCGAAACTATGTCAAAATACAGGTCTCTGCAAGTATCCTTGTAAACACAGTTGCTTGTGGCTTAGGTGAAGATAAACAATTGAGAAAGAAAATGGATTTGTAACAGGTTCACAGCAGTTTAATGTTCCTGAGGCTTTCTGTGTCATGAATGTTAATCAAACAGCAAAACAGAGAAAAATCACTTTTTAGCTTTGACACAGATTTATTAGATTACATTTATACAGTGAAGAATATGCAGTGCAATTTTACATTTGATTATTCAATTTCTGTACCTGAATACTGTTAGACTATAAAGTGTTTTATTTTATTTGTATCTTTGTTCTATTAACTTTATCTATGTTTGTAATTTGTTTATTTTCAATGCTGATTTACTCAGCTATAAAATCATCCCATTTTTTTCCAAAGAGCTATTCAAGTAATCTGGTGATTTTTTATTTTCATATCGCAATATTTATTGCAGAAAAACAAAATATCGCAATGTGAGTTTTTTCCAATATCGTGCAGCCCTAGTATGTAATCTACTCCTGCGAATAATTAAATTCACTTTTGGCGTGCACTTACCATTAATCCCTCTCCCACTGAATTTCTGACCATTACCGCCCCACAACAAGGGAGCCACTATCAATATGCGGGATATTTAAATCGCTTTTGAATGAGCTTTCACTTTTTTTTTCAATTTCCGTGGTGGTCAAGTAATCGGTGTATGACCAAACACCGAATATGTAAATCCATCATTCTTGGTATGCGCTAAATTGTGGGGTGGCGGGAACCATGCTATGTTTTTTGAACGCCCATTCCCACTCGCAGTTAAGGTCAAACCGGACGCTCTTGTGAGACCTGCGCATCCTAATGCAGTGCTCTAACATGGCGTTTCAAGCGGTATTTGAATGGACTGCTTCAGCATCATGTGATTGACATTTTGTGTAACAGTTACAAGCTGTCACTCGCAATGCATTACAGTGAGACACATCACTAGGAGTTTGGTGTCACTGCCTCATGGGAAAAGTGTGCGATTTCAGGAAGAGCACAGCGGACATTTCTAACCATCTGCTTGCCAGGGAACACACCTGCCTGTACCAAATCCCAGGTGCAGAATGTTAAAAATAACAGATTCCGGCTTCTCATCAAATTTTCCGTGGACAGCAATGTGTTCAGTGGAAATACATTCAACAATCTGACCCCGACACTCACCCTCTCAAGTAACAGAATATTGAGGCAAAACACAAATTCATATCCGTTTCACATACACACACACACGCATATATAAATATATTGCCTCAAACTCGCAGCGAAAAGCACACAAGCTGAATTCCACCCAAATTCGAATCTGTGTATGTGAGTACATGATTGGAGTGGCTGGCCTCACATCTGTACCCTCTGCTGTGTGTACGTTGGCATGCTGTGTGGACATGTCTGGGCATCCTCACTGCACAACTGATGAGTCCAGGTCTAACACCTGTCCACCGCCATTCCTTTCTCTCCACCTTCACACTACAGAAACACATCAACCTGTGAGGACACATCACAACAGGTGTGTGGTGTTAACACTGAACAAGCTCATTTATTCAGGCTAGATGCATCAACAGCATTCGTTTTCCATTGTAGGATAGATATGTGTCAGCCACTAGAGATTCTGCTGCAACATCTGTATTGATGTACTGAGGTACACTCATAGTGTGATTTATAAATCTGTCAAACCTAAAAATAGTATACTTTGTTAAAGGGATGGTTTACCCAAAAATGAAAATTCTGTCATTCATTACTCACCCTCATGTTGTTCCAAACTCGTAAGACCTTTGTTTATCTTCAGAGCACAAATTATATTATTTTTTCTGAAACCCGAGAGGTTTCTGACGCTGCATAGACAGCATCAGTGGTTCAACCTTAATGTTATGAAGCTACAGGAATACATAACTAATATTATGAAGGGCGAGGCTATCGTTCTTATTATTCATCAAAAGTCTACACACACCTTGCAGAATCTGCAAAATGTTAACTATTTTACCAAAATAAGAGGGGTCATACAAAATGCATGTTATTTTTTATTTAGTACTGACCCGAGTAAGGCATTTCCCATAAAATATGTTTACATATAGTCCACAAGAGAAAATAATAGCTGAATAATAGTTTTTGTGTATTTGAATTCTTTCCAACAATGACTAAATGATTTTGAGATCTATCTTTTCACACCGAGGACAACTGAGGGACTCTTATGCAACTACAGAAGGTTCAAATGCTCACTGATGTGTCAAAAGGAAACACAATGCATTAAGAGCTGGGGGTGAAAACTTTTGAACAAAATGAAGATGTGTACATTTTTCTTATTTTGCCAAAATATCTTTTTTTTTTTTTATTTAGTGCTGCCCTTCAGAAGCTACACAAGATACTTACATTTTCCCAGGAGAGAAAACAAGTAAAATTTACCCTGATCTTCAAATTCAGGCTCTCAATGCATTGTGTTTCCTTCTGAAATATCAGTGAGCGTTTGAACCTTCTGTAATAGTTGCATATGAGTCCCTCAGTTATCCTCTGTGAAAAGATGGATCCCAAAAATCATGCAGTCACTGCTGAAAAGGGTTCAAATACACAAAAATGCTAAAAAAAACAAAGAATTTGTGGGACCTGAAGGATTTTTCTAAAGAACAGCAGGCAGTTTAACTTGTTAGGACAAACAAGTGACAGGTAACAACGTAACAACACAATAATCATTCATTCAACTATTATTTTCTCTTGTGGACTACATGTAAATGTCTTTTATTTTAAATATCTTATTCAGGTCTGTACTAAATAAAAAATAATATGTATTATGTATGATCCCTCTTATTTTGGTAAATAGATTCTGCAAGGTGTATGTAAACTTTTGACTTCAACTGTAGTATTGCAGTTAGCCAACTGGTGAGTAATTCCACTTTATGTTCTTGCCAAAGCCAATTTTACTTGGTTTTAGCACTTGGCAAGTGTTAATGTTGGACCACAAACACATTGTTCTCAGAACAGAGAAATCTGTCACAGTCTGGTATCAGTGTCCTTCAGCACTGGCAGATACATACAAGTCAATATAGCAATCGTGAGCTCCGAGCTCCTCCTGTGCGAATATGCTCAATCAACACCATTTTATGGTCTTTCCCTTCCCTCTTTCTCTCTGTGGACTGGAGTCACATATTCTTCTTAGCTTTATGTGTCTTCAGTTTTCCCTGCTTGGGGTATTCTGTGGTTAAATGAAGAAAGAAAAGGACAGAAAAGTAATTAAATAGGAATTAGCGTGTGAGGGAGATTGTGTCTACAAGAGGCATATGTTAAAAAACGACTTGGCAGGAGCTCACGCCGGGGAGAATACAGATGAGGTGTGTTCGAGTGTCTAGCTTTGGTGAGGCACGGAGGAGACGTGTCTGCGACGAGCTAGAAACGACGTCAGCCTGTCAGCCGCGGTCCCTCAGATAAGCCGAACAGATATTGTGTGTGATTCCATCAGCCGACAGAGTCTAAGGCTCTAATTTTCTGCATTAATTAGTCGTCTACTCTCATTTATTCAGCCAGAGTTTGAGGTCTAATCAGAAACCGGACTGCGTAGGGTTTGTTTTTGTCACAACGCTGCTGACTAGGTGATTAACATTTGAAAACTGGAGAAAAAAGGGGCAGAAAGTAAAATATGTATTTCTGGCAGGCAAACACTCTGGACATGGAGATGCTGGCCAAATCAACGTCAATAAAGCTCAGATCAATATTAAGCTCAAGAGCAAGATTTTATCGGTTGCCTAGTGGCTACATGACTGTTATATATTGTTGGTGCTGATGTTGGTGATCTGTACAACTGGCCACAGCTTTGGAAGATCTGGTCATAAATTACATATGAGGGGAAAATAATGTAAGTTTAAAGGCACAATATCTACGATGCCCTCTATATATGTGACCTCTACACTGCAAGGGGGCACATATTCAAAACAAACAAAGAAACAAAGGCATAGTTTGATGTTTATAATAGAACTTGATGGTTTGATGGTTGAAAACCACTATAGTAAGCATATTTAAGCTGCATAGAGGGTTACATAGAGGAAGAATACAGCTGAAGACAAAATTATTAGCCCCCCTGTGAAATTTAAATTTTTTTTTAGAATATTTCCTAAGTGATGTTTGACAGAGCAAGAAAATGTTTTCACATTATTTCCTATTATTTTTTTCCTCTAGAGTCTTTTTTTCTAAAGTCTGATTTCTTATAGTTGCTTGAATAAAAGAATTAAAAAATAAATAAATAAAAAACTGCTAAGGTCAATATTATTAGCCCCCTTAAGAAATTATTAGTTTGATTAGCTATAGAACAAACCACTGTTGTCCAATGACTTGCCAAATTAACCTAATTTGCTTGATTAACCTAATTAACCTAGTTATGCCTTTAAATTGCTTAATTTAAATTTAAATTGAGGATTAGTATCTTGCGAAACAACTAGTAAAATAACATGCACTGTCATCATAGCAAAGACAAAAGAAATTAGTTTGGACTTATGAGAAAGAATTGTTAATGCTCATAAAGATGGAGAAGGATACACACATTTATCAAAGCATTTTCAAGTGTCAAGAACTGCAGGGAGATGCATTATCATAAAGTTTAAAGAGACCAACACAGTGGAAAACAAGACGGGCAGAGGCAGGAAGTGAAAATTTTCAAAAACTTTGGAAAGAAAACTAGTGAGAGAGGTTTCTAGACCCAAGAACAACTGCCAAGACACTAGTGAATGACCTAGCCAAGTCTGGAATTGATGTCTCAACGAAGACAGTCACTAGAGCCCTGCACAGGAATGAACTGCGAGGTTGCCGACCAAGAAAGACTCCACTTCTAAAGAAGAAACACCTCCAAGCTAGAATGAAGTAAGCTAAGGACAACCTGGGGGAATGTGATACATACTGGAAACGTGTCCTTTGGTCAGATGAGACAAAACTAGAGCTTTTTGGCCATAGAGATGTTGCCTATGTTTGGAGAAAGAAGGGAGAGGCTTTCAACCCCAAGAACACCATTCCCACAGTGAAACATGGTGGTGGGAGTATAATGCTGTGGGGATGTTTCAGTGCGTTTGGAACTCAGAATCTCTTCAGGGTTGAAAGAAACATGAAAAAGGAAGACTATAAGAAGATTTTGAAAGACAACCTCAGACAGTCTGCAAGAAAACTTGGTTTGGGTCGACATTTTGTCTTCCGGCATGATAATGACCCAAAGCATACCTCACTTCTGGTGAAGAAATACCTCCAAATGAGCAAAGTGAGTGTACTTGACTGGCCTGCACAAAGCCCAGACTTGAATCCAATAGAAAATCTGTGGGGCACACTAAAGTCCAGCGTTTGTGCCAGAAGACCAACAAATCTGGAGGAGCTTGAGTGATTTGCTAAAGAATAATGGGCTGTCATTCCTCAGGAAACATGCTTGAAACTTGTTGAGAACTACAGCAAATGACTAAAGGCTGTTATCAAGTAAAAGGGATACACTATTGACTATTAACATCAGAGGGCTAATAATTTTGACCAGCAGAATTTTTTAAATTCTTGGTTATACATTTATTTCTATTTGTATTACATTATTACATTATTACATTATTGTGAGTTATTTGAAAAATAATGAAATATTTTATAAGGGGCTAATAATTTTGTCTTCAACTGTAAAAGCATGTACACAGATTCATAATCATTGGAAAAATGCATAAATGAAAAAATTACATCAAAACACAGCTCCAGCTTTAAATCTCAAGTACTAACCTACTGGAGTCCATCATACTTACATTGATTGAATTTAATCAGTGGACAGAAAATGGAGGTATAGAGGGAAACTAGGAAAGAAAGAAAGCCAGAGAGAGGAGGTGGCTTTCAATGGTCTCTTCACCCAAGATCTGCCAACATGCACCCTTACTCCTCAACTCCACAGGGATTCTGCTCTAACTTCCATCTGTGGTCACATAAACAATCACTGCCCTCACAACACCCTCACCCAGCTAATACACATGTAATTAGGATGATTAGGCAATGGAATTGGTAAAAAATAATTACCCTGAAATAGTTAATAACAAAAACATAACCTCAGCCCAGAGCTGCTGCATAGGCACGTAATCGAGTTTATTGATTTATAGAGAGTGTCACAAAAGTCTCCAAATCCCTAAACTGTCTGGTGTGGCTCCAGCTGTCAGTCACGCATATGATTCCTTAAATAATCAGGTCGTCAATTACGTCGCCAATCAGGTAGTCCTCAGGGAAGACATTGCAGATCCTTTAGATCAGAGATTGATGAGATTTCTACCTGCGAGGAACTGCAATTAACTGGAGGGTCTGCTTTAAACATCCTAATGAGTCCCCATTAAATTGATTTATAGAATCATTATCATCTTGCTATGAAAAGTAAAAAAGGTAGCATGGATAATACATAAGTCAAATCTTAAAAAGTACCTACTGCTTTCACATCAACGGGAGCAGACGGAATAAAAGCAATCCCTCAACCTCTGTGCGTTTAGAAGCCAGTCAAGTACAGCAGGACACAAAGAGCTTGTTTAGCTGATGAAAAGCCAGACGGTATTCAGAAACAAAGAATAAAAGCTACAGGTACTTCTCAGAAAAAAAGTCACGTCTCTGGCTTATCTAACTGGCTGTATTGCTGATTTTACGAGATTTGACATCAATGGACTTTATATAAAAGACTATCAAAATAGCTCATCTCATAACTCATCTCGAATGCAAAAAAAGGATATTTGAAAGAATTATCCATACTAATAACTATGCATGTCAAACAAACTGCGCTCCACATTGGAGATGTGATACAATTGATTTCAATAAAAATGTCATTATGAGATAGCTAAGCATGTTGAAAATGCATGTTTTTGTATGTGAAATGTCAAAGAAATTTAACGCCAGTGTGTCTATGACGCCTCAAAACTGCAGATGCAGAAGGGTTAACCAAATGGCCAATGTTCTGACAGCTAATTGTAATATTTGAAGGATGGATGCTACAGGATGTCAACATTGGCCAGGACACCACAGCTGTCAGTCCAGTGTTTTTGTACTGCACACAGATCAATCAAGAAACCCTTTATTTTACTCCACGACAGGATGAGACAGCATCCAGACGGCTCTGCCGAAGTCAAGCTGGCTGAAATCTGGATGAGAGGACCCCCCGCTAGCTTCATGTGAAAGTAGCTTCGCCACTGTTTTCTAATTAACATCAGTCTTTAGCACACCAGGTAGAAAGCCCCCTATTTGACAGGCTAATTAATCTGGAAACCTCGAGTGCCCACAGACTCTAGTGTAACTCCAACACTTAATCCTGTCAATAAAATGTCTCAACAGTAATGGACTATGGGGAAATAAGACCGGGATTCAATATAATTAATGCTAAGTTTAGAAACAGAGAATTTCCACTTGAAAAAAAGACTGAGAAGACACACTGTCAATATCTTTAATACTTTTGATAACTCTCTCTCTCTCTCTATATATATATATATATATATATATATATATATATATATATATATAGAGAGAGAGAGAGAGAGAGAGAGAGAGAGAGAGAGAGAGAGAGAGAGAGAGAGAGAGAGAGAGAGAGTATATTTATTGATTGATTGATTGATTGATTGATTGATTGATTGATTGATTTATACACAGTTCATTTTGATCTGTTTTGTTCTTTTGACACTGCTGAGACAAAGGCATACAAAACCAAGACTGGAGTTTGCCAAAATTTATGTGACAAAACCACAATCCTTCTGGGAGAATGTTCTGTGGACAGATGAGACAAAAGTAGAAAAAGTTTTTGGTAAAGGACATCATGGCACCGTTTACAGAAAAAGAAATGAGGCCTTCAAAAAAAAAAGAACACAGTCCCTACAGTCAAACATGGTGGAGGTGCAAAGATGTTTTGGGGTTGCTTTGCTGCTTCTGGCACTGGATGCCTTGACTGTGTAAACGGTATAATGAAATCTGATGATTACCAAAGAATTTTGGGGCGCAACATATCAAAAAGCTGTGTCTCCACTAGAGGTCATGGGTCTTCCAGCAGGACAATGACCCCAAACACACTTCAAAAAGCACTCAGAAATGGTTACAAACAAAGCGCTGGAGATTTCTGAAATGGCCAGCAATGAGTACAGATCTGAATCCCATCGAACACTTGTGGAGAGATTTCAATTATTTTTCCAAAGGGGGTGCTACAAAATGTTAAGTTAAGGGTGCCAATAATATTATTCAGTGCATTTTTTGAAATGTATCAGATTTAACTTTTCTTCTTTGTTTTTTTGTGTTGTTCCAAAAAAAAAAAAAAAAAAAAAAAAAAAAAAAAAAAAAAAAAAATATATATATATATATATATATATATATATATATATATATATATATATATATATGTACCAAAACATTTGCAACAATTTTCTCAGAGAAGGGTTGCATTTTCTGACAGAACTGCAAGGGTGCCAATATTTTTGGTCATGACTGTATAGTAATTTTAAATAGTTATATTAAATAGTTTAAAAATAGATTTTGCTGTAATTTGTATCAAATACATGAAGGCTTGGTGAGCAGAAGAGAATTCTTTAAAAAACATTAAAAACATTTGACTGGTATATTTATATTTTTACTAAAACATTTTATAATTGGAAAAACAGAGACTTAAAACAAGGAAAATAGTATATTACTATTAACAAAACTGTCAAAAATATAGTAAATATTCAAAACTTCACTCAGCCCAGTTTGTGGTAAGGTCAACACTATCCTGGAATAGTCCAAATTCAGATTACACAGAAATAAAAGAACACTTTTATTCAAACAACATTTAGCAATTTGAGGATTAACAAAATTATTCTCATTTCCTGCGGACATAAACCTACATGTATAATTAATATTCAATTTTTCGGTATAATGAGTGCATTTCTTTTGGACTGAGTCATAGTATTAATCACAGCACTGGTCCTGAGAGAAGCGTTTACGCATGACGAGCAATTTCACTAAAGGGACCGCCTAAAGCTAACATCGCTTTCATCTCGTATGAAGAAGCATTGTGGCAAAGACACTTGAAAACTAAGCTGATAGGGGCTTGGTTGGGTCATCGCCTGCCTCTCACTTAGCTCATTTATCGCTCTGTCGCATCAGCTTAAGTCTCCATCCCCGTGAGTGCCGTCCAATAGACCAATCATATTTCACACGGGAGGAAAACCAAAATGTGAGAAAAGGCCACTTGAATAATTGAGGCGAAGGGTGAATTATCTTGAGCAATACTAGCATGCACAGTCTGGGGTAAAAATGTATTTTCCGAAAGTATGTGGAACACAGGACAACAAACAGTTTAGAGAACCCAATAATATATGGGAATGTCATGTTTTTATGGAAATTGACATTTGGTTGTGTTAGGGGCTTTTTATAGTGGATTTACATCACTGGTATCACTCAATATGGAAAAGTAAATCGATATGTAATTGCTGTGTAATTGCATATGCCACAGGCAATAAATCACAGGAGAGAAATATTTTGTACGTAAATTCGATTTGGAAGTGTCAGCTACCACACAAGCAAACCCTGCAGAACTGTACACTGTCCTCCTTCCATGTTACATTGAACAAGTGCTAGCAGAGCTTTCAGAAACTAAATATAACACGAGAAGAGCACTGAGCAGAACACATCTCAGTAGCATTAGTGTGAAGCTAAGAGCCTCTTTAAGTTTCACATATGTATGGACCTCTACACAAAGAACATGAGATATTAATAAATAGGGCTACATTATCTAAAACTAAGCCTGAAAGCAACTTTAAAAAGCTCTGAGCAGTGAGGAAGTAAAGAATCACAATGTTTCTTTCACTAATGACTCATGCTAGCTAACTCTTACCATTACGAGAATTGACTAGATAAGAACAAAGAGTAAGAAAAATCAATGGAGACAGCTGAGACATGATGCTGCCTAATGAAGCCTGACGTCTGTTTCCTCTGTTTTCATGGTGAAATGAAAAATTACAGATTTGTTTGGCAAGCAGCTGGTTGAACGATTTCTATGACATGGGTGGTTAATGTAAAACATAATGAGATGTGTTATAAAATGCTATTTCAGATTACAGCCTCCTTTGTTCTTGAGCATATGAGCTAGAGATGTGCATTTGGGTCATTTTGACTGCTCAAGTACTCTGGGTGAGGTTGATGGGTAGCCAGTCTAAGTTTGTATGTATCAAACTGATGTCTTCAGCCACCGACTCATGTCTCTTCACAGAGAACTATGTGTTTGTAAGTGTGTCAAGTTAGAAATAATTTTAAAAACTGTGTTTACGTCATTTCATATATCCATTTTTGAACTCATGAGTTCCCAACCAAAGTACAAACCAAATACAGTTGAGGTCAAAAGTTTACATACACACTTGGCAGAATCTGCACAATGTTAAGTATTTTACCAAAATAAGAGGGATCATACAAAATGTGTGTTTTTTTATTTAGTACTGACCTGAATAAGACATTTCACATAAAAGACATCTAAATGTAGTAGACAAGAAAAAATTATATTTGAATTTATAAAAATGACCCTATTTAGAAGTTAACATACACTTGCTTCTTAATACTGTGTTGCTACCTGAACGATCAACATTTGTTTTTTTGTTTAGTGATAATTATTCATGAGTCCCTTGTTTGTCCTGAACAGTTAAACTGATCACTGTTCTTCAGAAAAATCCTTCAGGTCCCACAAATTCTTAGGTTTTTCAGCATTTTTTGTGTATTTGAAACTCTTTCCAAAAATGACTGTATGATTTTGAGATCTTTTCACAATAAGGACAACTGAGGGACTATTCCTGCAACTATTACAGAAGGTTCAAGTGCTCACTGATGCTTCAAAAGGAAACATGATGCATAAAGAGCTGGGGGGTGAAAACTTTTGAATTTGAAGATCAGGGTAAAATTAACTTATTTTGTCTTCTGGGGAACATGTAAGTTCCTTCTGTAACTTTAGAGGGACAGTACTAAATGAAAAAAATATGATATTTAGGCAAAATAAAAAAACACCGCTGGCTCTGCATCATTTTCCTCTCTGGAGCATCAGCGCGCATTTGAGCCTTCTGTAAAAGTTGCATATGAGTCCCTCAGTTGTCCTTAGTGTGAAAAGATGGATCTCAAAATCATACAGTCATTGTTGGAAAGGGTTCAAATACACAAAAATGCTGAAAAACCTAAGAATTTGTGGCACCTGAAGGATTTTTCTGAAGAACAGCAGGCAGTTTAACTGTTCAGGACAAACAAGAGAACTATTAAACTATCAAAACAAAAAAAACAGCTGTGGATCATTCAGGTAACAACACAGTACTAAGAATCATGCGTATGTAAAATTTTGAACAGGATCATTTTTGTATAAATTCAACTTTATTTTCCTTTGTGGACTATATGTAAACATCTTTTATGTGAAATATCTTATTCAAGTCAGTACTAAATAAAAAAACAGCATTTTGTATGATCCCTTTTAATTTGGTAAAATAATTCACATGAAAGTAAACTTTTGACCTCAATTGTACTTAGTTAACCCAAAAAATTAAAATGAAAGGCCTATCATTTATTCAGTTACTTCTCTGGAAAACAAAAGATAATTAGAAGAATGAGTTTTGGTTAGGGCTGGGTAAAAAATAATGTTTTCTCCATTTTAATTGAATCACATTTATACCAAACAATATTGATTGGCACATGAACTGATCATCTCTGCTTTAATACCAGTTACAGCACAAAATTAACATGTTAAAAGAAATGCTAAAAGTAAGAGTACAACTTACTGAAATCCGTATCCTGTCTCATGTAATCACTCAATCAGTGTATCAACCACGCAAAGACGTAACAATGTCATGTAACGCCATATTTACCTCAGAAAAAACATATTCCGTGACCAAAAACTCATTAGTCAGCTAGAAAAAAGTTTTACATTTTGCTAAATTTTTGACCCATACATTCATTATAATCTTTACTGTTCTTCAGTGTTTAATTTATGCTTGAATAAATCTGTCAGGTTTTTATGACAGCCTCCATTTAAATGTTTATATTTCAAAAACTATTTTGAGTAGAAATATAATTATGTAGTTGTAACTTTATTATTACAAAAACTTAATTAAACTTTTAAACGGTAGTGTACATATGTAGTACCAACTGACTCTCATGTATATTTTGCAGCATAAGTCCAGTTTTTATTTTCTTTGAGAAATTTGTCATGTACTGTACTTGTATGTATCTAAAATAATCAATATCGAATCAAAACAGATATCGAATCGTAACGCAACACTGTGAATCAGAATCAAATCTTGAAATTTCTATCAAAACCCAGCCCTAGTTTTGGTAACCAAAACAAAAAAAAGTTCTCATAATATTTTCTTTTTTGTTTCACAGAAAAAAAAAGAAGGTCATACATGAGGTAGAATAAATGATGACAGAGCTCTCCCATTAGACCCATGCCATCAGTCTCACATACACTCAGCTGTCCATGTAAATGTTTTTACCACTGCAGAACATTTGCAGTATCTTCATGCTCCATATACATCAACCATGAATTTTAATATCTCTATGGGGAAGTACGATTGATGACAGGAAGCATAACGTTTCTATTTATGAGCTCTTACCCTGCGCCTGGTCGATGTGGCCCAGGGTTTCTATCTGTTCAACGAGATCATTAGAGTTCCACTGACTCATCCCCAGAAGCATGGCCGTCTTCCCCTCCAGTACCTCTGAAAGACATCACACACAAACACACATTCAGTATATGATGAGAATGAGACAATCAATCATGTAGCTCATTGGCAGGGTAATGCTATGCTCATTTCAGCTCTGAAAAGGGGAATGCAGCAGTGCATCAAAGACTATTAAGATTCATCGAATTATCTTTAAATACAGCTCGAGCTATAAAGTGATGTCCGACTAATGAGCACAGAGCGAGCGATCAGCCACTCCGCTGGTCCTTGTGAGACAGCCCCTGAGTGCTTGATGGAGGACTCGGCTGTGTGGTTCACAGCGTGTGACAGCGAACTGCAAGCCCAATGCCGTGACGGATCTCGCTGGGCCGGTATTTTGGTGTGGAAGAGAGGTTGTGACAGGGCTCAGTTAGGCCTGCTCGTCTGCATCACCCACTCGAGCCGATCGGCCGCCGTTTGTCTCACGCTATTCGCTAGACTGTCAGTTGAATTGTTTTTTGAGTTGGCTCAAACAAGGGTAGGCAAACATACACATGCACGCTCACAGAAACAATGCGAGAGAAGCTTGGAGTTGAGAGACGAAGGGTTTTAAATCATAATCCAAATACTGGCGGTTACTGAGTCGTGTCGAATGGAACGGCGCTTAGAGAGAGCTGGAAGAACATAGATCTTCTGAAGTGTGAAATGTGCTTAGCACAAAGAAGAGCAACGACAGCAGCCCTGCTCCTGAAGGAGAGACAACCACCTATTTCAGTAAATAAAACAAATAAACTGCTAACACACAAGGGTCTGCCAGCGGATGGATGACAGCAAAAAGTGGAAGCTGAAAGGAGAAAAAGAACAATGTAAAAATGAGTGGATGAGCTTTGCAGAAGATTTCATTTTAAAGTATTTAGCAAATTCTGCAACGAAAAAAGTTCATGTAATGTACACTGAATTATTTGATACTAGTTCCTATGGAGGTTAGTGATGTGCAAAACTATTTTTAGGAAAAGGAGGCCTAACAAAATGCATTTTTAGGTCTGTCAAAATAACTAAAATGTATTTAATCATATGTATTTACTTATTTAGAAAAGCACTTTTAATCAAATTTGAAAATGTTTATCTTCAGATTAGTGCTGTTAAGCGATTAATCATGATTATTCGCATTCAAAACAAATGTTTTTGTTTAAATAATGTATGTGTGTGTACTGTGTGTATTTATTATGTGTATATATAAAGACACACACATACAGTATATACTTTGAAAAATGTTTACATGTATATATTTATATAATTTATATAAATATTTAATATATAAACAACATATTTTTCTTAAATATATACAGGTATGTGTGTGTATTTAAATATACATAAGAAATATACACAGTACACACATATTTTGCAAACTAAATCTTTTATTTTGGATGCGATTAATCACAATTTATCATCTGACTACAGCACAACTTGAGAATTATATATATAATATTAACACAGGGCAGAAAGAATAAAAAGGTTAAGATTATAAAAAGGTTATATTTATTATAAAGTATAATAATTATACTTAATTTACAATACAATTACAATAAACACAACTTATTACTTGCTTTAGCTTCAGTACAGTAAGAATATAAAAGTCAAAACATAGTACTAACTTGAATAATGGATGATATTACCATAATCGTCACAATATGACGTCATTTTATTTCACAGTAACAATATATATATATCATTATATGGTTATTTTTGCTTTAAATAAGGTCTTTATGATATCGAAATGTACATTTCATAATTCTTGTCACCAGTGTCAGTATCACAAAAAACCACTAGCCTAAATAAAAAATAAATAAACTCAAGCTCACTGAAAACAAGTAAATAGTCAGCGATTAAATAAGAATAAAATACTAATTACAAGCAATAGAACAAAAACTACAGTAGAATAAATAAATAATGCTACATACATTGTATGAAGTAATCAAATGTATAAAAACGCTGCATATACTTCACTGTGTAAATTAAATATATATTTCTTCTTATTAAAGTTACACAAGTGATTTAGTCAAGAGCAGTGAGAGATTTTCTCTCTTTTGTTGTTTACTTAACGTGAACGACAGACAGCAGGAACACTGGACTGCTGTCACTTTAAGAGCTTCGAGGATCCAATATACTGTTACACGTTTTCTTTCTCAGCTGTTAAGACCTAAATGACTGTGTTTATAAGAACACTTGCAAATACGGGCATTCTGACACATAGAAGTGTGTGAATTTAACCATTTAATGCCTATAAAGTGGCAAAAATAAAATATTCAATACTCAATAATTTTAATAAAATATTAAATATTCAATACTCTATGACCGACTTCACATACGCGCACCTCTCTGACAGCACTCACAAACAGTTGAGTGAAACAAATGAGTTCTATTTCGCTGCTGATTACATTCTAGTGGCTTAAAATCACTTGCTTTAAAGGAACACTCCGCTTTTGAAAATAGGCTCATTTTCCAACTCCCCTGGAGTTAAACAGATGAGTTTTACTGTTTTCGAATCCATTCAGCCCATCTCCGGGTCTGACGGTAGCACTTTTAGCATAGCTTAGCATAAATCATTGAATCTGATTAGACTGTTAGCATCTCGCTCAAAAATGACCAATGTTTTTCCTATTTAGAACTTTACTCTTCTGTAGTTACATCGTGTACTAAGATCGACAGAAAATGAAAAGTTGCGATTTTCTAGGCTGATAGCTGGGGACTATATTCAAGCGCTGCGTAATATCATTGCGCCTGCTGCACCCATGGTACGGCAGCAGAGCTCCTTGATTATTACGCTGGAATGAGAGTGTTCCTATTCATATCAGCCTAGAAAATCACAACTTTTAATTTTCTGTTTGTACACAATGTAACTACAGAAGAGTTGAGTTTTAAATAGGAAAAATAGGAAAAAACTCTTTGGTCATTTTTAAACGAGATGCTAATGGTCTAATCAGATTCAATGATTTATGCTAAGCTATGCTAAAATTGCTAACGGCAGACCCGGAGATCGGCTGAATGGATTCAAAAACGGTAAAACTCTAGTGGAGTTGGAAAATGAGCCTATTTTCAAAAAAAGTGGAGTGTTCCTTTAATACTGCAATGCTTAGATATGTGAGCAAACATTACCTTTTTGTAAACAACTAGCACAGCAATGTCACGTAAACGTTTAACCGCAAAAGAGACGATAGTCCAAAATCTCTACAAGTTGACAAATTGCTACTGTCTTTACCGTGTCTACTGGTTTATCGCCCACCCCTACTTAAAACGTCTTCCCAAAACACACTGCACTTCATTATGCAAAACATTGTGAAAATTGACAACCAAATCTGAATTTGTACACAGATCAACGATTTAAAAAGATAACAGAATAACGTGCTGACAGAGATATTTAGCAAATAAATTCTCTTTTATTACACAAAACTATCACAGACTTCAAAACACAGAGCCGAATTGCATAACAACTGGAACTGCTCACAGCAGGAGTTCTGGAGTCCAACCATAATTGTCCTGAAAAGTAATGTTGAAGGCGGAATGTTTGTTAAACAAGCTGTGTTTGACGCCTGTAGCGGCAGTGCTTTAAAGAGAATGAATTTAGGGAAAGAAGAAACAACTTCTCCGAGAATTTATTTGGCTGACAGTCTAACAGTAAGCGCAAACACTGCCAGGATGCTAAATCATTTGTGTCTCTTGATTTAACGCGTTAAAGAACATTTATAAAATATTAAAACTGTTGAACATAGGTTTAAAAAAATCTACATTAATTAGCCAACCTCACTAAACAAACATGACTAATGAAGAATAAAATCCCTGAGCTAATAACTCAAAATACTTTTGAGGAAAAAAAAGTGCATGAAAGGACTAAAAGACAAGCAGTCCATAAAGGTGTGGAAACATTTTGACTGGAGGTTATTAAAAGAGATTAAAAAAACTTTAGAAGCAATCAAAGTAAATTTCATGAATTCTAGAAAGACCTTCAGGTAATGAGTTCATGGAGGCCCAGAGCTCATCCATTAACATTTTTCAACTCTTCTTTTACTCTTAAATACAGACAAAGATAGGAGTCAAAGGACATGTCCATGTGGGCTGAAAGATGGTCAAACACTTCTTTTTCAGCTGTTCCTATTTCCAGTTCTCTCCAACGAACCTCTTCAGTATATAAACCAAATTTGCAACACAAGCCAGCTGGGAGCATATTTTTTTTTTCTCTACATGTTGTAAATTATGTTTACATGTAATTACATGATACATGATTTACATGATAGGCAAAACGAGAGCCTCAGTCTCCATTCACTTTCACTGTATGAAAATAAAATGCAAATCTATAGCCAGCTTCATTAAAAGTTAAAATTAGGAAAACAAGCTATGCACAGCCTTCATTTTTCACATATTTTGTCCAACTGATACTTTTTTCATGACAACAAGGATATGACCATAGATGCCTGTGGCTGTCAAGAGGCAAAGAACATAAGACAGCGTTGTCTGTCTGACACAGTTTCAGGAAAACAGGCTTTTCCTGGAAAATCTTCCAAATGGAGGCCCATATTTGGTTATGAAAATCACACGCCTTGACCTTCTTCCTAACACTGGGGTTTAAAACTGCAACACAAATACTAAGAAGAAATGGCTTTTCCTTGTGTGATTGGATGTGACACTGTTTTGTAATGAGAATAAAAAACTTGGACATTTGTCTATGCCACGATTTAACATTCAACAGACCATTATATGTGCAATGAATTGCCTAAATTAAAATAAAAGACAAGCTGTCAACTCACAGATGGCTAATGATATTCATAAAATGATAAAAAGTCCCAATGCTAAGATGCTATTTTCAATTAACAGGGTCTTTACATATATAAATCTAAGGTAACATGATTTTAGATATGCCTAGAAGTTATAAATAGCTGATTTCTTAGTTGATTTGTCAGTGCAGATGAATCTTGCATGCAAAGGACCAAGGGCTACCCGACTACAGAGAACAATCAATGCAACACAGAAACACTTCAGCTCAAAATGCAAAGCCTGTGTAGGTAATGCTAATCAATTAGCATTAAGAGTCACAATGAGTGACTGCAAATGCATAAAGCAATCGGTCTCCAGTTGACATTTGCAGTTTTAAACGAGGGTCCGATCTTATTCCAGGCTGTACAAATGGAGTCTGTTTAAGCACACTGACAAACCTCATTACTCAAATGCACACGCTCCAATAACAGACCTGAATTAACCTCCTTAGACATTTGCCAACATGTCAGTTAAAAATGATTCTGAACGCACTCATTCATAATCAAAACAGCTTTGTCCTTAAAGGCCCCATGACAAGACTTAAGTGTTGAAGTATTTCCTATTAAAAGTTGTTTTACATGGTTACACTTCTCAGATTGCTCTCTTTAGAGAGAGACACTCCATGATGCGACTTGAAGGAGATCAACCCAGCGGATATGAGGGGCATGGACAGGGCAAGTGAGAGTGTGACACGTGTGAAAGGGGCTCATGTGTCACGGAGGTGAAGGCAGGCCGACAAAGCTGGAACCATGATGAGCCTCAATTTCCCTGCCGTTCGGCACTCTGATCATCTGTAGCGCACACTGACTGACAGGGGTCAATCTCACAGGTCATTGAAGAGGAGTCAACAACAGCCAGAGTATCCACACAGACCCACAGAGACGTATATTCACAATCGCCACCTCTGTGGTTTCACAAACACACCTCTGCAGTGTCGCTCACACAAAAAGCCATTAAGTTCGCACTCCAAGCATGAGCCAAAACACTTGACTGTGGCTCTCCTGACAAAAGTGATTGCTAAGCAAACACTCAGCCACTAGAAAACAACATTTAAGTGTGCACAATATTTCTTTTGTCATTTCTGAAAGAGTTCCCACTGGTCATAACAAGTCTGCAGTGGAGACAATTATCGACAATGATTTGAATCATGACAAGTTTAACCCTTTAAGCCCTGAGGGCATTTTTGTCTCACCGAAGATGATGTATTTTCTGAGTGACATACACAAAAATAATGACTCATACCTCAAAAACTCTAGCAAGGAGAGTTGAAAGGTTGGTATCATATGATAGAAAAAGCTGCCTTAAAACTGCATGCAAGTATTTATTATTTCTAGGCCACATTTAAAGCAGTGTCAGATTTGTATCAAGTTCAGCAGCTGCAGCTTTTAAAGTAACAGCAGCCAAAACATCATAATAACCAGCTGCTGTGATAATCAATGTATCATAATCAAAGAACAAAATTAAAAAGAGGAAATTAATAACTTCTTTAGTTTTAAGCTTTATGTTTATATAAGTTAGTGTTTGATAACTTTAGGCTATATTTTCTTGCTGTAAGGCACAGGTATATGACATTTATTATAATAGGTTTATGTAAAGATTGTTTCAAGTTTTGCTCAAGTGATAGCTCACAGTTATACTGTAATGTTGAATGGTTATATTCAGTGGTTAAATATTAGGAAAAAAACTCACAGAGACAGTTGAAATCAGTGATACTTGCCTTCAGTAATTTAAAAAAAATGGCATTAAACAAATATAAAAATATATACATTCTTTATGTTGTTTCTACATTAAAAGCATGAATGTAAAATTATTGCAATATAAAACTCTAATTAAAAACTTTAATGTCAGGGAGGATTAATAACAATTAATTTCAGCAAAAATGTACGATTAATTAGTTATGATTGACACCACTTGTATAAATACATTTAAAAAGTTTATTAATGATTTATCTACTACTCTTTCTAAATGATCTTATAACCACTGATGACAACTAAATAACTGATTTGTAAATAATGTAATACTTAATTTTTTAAAAAAGATAAATTAATCCTTAATAAAGTATGAAAATACAAATATTAAATACATTATTGATGTGCTCATAATTTTAGAACAAAACGTTTATACACTGTAAAAAAAAAATTCCATACAATTTACAGTAGAAAACCGGCAGCTGTGGTTGCCGGAATTTTACAGTAAAAAATGCGGTAGCAACGTTTTACAGTTTACGCTTTTCAGTTAAATTTACAAGTAAATACCGTAATTTCATTAACTGATATAATTGTAATGAACCAATCTACTGAAGTACTAAAATCTGTTTTATAACACATATAGAAGGTGCACAGTGTCATTCACACAAACACTAAACACCATCATGGTAACACACATGAAACTGAAATAATGCAATAAACATTCTTTTACCAACATTAGATGTAACATACAACCCTAATGTACAAAACCGCTAAGAAAAACACTAAGAAGAAAGAGATATTTCAACAAAAAAATAAAAATAAAAAATTTAAAAAAATGTAACGCAGGGAATTCTGGGAATGTCATTCACTGTAAATTTTTCAGTCTTTTACCGTTAACCATTTAACAGTTTTGAACTGTAGCATTGTTACAGTTTTTTACTGTTAAATTCACAGTAATTTTTACAGTGTATAGCTAATGTGTGTTAAGGTAGGGATAATGCTTTATAAGTGGCTAATAGACTTTTTATTAATCCTTAACTAATGGTTCATAGCGTGCAGTTATTATAAAGTGTTACCAACATTTCTTCTCACTATCAATGTTAAAAACAAAGTGCTGCTTAATGTTTTTGTTTAAACTGTATTTTTCAGGAATATTTGATTAATGGAAAGTTCAAAAGAATAACATTGGAAATAGAAATGTTTTGTAATATTATAAATGTATTCACTGCCACTTTTGATCAATTGAATGTGTCTTACAGAATAAAACTGTTTTCAAAAATAAAATAAAAAATACTGAGTGACCCTAACCGTTTGAACAGTAGAACATTTCAAAATTGAATTTAAACTGACCCATTCACCACACTAAGAGGAAGTAAGCAAAAATAATCAATTTGATGTATAACTAAATTATATCTAATTCTTTCCTGATTCACAAAATGAGGATTTAAATATATTTAGAAAGATAAGAACACACTGTGTACTCTGAAAAGTTTGGCAATCACTGTCATAGTCCTTGGTAAACAACTTAGTGCTGGTCCCCTCTGTGCCTCCAGCCTTGGTTATCCTCTCAGCATATTCCCTATAATGCACTGTGACAGTATAATACATTTCTTCAAAGTCCCTTTAAGGCAAGTCATTTCAGTCAGTGGTCATCTTGGTAATGCGCTTGAGCAGTTATTTTTCTGTGTGGGCAACAGTGTCACCATAGTGTTCTAGCATAAACAAACCCTCCTATCATTAACATTCAAAAATAAAGCTAATGCTGAATATTTATTTCAACAACTGTATATTAAGCGTCATGACATCTCCCTTTCATTTTTCTACTACTGGTCATGCTTATTCTTCTCTAGAACTGAGAAAAAAAATATATATATTATCACAATTTTGAATGGTAGTGCATATAACACAACGCAAGTTCATCTAAACGAAGCCTAATGATGAAATATAATAAAAACGAGCCAAAAACACATTGGGGAACTATCTGGCATGTTCCCCATTCCATCCTGCTGCAACATCTGGACTTTAATTGAGGTTCTGTGTTGTGTGGTAAAGCGGGGGGCTCATTAAGAATGAATGAGAAATGCGTCTCATGAAAGTTAGATGTGGAAACATGCAGGATACTGATTACATTATACACTGCTACAACCCACTCTTAAGTTTTTACTAATATGGGGGAGATGGAGCTCAGAGAGACTATGTGAATAAATTATAGAGCAGAATAATTTCATCTTGAACACCAAAACAATCAAAGTTACTCATTTGGAGAAGTGACTCAAGAGACGATGTGATCTAGTTCGCACTTATAATGGAAAATCCTCTGTTTTAGTCACACCTCCATCCAATAACCAAATGTTTGCAGCTGCGCTGGAACTCGACTACCTCAGATTTGGAAAAAAATTAATATAAAATGGTAAGGAACTGCCCACATGCTCATACTCCATTCACATTTAACATCAACATGGACTGAGAACTGACCTCTATTTATTTACAATTTATTTTTCTAATACACTCCTCAATGATTTAGTTTCTCGTTTTAATGACTTAATTTCTTGTAATAATTACTTAATTTCTCATTATGATTTAGTTTTTTGTAATAATAAGAAACTTTCTTATAATAAATGACCTAGTTTTTTCGTAATAATAATTTATTTTCTCATATTAACAACTTAATTTCATGTAATTACTTATTTTCTCGTAATAATGACTTACTTTCTCGTAATGACTTAGTTTCACGTTATAATGACTAAATTTCTCGTAATTACTTAGTTTCTCATAATAATGACTTAGTTTCTTGTTATAATGACTTTATTACGACTAATTAGAAATTTTCTTGTAATAATGACTTAATTTCTCGTAATAATGAGAAACATTCTTAGTTTCTTGTTATAATGACTTAGCTTCTCGTTATAATTTCTCATTATGACTTAGTTTCTTGTAATTAGAAACTTTTTTTAGTAATAATGACCTAATTTCTCATAATAACGAGAAATATTCTCATAATATGACTTAGTTTCTCGTAATAATGAGAAACCTTCCGATAATAACATCATTTCTCGTAATAACTACTTTTCTCAATAATGTTTCTCATATTAATAAAAAATTTTTTTGTAATATCTTAGTTTCTCAAAATAATGACTTAGTTTATCTTAATAACGACTTAGTTTCATGTTATCATGACTAAATTTCTCGTAATTACTTAGCTTCTCATAATAATGACTTATTATATGACTTATCTCGATATAATTCATTTCTCGTTGCGACTAATTAGAAACTTTCTTGTAATAATGACTTAATTTCTCGCAATAATGAGAAACATTCTCATAATGACTTAGTTTCTCGTTATAATGACTTAGTTTCTTGTAAAAAATTACTTTGTCTCTCATAATAATGAGAAACATTCTCATAATAATGACTTTTAGTTTCTCATAATAATGACTTAGTTTCTCGATATAATGATTTAGTTTCCCAAAATAATGAGAAACTTTCTTGTAATAATGACCTAATTTCTCGTAATAATGACTTAATTTCTTGTAATAACGAGAAACTTTCTCATAATAATGGCCTAATTTCTCGTAATAATGAGAAACATTCTCATAATAATGACTTACCCCCGGTTTCACAGACAAGGCTTAAGCTTAGTCCTAGGCTAAAATGTAAGTCTGAGCTTAAAGAAACTTGCACTGACTGATCTAAAAATATATCAGTGCCTTTGTTTTGTCTCAAGATTTATGCCAGTAATGTTTTTTTAAGCACCCTTATAAAAATTACTTAAATGTCCTAATTGAACTATGACGTAATCCTGTCAGTGAAACCGGGCCATAGTTTCTCGTTAAAATTACTTATTTTCTCGTTATAATTACTTATCTTCTTGTAATAATGATTTAATTTCTCGCAATAATGAGAAACATTCTCATAATAATGACTTAGTTTCTTGGTAAAATGACTTATTTTCTCATTATAATGACTTAGTTACTTAGTTTCTTGTAATAATGAGAAACATTCTCATAATAATGACTTAATTTCTAGTTATGACTAAGTGTCTTGTAATAATGACTTAATTTCTTGTAATAATGAGAAACATTCTCGTAATAATGACTTAGTTTCTCGTAATGAGAAATGTTCTCATAATAAGACTAAGTCTAAGAGTCTAAGTCTAAGACTAAGTCTCATTTCTATGAGAAGGTTTCTCATTATTACAAGACAAGTTATATATATATATATATATATATATATATATATATATATATATATATATATATATATATATATATATATATATATATATATATATATACACACACACACACACACACACAATTACTTTTTAACTCATTATTATAAGAAAGTTTCTTAATAAAAGTAGATACTAATTCATAATTATGAGAACATCCATTTAAGCCACATTAGTGAAAACAAAATGAATTGTGATGAGCATAAAACGTATGCTCAATTTGCTGTCCCTGCATGGTAAGTTGCTTCGGATAATAGCGTCAGCTAAATGTAAATGCTTCCTATAAAGAAAAGATTATGGACAGTTGCAATGCTGAGGAAGGTAAAGTGAAGCCCAGTCAATTTAGATTCAAATTTTGTTTAAAGGTAGCATTTTGCTGAGGACGCAAACCTTGAGCTATTTATTGTATGGGCCTCAGTTGGCCCGCTAGTGCAGGGACACTTACTGTATGAGCACATACAGTTTTCATCATGTTGATTGTAAAGACTTGTTATTTAGACAAGCAAAACACAGTAATATTAAATCAAGGCTTGCTACATGATAGAGAACAGACTACACTGTTCAATCTTATTCAAGCCACAGTTTAGCATTTGTGTTCATCATAAAAAAGGTCTACAAATCTATCCCATACAAGTTTACAGTTTTTTTTAGTGCATACTTCAGAGGAATACATCCATAATGATGTGAGGCACCTGTAATAGACAGCATATGATGGACATTAAAAGAGAGAAAGAGATGGAGAGAGTAGAGCACAGATGCTGAGAGCTGAAGCCATCAGGTTATCACAAAGGATTGGAAATAAGTGACACTTACCCCGGGCATCAAAAAACTCATCATCCGAGCTGTCAACAGATTCCTGGGCGATGTTCTGCATGCGCCAGTGAGAAGCACTGAGCTTGCGGAGGGTCGCTAAGAGGAGAACATGAAAAAGATACGATCAAACTAAAGGTCACAACTGATGCATGCAATTACAGAGCATTGTGTGACTAATTAATTAGACATGCATGATGACAGCATTATTTAATATTACGATGTGAAGGCATCCAAAGGAATGGAACGGCTGAAGAATTAATTGAAAGCATGTTTTTTAATTAAGACTGGGTAATGTGGAAATCAAAGTGTAAAATTTGAGATGCAGAAATCAAAATGAGAGTGCAGATCATACTTAAGACTACTCTTCAAAAGCTTGTTTCTAACCTTTTGATCTAAAAATTTATACTCAAATGCTTGAAATTAGACATAAATATACACACACACAGACACATTAAAGGGATAGTTCACCCAAAAACTGTCATTAAATACTCACCCTCATGTCGTTCCAAACCTGTAATTACGATATTTTTTATGAAATTTGAGAGCTTTCTGACCCTGCATAGACAGCAACGCAACTAACACATTTAAGGCCCAGAAAGGTAGTAAGGACATTGTTAAAATAGTCCATGTGAAATTAGTGGTTTAACCTTAATTTTTATGAAGCTACAAGAATACTTTGTGTGTGCAGATAACACAAAATATTACAAAATTTTCATTTTTTGGGTAAAAAAAAATCCCTTTAACCCACCCACACCCACATATAATTGACGTCAAAAGTTTACATACACCTTGCAGAATCTGCAAAATGTTATTTATTTACCAAAATGCAAAATGCATGTTATTTTTTATTTAGTACTGACCTGAATAAGATATTTCACATAAAACATATAGTCCACAAGAGAAAATAATAGTTGAATTTATAAAAATGACCCCGTTCAAAAGTTTACATACGCTTGATTCTTAATACTGTGTTGATACCTGAATGATCCACAGCTGTGTTTTTTTGTTTAGTGATACTGTTTGCCCTGAACAGTTAAACTGCCAGCTGTGTAGAAAAATCCCTCAGGTCCCACAAATTCTTTGGTTTTTCAGCATTTTTTGTGTATTTGAACCCTTTCCAACAATGACTGTATGATTTTGAGATCTATATTTTGTGGGACTGAGGGACTCACATTTAACTATTAGAGAAGGTTCAAACGTTCACTGATGCTTCAGAAGGAAACACAATGCATTAAGAGCCAGGGGTGTAAACTTTTGAACAGAATGAAGATGTGTACATTTTTCTTATTTTGCCCAAATATATATATATTTTTTTTTATTTAGTACTACTCTTCAGAAGCTACAGAAGATACTTACATTTTTCCAGAACACTAAATAAAATTTACCTTCACCCCTCAGCTCTTAATGCATCATGTTTCCTTCTGAAATCATCAGTGAGTGTTTGAACCTTCTGTAATATGTGCATGAGTCTCTCAGTTGTCCTCATTGTGAAAAGATGGATCTCAAAATCATACAGTCATTGTTGGAAAGGGTACAAATACACAAAAATGCTGAAAACCCAAATAATTTGTGGGACCTGAAGGATTTTTCTGAAGAACAGCAGGCAGTTTAGCTGTTCAGGACAAACAAGGGACTCATGAACAACTATCAGTAAACAAACACAGCTGTGGATCATTCAGGTAACAACACATTATTAAGAATCCAGTGTATGTAAACTTTGATCTGAATCATTTTTATAAATGTAACTATTATTATCTCTTGTAGACTATGTGTATACGTCTTTTATGTGAAATATCTTACTCAGGTCAGTACTAAATAAAAAATAACATGCAATTTGTATGATCCCTCTTATTTTGATAAAATAATTAACATTTTGAAGACTTATTCTGCATTATTCTATTTTAATTCTACACTCACGCATCCATATATATGCAGGTGCTAATGTTTGACTGGTTGTGCAATTGCTGCCACTATTAATTTAAAATGAACCAGCATTACGGTATTGAAAAGCACTGTGAGGTGTCTCATGCTTTGAAAAAAAAAAACTCTTTCTAGAAAAATCAGGATATGCACAAATGAACACAAATTCAATGGCTGAAGACAGAATACTTGTCAACTCTGTGTTATATTAGTGAGGCAGGTGGTGTAACATCTTTTTGTTGTAAAGATGACAGTAAGGAGCAAACGGCAAAGATCTGAATTATATTCTGTCTTTCACACAAGATGCTTCTGCCAGCAAATTATGACAGCTATTATATTATCCAACTTTGCACAAATCATTAGTACTGACGGCATAAAAATCATCTCCAACTAATGACGTGCTCACAAAGCATAGTCACAATAATCTGGGCCTTTTGGAACAACATGTTCTAATAATCATTGAAGCCCTGGGCTGTTTAAATCTAAAGTTAATAACTTTCTAATCTAATGACAGATAGCGGCAATAATGCAAATTACAAATCAGTGCAAGTCAAACGAAAGTTATCCTCTCCCAATCATATTAAGTGGGCCACGATTTAATAATTATAGATCGGCGTCATTGTGAGTGAACATATAGCGATGGGGATTTTTGATGCTTTATAGCGCAGCAAATTGCCTCTTTACTCAAAGTATTAAATCACTGCATCATAAGTAATGTAAATCCAGTAATTCACGCAGCCAGGCTTAGTGAGCTCACTGCTGCATTCAGAAGGCTTAAAATCAAAGCACACTGAAACAAGCACAACAAAGAAATCCAACTGTAATCACTTAAACAATTTTATTTATATTGATTCATTTAGCAGATGCGATTTACAAATGATTACAAAAAATACCACCACAAGAGACTAATTTCAGTCTCGGCAGTGCCACAGAAAAAGATTTTGCCCATTTGCTTGGCATTACTCAAGAAGTGTCACCTAAGCTGTCAGTTCTCTTCTCCCTGCTGTCTTGTACCTGGACCTCCACATGATCCTGCTCGCTCTGCTGAAACAATAAGGACTCTCACCTTCTATTACTGGGGTTTGGTGAGGCTCCACTGTTTTCATTCTCTCTTTGACTGCTGAACCCCACACCACCATGCAGGATTTAATGAGCTTTTCATCTCTCGCGCAAAGCCAGCAGGTCAAATGTTGGCACTATAAATGCGCCCAATGGAGATGAGTATCTCAGCCTTCTAAGTTTTCGATTATAATCACAATGCACTTGACAGCAGCATCAACAGAAATCCGCTTTTTAATGGCTGAGGCCTGCCAGACAACATCTAGAGATAAGTCACCAAACAAGCCACCACAGAATTGCATGAAAAGTTTGGATGTGTAAGTGCAAATACACTGTGTGCATAATGATTAGGCATGTTGATATTCTGGTCATTTTTTTTCCAAGCAGATTTTACCAATTCTAAACCACATCAATCTTAATAACTACTATTCATTTTGTATTTAATCATTTATAAGTGATACATAATTGTCCATGAAGGCTGGAAGCAAAAAAAAAACCTTATATTCAGGTGTGCATAATTATGACGTTTTCTTTTAGAGATAAAATGAATCAAAAAAAGAGATTTAACTCAGAACGAGAAGTCAAAAATTATTAAATGCCTATGAGTAGAATGCAATATTAATGCAATACTAGAATTTGCAAAGTTAAGGCATGACCATTGGACAGCCAAATGCTTGTTGGGTCTACACTCTACATGGTTAGAAAATAACAGGTTAAGAAGAAAAGATGCATGTTAACTGCAAAAGAATTAAGAATTAAGGTGAAGCATTAGGTGCAAAACCGTCAGGAATCATTTAGTCTCCAGTGCCACCATTTTCCAGAACTGCAACTGACCTGGAGTCTCCAGAAATGCAAGGTGTCAGGTTCTCAGAGACTTTGCTGGGTGAAAAAAGTGTTGTGAAATACATTAAGCTTTTTTTATAGGCTTTATAGACAGATAAGTTGAAAGAGACTCTTGAAGGACCAGCATCACATCCGCTTTTACCACTCTTTTAAGAATTTATCTTCCATAATCTTGCAGTAAGTTTTGGGAGTTCATCTTTAGTCTATCTCCTATCCTGAAAAGTCTGTCTTGCAGAGATGGACTAAAATTAACTCCCAAAACTTACTGGGAGTAAAATTAACTCCGCAAAAGGCGGATTCGAACTCAGGTCGATCGCATCAGAAAGTCACTGCTACGCGCTTTACCACCTACACCACTGGAGTCGTTGCTTAGCTGTCATCTTTTATAGTGTTGGCTAGCCCAATCACACGTTGGTCAGTAGAGTTAGCATGAGTAGACTCTACATACATTTTTTTTGTGAGAGATTATGTTTGAAAAGTGTCCTTATGCTACATTTCCTTAAATGAAATGCCACCTGGTATGGTATCTTTGTTACATTTTAAAATATAGCTTAAGCGGCCACATTCTTGGGGCCACTGCATACCACTTTGCAACCATAACAGTATAAACAGTAAAGAAAGGTTTACCAGCTCAAATAGTTGTTTTACATAAGTGACGGTAATCAAATTTAGAGTAGCCAAACACACATACAGTATCTTGTTTTAAATACTTTGATGGAGATTAAATGCTTTTTCCTTTGGGACATAGGAGGCCAGGGGGGAATGTTTCATTAATGCAGTCTAAACATTGAGAAATGGCTTTTAAAGCTTGGTAAATAGATTTACAGGAGAAGATAAAGAGGTGCAGATTAGTGAATGAGCGAGTCCAGTGAGGCCTGTCTTCAAAGAAGGGAGGGAGGATATAACCTCAGTTCCTGCTCTAAAGCATCTCTAATTGAGTCTATTCAGCGGTCCCATTTTCACATTTCTAATCGCATCGTCCATAATTCACCCTGGAATGAAGGCTGAGAAAAGGGAAAGGTTGACATTTTTTGGCAAAGGAAGAACGTATTAGAAAAACATGAATGGTTTCAACCAGTAACAGAGGTGGTCATGGTTTCACAAGCTATAATCAAAGTAATATTCTAAACCACTGCATAGCTGAACCGAGATGGATTTCATTACAAGTGGCTTTGTTTGGCTGGCTTCAGTCTGGCAAGTCATGCAGGTGGTACTTTTGCACTAAAACAGCAACGCAATAAATCTGGCTGAGTAGAGGATGTACTTCAGCCATGAAATTGGTATGGTCCTCATGAATGATACATTTACAAAAAAAACAAAGCATTTCTTCTGGTCCTATAAAAGCCAAAGATTAAATTATTTGACCAGCTTCCTTAAAGTTAGGATAGCATGTGTACTTTTCTGATTAATTGCGTCATCAACTAAAGGGGGATTAAATGATATTGAACGCATGCTTAAAGGAAGTCTTGCTTTAAAAACACTCAAAATTGAGGTTTGACTAAAAACTAGGCTATATTTCAACTGAAAGCTCTTAAGGAAATTGACTTTGCAGTCTCATTTGTCTTAGGACAGTATTTACACATTAATGTGCATCTGTATCCCAATATTTCTTATTCAGTACAGTTCTACTATTTGTCAAACTGACACTGGTTAAGATTCATTCCCATGCAGGACAGAATCAACAACCTTTAAGCCACAATAACATCTCAAGGGCCCTATGATTTCCACAATGTGTTAAGCATGGACGGAATCAGGGAATCCAGTGATACAAATAGCTGAGAAAAAATATAATTCTGTATAACATGGGAATTTTGGATGAATAAATCAAAAGTAGATCAGTACGCTTAAATCAAAACATGATATGGACTAGTGTTTGTAAATATTAAGCTGCAGAAATACTCTTTGAACGCATAAACATGAACATTTTACCGTTTCTTTCAAGAAAAACTATTGTCATATCATATACAAACAGAAACGTACAAATCTTCACAACAACCCGTCAAGACAAAAAGTTTGGTTTAACTTGAAGAAATTGTGACAGAAATATATTACTTAATGCAATAATAGTAGTACTATTACTACTTATAAAATCATTATTGAAACATTATTTTTTAAGGAATATTTACCAGAACAATTATTTAAAATGTATTTATAATTGTATTTATTAAAAAATAATAATAAAATATTTTATTTTATAATAAAAAATTAATTAGAGATACTTTTGATTATTAAAATTTAATAAAACCTTTAAAAGTGAATCACAAAATTTGGTTAAAAAAAAAAAATAAAATAACGGCAAATTTTTTATTTATTTATTATTTAGCACAATTTTTTTTTTAAGCATTTTTGGAAAATGGAGATAATTTACCATAGAAATATTATGTTTTTTTTTATGTTTATGACTGCTATAGTGGCAGCTGTGGTCCGATCTCCCTAAAACTTTTTGCTTGTTCAAAATGCTTGTTTACCAGGTTTCATGTTTTTCACGTTTTGAGTTTTCATTTAGGCTTTATGGGCATTTTTGGACAAGCCCCTTTTCTAAACGAAAAACAAAAGTATTACACAGAGTTTAGAAAAATGAAAATGGAAAAAAATACTAATAACTGAAACCAAAACAGAACTGTTTGGCAAAAAATTGGCAATTTTGGAATTTCCTTGGTATTAACTTCTTATTTATCCAACCCAGGCTCATGAAAATAAATGCCCATACATATTCTACAAGTAATTGTGAGAAAATTAGGCTTTATTAATCAAAACTCTGTAACTGTAAATCATAATTTGTGTGAAAAGGAATAAAAGTTGTTGAATTTTACTGCCTGTGTTAATTTCATCTGAAAACTGCAGTGATTCACACATATAGGTAAGTTTGCAGAAATGTACATAGAGGCACGTACTTCCAATGATCAAACTTCTGCATAATGTAACTGTGTGTCTAATTTTAGATGGAGTTGTGAGTTATGAATGCTGGGTTAGGGATCGTGATTAGGGTCGATATGGAGGTTTGATATGTCCCCTCTCCAAGGAGCTTGCAAAAAACAGTACAAAAATGGCATTTTCTCCAGAGCACTCATGACACGACTCACTGAGAGACTTGCTCTTAATCAAAAACAATCTCTCCTAGATAGGAGCTGCTTTCCTCCAGCAATCTCGCTTTTCTCTCTTTCTTTAATCTCTATCTCGCCCTCCCTCTTGCACTTCCTCTTCCCCTCTTCAGCCTCACCCTGTTACCCACGCACTCAAGAAGCTCCTCCACCATTTCTACTCATTTGTTCATCAGCCTTATGTTAAAACCCCTCTAGAGGAAAGTGCTGAGGTAAAGGCCATTATGACGTCAGAAGGCTCCCAATGGCTCACTGCACTGGTTTTAAGGCTGCGTGTGTGTCTTGAAAGGAACGAGACAATAAACAAAGGCCACAAGGGCATACTTGTTGGAAAATAATGGGATTCTGTTATTGCCAGGTCTAGACGTCTTATTAGTAGGGACTGGCATGAACCACTTCCCTATTAAATTCAAAAAGCTTTTCCAGTAAGATGGTTATTATCAAACTGCTTTTTCAACCCACTTTACTTCTGTAATGAGAAGTATTTTCAGCTGAAACTGGATATATATATCCAACTTAACTTATACACTGTGTAGGGCTGTATGGAATATGTTTTTTCCCCCCAATTTTTTTTCCAAAATTCCATTTTAATATTTATAGACTCTGTTTTAATAGTTAAATTACATTTTATTCATCAAAAAGTATGTCATGAAACATATAATATTAAATAGCAACTTATTCAAGGTTTAACAAAAAAAAAAAAAAAAAAAAAAAAAAAAAAAAAAAGTAAGGCGCCATGAAATACCTAGCTCATTTTTTCCCTTCAAATTCAGTTTTTATTTTTTTTTTTACCAAATTCTGTTTTCCATGAATTTTCTGGATTCCATTTGAACGATTTCACTGAATATTAATAATCTAAAGCATCTCTAAATAATTGATTTTATTTTATTATTTAATTTATTTATTTTGTGTATTTACTTTTTTCTGCTAAATAATTTTTCTGCTAATTAATTCTGGCAAATATTTTTTTTTCTGATGAATATTCCCTTAAAAATAATACTTTAATTATTAGTAGTATAATTACATTAAGTAATATTTCTGTCACAATTTCTTCAAGTTAAGCTAAACTTTTATTTTGATGGGTTGCTGTGGAGACCTTTAGGTTTCTGTTTTTATACGATAGCTTTATTCAAAAGAAATGGTAAAATGCTGTGGCTATTATAGTGGCTCTTGGAGAAGTTCTATAGATGTTTTTTGTGTCATGTACTCATATTTATATTATTTATTATTATATTTTAATGACTGGATTCCACGATTCCATCTGCATTTTCCACTTTTGAATAAAAGTATTTTTTTAATGCATAAATGTAAATTTTAAATTAAAATCTAATTATTTTGAATAGAAAAGAATTTGAAAAAAAGATATACATAAATAATTAAATAATGTAATGATGCATTAATAATTAATTATATAAATGTATTTTTAACTTTATTGTAGTTTTTTTACACATACACACATATATATACACATATATATATATATATATATATATATACACATATATATACACATATATATATATATATATATATATATATATATATATATATATATATATATATATATATACACATACACATATATATATATATATATATATATATATATATATATATATATATATATATATATATATATATATATATGAATGAGGCTTATTTGCAAAAACATTTTTAATTTTCAAAAGTCATGTTCAATCATTACATTATGTTTTTATTGTGTTTTATAGTTATTTTTACATCATATCAAAATAACCCAACTGCAGTTTGATTAAGATGAACTGGAATGAACAATGAAAAAACATGATTTTTAAAAAATTGTTAAAATTGTAGTTATCTGTATTTGCTAATTCATATACATATATACACTGTCGCTCAAAAGTGTAGGACTTGTAAGACTTGTAATGTTTTTAAAGAAGTCTCTTAAAAGAAGTCTCTTATGCTCATCAAGGCTGCATTTATTTGATAAAACATACAGAAAAAAACAAATTGTGAACTGTTATCACAATATAAAATGTGTATATATATATATATATATATATTTTTTTTTTTTTTTTTTTTTTATAAATATGTTTTAATAAAATGTATTCCTGTGATGCGAAGATGAATTTTCATCAGCCGTTACTCAGTCTTGTGTCACGTGATCCTTTAGAAATCATTCTAATATGCTGATTTATATGCTATATATTTATATGCTGAAATAGTTGTGCTGCCAAATATTTTTTTGGAACCTGTGATTCTTTTTTTTTTTTTTTTTCAGGATTCTGATGAATAAGTTAAAAAGAACAGCATTTATTCCAAATATAAATCCCCTTCTAATGAACAGGTTTGACTACTTTAGTAATTTCCATGAGTACTAATCTTAATGTTAAAGTATATAATGATATTCTAGGGCATTGTGTCCTAATTGTATAGCAAAAGTTTGGATAGGACCCTTTTTTATTCTAACATGACAATGCCTCTGTGTATAAGGCAAGGTTCATACAGAAATGTTTGATTCAGTCAGTGTAGAAGAACTTGACTGATCTGCATAAAACCAAGTCCTAATCCCAGCTGAACACCCTCTGGTGTAAATGCATACCTTGACCAAACACCACTTGTGCATATAGGTACAGTCATTTTAGACTTGAACACTTGAACACTCAAACCATGGACCGACTTCCACCTTATTAGAGAACAGTTCTCAATCAGTTATTTCATTAAATTAGGAATATTCTCATCCTAATCCCTGCATCACCAAAGCGTGCGTGCTTGCAGCATATGTGCCGTGTGGCTTGTAAACACCTCCGTTTGGCAGCTCAAAGCAGCGCCGCACATGCTGTGAAACAGCACATATGCCACAGTTGCATGAAAAAAAATACTGGTGTGATAAATAACTTAGCATTACGAAGCAGAACTGTGACACTGAAAGCCTAAAAAACCACAAATGCAAAAGTTGATGCTGCCAGAAAATGCAAATACTGACAAAGGCTCTATTTCCAGGAAGTGCAGGCTAAAGCCATACAGTGCGATCTTTTCTGCTTGTCGCATCTTGGGTAAAAGCCAAAGAAGACTGTCCCAACATCAATGATCTTAAGACTCTCGATGTGACTGACAATGCTGACTATGCAATATTCAGAAAATTTGTTCATAGACAGCAAAATCACCGCCAAAATCATTCAGTGTGCTCTAAGGGGGTCAAGACATTCAGATTAAGTGGAGTAGAAAGAGTACAGCTGCTTACACCGCAACAGATCGCATGCAAAGGTGTGAGTGTGAAATTATTGCAGCAGGGGAGAATACAGTGGGCAAACCTCATGCAGGGTCACAACATCAAGAGGGGATTGAGAGTAAACTGCAGGGAACTGAGCCACTTGACTGGGTTACTCAAGAGCGGCCTCCTCTTTCTGTCAAAGCGCAGCTAAGGACTGAGGAAGGCGATGCTGCAAATGCAAGAGGCATGAGCACAGAAAGCTCGCTTGGATGGATGTTAATTGTGTCTTTACGTAACCGAGGAAATGCAAACACAAAAACGAGACGTTCTGTTAACGAGACAGCGCTGTCGTATTGCTTCCGAGTTGTGATCAGTTTTTGGCATCTCATCTCTACTGAGGTGAAACGGTTCAATCAAGCACATCTACACAGAGCTCTGAAAGGAAGTGTTTGTACAACATGGTGCCATGTGTAAAGATTCCCTCTGAAAAGATAGAAATGAAGATCCAAATAGGAAATACAGTCATCATTACGATACGTAAAACTTATTCTTTTAACATCATGTTATATAATATGAAAGCATGCTGAATACCAACATGCCCTCCTTTGAAACACAAAAAGAAACTGAACAATGGATAAGTTGCATTCTTTGATCATTTTTTTACTATTCATACTGTATACACTACCAGTCAGAAGTTTTTGAACAGTACGATTTTTTGTTTAAGGAAGTCTCTTCTGCTCACCAAGCCTGCATTTTTTTATCCAAAGTACAGCAAAAAAAAAAAATAGTACAATTCTGAAATATTTTTACTATTTAAAATAACTGTTTTCTATTTGAATATATTTTAAAATGTAATTTATTCCTGTGATTTCAAAGCTGAATTTTCAGTATCATTACTCCTGTCTTCAGTGTCACATGATCCTGATTTGCTGTTCAAGAAACATTTTTTTAATAATGTTATTATCAATATTTAAAACAACTGAGCATTTACAATGTTACAAAATATATTTCAGATAAATGCTGTTCTTCTGAACTTTGTTTATCAAAGAAACCTGAAAAATTCTAAACATTCTAGCAAATCAGAATATTAGAATGATTTCTGAAGGATGATTTGACTAATGTAATGATGTAATGAGTAATGTAATGAGTAATGATGCTAAAAATTCAGCTTACATTTTAAAATATATTCAAATAGAAAACAGTTATTAAACAGCAAAAATATTTTAAAATGTTTTGCTGTATTTGGGTCAAAAAATGCAGGCTTGGTGAGCAGAAGAGACTTCTTTAAAAAAAAATACAAAATCTTACTGTTTGACTACTTAGTGTATAAACTATATGCTTTCTATGTTAAAAAAAAACATTTGTTTAAAAATTTTAAATAATAAAAATGTATTGTTTTTCTATACATTTGCCATTTTTTTAATTAATTCTAACAGCCTATAGTAGTTTTTGTCAGACTATATAAAGAGAAGAAATTTCAATCGAACTGTAATGATATTTGTGCACGAAAAATACATTTATATACTGAAAAACAGATGCTATTATAATTTGCCACCAAAAACAACACTGTTCGAGAATTAACTGATGAAGAGATTTATTTAAAGCAGATGTTTTTTAAGTAACCACCTGTCTACTACAACCAAACTCATTTTATCATATGATAATTTACTCACCCCCTATGTCATCCAAGATGTTCATGTCTTTCTTTATTCAGTCAAAAAGAAATTAAGATTTTTGACAAAAACATTCCAGGATTTTTCTCCAAATAGAGGACTTCAATGGGGGTCAATAGGTTGAAGGTCCAAATTGCAGATTCAAAGGGCTCTACACAAGGAAAAAGGGTCTTATCTAGCAAAACGTTTGGTCGTTTTCTAAAAAAATATAATAATTCATATACTTTTTAACCACAAATGTTCATCTTGCACAAGCTTGACTTCACACATCACATAGTCACATTGGAAAGGTCACACGTGACTTAGACAGAAGTACCAACCCAGTGTTGACAAAGCGAACATGCAAAGAAAGTCAAACGCTCTTTACAAAAAAAAGGTAAAACAATGACTTGTCGTACGATTTTGAAGTTGGGGGAGAAAATGAGATGGAGTTTCTCGCCCTACCCTACCTATTATGTAATGTGTGAAGACATATACACGCATCGCAAAGCTAGTAAGTAGAGGTCGACCGATGTATCAGTTTTGCAGATTAATCGATTAATCGTTTTTTTCAGGTTGCGTCCGTCGCTGAAGTGGCTGAATGCCCCGCTGTCATTATACAATATGAGAGCCATAGTTTTGTATAATGAGAGCCTCTGTTTGTTTACACACCTGATACTGCGCGCTGAACAGAATGGGACACTTCAAATTCGGATTTAAAACATCGACAACGAACTATAGTGCATGTTTTCATATCATTACTTAGTAAGTACTTTGTTGAGTAGATGCTGCATTAGTAGAGAAAGCACAGCATTATGTTTGCTATCAAGGCTGAGAGGAAGCGAACATTAGCCACACCTCAAGAGGTTAAAACAAATGTGACCAAAACAGTAAGTCCAACCCAAATGTTTAATGTCACGATTGTTGCAATCTATTTGCATTGGTTTATATCCAGCTGATCACATTTATGTATTTGTTAAGCAGCAAGTTGCATATTTAAAGCTAGTGATGTGAGACAAAACTGTTCATTCAGCCGACAGAAATCCTGCCGCATCACAGAGCGCTAATACAGAGTTTTACATTAAATACTAGGGATGGGTCACGATTTTTGAATATTCAATTAGTTGATTAAATAATAGAATATCGAATAGGTTGTGTGATTATTTTTCTTTTTTTTTTGACAATAGTTCTCTATGTTTTCAATACTGATTTGGTGGTGACGCATTCATGTAACCAGAGGGTGGCGCTGCCAATAACGCACCTAAAGACAACAGAAGAGCACCACTTTGTCTCACACGCACACTGTGGATTTGCGTCAGGATTTAACAGTAAAAACTTTTTCTCAGGCGGCTGATTTCTTTAATCTAGCGCTATCAGTAGCCCGTCTGTGACAAAACGAACTCGGGCCGAAGGTAGATACACACAACTACACGGAGTGCAGAGCTTTTAACCAAAATCGGCTCATAAAGAAAACGCTGTCTGTCAGCCAGAAGTGTTCTGGCCCATTATCTTCCCACCAATGCAGAGACTGAGGCGACAGTGCCGCGTTTCAGCCAGAATCAGCCCGAATGTGCTTGCTATCTGGGATGTTCATGCTCATTTTTGATGTCCTTGCAGCTGATTTATGCTAATCAGTGGACTATTATGTTAATAAGTGCAGTACATTCGGCTGTATTATATTAATATGTTTCAGCACGTTATAATCATTATATAGTTTGAGGTAAGATAGTCTATTTCCTAATGAATTAAACAGTTTGTTTATATACAGACTGAAAGCATGAATGGTCTCTCATCCTCTCTATCTGTTTATGGATGTGTAGTGTACTGTAGCCTGTGCGCATTATTTTCAAATAATAATCGAATAATACGAGGCGTTTTTCGAATATCATTTTTGCCTGAAATGCCCATCCCTATTAAATACATATCTGTTCCAAATTGATGTAAATGTATATAAAGACTTAAAGATTGTGTGTATTGTGCATTTTAGCAAAACGTTTTTCTTTGTGTTGCTCTAAAAAAGTCTGTATGTTTCATATAGAGAGCTATAATATAAATAACGCTTTTTCCTTTCCGTTTGCTCTGTTGTCTGAAACACTGAAATCCAAACTCATCTATGTCGCTTTTGGATCATTCTTGAATTATACTTATGTCCATTTGGTGATTAAATAAACAGTTTTAGACCACCGTTTGAACTGAACGTGACGCTACGATACGAGATCTCCAGATGCGGCGCTGGGCTTTTGCTCGGTTTGTGACTAAAATATTTTGTTATTTTGATTAGATATTCATCAATTGTTCTAGAATAGAAACAGTTAAACCGTGAGAGTATACATACAATATCCATATGATATAATTTCAATACTATAGCTTTTGTGTAGATGTTTAAAAACTGTTGATATGCAATGGCAACACTTCACAATAAGAGTCTATTTGTGGCATTAACTAAGATCAATAAAAGCTGTATAATGTAATTATTGTTCCTTGTTAGTGAGTTCATTTCAATATTTACTGATATTTTTAAATAAATAATTAATATGTTTATTATTTTACAAAGTATTCAGTCACTTTTTTAAATAGTAGACCACTATTTTAGTTTCCATTCAGTATCCATTTTAAAAACTATCATTCAATTAATCCGTATCGGCCAGTTTGGTCCAACCTAGCTATCGGTATCTGTAAAATCCAATATCGGTTGACCTCTGAGCATTTGTGGTTAAAAAGCATTTACATTTTTTTTTTGTTTAGAAAATGATGATTGTTTCACTAGATAAGACCCTTCAGCTCCCCTCAGCTGGGATCATGAGAGCCCTTTGAAGCTGCATTGAAACTGCAATTTGGACCTTCAACCCGCTGGCTCCCATTGAAGTCCACTATATGGAGAAAAATCCTGGAATGTTTTCCTTAAAAATCGACTGAAGAAAGAAAGACAAACATCTTGGATGACATGTGGGTGAGTAAATTATCGGGTATTTTTAAATCAGGAGTGAACTAAACCTTTAAAATATCCATCTATAGCCCCTGTTTAATAGATCAAAGTCTTACTACAGGCTCCCATCTCACAGAATCATTGAATCAAAATAACAATGAAAAAACAGACACCTGAACTGCCTGTAAACAGACACAAAAGCCAGACTGCAGTACTACAGACGGTCGTGAAAGGCTGTCATTCTCTCTTTCTCTCACAGGACCACAGGGTAGCAGTGAGTCTGTCACTGCCTCTCGTGCGAGGCTATTTTTAGCACTGTGCTCTACCCAAATCATTGTGCAAGTTCGCCAGAACACAATCATTACAGAGGGAACCTGAAATCTGCCCTGAATTGTTCCAACTAATGAGGTGTCAGGTAGCTTTTAAGCGTTTTATTCACAGCTGAAGAGCATGAGAAAAAAAGGGACTGAGACATTAAGATTTTCTAATTTCAGAAGAGGAAAAAAAAGAGACCAGATTTTCCCAGAAAGCAGGAAGGCTTGGGTTTCTACCTGTTGATACACATACTAGAATGCTTCAAATCTATCATATTACTGACCCACCCAAATGAACCTGCCATCACTTGCCAATGTTTCACAATTTCCAATGAAGGGAACGTGCAAACTGTGTCGTAACCACAAAACCAATTTCACTAACAAATGTTTGTGCAACAAATTGTCATGTTATTATTCTTTATTACGGTTTTGAGAGGTTGCTGTGAAGCTTCTGTGTGTATACAGTATGATGCTAGACTAGTTTTCTTAAATGAAACCGTAAAATTATCATGAAGTGACTCTCGCTGCAGCTCTGGAGATTGAGTTTAAGTGTTAATGTCGTCATATAGTGAGACGCAGATGCCGAAAAACACCACGAGCGTCACTAGTGCTTCAGTATATGTGTAGTAAACAAAAAAGCGTCTCTGCCATTCATGTATACAGAGACAAGCATGCAGAATTAATATTTAAGCCATCTTTTTGCATTTTAATATTCACAGACACTAGTCCATATCACAATTCGAATTAAGAGACAGACCTACTTTTGATTTATCCATCCAAAAATGTACGCATTCTGTGGCATTCCGAGCTTTAGAGTATTTCAATGGCCTAACTTTGTTTTAAAAAATGGGTGGCACACTTTTTTTTGGTATTTTTGCCTTTATTATCAGTATTACGCCCGAAACTCTGTGAATAAACAACAGTTATTCAACAGTGAATAAATGCATTAGAGCCATGCATTTCAAGTGCAAGCAATAGGCTAAAGCTTGTCGCACATCACCAGCAAAAGTAATTATTGAATTATTGAAAAGTAAGTAATGAATGTGTTAGGAGAGAAATAGTAAGGAGATATTTAAATTATTTATTAATAAACTAGTGTTTTCTGAGTCAGCGTGGCAACAATGAAGTTGATTATCCTGACTGGCCATCTCCTCATTGGATGCACCTTAAGAGAGAAATGTTTTTGTTTTCGATTTGAATTATTTCGTTTTAAAGTAGTGATTCAAAGCTTTTTATAGAAAAAGTCTGTGAGGCAAATATTCGCTGAGTTTTTGAGAAGCGCTCCTGCTCAAGACCAATACTCCAGAAAGTGCATCCTGTATTTTGTTTTTATTATTTTATAAAAACACAACAGTTGATATTGTGACCACACAAATAAAAGTAGACCCCCTTACATTTGTGAACGATGCATTACTCTTACATTTATAAGCAAAAGTGACGGCTTATTTTAAGATGTTTCCAATGCAAGTGATCGCGCTGGCACCTCAATGTCCTGTAAGGCACGCTTTCATACACATCTAACAGTGCACATTTATACAGGTTAAACATTTAAACTAACATTCGAGAATTCTGATGAGCTGTTGGACTCGACGGGCCCCCCTGCACATGAGCACGAGCAAACTTACTGTTTGAGAAAGAAAAACATTCATTTGTTCTGATCTAGCAATAAATATAGCCAAGCAAATCAATTAGCTAAAAAAAAATCTATACAATATGAAGATAAGAGTGTTTCCATATCTATTTTTATGCCCATTTTGGAATATTGCATAAAAAATGCTGGATGGAAACGCCAAGATGTGCATCAATTCTAAAATGTGTGTAAAAAGCGTATGCGCTCAACTAGGTTAAATTATAATCCGGTAAGAAAATGTGTGCATAAACTACAATGGAAACACCTTAATACACATTAAAAAAATACATGTGACTTTGCGAAGGGACAACATAACTGGACTAAACAACAAACTGATCTTTTTGCACAGCACCTGAAATGCTAGTTTGTCATTCTAAAATGCTTGAGCAAAGTCTTGTGGAAGTGCTTCGTTATAATGAACTCCCAGATCTGCGTTCCCAAACAGCAGACTACGAAAATAAGCATCTGCACGCTCTGAACCTTTTACAGTTTTGAATAATGTCTTATTCTTGTCAAAAATAACATATGATGACAAAATGATATCTGTAAGCTGTATCCATGGGAAATATTTGTATTCATGCCGAATGAGAGATGTCGTGCATTTCAGTTTCTCTTTAAATTCGTTTTGGTTAGACTTTTGTATGTTGTTTATAACGAATGGCATTATAATTTGGGTTTTATTTTAGAATTTGTCTGTTTATTCTCCATTACAATTTGCGTTTTTATTTTATAATTTGTCTGTTTCTTAAATAAATTTGTTTGATTGTTACATTAATAAAAAGTGACATAATAGATTTACATTGCTAGAAAAGATTTATAGTTTGAATACATGTTGTTCTTGAAAGAAAAAAATAGAGGTTCAAAAAAAAAAAAAACATTGGCGGCACAACTGTTTCCAAAACTGATAATTCTACTAATAATTCAGAATATCAGAATGATTTCTGAGAGATCATGTGACACTTAAGCCTGGGAAACTGAGTAACAGCTGATGAAAAATCATCATTGCATCACAGGAATAAATTATATTTTAAAGTATATGAAAATAAAAACCATTATTTTCTATTGTAATATTACAGTTTATTTTCTGTATTTTTGATAAAATAAATGCAGCCTTGACTTCATTAAAAAAAATTGCAAGTCTTACTGACCCCAAACTTTTGAACGGTAGTGTATAAATGTGTATTAATTAAACTATAATTTTATAGCTGCTCATAATTGTGCCCCGCTATGAAAACAAAATGTAGTAGTTTCAAAAAAGTGATGGGGACAATATCGACCATGGCAAAAAGTGGTGGGGACATGTCCCACCCGTGAATTACGCTTCTGCGATCCCTTCTGTGTTTTCCCTGAGGAGAAATTGCGTGCGACCATGTAGAGACAGATATGACATGTCATCGTGTAAATAAGATAACTTAAGGCTACTTAGTTTCTTTAATAAAATAACAAGGTATAGGCCTGTTCTATAGGAAAGGTAACCTTAAATGACTTCTGTTGTGATCTGGCACTATATAGAAAATAACATTAAATAAAATGACCCTGACCTTCAAGGAGAGGCAAACACTGTTTACCCCTCAGTTTCAAACCTAAAAAATAAGACCTATGATTTTTGTAAGGCACTTAAATGGAGAAATTAGGATTAATCATGGTGCTCTAAGACCTTCATCCATCCCTGGCAAATTTGAAGGAGCAGCAGCATCTAAAAACCTGAATAAGAAATTAAAACAGTACAATAAGAAATGTAAATAAAATGATATTGTACATTTTCATGTCATGCACTACTCCAGGTGGTCTCACAGTTTGAGAGCTCCCAGTCTAGAAGATGCTTGATCTATTATGTTTGGCTTAGTTACATAAATTCATGAGTTTTCATCAAGTAGAAACGTCCTTGATGCCTTTAACAGGAATAACAGTCATTTTTCACTATACTGCGTGGGTGCAGCAAATGCTGAATTATGGGTTTGAGGATAAAAATAGAATTTCATTTTCTCAGTGATGAAAAAAAAAAAAAACCAAGCAAGAAACAAAATAAACGTGAAACCCGAAGTAAATGCAATGCTGTTTGCTGAGCACTAATACTAGATCATCCAAGTCTTGGTCTGACAGCCACAGATATACAGAGTGCTATTGACTGAAATGCCACTACACAGATAGACAGAGTGTCACAATGCCTTCAGTCAAAAACAGATCTGCACGAAACAAAACAAATTAAACAAAATGTTTTTGATTTGAACGTACATCACAAGGACGCAGCAGGAAAGCACCTTGACTGAGGTGCACGTTAATTGGTTTTTGGCAAAAACAAGCTAACTTTGCAATTCAATTTTGCTACTGTGAAGAACACAATCAGTATTCTGTTTTTATTCTCAACCAAAGCCAAGCAAAATGAATTTTTGAGAATTGACACAGAAATACTACTTGCTTATCTGCCACTGAAAGGTCACTTCCTGAATGGCTAACAATAAAAATATAACTTTAGCACTGACTATGCCCTCTATATACATTTGAAACTACTAGAGCTATACTGGAAAAAAATAACGTAAAGAAACATCAACCCGTTACACCTGAAAGTGTATTTCGAACCAATTTAACAGACACTGTCACCAGCCGAAGCATGCCAACCTATGAATTCCTATTCACATTACTAAGCAATTTATTCTTCAACTTTTTTTTCCAGAGCACATTTTTTTCCAAGAAAATGGGAAATCGCACCCTTTTGAAGCTTTGAGATCTTGCAGAGCTGGACTTACAGACAAACATGACATGATGGTTTGAATCACTGAAGCCTGCATTCAGGATGATGCGGTGTGATAAAGGCTCTTCTGCTGAGGCAGTATAGACTGTGAAATAAATTAACTGTGGCGCCTACATAGGACTTCTAAATGACAGAATAAATGCTAATATTCACTGAGTTGTGTACCCTAATCTATAGCATCAGCTACTACAAAATATATAGTAGGAGTATACAATTACTGTTGAAAGAGGTCCAACCTCCAAATTTTCTTCCCAACAGGGAAGGTTTGAACAATCAAAAGTGCCAAGTTAAAGTATATAGCTTATTCAGGAGTCAATGTTTAGGCTAGAAAATGAACTAGTCTGATCAACTGGAGAAACAAACATAGATGACAGTGATGGTTCAAAAGAGCGTTTGCACTTATGCACTTATATTGGCAATACTCGGATTTAAACAACAGCATGGATTGCAAGGTTAATGTACTAATTTAATATGCTGTCTAAAACCATGGAAAAATGTGTGGAAGCTGCTAAATCATATAAAAAAGGACAAACTAAAGTTAGTATGTGGTAAAGATACATACAAGCAGTATTAATTAACATATTAGCCTAGTATTTTACCTACCTGACTTGTAACCATAAGAACAAACACGAATGTTGTCAAGATTCTTGCCCTGGAAATCCTGGTTTAGTTTGACCAACCACAATCACCTTTTGTTCCTCAGACAGTACTTTTGCACTCTTTTCCTTGATTTGTTATAACTTTTGACAGTCTGTATTACTCCAGATGTTTTTCCTGGTTTGACCGATAAATACAGCCCAAAACATGACAATAATTGACCATTTTCAGTAGCAATAATCTTCAAAATATGCAAGTTTTGGCCTTGTTTGCGTTCAGTGCCGCCAACATGGCAGATTGATTACGCATCGTGAAAACACTCTATGTAGTAAACTGTTTGATATAATGCCGACATGACATACTCAAACATCCCACCATCTCATCCTCAACAACACTGATTCACTTGGAATGTTATAAATATTATGGTACATTAAGTAACCAAACCAAAGGAGTCTGCAGGACACATTTCCAGCTACAAAACCAAATACTGGCTTTCTTCAGTACATGACAAAGTGAGGAGAACTTCTTGGCTGATTTGGAAATATGCCTCAGGAGAAATCAAATGCCTATGGCAGCTTATTAACAGTCTGTAGTCGTTACCGCAGTCCAACATATGGAGACTGTTATACTTACATGAAATACAACATGGATGACACGCTGTGGCACGAATAACACGGACAGCTTTATAGAACTTCACATTCAAAACCAAGATGGCACATGCTGTGAGCTTCACATCATAACAAACCACTTAAAACTGTGGAAAACACTCAAGATCATAAGCTGTAAACATACAGACTAGGGATGGGCGATATATATCGATCGATATTATGCGCATCTCGTCAGTAAAGCCGGTTCTTTGATTAGCGGTAAATCTCCATCACCTGTGTTCAAATAGAGCGCCAGTTTATTCACAGAGCCGTAGATCACTGACAAGCTACGCAATATCTGGTTCTGTTTTGCGGGTGATTCATTGGGGTAGCGTTTCAGTGAACTACGGCTCTGTGAATAAACTGGCGCTCTATTTGAACACAGGTGATGGAGATTTACCGCTAATCAAAGAACCGGCTTTACTGACGAGATGCGCATGAATTTATCGACCGATATATATCGCCCATCCCTAATACAGACAGACTCAAGGCTAAGATCTGACATTCTCTTCACCAGTTTCCTGACCCCTAAAGTCATTTTAGAAGTCACAAAATGGCACACCTACACCACTGAGTTTCACTGTATTGACAAAAATAATTGAAATATTTCTTTTACGTTTCACCGAAGGAAGAAAATCATACAGTTTTAGAACGACTAAACGACTGTGTTGTTACCTGAATGATCCACAGCTCTTTTTTGTTTAGTGATAGTTACATTTAGCAGATTTTGCAAGGTGCATGTAAACTTTTGACCTCAACTGTGCATAATAAATATACAGAGTACACACAAAGATACATTATGTAAACACAAACTTATTTTGGATGCGATTAATCATTTGATATCAAAATAGGGGTGAGTAAATTCTGGCATTTTTTAAGTCAAGTCAAGTCACCTTTATTTATATAGTGCTTTTAACAATACAGGTTGTGTCAAAGCAACTTTACAGTAATAAATAAGATGTATAGTATTAAATAGTGTTAAAGTAGTGTGTCAATAATGCAAAACAACAGTTAAGGCAGTTCAGTTAAAGGCAGTTCATCATTGAATTTAGTGATGTCATCATCCAGCTCAGTTCAGTTCAAATAGTATACGATATCGCTGGAAATTAAGTGTCCCCAACTAAGCAAGCCAGAGATGACAGTGGGAAGGAACCAAAACTCTATCGGTGACAGAAATGGGGAAAAAAACCCTTGAGAAACCAGGCTCAGTCGGGGGCCAGTTCTCCTCTGGCCAGACAAAACAGCAGATTGTAAGTGAACTATCCCTTTAAGATAGTTGGAGAAAGAATTTAAAAACAAAAAAAATCATTAGTGTCCTCCAAACAACTCTCCCCCTCAGCTAAAGTACCACATTAACTGACAACCACCATTCAGAATCATGACATGCAAAGGGTAAATTTTCTTCCAGATCAATAATTGCTCTGACATGCTGGACTGAATGTGCTGCCATAAACAGATTAATCTGTATCTATGTATGCCGAGATGTTCAGTGGAGCCCCACACTCAATATCAGAGTGTATATCTGAAAGAGCGACCATCAGTTCTCCATTTCTCTCATCAGTCTCTTTTAACATTCAAAGAGCCAAACTGCGCAAAAAGTTCTGATACAATTAATATTACTGGCCAATGGCACACAGAGAAAGGACAAACATCTCCAAATGACTTTTCATGTGTAACATGCATTATGAGTTGCACATTTTGAAGATCACATTTTGTCTCATTTTATGTGTTTGAAGTTCACAATTGATACTGCTGATTAAAATGAAAGCATATTGGTGGCATATTGGAAAAAAGCCGACCAGTGGATCATCACTCTCCAGCTGGGCTCTAATTAAATTATGTCAAAGATGAATCAAATGTACAGTCATAATCTACGACCATCTGGAAGACACAAACATTCAAATATGATTGATAGCCAGAATTATTAATCACACCATTGGCTATATTCAAATTTCCATATAAGCTATTTCTTGTTTCTTACAATAATTCAAACATACTACATAGCGGGTGGTCTATGGATTAAAATACAAAACAAATTTGAGCATTTAACCAATACATGCGACCCTGGACCACAAAACCAGTCACAAGGGTCAACATCTGAAAGCGGAATACATTGATGTATGGTTGGATATGACAATATTTGGTTGAGATACAAATATTTGTAACGCTGGAATCTGAGGGTGCAAAAAAATCTAAATATTGAGAAAAATCGCATTCAAAGTTGTCCAAATGAAGTTCTTAGCAATGCATATTACTAATCAAAAATTACGTTTTCATATATTTACGGTAGGAAATTTACTAAATATCTTCATGGAACATGATCTTAACTTAATATCCTAATGATTTTTGGCATAAAGCAAAAATCTATAATTTTGACCCATACAATGTATTTTTGCCTATTGCCACAAATATAGCTACTTGTGCTACTTAAGACTGTTTTGTGGTCAAGGGTCACATATATATTCAGATTTTTCAACTTAATTGGTTCTTTATTATCAGTATCAGATATTCATTTTTAAGTCAGAAAGCTTACCAGTTAAATATGCAATTTCTGCATCAACTGTATTAAATAATCATAAATATTACTTATTCTTGATATTAGTTAGTGGATAATCTGGATCATATAAGCCATTAAAATGCTATACCGATCGGTCTCCAAAAGTTATTACACAGCGTTACTAATAAATCGTATTATTTTTGTATCGGGGGGTCTCTGGATTGCCTGCGAGTCTGTGTAGGGGATCCCTGGGTTAGATATGGTTGACAACTCCTGCCCTAGATCCATAAAACAGTCTACATTTAAGATTTCGACCAGTTTGTGAAGAGAACATGTTAAGACGAACGCTTGGACTGTCTCTCAAAACCTAGTGAACCGGACGGCGTTTAGAGGCGGTCATAAGCATTGGAATGCACCCACGACGCCCCAAAACACTGTCTAGGTAGGCAGCTCACTAGGTTTGGAGACACAGCCCTGGTTCATCACGCATTCCAACAGATTGACGCTGAAAGTGAAGAGAGCAAACTGACTGTCTACGCTTTCTGACACTGTAGCTTGCACGTCAATCCCGAAGATGTCACATCACATACGGACAGCACACAGACATCTCTTACCTTTCCCTCTGATTTCTTTAGCCATCCTGCGTCTTTGCAGTTAGTTTGGACAGTACGCACGTCTCTTCTCTCTGTCCTTGTCTGCGCGCAGAAGAAGCGATTTCAAGTCTATACGCGTTTCATGTTTGAAGATGCCGTGGAAATGACATGCGAAGGTGGGAGTATCCATGAACGCTGAGAGATCCTGGTGTTGAAGTAAGCGCGGACTTGGGGCTGTTTGAATGTGTGCAGACTTTGCTGTTGTCCTCCTCTCCTCCTGTTGAGCTCGAGGTGTGATGTTCGACTGCCTCCAGTGGCTCTGAGCGAGCTGCAGTCAACTTGGAAAACGCCAAGCGCATTAATGCAGGCTTCAGACCCCCCGCTGTAATATATTAGTTTTTTATTCATTTATGTACTTTAAATACTAATATTACACTAGCGCCTCCTTAAGGATGTTGCGCAGATCATATACATGACAATAACAAACGCTGACGAGTAAATAATTCCTGCAACGCATTAGCTTTTGAGCTCGGTAAGTTTTTATATAAAAAGAAAAAAAAATATATATATATATATATATATACACTGTATGTCCTAAAAAACTGTTTGACAGCATAGCGATTCTTAGCCAACCTTTTAAAAAATATATCATATTGATTTCTGTAATTTAACCAACGGGGCATAATTTTAAAGTTAGGCAAGCCAACTAATACAACAAAACATCACAGAAATACATAAAAATAAAGTAGCTTACTTATTTATTTCACGCAATTGGCCATTTTGGAATGAAAATGGCACTGTTGGCGGCACTGAACGTAAACAATGCCACTGAAGCAAACAAAACTCGCATATTTTGCTGATAATTGCAGCTGAAAATAGTTCATTATTGTCATATTTTGGACTGGATGGGAAAAACATTTGGAGATTTATAGACTTATAGGATTTCCAGGGCAAGAATCTCGAAAACATTTGTGTTTGTGCTTATCATTTCCAGTCAGGTAGGTGAAATATTAGGCTAATATCTTAACACCCCCAGCTCTTAAGCCATGTTTTTTCCACTACATTTGGAGTTCTGTAGATTTATAGAATTTCCAGGGCAAGAATCTCAACAACATTTGTGTTTGTGCTTATCATTTCCAGTCAGGTAGGTGAAATATTAGGCTAATATTTTAATACTTCTCGTACATATCTTTACCACGTATTAACTTCAGTTTGTAGTATATGAGAAGAATAACAATGTGCAGTAAACGGTAAAACGGTTTGCACTACAAACCAATGGGTTATAATTTAGATAATACATTAAAATAATATGGTAAGACACAAATTTGCTATATCAAGCAGCAAAACTGATGTTTTGTACAGCTAAAAATAGCTAGACATGGATGAAACCGGAAGCCAGACCCATAAAATTTACAAATGACTGCATCCACTCTTATTGGAAAAACAAGGTTGATTTCTTAATTTAAACATCTCAATGTTATAATTATCTATAAATATATTTACATTTTAAAACCATTCCACATACTGTTAAATGTGTGTGATTTCTTATAGGAATTGTGCATTGCAGTTTGGTTTTACTATCTAAAAGTGAATGACAGAAGCTGTCACCGCAATTGTAGAGCGACTCAAAACTCCTGAGATCATAGCTGAAACTGTTGCAAGAAGAAACGACACGAAAACTTTCAACAAGAGCCAAACAACATTGACAGACAGTTACCTTTAAAAATCCCTGAAGTGCTTCGAAATTTGACCTACAGTATAGCTTTCATTCAATTGTCTGTGTGATACAAACAACAGTTGCATAGCTGAGGTGCTGTCCATGCCTGCCGGCAAAGTGAATATCTAGATTGTGAAGGCAGAAGTGCAAAAGGGATTGTGCATCTGAAAACAGAAATATAAATATTTTCTTCCTGCCAATGGCCTTATATCTCTGTAGCCCTATAGTAGGATGACTGCGCAAAATGTTACCTTGTTCATAAATCACTATGTCGTGATTCCTCCTCTGGCTCTTAAATACTCCATCACAGTACATTCAACAGCAGTTCAGCTGATTAATCATAATGGCTATAAAATATGAGTCTTGTGGTAGCTGTCAAACAGTAATTGGAAGAAAAAGAGACAAAACCAAGACCAAATATAGTGCACTTTCCATAAAGAGCTCATAATAAGTATTCTGTGTTGCCATGTATAAAAACAAACAAACAAAAAAACACCCCAGGCTAACAGAAGGCATTGCACATCAGGGATCCCGAACTATTCTCGAGTAGCTCTAAATGACTATTGATAGAGGTGAAGTCTGGAGTTCTTCGATTCCAGGGAACTGCCCATGTCGCATTACTCCACTCCTTTAGGGACTTGGCCTATTTGTAGCAGCCAGGAAACCCAATGACAAAACACTTCTGACTCCAAACACTGCATTGTGTTTCTGGCAAAAGCGGCAGGAGAAAAACAGCCTGCAGGTCAGACAAGCAGAAAGACAGATAACATTGATTACACCGGCTGGATGCAGAAAAAAAAAAACCTGGATAATTCAATTAATTTTAACTTTTTCTTTTAAAAAAGCAATTTCATCCAGGGCAACGAGTACAATGTGCCAAGGCCTGGGAGATGTTCGAAGAGCTATTTTAAAACATTTATTCTCGTTATAAATTAAATCATGATTCTAAATACAATACAAATCCAACAGGTATCTTTCACCAGCAATAAAAACACAACCAAGAACAAGCTCAAGCCAAATTGGTGACTGTATTCCTGTAGAGTCACAGCATTCATAATAGCTCATGGCACAAAGCCTAGAATTTGCTGGCAAATGCAGTTTCTTGTGCATTAGTTTGCTTTTGGCACTCTCCACAAATAAGTAGGTTGCTGAACACTAGGAAGAAACCTGTGACTCACATCTGGGGGTTTAAACTACAACTTGACAGGTTAAGAAACGCACCCTAAAATCTGCTCACTGCAGTAGAATTAAGCAATAAGGGGACAACCGATAGTTTTAAAGCCATGCAAAGCCCTCAAAAGAGACAGACCCTTATTTTATATTCTTAAAACTACACACTTTCTGATTTTAGCCTTTCTTTGTTATATACAGTTGAAGACAAACGTTTACACCCCCTTTCAGAATCTACAAAATGTTAATTATTTGACCAAAATAAGAAGGATCATGCAAAATGCATGTTATTATTTATTTAGTACTGACCTGTACAAGACATTTAACATAGAAGATGTTTACATATAGTCCACAAGAGAAAATAATAGTTGAATTTAGAAAAATTACCCTTTTCAAAAGTTTACATCCCCTTGATTCTTAATACTGTGTTTTTTTTAGTGACAATTGTTCATGAGTTTGTGCTGAACAGTTAAACTGCCCACTGTTCTTCAGAAAAATCCTTCAGGTCCCAAACATTGACTATGATTTTGAGATCTTTTCACGCTGAGGACAACTATTATAGAAGGTTCAAAAGCTCACTGATGCTAAACCGGGGGTTTAAAACTTTTTGAATTTGAAGATCAGGGTAAATTTGACTTACTTTGTCTTCTAGTGAACATGTATCTTCTGCAGCGTCTTAAGGACAGTACTAAATTTAAAAATATGATATTTAGGCAAAATAAGAAAAATGTACACATCTCCATTCTGTTCAAAAGTTTTCACCCCCAGCTCTTAATGCATGAGTTTTCCTTTTGGAGCATCAGTGAGCGTTTGAACCTTCTGTAAGAGTTCCTCAGTTGTCCTCAGTGTGAAAAGCTGGATCTCAAAATCATACAGTTATTTTTGGAAAAGGCTCAAATACACAAAAATTCTAAAACTCCAAAGAATTTGTGGGACCTGAAGGATTTTTCTGAAGAACAGCAGGCTGTTTAACTGTTCAGGACAAACAAGGGACTCATGAACAACTATCACTAAACAAAAAACTCACTGTGGATCATTCAGGTAACAACACAGTATTAAGAATCAAGGGGATGTAAACTTTTGAACAGGGTCATTTTTTATTGTGGACTAAATGTAAACAGCTTTTAAGTGAAATATCTTAATCAGGTCAGTACTAAATAAACAACAAGCATTTTGTATGATCCCCTCTTATTTTGGTAAACTAATTGACATTTTGCAGATTCTGAAAGGGGATGTAAACTTTTGACCTCAACTGTGAGAGCTGTAGGCGTGAACATTTCTACACACAGCTTTTATGGAAAGAACTTGAAAATGCTACCAGGCTCAGGCCCTGTCCGAGCACATTCCCAGCATACCAGCACAACATCTGGACCCATCTGGAGGCCATTTTCTCCTCAGGGCCTGACACATAAACTGTGCACTCTAAATATATCTCACCTGTCCAGTCATGCTGGGCAACATATGGATGCTTAGTGAACTTAAAGTCAATTAGCATAGAGAAACAAAACATATGCTTTAGAGCATATGAAATCAGTCCACAAAGTAACAAGTTTGCGTTCTGATGCGGACAGCATTAATGCTTATTTAGGAGGAAGCGAGTGTGTGATTATCTAGTGTGTGTATTTATAGAAAACAGTGTAAATCTTATCATTTGCAATGCATTAATAATGTAGAGGCTCTTTTAAGGCTTTTGTCTACGCTGAAAAGTCGACTAATGCTTTGACTAATGCACAAAGAAGGTTGTATGGATTATGACACATTGATGTGACATTTGTTAGCCGTGTGCTAAAAAGCATCTGTTTGCATTTAAAAGTCAGACCGCCCACTGAGGTTTCACATTACAGCCGAAATGCCCATCTGAGGAAAAACTAAGCTCTAACCAGCAGGTTCTATTCAGTGCTTGTTATGTCCAATATTTAAATGTAATTCAGTACAAACATCCAAAAATATAATCTTGGATATTACAATGTTTAGTTCCAAAAACATATCAAAATGTCATCGCTTGTAAGTTGTTTATGAGGAGTCTCTATGACATTGATGTGGTGGGAGACTGGACCGGCTGGAGGAACTCTGAAGTGAAAACAGCTTCCGCATACTCTTCGCAAACATCCTGGAACTCTGCCGCCACATCAGCCAGAGCCTCAGCCATTAGCTCATCAGCCAGACTGCGGGAAATAAGGGAAAAAAAGAGTTACAGTTACACAGCACTTATTGCTCAGTTTGCATTAAAGGGACAGTTCACCCAAAAATATGGAAAGCCATTAGTTATTATTAATGCCTCTTTTTCATGGGTGAAAAAAACATGTTGGGTATAAACAAGCTATTACAAATCATTTAGCATTTTCTGGTATTTGAAAATGTTGAAAAATGCTTAAATAAATTGAAATAAAAATATTAGATGTTGCTGATATATATGTATTTCACCCTATTTTTCTATTCTATTTTCTATTATTTTCTTTTTTTATGTTTTGACCTCATAATGTTTAATCAACTGGACATGTATAAAGTGACAGATATGGAAGAAAAGACATATCACTACTTCCATTTTATTGCAACTTTGAAGCTACAATTACCAGTCAAAAGTTTTTGAACAGTAAGACTTTTAATGTTTGCATTCTTTCCTGCTCACCAAGCCTGCATTTATTTGATACAAAATACAGAGAAAGCAGTGATATTGTGAAATATGTTTACTTTTTAAAACAACTGCTTTTTTATTTAAATATATGTTAAAATGTAATTTAATGATCAAAGCTAAATTTTCAGCATCATTACTCCAGTCTTTAGTGTCACATGTTCCTTCGGAAATCATTCTAATATGCTGATTTGCTGTTCAACAAACATTTATTATTATTATCAAATTTTAAAAGTATTTTTTGGTATTCTTTGATCCAAAAATTAGCATTTATCTAAAATAAAAAGCTTTTGTAACATACACTCTACCATTCAAAAGCTATATAACAATATTGTTTTATATAGAAATTAATACTTTTATTTAGCAAGGATGCTTTAAATTGATCAAACTGGATCATAAAGACATTTATAATGTGGCAAAATATTTCTATTTCAGATAAATGCTATTCTTCTGAACTTTATATTCAAAGAAACCTGAAAAAAAAAATCTACTCAACTGTTTTCAACATAATAATAATAACAACAGTTTTTTAGCGGTATATTAGAATGATTTCTGAAGGATCATGTGACTGGAGTAAATGATGCTAAAAATTCAGCTTTGAAACCACAGGACTAAATTACACTTCAAAATATATTTAAATTGAAAACAGTTCTTTAAATAGTAAAAATATTTCACAATATTACTGTTTTTGCTGTACTTTGGAAAAATAAATACAGGATTGGTGAGCAGAAGAGACTTCTTAAAAATATATATATATTTTTACTAAAAACAAAATTACTAAAACTTGAACAAATTAAAATGAAACTGAAAATGTCAAAAGTAAAAAAAAAAAAGTTTGGTGTTATCAGCATTAAAGAACAAAAATAACTTCTTTCTATATCTTTAGGACAGTGATGAGATCATCGAAATCCTTCCTTTTAGGCAAGCATTAAACATCCTCTGAGTAAAGAGCAGAGCTACCCAGAGAGCGCGGTCAGTCTGTGCTCACTCAAGGCCTTGACTGCCTTCAAGGCTCTTATTACCCACAATCCACCGTAGACTGACAAGTGCCCGCACCCGTTCCCAGCAGCAGCACTAATTGCCGTGACATTTCCCATCTTCTCTATTTCTCTGGAATAATAACCATTGAGAGTCTCTGTGGTGCTAGACTGACCTCTGCAAAAAAACAGATCCTCAATTTCTTTTTATATCTCTGCAATAACTCCTACTTTTTTCAAGCTGCAGCACACAGAGAAATATTTTCACTTTTGATTCCTCACTTCCTCCATTCGGTAAATGATTTTTGCAACAATTCTTCTCACCACCCACGCAGCCCATGGCGCGAGGATCAAGTCTGACAAATGAGACCTCAGCTCTAGGATCCGATTCTGGCTCTTGTGTTCCTCTTTCCCACCGTTGTTAAAAGTGTGTTCTCTGTGGACTAGCGGGACTTGATAAATATCCACTGCATTGCACCAACTTAAAAATTCTGTTAAGTATGCTAATGGAGGGGTGGGTGTGCAGGAGCACTAGCGGAACAACAAAGACGCTCATTTGCACGGAGCACGCTCTACATTAGCACCCATCAAAAAACAGAGCTAATATTTACATTTAAAATGGCATCGTGTGCGAGGATCATTATAGCCGCGAGGCTGTAAACAATCTCAACTCCTACTAGCTGTGTCACTGTGGGGCTTAAGACTAATCTTTTGCTCTGGGTGCAAATAGAAGAGCTGAGCTTTTAGCGTTTATACATCTAGGAACGTGTCTTGAACATAAACAATATAATGAAAATATGTCAGGAACTGATATCAGTGATAAATAAGTAAGCGCTAATTTAGGTTAGATGTCATGAGCCATATGCACCGCAGCTTCAGTACACACATAGTTCAGTTGTTGTTTACTGAAGTCGCTGCTTTAAGATGCACATAATGACATTTAAATGGTTATGTGTTGTGACTCATTTGCAAATGTTGGTGGTGAAATGAGCAAAACAAAGTCATGCAGGATCCTTTTCATATCATGTCTGTTCCTGTGTTGTCATTCATGCAAAATGATATTATAATCGCAAGTAAAATGGGTGGCACTAAAAGTGCATTCAGTTTTATCTAAAATAGATGAACATAAATCTAGTAACATTTTATGAAATGTCCAATGAGTGGCACTAAAAGATTAATGCCCTATCAAAAGAGCGATGCTGTACTAGGTGCGCTACTGAGCAAGTTTACTACATCAGAAAAGCTATACATATGGAGCTGGTTATGTGTTGCAAATTTAAAAATGTATTAGTTTAGTAATCACATGCTGTGGTAAAAGCATAGTATTTGGCCAGTAACCACACAAAAATAAGTTTTAATCTATCAATATAAAAATAATCTTTGATCCGCACCATGTTTGCACAGGTAGTTTTTGATTTGTTGTTGTTGTTGTAAAAAATTACATAGAGGCACATTTTTCCAATTCCGTTCCTAATACCTTATCAAAAAGGTGTTATTTTAATATTTTGTTAATATTATGCTATGTTAATGTTATGATATGCGTTATGCTATGGTATGTGTTATGTATTATACCATAGTCAGAGCTGGGTAGTAACTGATTACATGTTATCTGGATTATGTAATCAGATTCCAAAAATTAAGTACTTTAAATTGACCCTTCGCAAAAACCCACCCTCCTTAGTTACTGTTGCTATGTCAGACAAACAACGCTACTCTCACATTACACATCATGTTCTCACGGCGGGTTCAGCATTATGATTGGTCAGATCGCCTGTCAATCAAGCTGTTTGCAAGGGTCAATTAAGCTAGGCTAAGTTGTTTGCTTGCTAATAAAATTAACTAAAGTGAGTGAAATGTTTCATTTTAAGGCTAAAAAGGCAAAGAAATTAAAATGTTTAATTTCTCTATACAAGCTTCATACAAGCTGAAATATGTTATGATGTGTGACATGTACAGTTGAAGTCAAAACAACATACACCATGCAGAATTTGAAAATGTTTATTATAATAGGGATCATACAAAATGCATGTTTTTTTTTAATATAGTACTGACCTGAATAAGATATTTGACATAAAATACGTCTACATATAGTCCATAAAAGAGAATACATTGAATTTATAAAAATAACCCAGTTCAAAAGTTTAAATCCCCTTAATTCTTAAAGGGATAGTTCACCCCAAAATAAAAATTTTGTCATTAATCACTTACCCCCTTGTCGTTCCAAACCTGTAAAAGGTTTGATCGTCTTCGGAACGCAATTTAAGATATTTTGGATGAAATCCGGTAGTAAAGTAAACTGTCAAGGCCCAGAAACATATGAAAGATGTTGTCAAAATAGTCCATCTGCCATCAGTGGTTCAACCATAATTTTACGAAGCTACGAGAATACTTTTTGTATGCAGTGAATACAAAAATAACTTTAGTCAACAATTCAACGGATGCGCTGTTTTCATTCGAATCATAGAGTAAATACACTTAGAAAACGGACTATTTTGGCAACGTCTTTCATGTGTTTCTGGGCCTTGACAGTTTTATTTACTTGGCAGTCAATGGGACAGTCAAAAAGCTACCGGATTTCATCCAAAATATCTTAAATTGTGTTCCGAAGACGATCAAACCTTTTACGGGTTTGGAACGACATGGGGGTAAGTGATTAATGACAAAATTTTCATTTTGGGGTGGAGTAACCATTTAATACTGTGTTGTTAACTGATTGATCCACAGCTGTTTTTGTTTTTTATTTAGTGATAGTTGTTCATGAGTCCCTTGTTTGTCCTGAACAGTTAAACTGCCTGCTGTTCTTCAGAAAAATCTGTCAGGTCCCACAAATTCTTGGGTTTTTCTGCATATTTATGTGTATTTGAACCCTTTCCAGTAATGACTATGATTTTGAGATCCATTTTTTTACACTGAGGACAACTGAGGGACTCATTTGCAACTATTACAGAAGGTGCACCGATGCTTCAGAAGGAAACATGATGCATCAAGCTGGGGGTGTAAAATTTTGAACAGAATAAAGATGTGTACATTTTTTCTTATTTTGCCTAAATATCACTTTTTTTCCTTTAGTACTGCTCTTCAGAAGCTACAGAAGATACTTACATCATGTTTCCCAGGAGACAACATAAGGTAAATTAACCCTGATCTTCAAATTCCAAAAGTTTTTACCCCCGGCTCTTAATGCATCATATTTCCTTCTGAAGCATCAGCGAGCATTTGAACACTCTGTAATAATTGCATATGAGTCCATCAGTCCTCAGTGTGAAAAGATGGATCTCAAAATCATATTGTCATTACTGGAAAGGGTTCAAATACACAAAAATGCTGAAAAAAAAAGAATTTGTGGGACCTGAAGGATTTTTCTGAAGAACAGCAGACAGTTTAACTGTTCAAGACAAACAAGTGACTAATGATCAACTATCACTAAAAAACACAGCTGTGGATCATTCAGGTAACAACAAAGTATTAAGAATCAAGTGTATGTAAACTTTTGAACCGGGTCATTTTTATAAATTCAACTATTATTTTCTCTTGTGGACTATATGTAGGTCTTTTATGTGAAATGTCTTATTCAGGTCAGTACTAAATAAAAAATAACATGCATTTTGTATAATCCCTCTTATTCTGGTAAAATAAACTTTTGTAACTGTATAATAAACTATGTAAACTTTTGATTTCAACTGTAATTTGAAAGGTTAATCTAGGCTAAGCTGTTAGCTTGCTAACTGAAAACAAGACAGGGAAATGTTTAATTTCAGCTTAATTTTAGCTTCTGTAACATAATGTGATATGTCAAAGACTTTAATTAACATATTCTCCTAATTAGGAATAAGCGATTTTCTATGATTTCTAATCTAATGGAGTACCCTTAAAAATAATGAGTTAACACCTCTTTCAGGTAAAAAAAAAACACTTTAGCAGTGAGTGAGATGTTTTATTAATAAAGCAATCATTAGATTCAAACCTGTCTGCTATAGCCCAAGGATTGAAGCTCCCTAGAGCCTCATGTGAGACCAGGCGCAGAAAGGCATCGTGGTTCTCCCGATATTTCTGGATACTCCTCTGAATACTGGGCGGCACAGTTAGGCAAACCCCTCGTGTGCTTTCCCCTCCAGCTGGGACTGGATGACTGGGGTCATTTAGAGTTAAAGACTCCTCATCTAGTATCGATGTGTCTGATGCAGCCCTGTAAACAGAAAAAAAAAAATAATAGTCGTTGCACTCTCTTTCATAAAAGATGACAATTTCAAATTTGTACCTCTAGTTAATGCCTACAGAAAAGACAGCATTTTCTGTATCTAATGGCTAAAAACTAAAAAAATTCCCTTCAGCTGTTAAGGGAATTAAATGCTCATCCAAACACAGTCACAACAAATTAATGAGTGGTTCTAAATCTAGAATCAAAAGCACTCATGTAAACATCTCAATAACCTCAGATCACTTTCATCTGACCTCATATGTGCCACGTTGGGTATTAATCAGGCCCTCAAAAGCACAAACACTCTTCATGTCTATATATAGCAGAGGAAGTAAGAAACACTGACATTCCAGGTGGCCTTTAATACACAATATTAGACACAAGCTCAGTCTAGACACTTAAAGCGCAAGGCCGCCAACAGCGCACAAGGACCATTTATTCTCTAATGGAACATTATAGGGGCCGGCGCTGCTATTGTGCAATCACTTCCCCTTTACCGTTCCCGCAAGGCGCCCTCTTTGTACAGCTAATAGAATACCGCTCCAGCTAACAGCTACCTCAAGCGTTTAAGGCATGCTGTGGCACTCTGAAGTAGTAAGGAATTGACCACAGCCACGAGAAAAATCTCAAAATTTGAGCAGCTGCACAGTGCAAACAAAAACTATGTGAACGGGTGAAAGGACAGTCAAGGTAAGCACTCAATTTAGAGATTCAAATTAAGAGGCGTCCCCTGTGTTAATTTAGCTCTGCAGTCATAAGCAAGAAAGGTCATACGAGGTGCTGAAGGAAATTAGCGCGCAAGCAGTGCTGCGAGATGTAAGAATGCATAGTAAATCAGGCAAACGCTTTCCAGGCTTCTTCTGTCACAACAGGCTTGGCATGGCATGGTTGAGAGCCAAAAATAATGACCAAATTTCCCCCCTTCCTTCTTTCAACAATAGCTCCAGAAGTCACAACCAGAAAAAAAGGAAAAAAACACTGTCAACGCTCCACATGTGATTTATACGAGCAGACACAATGCTGGGCTGACTTGCGCATACGCTCCAGTGTTTGGCAGACAGCATGTGGGGGTAGATGATGAGAACTACTTGGGGAAGCTTCGTCAACGATAAGGGTACAAGTTACCATCTATAAAACAAGGACTAAGGTAAATTCCACACTTCTTCAGAGTGCAATAGTGTGCCTGAAGGGTGAAATTTTTCACAAAGAATGTACATTTAAAAACGCATTTAGGGATATTTTTATTTTTTTATTTGCATTCTACAGGCATACTCTTGTGAACCAGTTCTTATTAGGGATGCATCGATCAGATACTCAGCATCGGTATCGGCTAGGGTGACCACCTGGCAATAGTTATTTTGCGGGACATAGATGTGGTTTTGCTGGACAATGCGGGATAGAGCTGAAGATCTTTGATTCATGAATAAATTATGTTTAACATGTATAAATGACTTAGGGCAGCACGATTAATCGAAGTGAAATCGAAATCGGGATTAATCGAAAGCTGCGATTGTCATGCGTATCTTTTAGAAAAGCACTGTTCTGTGTTTAGTACATTTTCATCCGAAGGCCAGAGGGCGCTCTCATTCTCACGCGGAAACTCAAAATACGCCAGAAGAAGAGAAACAGAAACGCATCTTTGCTATCGCAGCAGCTGAATAAACAAGATTTAACTGCTGTCATTGATTCAACGTGACTAATAAACCCACGACTACAACAATATATGGTTTATCTGACTTTTTCTCATTATAATTTTCCTTATAATGCAGTATATATAATGCAATGCCTTTATCACTGCTTAGAATACTATTCGTGCTTTATTCTGTGTAAATAGCTATACTATCTCACAGAAAGATTTATTTCAAACACTCGACTGATATAAATATTATAATATGAAGTGAGTTTGGAGTAAAAACGTTATTAAATGTGATATTTTCACATGCTTTCAGGTGTAGCAGCATGTCTACACAGAGCCGTAGTTCACTGAGAAGCTACGCAAACAGCTGTCATTATCGCAAACGATTTCTTTCGATTTCATAATCGCCCGATTAAATCGTTTGCGATAATGAACGCGATTCAGCGTATCTTTTCTGTGGAGTACGGCTCTGTGTAGTACATGCCGCTCCACCTGAACACAGGTGCTGGAAATTTACTGCTGATTACACAACCGGCTTCACTGACAACATGCGCATGACAATCGCCTTCGATTAATCGTGCAGCCCTAAAATGACTCATTCTTGACAAAAGCTGTGTGCGTTTTACAGGCCCGATTACAGCTCTAATGCGGGACACGTGCAAGACAGATACATTTTCCATTGTTATGCTATGTAAATACTGATTTAAATCCATTGTCATATGTGCTTATTTATGTTTTTTATGTTATGTGTACATGTAACCGTAGGCACGTTTCCATTACCCTTCAAAATGCGCAAATTGAAATTGCGAATTGAAAATACGCCTAATGGAAACGCGTCAAATTTGCAAAAACACCCATATATCGCAAAAAAGTTTTTACGCTCGCATGAGGTGGTTTTTCAGACAATGCGAAAAAGGAATAATTTGCAAAATGGCAATGTAAATGCTTTTTTCGCATTTCCAGGTCACATGATATACGTAAACAGTCATATGATCATTCTTTATTTGTTTATTTGTGGAAACTGGCTTGTGCATGATGCTGCAGGTATTACAAAAGGCCCACTGCACAGCTAAAAAAAGTGAATGCGTTCATCCGGAAATTCTGAATCCACAGTTCCTCCGTGAAATCGCGCACTATTAGCCTACTTCCCAGAACCAGTGCATACTTGCCTTGTCTCCGATTAAAAATATAAAACGGCTAGTGCGTTTTGAATGACTTATCGCGAGAGGATGAGTTTTAGTCGCATGATATGGTTAATGGAAACACCCTCATTTCGCAACTAGGGATGTAACAGTATGAAATTTTCTTATCACGATTATAGTGACAAAAATGGTCACGGTTATCAGTATTATCACGGTATTGTTAAAATGTGCTGGAAATGTTTAAAAAGTACTAACACATCAATGACAAACAACAACAAACAACATCTAAAATTACTTCTGTTTGCACAAACACTAAAACAATAACTTTACCAATGAGGTTTTATATTACAACATGACTGACAACAGTTCTCTTCAACAGTTATCTTATAACATGTTCGAAATGTTCAAATAAAGCTTTGAAAAGGTTTTATAAAATGGTAAACCTCACATTTCAGCTTTAAATAAAGAAAATGGTTAAGTCAAATCAAAATGGTTATATGTATTTTATCGAAATAATTCTAGATGTATTATCTCAATTGTTTAAATGTGTAGAATCCTTGTTTTTCATCAAAAGGTCAGACAGCAGGGCATGCAAATTCGGTCCGTTTTAGCGAGACAAAAACTGCAAACAGGCTGAACGTAATTGTACGTAATTTTCCGTCATGCTTTCATTCAAAACGAAACTACTCTGCGTGCTCTGCGCACGTGAGACTGTTATTTAAACTTTGCTTTACGCTGGACAGTATATATTTATCATAAGTTGTTCAAATCGTGGTAATCAAATACGGTTTTAATGATAATTAAAATATGAAACGGTAATACTAACCGTGGAGAATTTTATCATGATTTATCGTAAAACCGGTTATCGTTACATCCCTATTCGCAACAGTTTTTTATCGACATTTAGAAAATATCGCAAAAGTTTTGCGCACATTTGCAATGGAAACACGCCTCGTGTGCAGCTTGAATGCTTTAATCCGTTAACATGAGCGTGAAAAAAATACGACTAGAGGCATTTCCACTACAGCTTCAAATCTGCGCTCAGTGCTGCTGGCAACGCTACAAAGCCACTGCTTTGGGGCGAGTCAAATTTAGGGTCGAGCGCGGCTCTGAAAACAAAGTTTACACCCTGTTTGCATTTCATCTTCTTCTTTTAATGCCGGTTGGCAAACTAAACACTTTATTGGTGCCCTAGCATTTAATGAACGCATGCAAAGTGCATTTACTTTTGCATGACTTTTTCAATGATATGTGATTTCAGCTCAGTAATCCACCAGTGCCTTGCCTACTTTTCACAGTGATTGGTTGTAGCCCGGCATTTTTCGCTTGAGATTTGCATAAAGTTGCAAATGGCCAACCTTTTTGATGCTCCCAACAGCTGCCAACGCTTTCTCCGTGCCGCTTTCAATCCCATAATGCACCGCAAGAGCGTTTCAGCTCAGCTTCCATTGGAATTAATTGAAAACGCTTGCTCGCTACGTGCCAATGAAAACGCACCGTTAGAGAGAAAGAGAGAGTGCGTGCAGTCATTCACTCGCGCTGTTTGTGAAATTACTATTTGAAAAGTTATTTAATGAAGAAATATGAATTGTACCTCACCTTCAGCATTATAATTGTTTTACCCGTGCTGGACAGAGATTGAAACGGTGCTGCTGCATGCTGTGCCAAACTTCTCACGGCTGGCACGTCATCAGCTTTAGATTGGTTTATGAGATCAGCCTTTTTAGAGACCAACGATCAAACATCCCAAAGCGATTATCTGCTGATAGTGATCGGTAGCCGATTAATCAGAGCATTCCTGAGTTTATATCCCACACTTCTCACACTTTTTTTCCCCCTCAGAATGAACAAACTCGCTATTATTGTTGAGTTAAATCGAGTTATAAAGGCCGAAATATGAGATATAAACTTGCATTTGCGAGAAAAAAAAGTCAGAATTGTAAGAGAAAATAGGTATGGGTTTAAATAGTATTTTATGCTGTAACTGTAGGGCTAATTTAATATGTTCCCTATTAACTGCTTATGTGAATATTATGTAGACCTATTGTTTAAATCAAATTTATGTTTTAAAAGTAATCATAGCAGGTTTCATCCATTAGTCTGTCCATAGAAACATCTGCATTTAGCTTGAAATGGCTTTTTGTATTCTATAAAATTGATTTGCATTCTAACAACACATTTTATAACTTTATTCAACAATTGCGTTGATGACTGACACGGAAGAGAAGAAATTGTTGAATAAAGATATTATTTTTGTTCAAATGCACACAAAAAGTATTCTCGTAGTTTCATAACATTACGATTGAACTTACATGGGCTATTTTAACCATATCCTTACTACCTTTCTGGGCCTTCAACGTGGGAGCTGTGTTGCCGTCTATGCAGGGTCTGAAAGATCTCAGATTTCATCAAAAATATCTTAATTCGTGTTCTGAAGATGAACGAAGATCTTACGGGTTTGGAACAACATGAGGGTGAGTAATTAATGACAAAATGTTCCTTTTGGGTGAATTATCCCTTTAAATAGCTGTAAAAAGTTGCAACCAGTTCTTTCATAGAAAAATTCACCAAAATAATTTATTGAAGTTCTTGCAAAAAACACACTGAACAGATCAGGAGTGCTATAATAGAGAAAGCCAGCTGTAATAAGGTTGTGTAAAAGCCAGTGAATGAGATTCTGGCCCAACCAATGCTCTATCAATATTCAGAACCCTGAGATCAAAACCAATAAAGCTAAAGGGCTGCAATTTGCACCTTAAATCCAGTGAGAAGGCTATCACGAGCAGCAAGGCTACAGTCGAGAAGCCGGACAGGGAGAGGGAGATTAGCTGGATGAAGGTTAGATGGAGAAAGAGATGGAGAGAGAGAAAGAAAGAGAGATGGCGGTCTGAAATAAAAGGTTAGAGAACAGAGAATGAGGATCAAACCAAGAGCCGCAGCCTCGCCACAGGCTCTGCATTGATCTCTTTGAGCTCTGAATGAGCAGTGGTGGATCATACACTCTCTCAGATGTGTTGGTCACTCTGTAGAGTCCTCCAACACCAATAACCCCTATGCGCGGGCACAGGACATAAGATTGCACCACTTAAGAGCGATCACTCCTCTATGATTCTGTTCCTGAGAGTCACGTATTAGAAAACCTAATTTAGTGAGAGCCTTGCACAGTGTGTAAGATTCAACAAAATAAATGAAAGCAATACAAATGTACTTTGAGCAAAAAACTGCAAAAGATAATAAGATTTAGAATAAATCTCACTCTACTAGAAAATAGTTTTTCTTGTTTTAAAAGAGCCGTGGAGTGTCTTTTGTATTATATTGCACTGTTCTCTGAGATCCAAAATCTTATCAAGATTTTTAGATTAAAAAAAAATTAGAATAGGTTATTTTCTGTCCTGTTCTGACCTCCCTCTTTAGGTCCTTTGTTCACTTTTTCATTTTACAAAAGAGGCACAATTCAATACAGAATTTTCAGAAAGATTGAAACTAAAAGGCGATGCTGTGCCGACTATTTTAGACTCGTAGGTAATATCGCAACACATAAGTGTGAGTAACTGTTTTCAAGCACTACTTTTATGATTTTCAAGGACTTTAATCTGAGATCTCACTTATCGAACAATGTCTTCTATTTCAAATTCTAAAAAAAGAAATATGAATAAAAATATACTAATAAAAACTAACAAAGTAATACTACTAAATTATTACAAAGTATAACACACTTTTACAATAGTAAAACCACAGTTAATTTTCTTAAGGGATCAGTATTTGTGTATACTTTCTTTTTTCTTTGCTTTGTTTTTATAACTACTGGTTTGATGTTTTCCACAGGAAAAAAAAGGTCTGAGGTCCTGATCTAAATCAAATGATTCACGATCAATGCTCTAAAGTCTTGATCTGAAAAATGATTTGTGAACCATCATTTCAGTTTAAGACTCAGAGTGCGGAGTGCAAATCATTTGAGTTAAATCGGGACTTCAAATTGTGTGTCGCAAATCATTTGATTTGAATCATTCAATTCACAAACGATTCTCAAACCCATTCCATTGTAAATGAAATTATTTGCATTACACTATTTGAAATCCAGATCTGAAACTAATTATTTGCGATACGCAACCCGATTGGACTGCTTTGAAACAGTAAATAATTTTGCGACACATGGTTTAACTGATTCATTTTCGAAAAGCTCAGTTTCAACCATCAATATGTTCTTTTTAAAATTGTTAGAAATGATGCTGAAATTCAAAAATGGATGTTTTTTTTATTTAATCTGGTTTTTGCTAGTGAATCGCTTGCATTGAAGTCACAAGTTTTAATCAGTCGGAGCGGTTCCAGCATAAATGACTCATAAGATGTTCATCTGTTCCCCTTTTTGTGCCTTCAGCCATGTTTACACAACACTGTCAGTAATACTACTTTCTTAGCTTGATTGTTTTCTGACATTAACTGACAAAAGCAAAAAAGTATGATGTTTTTTTGAACTGTGTGAATTTAGTATGAAAAGATGTGTGCTTATTGACAAAATTAAAAATGTATTTCTTGTCTTTCAATAATTCAAGCACTTTTCAAGTACCTCTTCAGAAATATTGCTGTTCTTTTAAGGGTTTTCCAGGCCCTTCATTTCAAAAAGTCAAATTCTTGTGCTTCTAGCACTTTGAGTGTGTTGTACGAACCCTGTATTAGAAATCATTTGATATGTACTGAGTATTTATACATCCATCTATGAAGGATGCAGGCTGTCAAACATACACAAGTGTTAGCCAATCATAGCAGTGGACATTTACTTCTAAGCTTTCAATCTGCCACGCCTATTCAAGGACAGAAAATAGCCTATTACTTCTAAATAATGTTTTCTGATGTAAAAACTGTTAACATTATAAGTGGACCGCAGAGAACTGTACAACATAATAAAAAAGGCAGCTTATGGCAAAGCAATAGTGACCATGAAATAAAAACAGTTACTCACACTTGTGTGATGCAACATTAGTGTCGGATCTAATAGTGCTTAGTCACACTATTACATTACAGAGTGGTACATTCCACAGCTTGTCATTTCAGCAATTTGCTTCAATATAAGCTGTTTTTTCTAATGTGAAAGCATTGAGTTCTCAAACTTACACTCCTATGTGTCAAAGATTTCTCAGTCCATGACACCTTTAATGCATCCTTGCTTGAATAAAAGTACTTTTTAAAAAAGGTTTTTGCTATGTCCCTTTTTGACCGAGGTCACCATGCACTCTCATTTTTCAACCATGTCTCTACAACCATCTGTAATCCAGGTATGTACTGCACTTTCACCCATTCAAGATGGATAAGATGAATAAAATCAAATCCAGTGCAATGCTAAATGCCATTATGTCAAATTGAAATATCAACTTAAGCCTAAAGAAAATAGAATTGGCGTACAATTTTCTTTTACATCAAAATCCTTCCCCTCTCTCTGTGTATTGTGTGAAATATTGATGTTAAAGGAGCATACTAAAATGGACTAGAATGGAAGCGGAGTGGCTGGTGATTTCAGTGCTTAGATTGGTCTGTTTGATGCTTTTACGGCAGCATCAAATGACACTTGACTCTACAACCCACTGATAGAAAAATCAAAACAAATCACAGAGGGAGAAAAAGCGAGAAGCAAACACATATATTGAGTTTCATTACAAATCGGAGCACGATGATTGATTATGCTCCGGCGGAGCTTTTTAGCTTCTCCCCCCTGGCCCCCCAACATCCCTTTTCTCAAGCCAAATTGGTTCTCTGAATATTAGAAAAAAATTGAAAGCTAAAAAGCAAAGCCACACTGGCAGCCCTCTATTGTGCTACAGTAAGGACACACATTGCTAGCAATAACAAATGAACTGCATAAATCCACAAACGGTTTCTGTGTGGCATTTACAAACTCTGCAGTGTTTCTATGTCAAACAGTGTGTCGTCTACACAGGTAATCACAGATTAGACAACAAATAATAAACTCTGCATGATAATCAACATCAGGGCCCAATATCCGCTTCTCAAATTACCTCCCATGAGCACGCTCTACACCGACACAGACCCTAGACCTTGCCCCCTCTAGTGGCACATTTCATACGTAAATAAAGTTTTACTGGTTTCTCATCATAAATCCTCTGTTCGGCCTCGGTCTTTAGTGGCTGTACTAAAAGCCGAGTAATTACCATAATGCTCTGCATAATTCATTTTCCACGAGTTTTATCTATCCTGGCCACATCCGGCCAATAATTGTCCATTCTGATGTAAATAAGCTGGAGAAAAGAAAGTAAAATGCTCACTGAGAGTTTGATCGAACCATTAGGTTGATTCTAATATATAAAACTGTAACATAAGGATAGAATTAACGTCAGAGGCCGGAAGAATGAACGGCATTAAGAGAGAGCTGATGAGTAGATTGACTGTAACTTTCTGATCGAGAGTGATGTGTCCATTTATGTGGATTTTAAACAAGCAAAAGTTGCCAAGTGGTCATTATATTCCATCTATATATAAAGCAGAACACTTCTTGTGGAAGGATTAGTTAAAAATATCTTGAAAAAGCTTTTAGTGACAGCCATTTCCTGAGTCTAAGAAATAAAATGTCGCCTCAGTTGGCCAGCTGGCAGCTTTTCATCAGAATACAAGGATCCTGAAATGATGTCAAGATCTTGTCCTTCAAAATGAGGTGACAGCACTGAGTGTGATGTAAAGTTGTCTTGGATAAAAGACTGAACTGCTAAAAGACTACTTACTAACTACAGTATTGTGGAAAAAGTGAGTTTAAAAATCCCAGGCTTCTTCTTTAATGTGGTTATACTAATTTGTACTTGATTTTAACTAATTTGTGCAACTAATGTAGTGATTAAAAAGAACAGGTTACATTTTTTACACCAAAATGGGAAAACCAGTAAAAAATGTATATTCTTTGTAATATTTGTCAAATTATATTGCGTTATATTTTTCTCGACATTGGTGAAATGACAATCAAATATGCTACAAATAAATAAAAAAAAATCCCTGCGTTTTCATGATGTAAACTTTTTTTTGTAATGTCAGCTAATTAGTAAAAAATTTTGTACAGGCAATATTTTATATTATATATATTACATACAAGTATATAAAATATTACAAAATATTGCACTTAATATTTTATCATAAAATAAACTGTACATTAATAACATTACCTTATATAGTATATACTATGGATGACCGTTTCTGCCACTGAATAAAAAATGTAAAAAAGTAATTGCAACTTTTTATCCCACAGTTCTGCCTTTTTTCTCAATTGCGAGTTTACATCTTGCAATTCTGCCTTTTTCTCAGAATTACATGATATAAACTCGCAGAATTGTGACAAACTTGCAATTACGAGAACTAAACTCTCAATTCTGAGAAATTAAGTCAGAATTGCGAGATATAAACGAATAATTCTGACTTTTTCTCAGTTTATATCTTGGAATTCTAATTGCAAGTTAAGTTAAATTGTAAGATATAAACTCTCAATTCTGAGAACATACCAGTCTTTTCCCCCTCAAAATTAGACTTTATAACTCGCAATTATGAGTTTATATCAGACACTTCTCAGAAAAAGTCAAAATTGTGAGTTTTTATTCCGCAATTGACATTATTTCTCACATCTGAGAGTTTATATCTAACAATGAGAAAAAAGTCAGAATTGCGAATTTGTAACTTGTAAAATTCAGAATTGTGAGATAAAAATGTCACAATAACTTGATGACTGAAGTAATGACTGCTAAAAAAATGCTTTGGCAACACAGGAATAATTTACATTTTAAAATACATTTAAGGAATGGGTCGTGGTACTCTTGGGAACATGTAGCGGAGACTGACATGGAAAAGAAGAAATGGTTTAAAAAAGTTGTTATTTTTGTTTTCATTTGTGCACAAAAATTATTCTTGTAGCTTCATAAAATTAAGGTTGAACCACTGATGTCATATGGACTATTTTAACAATGTCCTTACTACCTTTCTGGGCCTTAAACGATTCAGTTGTGTTGCTGTCTATGCAGGGTCAGGAAGCTCACAGATTTCTTAAATAATATCTTAATTTGTGTTCCAAAAATGAATGAAGGTCTTACGGGTTTGAAACGACGTGAGAGTGAGTAATTAAATGTCAGAATTTTCACTTTTGGGTAAACTATACTAAAACTAACTAAAATAGAAGAATGGTCATTTTAAACTGTAATAATATTTCACAAAATTACTGTTTTTATTATCAAACACATGAAGCCTTGGTGTAAGAGGCTTCTTTTAAAACCTTTTTTTTTTTTAAACGCTTACCAACCCCAAAAATAATCTTCTATTGTGATTTTCTCCTGGAAAACTGCCAGAGCCTTGATCCCTGCATCCATATCAGTCACTGCAGCTCACTGGATTTCTCCAGCGGGATCTTAATCGTGGTCACAGTCATCGCTCATGTTTCAACACAGACATCGTAACTGAAGAATAGTCTCCTAGTGCAGTGACATTTTCGAGCTGATGTTTTCTGTCAGGATTAAGTGACTGGCTGAGAATAAATAAATCCAAACAATGGTTCAGATCAGGGGCAGTGGAGAGAAACTATGGCCCATGCAGCCTCGATTCTCAGCAACCCGTGACATCCATGCTAACCCAAACACCCATGGCGAATGCACTGGAATACAGGGAGAATAAACAATCTTCAAGTAGAACTACCCAGTCCTTACGGTCACTGTCTGGGATGTAAATTGAATATGTTTACATGTAAAAGTATGGTAACACAAATATTACTATAAAAGGAGTGCAGTGCCTCTATCTGTAGCGGTTCCAGATTGTTCTGTGCCACTTTGTTTTTTGACAAGGGAAGTCAGTGAAGCATGTGGCTCACTGATCTGAGACCAGTGAACAAATGCCCAGTACTGCAGGACTGTATGATAACAGAGAGGCATCAACAATTGGTAAACAATATATTAGCATTTACCTGCATTTTACATTTATTCCAAAATAATAACGCAAGGCAGTAACAATTTAAACAATATATTTTATTTGTGAACTTACGTTCAGCTATTCTTTTTAATAGTTTTTAGGATCATCAGTCATCAAAGCTCAGTAAATATTGGTCACAGATGCAGAGATTTACTTTAAATTTCACCAAGCTGATTTAAAGATCATGTTTTCATGCCATTTTAAATCTAATTTAGACATAAAGTGGTTATATCTAAGTGTGTAAGTTGACTTACTTTTTTAAAATGAGTCCTCCCATTAACACCATTATATTGTTTATTTAGACTGATTTGTGAATGCAGAACGCGCATAAACATGGCACGCTTTAGAGGGTCTGTTAAAACTCAATGGACTCCTGCTGTAGCTTTACCTGTTGGTGCCACTGTTGGGCAATGTTTCTTTAGAAAAACAAGTGATTTATACTTTTTAATGTTGTATTTTGTAATATTGGCTTTGTTTTTACTTTTTCTCATCCAATATTTTGAGGAGACACTACCTTCCTTTGCACTATATATATATATATATATATCCTTTGTACCTCTGTACCTTTGAAATGCTGTATTGCAGCATTTAAAATGATTTGCTTTTGTTGTCGCTTTGATAAAAGCATTTGCTACATGAATAAATACAAACGTAAATTATTGAAAGGGATGTTGATCATTCTAGTCAGTATGTAGCAGACAGAATGCACATTTGAAAGGCTGTAATTCCCTGAGATTAGACATGAGATGTTGCTTTGAAGTTTGTGCAGACATTGTGCTCCTACGTCGAGAGAAAAAGAAAGTGGAGGCTGAATGTTTACACCGCGTTCACAGAGCTGAAGGGCCTCGCTGCGAGCCGAAGCGGAAGAGGAGAAAGCATTTTAATCTTCTAATGTATCTATTGAACCTGTTCCACTGAATTTCCCATCATGCCCCTCTCGTTTTAGACAACTCTCACGCCCTCAAGACTGTCCCTTTTTATTCTTTTATTTTCCTCATTAATTTACTGAGCCACAGCTGCTGCCAAAGCTTTGGGCAGAAATAAGCGAGGCTCCCGCTCTCTCTTGGCAGAACTACAGAAGGAGGAGGCGGAGAGAGAGACTTGCTTTTACCAGCAGATATTGTGGAATTCGATTTCAATGTGGCTGTTATTGAATATTCCCTAAACAGACAGATATTGCAGTGCAAAAAACACTCTGATCAATGTGCAATTGTCCTGCAATTCAAGTGAAGACTGATTAAATTGTGACTGATCCAAATGTGCCTGGCATATTCACTCAATATAAAATCAACCGATAATCACTCACCCAGTCTCCACTGGCTTTTGCAAGAGGATGTCGACCGTACCGGGTGCATTCAGGACTGGTTTCGTCAGTCGGATTGGCTGAGGAGATCCTGGCCTAGAGCTGGTAATATTCCTGTGAGCGTCTGCAACACAAAGGATGTTTTACACTGCTGCCATCTGGTGGAAATCACTGTCATGTCAGGCATACAAAATGCAGAGCACATACTTGTCTGTCTCTCCAGGGACAAAGTGGGGAGACGCTGAAACTGACCTTCTGATGCTCCCGAAAGGACAACTGATAACTACTTTTGTCAGTCTTCCTGTGTACTATCAATTGGGGAATGTAAATGGTCTATCTGGGTCCTGTGACTCACCTGTGCCTTTTTCCCAGATAAGAGGGTCAGAGTATGAGATCATAGCAAAGCGCCGACGCACTTCTTCCTGGTCTCTCTGGGTAACAAAACAGAGCTTTGTGAGGCATGTAATTTCAGAGTTAATTAAATAAAAAAAAAAAAAAATATATATATATATATATATATATATATAGATAGATATATATATATATATATATATATATATACACACAGCTGTTCTCCAGAAAAAACAGTAATAGTGTAAAATATAATTTCAATGTAAAATATCTGTTTTCTATGTGAAAATATTTAAAAATGTAATTTATTCCTGTCATGCGAAGCTGAATTTTCATCATCATCAATCATTTCGCCAGTCTTCAGTGTCACATGATCCTTCAGAAATCACTATAATATGCCGATTTATTATCAATGCTAAAAACAGTATTTTGTTGGAACCAGTGGTACTTTTTTCAGCATTCTTTAATACATAAAGAGTTAAAAAAGAACAGCATTTATTTAAAAATATAAATCTTTTCTAACAATATACTTCAGCATTTAAAAGTTTGTGGTCAGTGAATTTCTGTTCTTTCTTTTTTTGAAAGAAATTAATACTTTTATTCACCAAGAATGTGTTAAATCGATTAAAAAAAAATGACTTATATTGTTGGAAAATATTTCTATTTTCGATAAATGCTGTTCTTTTTAACTTTGTATACATCAAAGAATCCTGAAAAAAAGAATCACAGGTTTCAAAAAGCAATAAATCAGCATATTAGAATGCATCACAGGAAATATATGATAAACAATTAATTTAAACTCTAATAATATTTCTCAATACATCTCAACTGTTTTTTCAGTATTTATGATCAAGTAAATGCAGCCTGATAAGCATAAGAGAATTCTTTAAATAAAATAAAAAAAAATAAATTGACTGATCCCAAAGTTTTGAATGGCAGTATATAATGGCAATAAATAATTATTAAGTGTTATTGTATTATTATAATTAATACAACAACACTTAATAATATTGTAATTGTTATAGGTTGTAAGAAGAATAATTTATTTTTTTTATCATTACTTTATAATAAATTGACTTTTAATAACCATTTAATATTAAAATAACAACAACAACAATAATAATAAATAAAAACAAAATATATCAAGCTCAGTTCACTACAGTATCTTATAATAAATTATAAATCTTATAATCTAACCCTTTAGCTCCGACAAACTGACCTCCATCTCCTCCATCCTCAGCAACATGCTCTCTAATGTGGGGCCCTGCAGCTGCTTCTCAGCATCAGTCTCGGCCACCTGCTGCCTCTCGGTCACCCACAGAGCTCGAGCTGCATCCTCCAGAAGCTCTTCCAGCAGAGCTTCGCTCAGTGCATCCGCATTGGCCCCAGGCTGTTGGCATTTACAGAACAGCACAGAATAGTACCACGCTATGATTGTTATTTAAATCTGTTACTTAGGAAGTTAAAATGTTCCAAATTAATCCTTCTAACATTTTTGTTTTGTGTGAACATTTGTAAATTAAACATTCATTAAATATTCAAATTACAAACATCCTCCGTGCTGAAGATCCAGGAATACGCCAGTGAAAGAAAGTTCTCACCTTATCTGCAACCTTCAGCCGCTCTCTGAGTGTGTCACTTCCTGCTCCAACCACCTGCCGTACAAATATGAGACAGCGTTCTGTATTTACATCTATGCCAACATACAGTGTTCTCAGTGTGCACGAAGTGAAAAACATTAAAACATTAGGGAAAAATGGTCCAAATGGTACACTCAGTCTTACAATTTATATCTCCTGCTGACACACTTAACATGTCAGATATTATTTGGGAAAAAACAACATCAGATGAATGTGTTTACCTGCGCTTGATCCAACAAAGGTTGAATTCTCTCTCTAGCAGCCCGCTCAGCTTTTTCCGCCCATTGTGTTGGAGAGCCCACTGTGGTCCTACAATGGCCACATATTGATACACATCAATGCAAACACACAATCAAATAATAGAAAGTTAAATGTGACCCTGGACCCCAAAACCAGTCTTAAGTAGCAGGGGTAAATTTGTAGCCAAATAGCCAAAAATAAATTGGTCAAAATTATACATTTTTCTTTTATGCCAAAAATCACCAGGATATTAAGTAAAGAAAATTAACATGCATTGCTAAGAACTTCATTTGGACAACTTTAAAGGTGATTTTCTCAATATTTAGATTTTTTTGCACCCTCAGATTGCAGATTTTCAAATAGTTTCATCTCAGCCAAATATTAGTCCTATCACAATAAACCATACATCATTGGAAAGCATAATTATTCAGCTTTCAGATGCTGTACAAATCTCAGTTTCAACCCTTATGACTAATTTTGTGGACTAGTCACACAGATGAACCTTTTTACCCTCATTAAACTAAGGAAAACTTTTCTAAATAATTAAATTAGGAATAAAAAAAATAGTTTCAACAAATAGAATTATTGTTTTACCAACTTAATTTTGTTTAATTTAGTTACTACATGCAAAGGAATCAGCTAAATTGTATGCTTTGTGAATGTTTAACATTTTATTACAATATTATAAGATATATTATATAATATCAGTTTTACATTAAAAAGTATTTATGTTAATCGCGATTAATCGCATTCAAAATAAAAGTTTGTTTACATACTATATATTTGTGTACTGTGTATATTTATTCTGCATATATAAATACACACACAAGCATGTATATATTAAGGACCAATATTTTAGATTTATATCTAAAATATTTCTATTTATTTATAATCTAAATTCTATACAGGTATAAATATATATACATATACATATTTTGTTTTAATATATACATGTATGTGTGTGTATTTATATGTACATAATAAATATACAAAGTAAACACACATATAGTATGTAAACATAAACTTTTATTTTAGATGCGATTAATTGTTTTGAATTCTTTTATTTCAAATATTTTTGCCTGTTTTTGTATGTAATTAGTGGTGTCAATCAATTAAAAAAGATTAACTAATTAAATCGCACATTTTCCCAGAAATAATCGCGATTGATCCTACCAGACATTAAAGTTTTTTGCAAGAATTTCACATTCATGCTTCAAATTAATGTAGAAACAACATAAAGAATGTATATTTCTAATATTTGTTTACTTCCATCTTTTATGACTGAAGGCAAGAATCACAGATTCCAAATGATGTCTCTATGAACTTTCCTAATATTTAACCATTGAATATAACCCTTCAACATTACAGTATAATTGAGAGCGATCACTTTAACATTTCTTTGACTTGTAATTTAAGCAAACTTGAAACACTCTTCACATAAACCCTTTATAACAAATATAATATAGGCTAGCTACCTGTACCTAAATTATATGAAGATAAAGCTTAAAACTACAGAAGTTATTAATTTCCTCTTTTTAATTTTGGATATTTGGCTGCTGTTATTTTAAAGTTCTGAGGTAGCTTTAATCGCCTTTTTTGTCTTAACTGTCTCAACTGACGACTTAACTACGACATTGCATGCTAGCAGTTTAATTTGGGTTTAAATATGATACTGCGCTTTAATATAGGCCTAATACGGCTAAAAACACAGAGAGATTTGTTTTTACTGACATATATGGCCTGACAACATCTCATCTGAGCACAGTTCGCTGAAGCTCTTCGTCACCGGTACTGTTTCCGTGCTTGTTTGACTCACGTCTGGTGCTAAAGTGGAACGCGTCTGAAAATGCTCCCGTTTGATGTGCTCGTAAAGACACTCTGCACGTCTAAATAAACACACTTATTCAGGAGTGTCCAAACCTAGCCCTGCCCAAGTGTTAATTGTGTTAAATATTTTTAACACGTTAAAATGAAAAAAATGAATCGCCTGCATTAACACGCTAATTTTGAGACCACTAAGTGCCATATTTATTAAGTTATATTAGCTACATAGATGATATGAGACTAAAGAAAAAACACTCAAATTCATTTCCAGCCAGTTTGCCTAAATCTGGATATCCACACATCATTATTCAAGTATCTCCAATGCAAATGGGTTATGTCAACTTCGATTTTGCTCATTTAAACTGATGGCAACCAACGAAATTAATAAGTAATATGATGTTCAAAAAATCCATTAACTTAATTAAACAAGCAGCAAAATTAATTTCTTGCCTACACAGTTCACTGAACCACTGGTTAACTATAATAATGAGAGAGCTGCTGTCGTACCGGAGTTTGTTAATGCGGTCAGCCTCCTCTTTACTCAGACGATTCAGTTCACTTAGCCTGTCTGCAGTCACCCGATCCAGCCAGGCTTGCCTATAGAACATAAACATACACACCAATGAACATGAGCAAACGTGAGCATCTTAATGTCACAACTGAGGATCATAGTGATTGTGCAGTTAGAAATAGAAATGTCTTAAATAACTAAAAGAGAGGGTTCATTACATACCTGAGGGCTTCATTCTGGGCTTGATTCCTGTCATGTGATGAAGGGCTGAGCTGTGTGCTGCCATTGGGTTTGATTTGTGGCTTCTGCTTCTCAGGACTCTTTTTAGGTGAGAACAGGCATCTGGGTTCTGGCCGGCTAGACACAGCACTGCACAGGTGTGTATATATACACATATATATTAGGAGAACACAAAGGTTCAAGCATGTCAAGTGCTGTGCGCAAAACATATATGCATAAGAGGGCTGGATGTACTGACTGTGGTCGAGGAGGAGAGTGAGGGGATGTTGGTATCCAAGGCACGCTGGCCTCTTTTTGAGGTACCTGGTTTTCCCTCAGGCGGGATGAGACGGTGGGCTGCTGGAAGCTGGCATCACGAACATGACCGGCCTGCTGAATGAGAGACAGTGTGTCTTGTCTTTTCTTTTAAACTGTTTTCAAATTCAAGATATCTATATATGTAGACTACCATTCAAATGTTCGGGTGCAATAAGATTTTCTGAATGTTGAAGAAAGTCTCTTATTCTCAACAAGGCTGCATTTATTTGATCAGAAATATAGTAAAAAAACAACAACAAAAAAAAACAGTAATTTCGTGAAATACACTACCAGTTTTTTAAAAAAGTGCTTTTTATGTTTTCTGTTCTGCTCACCAAGCCTGCATTTATTTCATCCAAAATACAGCAAAAGCAGTAATATTGTAAAATATGTTTACTATTTAAAATAACTGCTTTCTATTTAAAAAAAAATAATAAATGTAATTTATTCCTGTGAAAAGCTGAAACTAAATTTTCAGCATCAGTTTTCAGTTTCACATGATCCTTCAGAAATCATTCTAATATGCTGATCTGCTGTTCAAGAAACATTTATATTTTTTTATTATTATTATTATTATTATTATTATTATTATAAATATTTAAAACAGTTGAGTATTTTTTCTTTAATCAATAGAAAGAACCAAAGATTCGCATTTATCTGAAATAAAAAGCTTTTGTAACATTATACGCTATACCATTCAAAAGCTTGAAATCAGTATAATTTTTTTTTTTTTGCAAAGAAATTATAGAAATTAATATTTTTATTTAGGATGAGTTCAAATGATCAAAAGTGATGATAAAGACATTTATAATACAAAAAAAGATTTCCATTTCAGACAAAAGTTGTTCTTCTGAACTCTCTAGTCATCAAAGAAACCTGAAAAAAATTCTACTTAGCTGTTTTCAACATAATAATAATAATAATAATACTACATGTTATCGGAGCAGCAAATCTGAATATAAGAATGATTTCTGAAAGATCATGTGACTGGAGTAATGATGCTAAAACTTCAGCTTTAAAATCAAAGGAATAAATTAAATTTAAAAATATATTCAAAAAGAAAACAGTTATTTTAAATAGGAAAATGTTACCATAGTTTTACTGTACTTTGAATAAAATAAATGCAGGCTTTGTGAGCAGAAGAGACTTCTTTAAAAACATAAAAACAAAAAAAAAATCTTACCGTTCAAAAACTTTTGATTGGTATGTATTATTACAATTCAAATATGTTTTCTGCTTCAATGTATCTTAAAATGTTATTTATTCCTGTGATGGCAAAGCTGAATTTTCAGTAGCCACTCCAGTCTCAGTGTTACATGATCTTTCAGGAAAAAAAAAGATAATATTCTGATCTGGTGCTCAAGAAACATTTCTTATAATTATCAATGTTGAAAACAGTTGTGATGCTTAATGATTTTGTGGAAAAATTGATCAATTGAATGCATCCTCGCTGAAAAAAGTACTTTTCTTTCAAAAATCGTATTTGCTTTCAAATTTAGAAAGGTAGTGCATCTCAGTAAAAACTAGAGCTATACCTAAACCGAGTATACAAATTTTGCATTAATAATAAACAAACCTTAGCATGGTCTGGGTTGAAGGCACTAGTAGTTTTGTTGGGTTTCTGTGCTTCTGCCCCTCTCAGTTTTTGATGATGTAAGAGGCTCTCTAGTCCTGCCCTCAGAACTTCATTGCGCTCCTTCACCAATGCTTGTGAGGTCCTGTGGGATTTTTCTGCCAGTCTGCTGCCTGCATTTATTAACAAAATCTCAGATTTTCTTTTGCAATACCCTGAAATCAAATACCTGCAAACAGAGCAACCAACTCATTCTGCAAACCACTTCCACATAATTCACTACTGATTTTATTTTCACATACAGTTGCTCAAAAAAACATTTTATACAAAAAGAAAAATTCAGTATGTTTGTTAAAATTTATACAAATAAATTTCTTTAAAATAAATGTCACTTAGTTAGATGTTTTGCTATGTAATGAAGACATTCAGACACTTTTAAGTGTGGCATAAGTGTCCGAAATTTTTGAGACTTATTTAAAAATAAAAACACACTTTTCAAAAAATTTACATCACCTTGGTTATCATGACTCACCAACAGGCTTTTTTGTAGCAGCTGGCTTTCGGGCTCTTTGTGAGGTTCTCTCAGTTGTTGCTCTGGCAGGACGGGGAGGGGACATGCTGCGGGTCCTGACCCTGGTAGAAGTCTTTTCCGCTGGGTTGACATTTTGTAAATCTACATCTCTTTTCTTAGTTGTCTCCTGCTTACTTAGTGCTGACTCAAGCGTCTGAGGAATGACAAACAAAACAGCATTAAATTAGGGCTTTGACATTCTGTGAAATTTATTGTATTTATATATATGGTAAATCACCTCTAATTTCTGCAGGATGTCCAGGGCTGTCTCTGGTACGGCAGATCCTTGTCCCACCTCTGCTTTGGCTGAGCAGAGAGAGAGCTGGCGAATCAGCTGCCCCAGCTCTTTGCAGTGGGTGGGCACTCTGTTCTCTGCAGGGTCTGACAGCTGGTTGATAAAAACCTGCATGGCTCTTACAGCTCCCCGGTGAGCAGCAGCCAATCTGTCCATTGCCTTAGACTGAGGAAACATCCATAGAAACACTCTGTATGACTCATTCTTGCACTTTAAAATTAAGCTATAATCAAAATTTAAACCTTTTTGATATAGATTTTTTTAGGGGGAAATAAACTTTAGTACCCTTTTGGTGTGTTTGACATTCTGGGAACGCAGCATGTCTAGATCCTCCTGTATTTCTTTAACCTTAAAAAAAACAACAAAAGGGTTTCATTGTGGATATGTAAATCTTTCCTTTTCATCTCTGACAAATGACAGGCCATAAGTCATTCCTGTAAAAGAATGCATGGCTTTGCATGATTTTCTGACTATATGCGCATGCAGAAATATTTGAACTTTTGCAGCTAAGAAATAAGTGGTTATGAATAATTATGTTTGCACCAGTATTTATACAATTAAGTTAATTAGCTCTAAAAAGTATTCCGCTTCTCTTTTAAACGTATTGATGCGCATTTGTTTTGTGTGGATATTTTCATGAATTCATTATTCATTTATTTAACCATGGTGAACAAGCAGAATTGTGAAATATTATGTATGCAATTTTTTTTTTAGAATTACTGATGTTAATTAGCCCTTGAAAACCTACTATTTTTTTCTTACAAACATATTGGCTGTCATTTGTTTTGTGCTGATATATTCATACATTCAGTATTCATTCATTTTACCATGGTGAATAAGTGGAACTATGAATAATTATGTCCAAATTAATTATTTTGGAATTATTTTACTCTACTATGCTTTTCTTTTAAATGTACTGGCAATCATCTATTTTGTGTGGATATATTCATAAACTCACTATTCATTCATTTCACCATGATGGATAAATGGAATTGTGAATAATTATGTCCAAAATAATTATTTTGTAACTATTTCACTATTAATTACCTTAATTAGCCCTAGAAAATCTACCATGCTTTTCTTTTAAATGTACTGACAATCATTTATTCTGGGCGGATATTTTCATAAATTCATTATTCATTAGTTTTGCCATGATGCATAAATGGAATTATGAATAATTCTGTCTAAAACAATTATTTTGGAATAATATGATGGATAAATAAAATTGTAAATAATTATGTCCAAAATAATTATTCTGTAATTATTTCTCTATAAATTACATTAATTAGCCCTAGAAAATCTACCTTTTTTTATGTACCAGCAATCATTTATTTTGTGTGTGGACATATTCATAAATGCATTATTCATTCATTTTACCAAAACAGACTAATGGAACTGTGAATAATTATGTCCAAAATAGAAATTCTAATAATTTTATAATGTAATATTTTAGTTTCTTTTTTTTTTGTAATTTATCATTTTAAATATGCGAAAGACATACTTAAATACCACAGACTTTAGTACTAAAAAAACGCTTACAGACCTGCTGTTGTAACACATAGATGATGCGTGCAGAACGGGCTGCCTGTTCCTGACGCCGGATCTCCATCCTTTGTTTCTCATCAGGCTCCAGAACCTCCACAGTACGTCCTGCAGAAACCCCACATGTACCTCATTAAAAATCATAAAACAATACATACTACAAATGCTTAGGATTAACAAGAATACCTTTATTAGCCAACTGCTCTATCCGTTGAACATATGTACTCAGCTCCTTCTGTAATTTACGGATCTCCTGTGTGAGCTGAGGTTCACCGCTGTTGACTTTCGGGTCAAGGTCTTTGGTGACTGTCTGGTCTTGTTTAAGTAGGCTATTGGATTCCTGAGGAGTATAAACAAGCACTTGTGCAGCACTTTTTAATTGTTTCTTTGGACCTGACGTCTTTGGGTGGATCACACGAGGACTGTAATCTATGTTGCTTCTTTCAGGACTTATGTTGTGGGATGTCTCTGCTGGCTCAAGTGACAAACAGCTGATAGATTCCTGACGTTTCCTGCGCAGATCTCTCTTGGCGAGTCTGACGGCAGCCTGCAGGCGATCTTCTGAGAGGACTGAAAGACGTACGGAGCTGCTGCAGCTTTCCAGATCATCCTGCCTCTCTGTACGTGGAATAAGTCTCTCTATTATAATGGGAGAAGGGGGTCCCACACGGGTGGCTCGGTTGAGAACACTGGGTGACACTGTGTTATTGAACTGAAGCTGTGATGAGAAGAATCAGAACTAACCAATCAAATTTTATTCATCAAATGTACAACACATACAATATGATTTTGCATCAGTAACGTTACCTGTGTTTGCAGACCAGGAGTGTGTGACCCAGAGGAGCCTTTTTTAATCCATTCACGATTCACAGAGCCCAGTTCACCAATGGTCATAGCAGACCCTCTTTGGAAATCCGAAATCATCCTGATAGTATTTTTACAAACTGATGGTAGTAATACGAGTAATCCTTCTCAGAGCAACTAATTCTCTACTGACTGATCCGAACGACTGCAAAAAGCGATCGATTTATCACATGAAAACGCACAGTAAACAGACAACCGACGAGTAAATCCGCGGTTTTATGGTTAACATGACAGACGGTTGATAAAGAGAAACTAAAATCACGATTTGTTTATAGGAAGTGTCAGTCAGTTTAAAACACCGCCATGACAACAAAACACTTCTTCGTGATTGTGTGTCGGCTGTTATAATCGAGTGCGGTCATGTTGTCGCCCCCTATCGGGCTGAGTTAGGCCTACTGCAAAGGTTGAATTTATTGAATAAATTGAGATATATATATATATATATAAAATATTTTAAAAAAAAATTTTTGTAATGTATTAGAAAAGTTTTAGATGTGTTAGGCTTGGACCATATAAAATAATAATAATAATTTAACATAATATTAAAAAACAAATTAAACATGTAAAGTCATTAAAAACTAACATTAATAAAATATTATGTTTAAAAATATATTGGGCTGGAAAAGCTATAGAAATAAACTTAATTTCATAAGTGTGTGTGTGTGTGTGTGTGTGTGTGAGAGAGAGAGAGAGAGAGAGAGAGAGAGAGAGACCATGGACCATAAAACCATAAGTAGCATGGGTATATTAGTAACAATAGCCAACAATGGGTCAAAAATTACTGATTTTTCTTTTTTGCCAAAAATCATTAGGATAATAAGTAAAATTTTCCTACCGTAAATATATCAAAACTTAATTTTGGATTAGTAATATGCATTGCTAAGAACTTAATTTGGACAACTTTAAAGGCGATTTTCTCTATATTTAGATTTTATTAAATACTCAGATTCTTCAGATTTATTCAGTTTTCAGATGATGTATAAATCATTTAAAATGTAACCCTCTGACTGGTTTTGTGGTCCAGGGTATATTATGTGTTACCAAAGACTATAGAATACCTTAAAAGTACTTTGGTATTACGTAGGGCATATCAAAGACATTTATTTGTACACGATTCTGCACAGCTCAGCTGCTCTCTGCCCTCGTTTACTTTTCAATAAGCTCATGTCAGATGCCCTGTCCCCATGGTAACACAGCCAACCTCACTCAAGCGGTGAGCCTGTGCCACAGAAAGAAGACAGCTCACCTGAATAGATGAGAATCAGAGCACATGAAATATGGGGCATGAACAGAACAAACAATAGAGGCGAACTGCGGGCCAAAACACAATATCAAGCTGTTTATGGAAAGAGGAAATCAGGGCAGGGAGGGGCTAAAAGAAAGAGGAGACTGGCCTGAAGGCCTGTCTACCAAATCAATTCGTTATTAAGCATGCATACAATTCAAAAGCCCAGAAAGACACAACCCAGGGTGACACACAGACAATATGAATATATTTGATTATATTCAAAAGGCAACCATTCTTAACTATGAGCCTGAGTGGGGATATTTCTGCAAGCTATGAGGGAAGGAAAGGTCCAGCTTGTGGATTTCATGCTTGTGGCTTTGGGAGATGATGTGGTGAATGCGTAAGCGCCCGTACTCTGCTGTACTTGTGGGCCGCTGAACTGACATGCTCCAGTGTGTGTGCACTTGTTTCATACAGCTGCTCCTCCCCTGTATGGGATCAAATACCCACCAAATGTGTTGCAGTCACAGCAGCGGCGTAGCCATCATTTGACAATATCTTGCTTGTTTTTACAGCACAGCTCGTCTCCTCAGCCTTCAGCGTCTGATCTGGGGCCAGTTGCATAAAAGGTTTAGACTAGGCTTAAAAGTTAGTCATTCATTTTTTTCTGGTCAGACTAGTCATATTTTTTATTTTTTTATTTTGGTTACATGGAAATGTTAATTAGTCTAGTTGAATTCAGAAAGTAAGACTGATTACCCCTTGGCTAACTAATAGTTGGTGAAACTAGTTCTTAAGACACTGTCTTAACATAGAGGCTTAGGCAGTTTAGGCAACTGGCCCCTAATGGCGCTAAAAGAGCGTTCGTTTTTCCCCCGGAAAAGATTAACGTATATATGGTACGTTTTATGTAACGTTTATTTTGTACGTGTCACCACAGTTCTGAAATAAAACGCCCATTGAGTGGCGCTATAGCTCTATGGCGTTTTAAAATAACGTACCATCTGCGCTAAACTTACCCAAGCATGTTGACTGAAAGTAATTAAAATACACCTAAAAATAAGTTTATACTTGCTATTTAGTTATAACGTTGCTTTAACAAAAACATATTTTTAGCTTAAAACAAACCGCAGCTCTGATTAGCCATGCAAGGTATCGCGATAACAACTTTTGATTTGGCATTTAAAACATCTAACGTTACCTACTTGGGTGCTAAACGAGCGTTAATGGCGGATGAGAAAACCAACGTCATTTTCAAAATTTTGCTGTTATTTTGTCATGGAATGTATTTTTAAGCATATTTCAGGCGATAATGTAGTTGTTTAACACTCAAATCCACGGTTTATTGATAAAGACAGTGCCTATTTGAAAATTTGCTTCGCCGATTTCGGAGACGTGAGTTCCAGACGATCAGCGGGTGCTCAGTGCTCCTGTATCCCACAGAGAGCGCCTCAACTCGGCTAGTCCTTCTGACATTTGCCGCTGGTTCTGATATCTCTGTAGTAGATAAACATGAGGTATAATTCGTTTTGGGCAAATCTAAGTAATTTTTTGGTATTATGAATATATTATTTGTTCTAGGTCTTATCGTTTTGGCTGACGACAAAGTTATGTTTCTTTATTTATTTATCAATCGTAAAACAGGCTGACTTTGTAGCATGCATTTGACTTAATTGTTTGCTTTTATCCTTATTTCCTATTACATACGGATCTTATACTTTATAACGCTATTACTGTTCATTAAAACTGTCATTTAACAAAAAGGCAGAGTTGTGTTTGTCATATTTTTTAAATGAAAACGAAAAGAGGGTTGTTGTTTATATTTTGAAGAAAACGAAAAGAGGCAGTGGTGTTTGATATAATTTCTTTCTGTTGTATTGCGTTTAAATTGTTGTAATATGTTTAAATGTTAACAAAAATAGGCCGTGGTGGTTTATATCATTTCGTCTTATTGTAAATCCATAGTGAGGATAGACGGAGTAGAAAAGTCGAGCTGACTGACGTTATCAAGTACACAGCTGTATCATGTGCAGAATTACCAGACTTGTGTCCTCCCGTCCTTGGGAGTTCGCACTCCCAAGTCGAACTTGTGAAGTCCGGACTACCAAGGAAGGACGCAAGTCCGAACTTTGTGTACTTGGTATTGAGAAACGGCCTCGATTTCTCATATGAACAAAAGCTAATGTGACAAGACTCAAGCTTGTTTATGGCCGTGAAGCCCCGCCTTCTTGATGAAAGAGCCAAGAAGTCCCGGTTGCTATAGAAACAGTCAGACTTGCGCTCAGTACTGTAAAAAGTTAACCTTTTTTTAACGCTGTTGGAGCACAAGGGACCATATTTATTAGGCAGTTCTTGTCAGATTTCTTTGGTGATTTCAAATTTGAAATTTAATCGTAAACTTGGTGAACAGTTTTGGAGAATTTTATGTTTCCCCATTCAAAGAGATAGGAGCTTCACTTGCATGCCCGAGAGAGGAGTTTCAAAGATGGCCGCCTAGTGGAATGATTTGATTTTTTTTTAGCGCTCTCGTCGTCAGTCATGTTTTTTACAGGATTTTTATCCAACGATCTCACATTTTAAGTCTCATTCCATGCCGGCTGAGCTACCAAGCAAGCTTGGTACGTCCGGAAAACGAAACATACTACCGATCTTATGACAAAAACGTACCTGTGGGAACTTTTTCGCAAGACACAAAATACATATAATAAGTACATATCACTGCAGTTTTCAACAGAAATTGACATTAGAAGCGGTAAAACAGTGACCTGTAATAGTTTTCGTACACAGTTATGATTACATCTCCATATGTTTCTAACCTGATCTCATGACAAAAATTTACCTGTGGGAACGTTTTCATAAAAAGCGAAATACGTACTGCAGTGTACATTTCATGACTTATTCGATGTGAAATGTAAACTGAGTGGTGCTAAAAGAATCCAGAACAGATGAACGTACATATGCTCCATGATGTTTTACAATAATGTACAGAATTTGATGTAAGCGAATGTGGTGTAAAATGTGGTGCGTGGTGCAAATGCAAGCATGCCTTTTCAGCTTTTTTTTTTTTTTTTTTTTGAGCTCTCATCGTCCAGCTCTTTCATTGTGAGTTATGTTTTTCACTGGATTCATACTCAAGGATTCCACATCCTAAGTCCAACTCTGTGTCAGCTGAGCTACTGAGCAAGATTGTTACATCCGGAAAGTGAAGCATATGGAGCTGTAATCATAACTGTACCATAACAATTACAAGTGCTCACAGTTTTACCGCCTCTAGTGTTCATTTCTGTTGGAAACTGCAGTGATAGGGAATTTTTATGGCGGTCATTTAGCTTGGCTTTCATCTTGAGTCATGTTTTTTATAGGATTCTGCATCCTAAGTCCACTTCTGTGCCATCTGAGCTAATAAGCAAGCTCATTGCATCTGGAATGTGAAACATATAGAGCTGTAATCAAGTGCTCGCTGTTTTACCACCTCTAGTGTTCATTTTTGTTGGAAACTGCAGTGATTTGTACTTATTGGTACATATTCTGCGTCTTGTGAAAAAGTTCCCACAGGTAAGCCTAAGTTTTCGTCATTAGATCAGGTTACAAGATGTAAACTCACAATTGCGTTAATTGTCTGTATTGTGAGATAGAAAGTCTTAATTACACACAGTTAATTATTTGGCCAGTCATGTACATATTTTTAAGAATGCACAGACCAAGTTTTCATCTTTAAGTCTTGTACTTTATTGGAGCTTTAAGTAAAACATAACAGATGATATAAATGTTTCACATGAAAACACACCACAAACACCAAAGGGAAACAGCAATCTACATAAAACAGATGTGATCTTTTATCTTTCAAGGGATGAAGGGGTCTATACTTTCCACTAACAGAACATCATCATGACTAAATGAAGAAAAAATGAATCATTCACAACAAGACCAGTAAAATGCAATAAGAAAACAAATAAAGGAAATTTTGAAAATGTGTAATTTTCACCAATTGTAAGGTTACAGGGATAGTGGAGCCTTTCCCAGTTTTATGGTCAGCATGGACTCAAACCAGAGACCTTGACGTGAGGTGACAGTTCTACCCTCAGAATGCATATGCTTTGACAGTGCTATACCAGCGGTCTTCAGACGCATCAGTTGCTCTCTCAGTTCTTTCCTCTTCCGTGCAACATCAGGATCTTCTTGGAGTAGCATATCTGCATTGTTTTCCCCTATCTTGAGAAGCATTGCACTCTGAAGCTGAGAGATGTACTGGTCCAGCATGTGATAGTGGACAATCAGTGGAACTTGATTAGCCAGACGTTCCGAGGTAATCTACAAATACATACAAATTATATTCAAATTCAAAAAGCCAATATTTGTCACAAGAAATGAGACACACTTCACTCTTTAATTAACCAAAAATACTTACTTAAAAGCCATACAAACCGTTAAATAGGAGATGAGATGGTATGCCATGTCACGAACATCTGGAATGACAGATGCTGCCAGTAGCCCCTGACCTGCTGTTGATTTTCTTTTTACATTGTATAGCTGGTTACTGTAGAGATCATCTTGGGAGTATACTATTTTCTCCATTTCAAACTGTGAATGTATTTTCTCCTCAGCTTTCTGAAACTCCTTATCAAGAATACCATCAGTTTGCTCTGATGCAGCCCTTACCAGGTCAGGTAAGCTGTTAAAATGAGTGTTAACAATATGGTCCACAGAGGAGCGAACAATGCCTGGAAAGGAAAATAGAGTCAATTAGAGGAGGAGAAACACCATCCTATGCCACTAACTTGATGCATTCATGTGATTCTATCAATCGTTTGAAATAAAGTTATTTTTCTTGTGCATTATTAAAAAATAAAAATTGAGGGCATTGAAAACATCTCGAAACACTTAACCTGTGACATCTTTGAGCATCTTTAAAGCAGGTTCCTCGAGATCCTCAATATATTCTTTGACAATGCTCTCAAAAGTTTTGTAGTTTGAAAATCCAGGAAGCTCCTTTCCTCTATGAGTCCTCACATACTCTGCTACCTCAACTCTGAGGGTATCCTCAGCTTGAGAGAAAAGACAGACAAAGTCAGGAAGAACACAACCACTGGCTTATCAGATTCCCCTGCAACATGAAAGTTAAATGCAAACTGCATATATATGCCTTGAAGAGCAAGGACAATATTCAGAGAAAATAATTAAATAACGGTTGAACTGCACAAAACAAGCATCAATAATAATATTTTTTTTAACTCAGATACAAATGTTTGTATCTGTGAGTTATTTTATTATAAACTCACTTTTATTGGTTTTGGCAAACATGCCATTTTTCCAACTTTGAAATTCCTCCCTGATTTTGGAGAAGACCCTTATGTGTGGTTTTTTTACATCTTCTTCTACCCTCTTTACATTTTCAAGGGCATCATTGAACTGGCGAATTTTCTGCAGAGCACAAAATCTCATAAATTTACGAATGTAAAACAAAGCCAGATAAAAACACATACCATTTTTATGTTTAAAAATGTTGCTGTACAGTTGAGGTCAAAAGTTTACATACACCTTGCGGAATCTGCAAAATATTAATTACTTTACTAAAATAAAAGGGGTAATGCAAAATGCATGTTATTTTTGTCCTGAACTTTTGTCCAGAAGCTACAGAAGCTACATTGTGTTTCCCAGATGACAAAAAAAAAAAAAACATTAAATTTACCCTGATCTTCAAATTCAAAAAGTTTTATTTCAAAAGTATTATTTTCTCTTGTGGACTACATGTAAACGTCTCTTATGTGAAATATCTTATTCAGGTCAGTAATACATAAAAAAATAACATGCATTTTGTATGATCTAAATATAATGTAATTTCATAGAAAACTCTGAAGTTTATCTGGGCAGCACCAATGAGATTACAATTATGGAAAATAAGTTTAGGACACTATAGCATGCACCAAATGTGGAACCCCATTTTACCATAACCAGAAATTTGATCTTCTCATATTCATCAAGAGGAACCGCATCACCCAGTGCTTCAAGAGCCACATACGTCTTCTCTAATTTCACGTCAAGTTGTTTCTGCAAATCTGGCAGTGTTTTCTAAAAGTAAAGAAATAAGGTCACTGTAGATCAGGAGCAATAAATAGCAATGTCAATGAACCATAAAAAGAGAAGCAGCCATTACAAAAATATCAACTATAAAATTAGAAAGAATTCAAGAAATGCTAGATTTGAGTGCAGACACTAATCATGTTGGATAAGCTATTCTGAATGAGTTTTGAGTTTAGCTTTGAATTGGGATAACGAGTCTAAATTATGAATGTTAGCTGAGAGGGAATTCCAAAGGCGAGGAGCAGCACAGCAATGCTGTTTGACCCATAGTGGTTAAACGAGGCAGGGGTGTATGGAGGAGACCCAATGAACAGGAACGAAGGGTCTGAGAAGGAATGCAGAGGTAAGGTGAAGCAAAGTTTTGAAGAGTTTTATAAGTGAGAAGAATTTTAAATTCAATGCAAAATTTGATGGGGAGCCATTGAAGCTGTTAGAGATGGAGTAATGTGTTGTATAGATGGAGTTCGGGTTATGATACAAGCAGCAGAATTCTGAATCAGCTAGAGAAGCTTATGGAGAAGCTTGTGTGATAAACTAAATAAAAGAGAGTAGTAGTCAATGTAGTCATATGCCTGTTGAAAAACATATGTTGGTTAGGTATGTTTGAAGCATGGAAGCTGGATTAAGCTGGTTTTAGTTTGTCCTTAGCTGGTCCTGAGGTGGTTTAAGCGCAACCTGATCTAATGATGAATACGTACCTGTGGGAATGTACATTTTGTGGCATATTCGATATGAAATGTCCAATGAATGGTGCTAAAAAGAGTGTTTTTTACCCCGAACAGATGAACGTACATATGATATGTTTTATTTGACGTTGGTTTTGTACGTGTCGCCACAGTCTGACTTGAAATGTCTGCTGAGTGGCGCTATAACTATAATGCTCTGTTACGTTTTAAAATAACGTACCATCTGCAATATACCTTAACCTGGCTGATAGTATGAACAAAAGCATATGTGACATAAAAACGCAAGTGTAAGCATGCCGTTTTAGCTTGTTTTTTCGATCTCTCATCTTTCAGCCCTTTCACCGGGAGTCATTTTTTCACAGGATTTGTACCCAAGGATTCCACATCCTAAGTCCAATTCCGTGCTGGCTGAGCTACCCAGCAAGCTTTTTATGTCTGGAAAACTAAACATATGGAGCTATAATCATAACTTTGTACAAAAACAATTACAAGTGCCTCAAGTGTTTGAAAAACTGTAGTGATATGTACTTATTGGTATGTATTTCATGTCTGGCAAAAAAGTTCCCAAAGGTACGTTTTCGTCATGAGATCAGGTAGCATAAGCTGGTCATGAGCTGGTTTAATGTCCAACTCATAGCCAATCAGGGACCACCGCAAACCAGCTGCCATGCTTCAAAACATACCTAACAGCAGGGATACTGTGTCAGTGTTTCTGTTGTATGTCAAGTAACTTTGCATATACGCACAATAATGTGTTCACACAATTCTTTTGTGAGTCTTCCTGCAAGACAGGGTATTGTTGCTTTTTCTTCTTCAAGAAGAGAGCTGTAAGGAAAAAGTCATTTGAATAGTAAGAAGGAAGTTAAGGACAACTGGAGAATTTTGCACACTATTTATCTGTAAATATTACACGGATAGTTGACCCAAAAATGCAAATTCTGTCATTAATTACTCACCCTCATGTTGTTTTAAACCCGTGAGACATTCATTCATCTTCGGAAGACAAATTAAGATATTTTTGATGAAATCTAAGAGCTCTCTAACCCTCCATATTTATTTATTTATTGATATTTAAATGATTCTGTCGCATTGCGTTGTTGCATCGCGTCTGGTTAGGAGTGTGAAGCGGCTTACACACCGAACGCGGAAAGTGCTGCGGGGTTCAGCGCAGCGGCAAAAGTTCAGCTATTTTAAACTTTGACCGCGGTTTGCGCGCCAATGGTGCGCTCCGCTGTTCGTGCGCTTAAAAGTCGACGCAGCACCAAACCGTCCTCGCGAGTCGCAAGCCAAGCCAATTGAATAGATTTCATAGCACAGTGCTTTATGTGTTTGGTGTGAAAGCCCTTAAAAGGCGGAATTTTCATGCCAGATTATTTGAAATTAGCGCGGGCCAAATAATTTTCTCTCACGGGCCGCCTATTGAGGAACCCTGCATTAGTGGTTCGACCTACAAGCTACAAGAATACTTTTTGTGTGCAAAAAAACTAAAATAGCAACTTTATTTAACAACTGGTTGTGGTACTCTCCAAAATGGTGCTAAGGTGACTTGGAATTGCTGAATGAAGTTGTTTTTTCTTTTTTTTTTCTTTTTTTCGTGCACAAAAAGTATTCTCATAGCATCATAATATTATGCTTGAACCACAGATCTCACACAGACTATTTAGTTAATGTTCTTGCTACCTTTATGGAACTTGAACATGGCAGGACCCTTGCTGTCTACGGGAGGAAGATCAGAGAGCTCTCAGATTTCAGCCAAAATATGTGTGTTCCGAAGATGAAGGTCTTACCTCGACATGAGGGTGAGTGATTCATGAATTTTCATTTTTGGGTGAACTATCCCTATCATTATTCTAGACATGAAATAGTCTGTGCTACAAATTCTGATAAAAATTCTTATATTCAGATTCACTTCTTGCCTGAAATGAGGATGTTCTTCAAAAAATTTTCTTTCATTTTCCAGAGCTTTGGCCAGATCAAGCTTGTCATTGATGTCATTCTGGCCTCTGCATTTAACAATCATGTATCCCTTAGTCAGTTTTATTACTTCATTATTTACTGTTCTGACCACCGTCTCCTCCATGCCTTTGTCCACTAAGTCTGGTTTAGTCAGAATACCTGTGGATTGAATATTTGTCTATTTCAAGAAAACATGAACACTATATTTGACAATAATACACTACTGAGTAACCTATGTGGAATGTTACACACCCAAAGTCCTTTCTCCAGTTGAATCCACATTGGATGCCATCTGCAGTGCCTCAGTGGTGGCAATGTCGATGTTTGCAGGCACCACAACCAAACTGATGGTCTCTTGTCTTTCAATGTACTTTTTAATTAGATCTTTTATCTGTTACAGAAAAAAACAAAATTACTGAATTCCAAAGATCAAAATATCTGAAGGCTGTAAATTTTTCCATACACAAATTGCATCTTACTTGTTTGTCAATGTCTTTTGGCTGGTTGGCAGTGGCAACTCTAGCAATGCCTGGCAGGTCAATGAGAGTAAGGTCAGGAACAGTGCATGACTGGATTTCCAGAGTGATCATCTCATGACTGATCCCTTCTCCATCTCCAGCCAATACTCTCTGAGCTACAAAACAAAACAATGACACAATCATCCCACACACTAAATATTCTAAATACTCACTGCATTAAAGTTCTCAGTACACTACCAGTTAAGCGTTTTTTAGCACAGTAATTTGTTCTTGTATTTAAAAGAACTGCTTTGCATTACTACATTCTTCAGCAGTATATTAATACACTATAATGTGGAATAATACCAACCATATAAGACAGCATTCTCTATTTCTGCTGGGTCCTTTAGTGGTGTTGTGTGATCCTTATATGACAGCAATCCATGCCAGATTTTGTCATTTTTAATTTTCCTCAGTTTCAGTACCAGAGGACAGCGTGTCACAATACCTGTGTTTAACATACTAGATGGTCAGCTGAACAACACCTTTAAATTCAGGTATTTCCATTCCGCAGTGTAATGCAGCTATTGTGCTTATATTACCTGGTCCCCTAGGCAGTGCCACTCCAGACAGAGCTTCCAACACAGAACTCTTTCCTGAGCTCTGATCACCAATGACAGCTATAGCTGGCAGGTTCAGGTCCTTTTCAAGACCTAGTGACCTTAGAGAGTCCACTAGGTCAATACATGGAAGCACCTTCTTGTCATAGAGCTGGCTCAGACAACTAATTTTAGACATGTCTGCAGTCTGTCTGCAAAATATGACCAAGAGCCAGAGATTTATATTCTGTAGTATATTATGTTATATTTATGTTATATTTATATTCAACTGAGGGACTCAAATACAACTATTACAGAAGGTTTAAACACTCACTGATGCTTCAAAAGGAAAAACAATGCATAACTTTATTATTTTACTTTAATTTTTTATTGTTCATTTATTCAATGTGGTAGGATAGATTGACAGATATAGCTATCATTTTGCACTACGATAGGAAATTCTGAGGTAGGACAAATTGAGGCCACATGAGGAGAATGAGAAACCTATCGTGACTGAACAAGCAGAAAGAGGAAATCTCTGTCTCCACTCTGTTCTCGCTTTTACATTTGGTAAAAAGGAAACTGTAAAACGTTGTGAAAATTTCCTCCAGCCCCTGCCCCGTTGAGGTCCGAAAGCGAAAGTGCCCTTTGTCTGGTATATGTGCCCTCCCCCAAAGAGTTATGTAAGTATATACATTTTTATGTGTTTTTTCCCTCTTATAGCACCACCAAGTGGCCAAGCTCCACAACGTTTGTCCTGTGACCTCTGGTGAAGATCTCGCATTCCATTCAGGAGTTGTACGCATTTTACCAAAAAGTGGCCCTGGCCCATTCAAACATTTTGAGTCGAAAGTTTTTTTTTTTTGTTTTTGTTTTTTTAAATAAATATTCATATTTACTCTCCAATCTTTCTGCACAAAATTGTGTGTGTTTTGTCCAGCCTGAGCCAAAGATTCCAACAACATAAGACAGCCTGCGACTGACAGTTGTACCCAACCCTGTTTCTAACGTTATTTTTGTCACACTGTACAACAATAGTACTGTTTTTGTACTATTTGTACTATTAGGGTTGGGGTAGGTGTAGACGTTACGTTAAACACAATCTAATAGGTAGAACAATGAATTTAATTGTTAGTTTCCGGTCTGAGCTGTATCCCCTCTAGGGTTGGTGACGTTGACGGTGATGTGAGTACTACCATCCCTCCATGTTTCAATCTCTCTACCATTTACGGTTTTGTCTGCCAGATCAGTTTTACTTGGAGATTGCTGATCCTTGCTATGCACTTGAACCCCTAGTTACAAAAACGACACCAAGGTATAACAAAAAAAAAAAACGAAGAAAACTCACACTTTCCCCATAGTCCCCTGCTTTTTGCTTTGCCAAGACCAAGCAAGCAACGGCTTTTGTTCGAATTGTGTCAAAGCTCTTGGGGGGTCCCATTTTTGTTGGTGAAATAGAGCAAAAATAGGCATTTTGGTGTCTAAAATGTAAATCTCTTAATATTAACTTCTAGTTTTTGACCTGTTGTATAAAATCAATATCACATTTGTGATTTGTGTGAAAAAATGGCACTCTTTGTGTGATATTAACTATATGAAATGATATAAATATGTTTTCTGTCCCCATATCCTGAATTTTGGGAAAATGCATTATATTAGACTGAATTACACAGTGAAAGAATGTACTGGAACAGAGCACAGTCAGTCTAGCTAGTGTTTAAGCACTTATAATTCCTACTTAATCTCTTACTTAAATAGTTCGTACTTCTGCACTTTGTTGCTTATGATGAGGAAATTTGCAAGTTTCAGTCTGAACAAAACTCTGGGTTTCAGCAATGACTATTTTGAATGCCTCTGACTGGCTGCACAAAGGCGTAAAAATAAATTGACTTAAAGTGAGCAGATCTAAATTTAATACAACAATAGAATCTTTTGATTTTATTTTCACTAGTTTCATGTAGTGTTATTAAGGTAAGGAATAGTGCGAATAAAACTAACTCAACGTCTCTGCTTTCTCACTTCCTTTGAAAAACCCTGTTGTGGTTGAGCGAGCAGAAACAAGAAATCTCTGTCTCAGACTGTTTTTTACTTGGTAACCCACAAAGCCTGATGAACCATACATTAATTCAGTTGTTTCATAATCTTCCTTTTTCCATTTATTATTCTTGCAAAATGATATTTAAGAATGATTTAATTACAATTTAATGAATGTTGCAACTGTCCCCTGTTGTGGGGTCAGCTGCACTTGGTCTATTTAAGTTTAAACTGTGCGTATATTATCATATGAACACATGTGGCAGCAGTGTGGGTGAGTAGCTGACAGATGTGGCTTTATTTTATTAAAATTTTAGCTTTCTAATACAAGCAGTCTCTGAGAAACTAAAGGAAATACAACAAGTGTTGCAACCATCCCGCTCTCCCCTATGCAAACCTCTTTGCCACATGCACTGGAATATGTATTATATTGAAAGCTAAATTTTCAAATGAAAATGGCAACATGATCACTGGAGGAAACAGCTTGTGTGATGAGGGGTGAACGCAGTGAAAGCTTAAACTACAGTAGAAGATGCAGTTATTTTAACAATCTATCGATAAACACACACCTTGTCCTCTGTTTTTCACTGCAGACTAAAGAACACGCTGAAGGATGGGGAGCAGTCGATCGAAGTCTGCAGCAATTTTCATATGACATTTAAAGGGGACTAAGGTGAACACAAATTTGTCTATATTTTATAGAGCTAATTGAAAAATTTGAATTATTCTATAGCCCCCCTAAAAATGGCCTAGCGACGCCCATGTTAAAGAGAGAAGAAAGCAGGTACTCACTCAGTTTAAACAACGGCTCCTTTGTGACAAGCTCTGAGAGGCTGGTCGTGTTATAAAGGTTAAGATTTCACTTTCATTTACTCCTAATGCAGGACTAGAGGAAATTCCGAAGCTTTTTTTGTAAAATTATATGGTTTCATGCTTTAATTTCATGGTTTTGTGCATGGGACTGTTTCTTCAATTAATTATCAATGTTAATATAAACTTGCAGATCTCGTTTCATTGCAAGTTTCACATTATTCACAGTAAGTTTCAAATTTACTCAATTCCATGTGCCCCATATGATTTCTGACATACTGTCATCAATTTACATGTCAGGGCATGAGTAGGACCTTTTCAGCCAGGGAGTTTCCTCTTTTTTTGCTTACAGTTACAGTTGCTTAATAAAAGTCTTTTTTTTCACACAGTTCTAATGAAATTTTTGCTTGGCACAGCAGTTAATTTCACATTCAAAATGCACTAAAACAACCAAAACATTTCATACATTTCAACATCCATAACACTTGCAAAGGCTTTCAACCAACAAACTCACTTTGTCACTCATAAAACACTGACCTAAAAAAACACTATATCATTATACAATGTCTGCTTTTGTAAAATTTCTTTACAAAACAATAATTATATATATATATATATATTATTAAAATGTAAATAATTGGTAAATTAAGTTGTATTATTTATAAATTACAGTTGTAGCTCTAGAGACCGTTTTATGGCTATGATTTTATTAATACAATAAGCAAGTCCCTTGCTTTTTGCTTTGCCAAGACCAAGCAAGCAACGACTTTTGTTTGAATTGTGTCAAAGCTCTTGGGGGGTCCCATTTTTGTTGGTGAAATAGAGCAAAAATAGGCATTTTGGTGTCTAAAATGTAAATCTCTTAATATTAACTTCTAGTTTTTGACCTGTTGTATAAAATCAATATCACATTTGTGATTTGTGTGGAAAAAATGGCACTCTTTGTGTGATATTAACTATATGAAATGATATAAATATGTTTTCTGTCCCCATATCCTGAATTTTGGGAAGATGCATTATATTAGACTGAATTACACAGTAAAAGAATGTACTGGAACAGAGCACAGTCAGTCTAGCTAGTGTTTAAGCACTTATAATTCCTACTTAATCTCTTACTTAAATAGTTCGTACTTCTGCACTTTGTTGCTTATGATGAGGAAATTTGCAAGTTTCAGTCTGAACAAAACTCTGGGTTTCAGCAATGACTATTTTGAATGCCTCTGATTGGCTGCACAAAGGCGTAAAAATAAATTGACTTAAAGTGAGCAGATCTAAATTTAATACAACAATAGAATCTTTTGATTTTATTTTCATTTTCACTAGTTTCATGTAGTGTTATTGAAAAACCAGGGGACCCCCCAAGTATTGCTGTTTATCTGGGTAAGGAATAGTGCGAATAAAACTAACTCAACGTCTCTGCTTTCTCACTTCCTTTGAAAAACCCTGTTGTGGTTGAGCGAGCAGAAACAAGAAATCTCTGTCTCAGACTGTTTTTTACTTGGTAACCCACAAAGCCTGATGAACCATACATTAATTCAGTTGTTTCATAATCTTTTAATAATATATATATATATATATATTATTAAAATGTAAATAATTGGTAAATTAAGTTGTATTATTTATAAATTACAGTTGTAGCTCTAGAGACCGTTTTATGGCTATGATTTTATTAATACAGTTAAATAACAGTCTCAAGCATTTTATTGTCTCAAGCATTCAGAAATCACACAAAAGAAAATTAAGCAGTTAGGCTATATACGAAATAAACAATTTATGTACATTACATATTATTACAAATACCTGCAAAGGGCACCAAATGGCTGGTAATTGCTGTTGTTACACTTACAGGATGATTAAATCGTTGTTTAATATTGACCAAACATTTAATTCAAATATCCACTTAATTTTGGGTTAGAGCCAATGCTACAGCCTCTATAATTTCTTCAACAAAAACTTGTGGACATCACAACCCTAATCAAAATTAACTATGGTTTTATCATAGTAAAATTGAATTTTAGCCCATGGAAACTAGAATCTTAAGGCAGATGTGTTGGTAGTGGTAAAATTATTACCGACATTAAATCACGTTATTAACGTTAACAGCCAAAAAAGGTTTCACAGAATGCGGAAATGGCTCAATGTGAAGCTGACGTCACGCCGCATTGAACCTGCTTTGCTTTTCCGCCATACTATTGAGTTTGGGACAGTGTTTTGATTTTCTGTCACATTTGGAAAAATCTCACCGTTGTATGTTATTCATGCTGCATTGAGAATTGCAATGGTAACTCAAATCATCGTTGTGAGAAAAAAATGGACAATGCAGTATGTTTTTCACCTTCTCTACCTGTAAAAACACCAAGGGCAGCAGTTCGCGGAGATGGCGAGAAGACGGATACTAAATCTATTAATAAATGTCACCCACTGCCTGTCACTCAATAAAAGGATCACATTGCTGCATGTTTTTTGAAAGTTTTGGTTTAATAATTAACAACTCCTTTGCAAGTATGACTTTCTAGGCTTGTAAATGAGGATAACTTGAACAGGGACTTTATAAAATGATAAACAAAAACACCTCATGTGGCTTAATGCACCAAGACAGTGAAAAAGACAAAACTGTAAGGCATACTATGTGCAGGCAAAAACAAAACAAATGATAAGCAGGTCTCCTTATTAATTTCAGCATTTGTAGCATTGGGTGATCCTCACAGAATGATGGCCTACATACCATGCCTGCTTATACATTTTTTTTCAATTGTTATCACCACATTTTTTCAAAATCCATGAACACTTTTGTCAGTCATACTTCACAACCTGCAAAACTATACATTTTCAGCACATTTTTCAAATGCTAACATGCTGCTTTCAAAACTGATAAAAGCACATTCAAACAGAATAATGACAAAATGTCAATTTCTGCAGGAATTATATTGAAAAATCTTATATATATATTATTATTTTTTTTTTTTCACAAGTAAATTTGTTAAATGTTGATGAGTTATTGTTTTTGATATGTAAAGGGGGAGATGCTGCTATTCTCATTCATTCTTTGTGCTGTAATACGGTCAGTAAAATGAAAAGATGCTATGAAATACATGATAAATCATTCAAATTTCAAAGATAAAAGTTAATAGTTTATGTAATACCTGTTGTTAGTATTTTTTTTAGATCAGTGTGTTATGAATGAAATGTAGGTTTTCTGAATGAGAAGTGTTGCCAGTGGTGAAACAAGCTTATTTTGAGACCTATATGAATTGTTTTGTTGGTCTGAGTGAGTTTTGGAGGTGAGATCAACTGTTTGGCCAAGAAACATGTTTGGTAATGCAGTCTGTATGAACAGTTTTGAAAATGTGGCTTTAGTATTGAACAAAGCCTGTTAGCAGTTGAAAAAAACTGTAAGCCAACGAGCACTATGTTGTGGTCCATGACTGTATCAAATCTGTAGATATTAATACAGTGTTTTGGTATTTTTAGTGCATTTTGAATGTGAAATAAACCGCTGTGTCAAGTTAAAAGATAGTTTGGAGAAACTGAGTGAAAACTTTTTAAAAAGTGACTTTAGTAACTGTAATTAGCAACTGCAAAAACAAGTACTGCATACTTCATCACTCTATGGCACATTGCGAATTTGCGAATGGGTTTACGCTGTCAATACAGAAAACAAACCAATGCGCCACTGTTCCTGCATTATGGGCCAAACTCTTAAAAACAAAGGTGCTTCACAATGCCATAGAAGAACCGTTTTGTCTAAACAGTTCCACTTTAACATCAGAAGAACCTTTCTGTTTCACAATGAGGGCAAACGTCCGCTCAACTATGCCACTCAGAAACACTATGGTGATGTGGTTCAATTCCTGTTGAAAGCGTTAAAACCACAGGAGATAAAAAACAAACATGGAGAGATCACACTGTCAGGCTCAGTGGAAAAATGAGCTAGCTTGGAAGCAGAAAACAGCCCTAAAATTGTTTGTGGTGCTTTTTCCAAAAGCGTAAACAAAGCATGTGTGATTTGTTTCTGAATGAACATGTGATTTGCAACCCTTATGCACTGAAACATGATGAAGAGAAATGGCTCAAACGACAAAAAATATCCTAATGGTGACTTTCTGCCATCTGCCTGGCTGGTCACTAAAAACCCAGTTTTTACATCAAAAGTTGTCTGGATGAGGAAAGGGCCATCATGTCACTTTGATTCAGTGCTGTACGCTAATAGCAATTTCTAGAGATGGATAACACCTAAAATGATTCCTCACACAGCCTGTGAAGATTAATCTGCTGGACCCCATTGAGGATGCTGAAATTTTTTCTTTAGTAGCAGAAGAGATGGTATTCATAGACAAAGTTGTGGGAAACCATTACTCCCTGGAGGAGGGCAGTGAGAACTTCCTTGGACTTGAAAGAATGGAAAGGCAAAATCTTTGCCTTTCAGGTCAAACGAAGCCAACTAGCCATGTACATTTTCCTAAATCAGACAATAATTGTTTTTATCTGTTTGCACAATGTAGGCAGAATTATGTCCACGCCACATCACATGTATATAGGACACAGCAGTGACACGTACCCAGAGCTGAGGCTTTTTTTTTCTGAAGACCAACCCTAATGAAAAATCACCAAAATTGAAATTCATTCATTCTTTCTAACTATTTTACTGTTAATATTAATCAAAATAGACCTAGCTACACTACAGTCTCTTTTGCTCACCAAGCCTGCATTTTTGAAATATTTGTACTATTTAAAATAACTGTTTTTATTTTTAATATTATTTAAAATGTAATTTATTCCTATGATCAAAGCAAAATTTTCAGCATCATTACTCCAGGCTTTAGTGTCACATGATCCTTCAGAAATAATTCTAATGTTCTGATTTGCTTTGCATTTTCAAGAAACAAATTTTTATTTTTATTCTAAATATTTAAAACATTTGAGTAAAAAAAAAAAAAAAAAAAAAAAAATCTGGATTCTTTGATGAATATAAAGATCCAAAGATAAGCATTTATTTCAAATAAAAAGATTTTGTAACAGCTATACCATTCAAAAGCTTGAAGTCAGTGTATATATATATATATATATATATATATATTTCTTTTTGGAAAGAAATTATAGAAATTCATATTTTTATTTAGCAAGGATGCTGTAAAGACATTTATAATATTACAAAAGATTTCTATTTTAAGTAAATGTTCTTCTGAACTTTAGATTCATCCAAGAAACTTGGAATAAATTCTACTTAAAATTCTTCAGTTAGTGGAGTCAAATGAATTATGACAAAATATTGATTGTGAATTAAATTAATATTGTGTGGATTGATGAATGCATTTTCAAAAGGTTTGATTTAAACGTCAATTTAACAAACTTTAAATTACTACATATGTTCTCCTATGTAAATTAATCATATGGGAATAAAAAGTCAGAAAAAGAATATATGGTTAAGTTGAATATATCAAGTTAATTTCTACACTGTATGGTCTTTATTAAAACCCACTGAATCACTGGTATTACATCGCCCTCTTGTGGTTTCCAAAATTAATAGAATAGCATAAGGGATCACATAACTTTTTGAGTACGACAATTCAATTTTCGGCACATAAGAAAAAAATCATGCTTTGGTAAACCATAATCACAACATAAAAAAAAATATATATATATAATAAAAACTGGACAAAACTTGAAAATATAATAATGACAATATCTAAAACTTTGGCTTACAATGTTATAATTATGACATTTATTTATTTATTTATTTATTTTTATTATTATTATTTTTTTTTTTAATGTGGCAGAAATTGGCTTCATGGCAGAAATTTGTGTATTGTAAGGTTTTGGATCTTTATGTAGCTAAAGCTAGATATATATTTAGGTAAATATGTGACCCTGGACCACAAAACCAGTCATAAGAGTCCATTTTTTATGTGTATAATTATAATATTTTATAATTTAGATTTTTTTTAATTATGCATGCCATTGATGTATAGTTTGTTAGGATAGGACAATATTTGGCCAAGACACAATTACTAAATCTGGAATCTGAGGGTGCAAAAAAAAAAAAAAAAAAAAAAAACCTGAGAAAATTGCCTTAAAAATTGTCCTAAGTTCTTAGCAATGCATATTACTAATCCAAATATATTTACTATAGAAAAATTACAAAATATCTTAATGGAACATGATCTTTACTTAATTTCCTAATGACTTTTGGCATAAAAGAAAAATGTATAATTTTGACCCATTCAGTGTATTTTTGGCTATTGCTAGAAATACACCGGTGCAAGGTTTTAAGTAGAATTAAGCATTCTCAGAACATGTAGGCTGCTAAACTTAAGGAAATTCAAGAACACATTCTTTACAGCACCACAAAGTACAACATTCAGAATAGCTCTGCAGAAAAAGCTGGCCAAGTGGGAATGTTATGCTAAACACGTCTTCGCTAGGTAATGATCTTATTTAAACTTCATTGATTAAAAAGTCATTTGAATGATTTTCCTCTACATTAGGAAGCATTCAGAATGTCATCTATATCACACTGTAGCCCTGACCAACAGGCCGCAGGGGAATTACCCTCCTTATCCAGCCCTGGCAAGACTCCAAGCTAATCTCCACACAGGACAGTGCTGTGGAAACGGGCACAAAGCATGACCACTCTGCTTTTGACAACTAATTATTCTGAAAACAGTTGAGAACAGCCAACAAATCTGCCACATAGGCCAAGGTGGATGCAGAAAATGCAAATTAATCTTGACTTGAGTTTCTCATACAAAATAACGTGAACTACGGTGCTAATTACAGTTTCTCACTTCCTCCCAGAGCTTACTAATTCACATTTCTGCAAAAATAGAACAGTTTGACCTAGTATTGAGCTCCAGGCAGCTATTTTTACCAAAAATAGTAATTCAAGTTCATGAGTAATGACCCGTTCACTCCTAGGACGATATAGATATAAAAATCGTTCTAAATGTAGAAGAATAACAAAATCAAGAGCACATCTATAACAACACAGAATAACAACATTACACTCAAATTCCAGCTGACGGACGATAAAAACTTTAACAGCCCCTCATCCATCATTTTTTAAGCTCAAGCGGCAGAAGACGGAACTACAGCGCGCTCTTATCCGCCTTGTTTTTCTCATAAACAGTGTTGCCAAGTTTGGATACTTTGTTGCCACGGGTTGTTTTTGATGTCCGCCAGTTGAATCGACCATAATAACGTCACATTCAGCACCTGAAATGCAAATTTACCAGGGGAACCCCGACAAAAAACGTGTATTTTATAACCCATAACGCGATTTTAACGGGGACCTTCCTCGAAACGCGATTGGGCTACTTTTGGGCTAGATTTGAGTAGCATTTGGGCGGGTTTTGTTGTGAAAACCCTGCTTATAAGAGCTGCAGCGGCTATTTGTAAATGTGTCTGGCTTCCGGTGTTATTTGCCTACAGCTATTTTTAGCTTTACAAAACAGCGTTTTGCTGCTTGATATTGCAAACTGATATTTCATACCATATTATTTTAATGTATTATCTTAATTATGAACACACTGGTTTGTCATTTACTGTGTGTTATTCTTCTCATTATTTCCCTTTCACAACGTGTCATCAAACTGAACGTTTGCCACTGAACCAAACAAAACTCGCATATTTTGCCGATTACTGATACTAAAAATGGTCGATTATTGTCGTGTTGGGCTGTGCTAGTCGGTCGGATCGGGAAAAATATTAGGGCCTACTATATGGACTGGCAAAAGTTATAACAAATCAAGGAGAAGAGTGCAAAAAACTGTCTGAGAAACAAAAGGTTTGTGGTTGGCGTTGGCCATGGCTAAACTGAACCAGGATTTCCAGGGCAAGAATGTTGACAACATTTGTGTTTGTTCTTATCATTTCTGGTCAGGCAAACCCTAAAGTGCAAACCCTCTATAGCATAATGAACCTCACCCAGGTGTACTTCTTCATTAAATAAAAAGGTGGATAACAAACAGAACCTTATCGTGCACTGGTGTGAACGCTACTATAATTATCATTCTTGGTGTGAACTAATTATATGTAGACACTGCAAAAAAGTGCTTTCAATTTGGCTGTAGTGTCTGCTCAACTTCTTAATAGTAATTGTATAGCCAAGGTCAGCTATCAAGACTAATCTTATCAGAAGCGAATGTACTCTCCTTGCCCTTGGCTTGTACCTTTTCAGTTGTACGCTTACCTGTCCATTTTTTAGTTTGTCTTTTGTTCCCAAACAAATAGACTTACCTGTAGCCCTTTTTAGCTATTGTTTTCTGACAGCCCATAAACAATTATGCATAATTAGTGTTTGCATATTGAAAGCTGTGAGGTAATTGGGTTCAGGTTGTGATGGTCTTGTGATAATAACCAAATGCAGATCCTTCCTAAATAAACACATGAGGCAAAATGTGCATTGATAGTGTATCATTTTGAAAAATCAGAAAACTGTTGTGTTGAGGTGTGTGACCAATGTGACATTTTACACGTCTTTATTTATCTTTAACTTATCTGGAGAACCTTGTAAGTTCACAATACCTCTGCTGGAAGTATGAACAGAGGGAGAACAAATATGTCCTGACAACTTTCAGTTCAGTTTAATTATTGAGCAAGTGAAGAGACACAGTGTCTCCAGCAGATTCACTCATCAAGCAAATGGACACAGACACACTGACAGAGACGTAACAGTGGGAAATAGCATGATCAAGAAGAAAAAAAAATCCATATCTGATTTACTGTATGGTAAAATACAGTCATGCTCTTATCACCACATCCAGTCATCTCTAATTAGGAGAAACTGAGCATAATCGTTTCGAAATGATAACTGTCCATTACAGAAAGCTACGACAGACATCTTTAGCACTCATTGTAGTCATAAATCTGTTGATATGAGTTTTTCCTTGAGTGCATCATATGGAAGATTAACTGCACAAAGATGATGTAACCTAAATAAAAAATAACATACAACTAGGAAGACAAAATCAGTTACTTTAAGAGAAGCAGTCATGTGTAAACACTCATGAACAGACCTGAAATAACCTTTTCCTTCAACTTTTACAATCAAAGTGGATAAAATGTTCTGGTATTTTGGTTTGAAGTCCAGTCAGCAAAGGTCACACAAAGCAACAATCTCTTAATGTGGATGAAAAATAGCCAACTAAATCTAGTACAGTGCATTAAATGGAAACATTTATGTTAAATATTGGATATGTTACTTTTACAAATACAAAGACTGTAGAAACAAGCAGAGCTTCTGAAGGTCTATAAGAGTTTCTACATGATATTTTAAAATAAAAAGGCCCAGATTCCCATAAGGAGGCTATAAATACATAAACGTATATTCCATCATAAAAAAGTGAAGAAGAAAAAAAAAAAACATAATTGAACAACATAAAATGCACCATAAAGCACCCTAATGATAACTGATCTAAAAAATAAAATAACGTTAAAATGTACCATGCAAAGATGTATGCAACATCCCTGTACATTTTTTCATTATATATTATAAGGTGCCAGTTTTTACTTACAATAGTTTGCTGTAAAGGAGTAAATGTATTCTGTGTACAGGCTAGATTATACGTTATTTTACAGTATAATAGTGCTGTTTATGTAAAAGTATACGCGTATTTTTAACATATACAGTAAAGTAATTAGTTAATATGACTTACTATAGCATTTTAACTTTAAAAAATAAAATTGTAATATAGCGAAATCATTCGAAATTATAATCTCTAAAAAAACAAACGTCATGTGCAGATTATTGCAGAGTGAACTAATACAACAAAAACCTGATTGTTATTCAGTTATGCATCAACCGCTATAATAACACAATCATCAATCCCGTATCATTATTGCCGTTTAACGTAAAGTGCAATAGGAAAATAAATCATAATATAATACTAGAATATAATATAAAACGTACGTTTATCAGTCGCCCATTTTAAATAAGCAAAGTCAGAGCAGAAGCAGGGCATTCGCACTGCTAAATGTGCTGTGTTGGGACAGTTTGCATAGTGCATTAGAAACCGCTGTAACAGCTTCTTTCAGTTACATGTGATTGAATCCAGCGAAGCAGTCTCTGTCCTTGTAAACTATCCGTTAAGGCACGATCCGTTTGGTTTCGTGGCGTTGTGACCATCTGGGGTCCAGAAGAGCACGTAGTAGATGGCTAAGAAGAAAGCTGCGATTGACACACACAGAAAGTAAGCGATGCCCATCGCCACCTTCACCCATATCTTCGTGGCTCTGTTGGCGTGTTTCACCCTCTGGTCTCCGGGGTAACTCGGTCTCCGCTCCGCTCCGCCGTTTGTCCTGCCGGTGCTGATGGGTTTGTCTCCTCTCATTCTGAGATGACGGATATTCCTGCGGTTTCCAGCGGTGAGAGTGTTTTTCTCGAAGGCTTTGAGAGGTCTGCTGCAAATCCCCTGAATCAGGTGACTGGATTCCTGCACTTCTCTGAGGGCTGAGAGTGTTCCTGCACCATCAGTGTTTCTCATGCCTCAGAGATGCACACTAGTTTTAATTGAACACTGGGCGGAGTTTACTGTCCTTCACCATTGGTGGGCTTCATGTGTTATGGAACAAATTTTTCTATTATGCAAAGGCAGAAATTAGGATTTATTATTATTATAAGACTTTGGTTTGTAAAGAAAATTATTAAATGGCAGTACTAAATTAGATTTTTAACAATTATTTTATATTATTTCATTTTCATTAAAATACTCTGAATAATGGTTAGTAATTTTAATAGAAAAATAATTTTAAAGAGTGCTACAGTAAAACTCGCTTAACTGTAAATAATTTATCACCTTGTGATAAGTTATTTTAAAACAATGTATAAATCTAGTGTAAAAAAAAAAAATTTGAAGACTGCATATACTGCATGTTCTTTGACAATTTAAATGCAAGTATATATTGAGAGTCTTTCTGATAATTACATTAGCATGTGCTGATGTGTTATAGGTAACTAGTGCTCGGCTATAAAGGTCTGAATGAATGTGACTTTTATGGAAGCAGGCTGTATATATATTGTTATATATTATGATTAGTGGGGTGGGACCATGGAAGCAAGGCTGGGATTGGCTCCCATGGCTTTCAGCCACGCCACTCTTGTCATAAGAATTTTAAGCTCTGTTAACTTAAAAAATTGAGTTTGATTACTCAAATGTTCTCAAAACCAAGTTACGTTAACACAATCATTTAAGTACGCTAAATAAGCACCAGGTTTGGTGAACTGAAAGATTTAAGTATAGTCTACAAAAACTTAAATATGCAAGTTTTGTGATACCCCATTACTCAGTTAAATTGAGGCAATGAGTTTACTCAATCAATTTTGTTCAGTCCAAATTTATTTATTTAATTTATTTATTAGGGTTTACAGTGTACGAGAAAAGATGTTAAAATCACAAATCGTTATTAAGAGAAAAGATGGCGTTTTAACAACATACCGCGTTATTACAAAAAAAGTTGTTAAAATGACATCTCTTCATAACGAGAAAAGATGCGTTTTAACAACATATCTCGTTATTACAAGATGCCATTAAAATATCTCGTTATGAGGAAAGTTGTTTTAACAACATACATCTCTTTATTATGAGATAACATGTCATTAAAATGACATCGTATTACAAGAAAAAATGTTTTAACATCATAACATCTCAAGATGTTAAAATGACATCTTATTATGAGCAAAGATGTCGTTAAAATTACATCTCGTTATTTCGAGAAAAGATGTTTTAAATCTCGTTATTACGAATAAGATGGCGTTAAAATGAAATCTCGTTACGAGAAAAGATGTTTTAACAACATATCTCTTTATTATAAGATATTAAAATTACATAACATCTTTTTATCAGAAGAAAAGATGTTTTAACATGACATCTTATTACGAGAAAAGATGTTATTAAAATGACATCTCTCTTTATTATGAGAAAAGATGTTATTAAAAAGATAACACTATGACATAATTGAGTGGAAAAAATGTGTGTGGCAACAATACGTCACCGTACAATTACCTTATAACAAAAAAAGGACAATATATTCATATTTACATTTTACTATGCAAGTAAAAAATACGTATTATCTTGTCCACCTTATTTTTCCTGTAACAGCGGGTACGGTACTTTGAAAATTTAATGGGTCTGGCTTCCGGTCTATTATTTATTTGCAAAACAGATTGCAAACTGGTGTGTCTTACCACATTTTTAGTGCATTATTGTAATTATGAACACACTGTTTTTTTACTTGAGTTTTACCGTTTACTGCACTTTGTTATTCTTTCTTGTCATTATTTTTCCACAGCGGCTAATGAATCGGTCTAGCACAGTCTAGCTCATTCACAGAAAATGGCTTCCGGGATTAGAAATAAGGTGAGTACATTATAAATGTATTCATTTTCTAAAAATCCAGAATCCACTACGAACTTATTGGAAGAAACAACGTGCATAATTAACCTAGTCTTGCAGCCAAAAAAAAAAAAAAAAAAAGAAAAGAACTAATAATACATAAGGCAAAGATGTCATTTATTTGATATGACAGCTTACAAAGTACATAAACAGTTGTACTGCTTGCTTACTGTTCACACATCATAATAGGGTGATAAAAGCAACAAAAAAATATATCCGGTAAGCTTAAAAAAAAGAGAATTGCATGTAGTCTTAGAAGAAAACTTGAGGAAAATCCTACAAACACTTCAGTATCATGCTACGTGCACTTCTGTAAAGCCAAACCAAACCTCCCACAAGAGGCAAACCAAATTATATATAAATTTTCTACCCAAACAGGAAGACATTTCATCTGCAGGGAGATGCAGCAGGTACGTTACAATCACAAATGTCATGATTCTTTCTGAAAAACAGGGATATACAATGCACGTGAAGAGAGAAACAAGCACTCACACAAAGCACTGGAATGTCTGTCAGTCTAAAAGACATATACATATTGCAAGTTTTCAAGCTCCTGCTCAATTCATTCAAATTCAGTAAACACACAATTACAAAACAATATTAGGATTCATAGCGACGAGGTGCACAATCTCTGCTGTGCCCCAATTATTTAGTTTTAACTTATCATGATTTTATCTTTGGTCAATGAGCACAATATCTAGGGCTCCAATTGTTTATAGCAAACTTAAAATCCACAGCTCATCTTCATGAATATAATATTAAAATATGGTTTCAAAAGTAGCCCTGATTAACAAAAAAAAAATATATATAGTAATGCCCTAGTTACAAAAAAAAAGAAAAAAAAAGAAAAAAGTGAAGCATGCCATTCCTAGCAATAAATACATCTTAATATGTTAGTTATCAACCTTCAAATATAAATTTGAGTTCAGATATCATCTGAGTGCTGTTATGCCAAAAACTACAGTGGTTTAAACAATATTTGGGAACAGGCACTTCCACCGATCCATTCTAAAAACATATTCTTATGGTTTGAGTATAACATGCTTTACAGATTAATCCCAGGGTAAACGTGAGAAAAGAGCAGCAGCTTAGCTCGACAACAGCATAGAGTCCCAACCAATGAGGAATAATTAAACAATACAGCGAGTTGTTTGGATGAAGCGTTGACAGGGATCCAAAGATGTGCCCTAGACCCCTTTCATTTACAGTCAACAGTCGTCCATTACACCTGATGTCTTCTTCCTTTGCTTACCTCCTATTCCAGTTTGTGAAGGACCGAGTTCACCTACTGCATTTAGTCCTCAGCCTGTTGACATATATAAAGCAGTCAGGATGAAAATATTAACATGAAAACACCATGAGAGATATAATAAAACATAAGGAGATTGTAAACCACCATTTCAGTTGCTTTGTTTGACAAAAAGAGCAGAAAAGTATGCACCGTTTCATTGTAATGTTGGGTTTCATTAAAAAATGTTTCCCCGAATGTTTCCTCTTGGTAAACAGGCTAAACGTAGCAGAGTAATCAAATTAAAGGAAATACAAGAATCTTGTTATTGAGCCATTAGTGTTTGTGTTGATTTCCAAGGGTGCATGTGGACAATGGAAATCTGAATGAGGGAATTGGCCAGAAATCACATCCACTCATTAGTTGCTAATGAGCGGTTAGTCGCATAATAAACTGGTATGATGTAATGGCAACAAGCAGGAGCAGGTGGAGAAGGACAGTGATCCCAAATGATTGAGTGACAGAGTTGGGCCTTTGGCAGTGGAGTGGATAAGACATCAAACATTCACGAAACACTAAAGAGTGGTTCTTCTAAACTGTCTGAAAGGGAAAGTGAGACAAGCAGAAATAACAAGCAGCACAACATTTATTCGCCATTCCAACATTGTGCCAAATCTACATAGTATAAAGTCCAAATTCACTTGTGTAAGTAAAAATCCTAAAGACACAGAGTACTTTGTACAGATTTAAGTTGCAGTCACATCAGTGATATTTCAGCAAAATTTCACAGTAACTAAAAGGTCTATTGTTTATTGTCAACAGTGCAATGACGTATGATGAAACGCTCATACTAAAGCCATTTTCTTAAAGGTGGCATGGACTGACACAGAAAAAACCAACTTGTTGAATGAAGCTGTTATTTTTGTTTTCTTTGCATACAAAAAGTATTCTCGTAGCTTTATAATATTATGGTTGAACCACTGATGTCAAATGGACTATTTTAATGATGTCCTTACTACATTTCTGAGCATTTAACATGTGACTTGTGTTGCTGTCTATGCAGGGACAGAAAGTTCTCGGATTTCATCAAAAATATCTTAATGAGTTCCGAAGATGAAGGTCTTACTGGTTTGGTATGACATGAGGGCGAATAATTAATGACAGAATTTTCATTTTTGGGTGAACTATCCCTTTAAACCCATTGTGGAAACACTACACCTCCACACTAAATTCTAAATTCAGTGAATTCCTACTGAATTGATTTGATTTTCCTGTAAAAATTTGCTGAATGGTGTACGAAACCGCACCTTAAAAGGGCAATAAAAAGGAGAGATAATTCAAATTTCAGAAGCCAAAAAATAATGTCTTCAAGGTTTACCTTATGTAAAAAATTCATGTCATTTTATACATATTTTGGACTATGTGGGGGCGCTAATATTTAGATGAAGTAAAATGGTGAGCTACTGGAGCCACCTGTTGCTATTTTACCACAAAAATAAATATAATATCTGATATAATGATCACAGCTACTGAAAGAGCTTACAGGTGGCGATGGATATAAGCATAGACTTAAACCAAATGCTGTATCATTGATTTTATCCCCACAAGGAGTCTAAACGCCCCTGGATATCGAATGAAATCCTTGCTGAGAAACTCTCAGTGGCCGTGGCGTCATGACAAGCATCAACATGTTTACATTCTGCCAGGATGGCAACAAGCGTGTCTTGTCTCCAATGTTTGTAAGCTCTTTCCGTAGATGTGGTCTACTAAAAGCCTCAAAGGCATCAGGGCTGAAGTGGAGAGAACAAAGACGTGGGTCTTTAGAAAGTTTTATTCGTCCACAGGCATTTTCATATTCTTTTCTCCTGTTCTTGTTGCTAAGAAAGCAGTGGACTTACATCGCTTCTCTTGTTGCTCTTTGACTGAAAATTACAACCAAATGTGGCCGAGTGCAGCCATTTTACATCATCGATAATAATGATGCCCCCATAGTCTAAAATATGTATAAAATGTGGATTTTTTAAATACCATTAACCTTTCAAGGGTTTTCTACTACATATTTCAGTAAAAGCCATTCAAGTCTTAATACCCAGGGTTCCCTTCAAAAATTTAACTCATTTTCTAGGCGTGGAAAGCATCATTCTAAAATTTCCTGATATTTCCAAGTTTTTCTAAACAGCCGGAACAGTCTATATGAATAAACACTGGATTTTATTTGTAAAAAGTGCCCTCATTTGCACTCTGGTGAACTTGATACATTCATTCGGTTTGCCTTGATAAACATTCATACATGCTGAACATTAAAATGACATGAAATCTAATAAGATGCCATACAGTCTGTGGAACCACATTAGGTCTACCCTGTGTAATTCATCTCTGCAAGCTGCTCTGGGAGAAAAGCCAAGCCGCTTTCCCCTTAATCATAATGATCCTAAACAGCAATCACATGGGATCCTGTTGGGATGATGTTATATATCATTCCCATTTGCAGTTCACACACTCACACATACACATATGCATTTGCAAAAATGGAATAAAAATCAAAACAACACTGATTTGCTCAAGCAGTTTGACATGCATGAAAGGGGAAAAAGCGAAACCCATATCCAAAAATGTCATCCAGGGAAAAGGTGTGAAATCAAAGAGGTGCATGAACGACAAAGAGGGGATCCGGGAGCACAGTAAACACGGGATATTAGTCGTGCTGGAGGAGGTGTGCAAGGTTCACAGTGGAGAATGACAGCCAGTGTGAAGCTGCAGACAGAAGCAGTCAGTCCCAGAGGAGGGGAGGACTGTCATAGCCTGAGGAGCTGCATTCCCATTTGTCAAAGACGACAGAGACAAGCCCGATAGCAGACGCCATCTCACGCCATGAGACAGATGGACACGGGAACATAAAGGAGACATGAGTGTAGTGAACAGGGAGGGAGAGACAGGAAGACCAGAAAGACTGTAGTGCGCCAGAAAAGGGGAGGGACGTTGGTTAGTTGTTAGAAGTCAGCTGAAGTAAGGGACTTCTTTCGAAAAGCCACACTCTCAAAGCTGGTAATAAGAACAGCACCTGAGGATGGTTGATCTGAAAAATCCACTGCTGTTTTCTCCTCAATGTTTGTTTCAGGCTGACTCTGATCCGGCTCTATAGTGGGGGCATCGCTGTCCTCTGAATCAGAGGATAAACAGGATATGGAGGATGGTACAAATTACAATTAATGGTCCATTTGGAGGAAATCATAATTCAAACTTTGTGTGTTAATGAATTGTTTTGACTTACTGCTCTGGTTGGCGCTGTCTGGGGTGGGCGGCACTATGGGATCTGCTGTGTCATGGCTGCTCGAGGTGGTTGTGTCGGCAGATTCAGCTGGTACCGGCTCCTTTGGTGTTTCACAGGAAGCCGACTCGACCACTGAATGTGAAAAGACACTGAAAGGATTAGTTCACTTCCAGAATAAAAATGTCCTGATAATCAATTTACCCCCCCATGTCATCCAAGATGCACATTTCTTTCTTCAGTCAAAAAGACAAAGGTTTTTGAGGAAACCTTCCAGGATTTTTATCCACATAGTGGACTACAATAGGGTTCAATGGGTTGAAGGTCCAAACTGCAATTTTAATGCAGTTTCAAAGAGCTCCACACAATCTGCAATTTTCTAAAAAAAATATATAAAAATACATATATTTTTTAACCACAAATGCTCTTCTTGCACTAGTTCTGCAAGTCAATGCCATTTTGGTGGAAAGGCCACGCAAGGTTGGTTCTTCATCTGTGTACTCGGGTAGGGTGAAACACAAATTTTTAATCATCGTCCAACATCGTTGTTTTACCTTTTTTGGTAAAGAGCGTTTGACTTTCTTTACACGTTAGCTTTGTAAACACTGGGTCGGTACTTCCACCTATGTCATGCGTGACTTTTCCAACATGACTGCGTAATGTGTACAGTTGAGCTAGTGCAAGATGAGCATTTGTGGTTAAAAAGTATAAAATGTTTTATTTGTTTTAGGAAATGGCCAATTGTTTCGAAAGAGAGGACCCTTATTCCTCAGCTGGGATTGTTGGTCAGCTGCAATTCGGACCTTCAACCCAAGCCAATGGCTCCCTTTGTTTTCCTCAAAAACCTTAATTTCTTTTCGACTGAAGAAAGAAAGACATGGGCTGTATCTGAAATATACCCTCATTCACTATTCCCTACATTAGTCTACTTGTATAGTCCACTTGAAGAAGTGACTGAAAATGAGTGAGTGAATTCGGACACTTGAGTGCATTGGAAAAACTGCTGCTTTTGCATAGTTTGTGTTTGCTGTTTAATAATCATTTGAAACAGGCAAACTGGCAGCACTGGTAGTAACTCTGTCATGGAAATGATGTATAAACACTAGTTAAACAATTTAATAATCAATTTACAATGAATTTATACCGGTGTTGTATTACTCTTTTAATGCCGTTTTAAAATGAATGGATGGATGATTCAGCTGAGGGTGGCATTTTCAGCTTACGACTCTCACAGTGAATTATGGGTACTCTCTAGCCGTTGAATGCACATCAGTTACTCGTTTTTGCAGTGCATTGCGGGGTTGAATGAGTACACGAGAACGTCCACTATGGTTTCGGACACCACTACAAATGGCTGTCCCCTCAAACAGTGCCCTATTTAAGGGTATGGGGGGCGATTTCAGATACAGCCATGAACATCTTCGACGACTTAGAAGTAATAAGAATCAGAAAAAAGACATTAAAACAATGAAAGATGAAGGTGTAGACAACAGCAATGATATACGATGAGGGTAAAAGGTATCCTTGTACAACCTGTCTGTACAAGTTCATGGCCAATGAAGTCTAAGATGAAAGGCTTGAAAGCTTAACCATGTGTGAGATATAATGACAGATAAAAAAAGGAAGCATACCACAGACCATAATTATCCCACCTGTAGATGTACTTTCTTTACTTTCTGGTTCTTCTGGCTGGCTGGGGGATGTAGTCATATTACATGCAGCTGGGCTGCTCTTGCTTTGAGCTGGACTGCTTTCAGTGCTGCTGGGCCTCAGTGGGCTCTCACCCAGACTGCTCTTAGGAGAAAGCATCTCCATTTCTTCACCCCAGTCTGACACCGGCTGGTGGCCGTCCAGTGGGGAGAAAGGGCTGAGGGGTTTAGGTCCCTCTGGTGTACTGAGCGTCTCCTGTGGTGAAGGGATGCGGACTTTGGGTCTTGTGGTACGTTGTTCTTTTGGGCTGGGAGTAGAAGGTGCTGGAGAGGTAGCAGTCTTCTCGGTTGGTTTAGCATCTTTTGAGTCTTCCTCGTGATCTGCTTTTTCATCCTCTTCCACATCTTCCTCTTCACCATCGCTGGCGTCCTCCCACTCATCATCCTCCTCCTCAGCAAGGCCTCCTTCATCAGTCTTCTGTACAGCAGGAGAAGGTCAGAAACAATTGCAACATGGACTAATTAAAGCAACCTTCATTCATATGGCTCCTAAGCATTTTCAGGCCTCTTACCTTTTCTGACAATGGAGCCTTGGGGGTGCCATCCTTGTTCTCGTTTTCCTTCCCTTTGACCTTCTCTTCATCCTTTTCCTTCTCTTGCTCTTCCTTTCTTCCTTTCTCCTCTTCATTTTCTCCTTCCCACCGATTATCATGCATGCTTTAGGAAGGAAGTATGTTAAAGGATTTACACAATTCTAGAATAAACATTTCCTGATAATTTAGTCACCCCATCTCATCCAAGATGTTCAGCCGAAAAGAAATGGAGGAAAACATGCCAGGATTTTTCTCCATATAGTGGAAAATGGAAGCCAACGCTTGAAGGTCCAAATTGCAGTTTCAATGCAGCTTCAAAGGGATCTATGATATAGGTCTAATCTAGTGAAACAATCTGTCATTTTCTAAAAACTTCACGCATTACTAAGTTGTGCTGGAAAGGTAACTTGTGAAGTAGGCGCCAACCCAGTGTTTATCAAGAAAACGTGCAAAGAAAGTCACACACTGGAGGAGCAAATGAGATGGAGTTTTTCACCATACCTTACCTTTTTGAACCGGAATACACAGACGAAAAACTAACTGTGCATGACCTTTCCAATGTGATAATGTAATGTGTGACACATGCGCATTGAAGAGAGTGCAAGATGAGTATTTGTGGTTAAAAAGTATAGAATTTTTTTTGCTTTTAGAAAATGACAGATCGTTTTACTATATAAGACACTTATTCTTTGTCTGGGATTGTGTAGAGCTCTTTGAAGTTGCACTGAAACTGCAATTTGGGCCTTCAACCCGTTGGCTCCCACTATATGGAGAAAATTTTGTTTTCCCTCAAAAAACGTAATTTCTTTCGACTTAAGACAGAAAGACATGAACACCTTGGATGTCATGGGGTGAGTAAATTATTTGGAAATTTTTATTCTGGAACTGAACTAATCACTTAATACCAGGTGGAATTGGTAATGTGTCTTGTCTGACTACTTGTGATCAGATCACAGGAAATCCATCTGGAAACTGGGCCAACGTTTGGCTTGACAACAAAACTAAAGTCAAGTGGATACTAAAAAAAGGGATAAACTGTTTAATGGGGCCATCCTAAATGGTGCCATCCTAAATGGTGCACTTAAGCGTCAGTTGCTGTCCTGCGTTAGGCAATTAAGTTCCCAAGCATGAAAAATCGTAAAATTTCAGGACTGATATGTCCCATTAAACCCAGGGTATCAACACAGGAAAGAAAACTGGTCTAGTTAAGCCATTTCATAAGATCGCTATGACACTGATGTCCACTCCTGCTCTTGGAGGACTAGTGTTTTGTAGAGTTTAGCTCCAACACACTTGAAATATCTTGTAATCCATGATTAGCTGGGTCAGGTGTGTTTATTTAGGATAGTGACCCTTCAATAGCAGGACTGGACTCTGCTGGTGTGGTCCTAAAAGATGGATCATTCACACAATACAGAGGACTATTGCATACCTGTAGCTTTTGCCTTGACCGCGACCCTTCCCTTGTCCACGGCCTCCCTGTCTGGGTTTGCCCTGTCCCAAGAAGTCCCCGAAGGTTGGTGCCTTGGGCGGCCTCTTGCTGTCTTCTGCATAAGAGAGATTAGAGCAATATTTAACCTTGAAGGATGGTGTGGGGCTGAGCAAGACCTTGCAAAACAATTCTGTGTCTGAAATCTGTGGCGGAGAGAGATGACCCTGGGCTCACAGTAACAGATGGCCCCCTGTCATTCTGATGGATTACCCCTCTATGCATCACTCTTCAGGATGAAAGGAGGGGAATGGATGAGAAGAACATGCAAATGTGCCCTTGATTTGACAGCACTGTGATGAGACTTGACTTGGACGTTGTGAGGTAGATACTGGGTTCGTGAAGCACTCAAAGCCAAGACATTAGCAAATGAGCAGGTGTCAAAGCAGCAAGACTTTGTTCGATGCAAAAGAGATACTTTGGTTGGTTGTGAGTGACAGTTTTTGAACATCAATATTATGGAGAAAAATGTAAGGTAAAAACTATAATGCTAGGGATAGAGTGATGTTAGTTAGAGGATTGAGCCTTAGCAGGGGAATGTCGTTTGAGTATAAGCCAATTGGAAGGATGCCACAATTCTGAACATCATAAAACACTTTTTACAGAAAAGATTTCAAAATGATAACACATTGCTTTTGATAAGGACATTTAGTTTTGCTGGATTGAACTGAGAAGTTCCCAAATTAAAGCATTAAAGTTAAATAATAATTAACACTACATTTTATTTTAGGTGTGTGCTGATGTCCTCATTTAAAACATCCCAGAGGATGCAGGGCCTCATTTTTATGGCCAATGTTGAAAATATAAGACCAATTCTGTAATAAAACTATATATACAGTGCCATTCAAACGTTTGAGATCAGTAAAATATTTTGTTTACATGTATATTTTTAAAGTTTCTTATGCTCATCAAGGCTGCATTTATTTGATCAAAAATACAGAAAAAAAAATTAATTTTGTGAAATATTACTGCAGTTTCAAATAAGAAGATTTTTATTTTAATATAATTTATTCCTGTGAAGCAAAGCTGAATTTTCAGCATTCTTTGATAAATAAGTTAAAAAGAACAGTTTATTCAAAATAGCAATTTTGTGTAACAATATACACTACTATTCAAAGGTTTGGGGTCAGTAAATTCTTTGTTTCTTTTTTTAAAGAAATTAGTAATTTCATACAGCAAGGATTTGTTAAAAAGGATAAAAAGTGATAGCAAAGACTTGTGTGGTTAGAAAGGAATTCTATTTTGAAAAATAGCTGTTCATATATTATATATATATATATATATATATATATATATATATATATATATATATATATATATATATATATATATATATATATATATATATATACATACACACACACACACATATACACACACTAAACCTACTCTGAGTTTGTTCAGTTAGTTTCATGCAACAGGAGCATTTTTTCTTTGTTTACAGTCCTTGCTAGTACTGTATTTACTGTGAGGAGGAAAAGGTCAATTAAGTCAAAAATACAAGGAGTTTATGGGTGCATGTTTTCTGCTCAGCAAATGAGAAGGAAGCAAGTTTAAAAAAAAAAAATGGCTGGGAGAAAGCAATGAGGAAATGTTATCTCAGCTATCCAGCGAACTGCATTTTAGACAATCCAATCAGATATACACACTCCCACTGTAACTTATTATGGAGGAGTAAAAAGCAATTAGAAACTATCAGCGCAGGAGCAGCTGTTGGCTTGCACTCAGACTAAGGCCAATGTAAAGCAGGATAAAGAGACACTCGCCACAGACACACAAAATCCCATGCCTTGAGCTGACCTGAAGGTCCACTGCGTTGCTGTACATGGGCATTGCGCCCCCTAGCTGCTGAGAAACCACAGCACAGAACATCACCAAAGAGCCACAAAGACAAGTTTCACAAAGCAGAAATGCAATAAATGTGCATAAACATAACTTCTGTAAATTTCTGTTTGTGTATTATAGTCTATTGACTGGTTGTGTGAAGTATAAGACACTAAGACATTCATGGTTTATGTAGAACAGGTGTCAGGTGGTCACTGTGATGGGTGTGGAATTATTTGTGTGTAATATACCTCTCCTGTTGCTTTGTTCTTGTGTGCCCTCTCCAGCCACAGCTGAGTCTTCCTTGAACCTGTGAAAACACCACAGGGTCACTGGTCATCTCATTCTCACCCTGTCAGCATGAATTACTCCTATACACAGAGTATTTATCTGTCTCTCTTTTTAACACTCAAACATAAATAAAATTGTTAAAGCTAAAATTAAAGGGCATGGGCATTTCCTCTGAGGAGGCAAAAAGAGGAGTCTCTACTCAAAATACTAAATACTAAAATTAAAAAAACAAAACAAAAAAAAAAACACTGGGAATATAAAAAAAAATAATATTAAAAAATGCATAAATCGTTTGTCTTGATCTGAGGTACTTAAGGAAATATTGCAGGAAGATCACAGCGATTCTGTAGCTGTAATTCTGTGTCCACACACTCCATACTATGTCTAAAGTCAGGTATGCATCCTGTACTTTTAGATTCATCTTTGAGAATTTGATGTCTTGTATTGATTTGATATCTTTGAATTGGCTATGCAACTGGCATAATACATATTTACTTGACTCATAATAATTTGTTACATTTGATTTTATTCTGATTTACTTTCTAATTATTGACTCTAGTAGATTACGTTCCGAAGCGCTATGTTTGAGCGACGTGATTACCCGAATGAACGAGTACAATAATTTTAAAGAATAAATAGAATAATCAGATGTCTAGAAAAATTATCCTATGAATGATCAATAATCATTCACATTTTAAACCAAATGCAAGGTCATAATAAAATGGAGTCAGATTTGAATTTAATTAAATAACTGCACGCTTTGCTGGGAGGTAATTAAGAATAAATAGGGGAAAGTCATGTGAAAAGAGGCAATGCCTCCATTGTGACTGGATATGACTGGTTATGTTCGCCTGTGATTGGTTCATGCGATAAATCCAGCCTCGTGTTTGTGTGCGTTGTAAATGAACAATTTAATGGCATTAATGGGAAGACTAATCGAAAAAGTAAAGAGTAAAACAAAAACTTTAAAAAGTAAACAACTTACACACTTAGATATAACCACTTTGTTACATCAAATAAGACTTAAAATGGCATGAAAACATGATCTGTGGGAGTTTTTAGTGAGTAATCAGCTTGGTAAGCAAATCTGTGTCTGTCACTAATATAATTACCAACTTTGATGACTGATGATCCAAAAAATTAAAACATAGTTAAAAGGAAACTATTAAGAAGGATCTAACACTCACTGATGCTTCAGAAGGAAACATGATGCATTGAATTTGAAGATCAGGGTAAATTTTACATCAAGTAACTTCTGTAGTTTCTGAATGGCAGTACTATGAAAAAAATTATATTAAGGCAAAATAAGAAAAATTCACACATCTTCTTTCTGTTCAAAAGTTTACACCCCTGGCTGTTAATGCATCGTTTTTCCTTTTAAAGCATCAGTGAGCTTTTGAACCTTCTGTAATAGTTGCATATGAGCCCCTCAATTGTCGTCAGTGTGAAAAGATGGATCTCAAAATCATACAGTCATTGTTGGAAAGGGTTCAAATACACAAAAATGCTGAAAACCCAAAGAACTTTAAATATCTTATTCAGGTCAGCACTAAATAAAAAAATAACATGTATTTTGTATGATTCCTCTTATTTTGGTAAAATAATGAACATTTTGCATATTCTTTTGACTTCAAATGTACCGACTATGCAGCATTGTCTGTGCATGTCTACTTTTGTGTTCTACAGAAGAAAGCAAGTCGTATGCATTTGGAACAAAATGAGGGTGAGTAAAATATAACAGGAATTATTTTTTATAATGAACTAGCCCTTTAAGAATTCCATATCTATATGGCATAATCACAGCTACAATTATGAACATTTATGTCTTTGATACTGACATTGTATCTGTTTTCTGGGCATCCCACTCTCGTCTCCACTGGCCAGTGGCGTTACGGTGACGAGCCAGTCTTTCTTCGTCAATCTGCTCTCGCTCCTTTTTCCAGCGGAGGTACTCTGCTCTTTCTCGACCAGTCATGGACAGTGTCATATCCACTGAGCCTTTACCACTTGGCCTACGATTCTGTTACGAGGTAAAAAGAGAGAACGATTGTTTGAAAGTATGAATAATATTCTGGTCTCTATCAGTACACTACCATTGATTTACAATATTACAATTTACAATCTACGTATTTTAATATAATTTAAAATGTAATTTATTCCTATGATGGCAAGGCTGAATTTTCAGCAGCCATTACTTCAGTCATCAGTGTTACATGATCCATTATCCATTGGATGAATTATCCATTAATCCATAACGTTGAAAACAGTTTTGCTTTTTGTGGAAACTCTGACACACTTTTTTAAAACTTACTGAAAAAATTAAAAACCTCAGGAATTATTTGAAATAGATTTTTTGTAATATTATGTCTTTCATTTGATCAATTTAATTCCAGTAGTGTACTTGTCTAGTAATTTAAACAAAACCAAACAAATCAATCAGCTTTGTACCGTCCATTCTTTATCATTCTCTGTACCAGTCTTCACATTATCAAAGTCAATTCCGCCCCAGTTGCGCACATGACGTCGACTTCCCTCTTTGCGGTCAGTTTCTGGTATTGGCCCACTACGCCGTGGGTCATCAAGGAAGTTCCTGATGGGGTTCTTCTCTCCATCAGCCTGCAAAAGATAAATGTTAAGTGTGTTTGTGCACATGTATCACATTAACACTGGAATGATACATTAAAAAGTGAAAGTTGAGTTGTACAATACATACCCTTTGACCTCTCTCATATTCAGCAATCTTTTCCATCTCTTCATTCATCTTCTCTATGTTCTGTCTTCTTTTTTCTTCCCACTCCTGAGAAATTGGACATTAATTAAAATGGTTTGTAGATTATGATGCTACTGTCTAAAACTAAATCTGCCATTGCTTGGAAAACTTCCTTATACTTGCTTAAACAGCAATGTTTTGTCTCACAATGATATAATGTGACCAGTTATTTTAATTGAGATTTATACATCATCTGAATTACATTACTATACACATTTCAATTACAAAATGATTAGAAAAGAACAGTGGTGTCCATCAATAGTGACCTTTGATTTCCTGTCCGAGCCAGATCCTCCTTGCATTCCTCCTCCTCCTCCTCCTCCTCCTCCTCCTCCTCCTCCTCCTCCTCCTCCTCCTCCTCCTCCTCCTCCTCCTCCACCTCTTCCGCCTCTCCGTCCTCCTCTAGAGGGGCGTTCAGTACGAGCTGGACCGTCTCCACCTTCACCATCTTGAGGTTGCCTCTCTGACCATAGTTCGCCTTTGTTTAAACGAGGCTCTCTTCTTCCGCCGCGGTGGCCACCTCTGTTCAGCCGGCCCGATCCAGTTCTGTTTGGGGGACTCTCACCATGAGGCCGACCAAACTCTTCTTCTTCTGGGCCCTGGTCACCACGATGAGCAGCTGGTTTCCTGTCATTCACTACACGCTTTTCCTAGAAAGGTAGTATGAAGGTTTAGATTTTTTTAGTCCATGTGTTCTACATTTTCATGTCACTACCAAAACAGTGCATGTTTTAGTCTACTGGCTGCTAATACATTTTAATCACATCCCTAAATTTTTGATCAGGAAATGTTGTCCCATCTCATAGCTACATGGTGAATAGATAGGTCCTATAATTAAGGGTTCATATGTTCAAACGTATGAAAAATCTGTGTGTAACTTTAATGAATGTCACTACTGAACACTGTGCTAGCTAACCATGTGCTGATTAGCATCTTTGAGCTAGGTTCAAAAGTAGTTTTGGTAGTCACATCTTTGTTTTTGTTTTTTTGGGTGTTATACCATAAAGTTGTCAGTATCAAAACAGTCACTTCCGACACATTTGGTGAAGTTTCAGTAGTGACATCTTTGTTGTTTTGGGCCCATAAAATTGTCACTACCGAAAAAGTCACGACCAAAACATGTCATCATTTCGGTAGTGACAAAAGGCAACTACCAAAATGAAAATTAGAAAAATTGAATTAAAAATACAACAAATCTCATAAATTACACTTGAAATAATGTTAAAAATTTAACTGTTATCGATTTACCTCTGAAGAAATTTTAATAAAATAGAAAATTTGGGGAGAGGACAAATATTTCTAAACTTTCTGAAAATACAATACGACAATTAACTGCACAATTACTAGAAATGTGTATCTTGAATATTATACAATTTGAATACATACAAGTTTTTTGGAAAATTTGCTTCAAGACGTTTCTAACTCTGTACAATGGCCCTTAAATCAAATTTTACAATTGCTATTTATTTTTAGATTTTCTGTTTAGTTTAAGTTTTAGATATTTTATGTGTTTTTGTAATTTACATTAGTTTAATTATTAACAATTAGCTCCAATTTTTTGCATTTTAGTATTAATTTTAGTACTTCAAGTAAAACTTATTTAATTTCACTTTGTTCCCAAAGCAACATTTCTAATTTTCTTTAAGCATACATTTTATTTTATTTCAACTTTAATTAATTAACAAAAACAATTAAATGGTTTACACACTGCATTAGACATGTTACCTTGCACAATATCTGGGAATCATATTCTTTACAGGGCACAATTTCATGACCATCTGTCTACTTCAACATGTATGTTTGAAGAAAATTCTTTCACTTTGCAGTTACGGAAAGGCATGACCTTTACAGACCTCAATAGGAGGGTTTATCACAGCTGCGCAGGCCATCTGTGATCCACTGAAACTCTACAGGTATTGATTAAAATGCTGAAGAGCTTGTCTCAGCCTTCCCCAGGTGGGAAATTAAAAACCTCAGAGCTGTGGTGAGGAATGGGAGTGCCAATTAACTTCTACATGCTCTTGTTCTTTATTGGAGCTGATGGAAATCATTAGCGGTCTGAGGTTATTCAAATTGAAACTTGTGTTAAGAAAGAGAGTATATACTTATTAATACTAAATACCTACATAAAAAAAACTCCCATTTAACATTTTATTTTTAAAGGGACAAAAATATCAACAAACTATGTCTGAAGACAAAGATCACAGTTCTTTGTAGGGGTTTGTCAGATGGACTATATTGTAAATGTTTTTGGTACCTTTCTGGACCTTGAACGTGGTAGGACCCTTGCTGTCTATGGAGGGTCAGAAAGCTCTCGGATTTCATCAAAAACATCTTAATTTGCGCTCCAAAGATGAACGAAGGTCTTACGGGTTTGGAACGACACAAACGGTGAGTAATTAATTCTCATTCTCTAATTTTCATACTTATATAAAAATTATATTTTAAAAGTATATCTGAAAGTATATCTAAATGCCACCTCAGATGCAGCTTCTGTGCATCCTCTGCATTTCAAATAGAGATTTTGTTGGTACTGATTTCATTTGTGTGGTAAAAAAAATGCTCTTATAAAAGTGGGTAAATGGTTCTCTGTGAGATGAGGCAAACTGCACAAAAGAGACCACACCTGATACCGACATTACATTTTTTGAAGAACCATTTATGATAATGTTATGATAATGCTGTATAATTGTTTATTATTATGGTAAGCGGTCATTCTATGAACATTTTCTGCCATCTGTCTTTACCGGAGCTGGTTTGGACAAGTCAACAGTCACTGTGAAGTTCTCCTTTTCTGTCTTTCTCCGTTCAGACTCAGGCTCATGAGGTCGAGGTTTACGAGCTGTTGTCACAGCGATGCCCTCCTGTTCAGCCTTTTTCTTATCTTCCTGTATTTCCTGGTGACACAAGAGAAGACAAGCAAGCTGAATAAATTAATCAAATCCAACCAAGATAAAAGCTGTGAACCTGAGCATCTCAAGGACTTAATCCATGTACAATAAACAATACTTAAAGTTGAGAAAAATTCATTATGAGCAGTACACCAAATAAAAAAACTGTCAGAGGAGCAGCAGTGTATCAGATTTCAGCACTCAAATTCACCTGATATCTCTTGACCAAAGCCTCATTCTTCTTCCGTAGAGCTTCAATCCTTTTGTCCAGCTCTGCGTCTTTCTCCTCTTTTGTCTTTAGATCCACCGCAGCAGACTGACCAAGAGAGAAAAGGAGAGATGAAAAAAAGAGTGGAAACACATTAAGACCAAATCTGACTTCTAGGTTCACAATTTGTCCAAAAACATATGATTGATAATATTTTTAACATTATGTTAACATCATTTACTATGCCAAGTATCTGATATATAGATATAGATATATATCTCCCCAGTTTTTTATCTTTGACATGAAAAGTCTCACCATGGCTGGAAGCCTGTCCTAAAGGAAAAGGTGGAGAGCTGAAGAAATCCCTGAACCTAGAAGAGAGGAGACAGGAATGCAACAATAGCAAAAACGTTTTGCTTTCCTCAGTATAACTGCATGCACCATAATTATTCAAATCACAGAATAGGAGAGACTGGCACCATCATAAACCCTCTTATGAACAGACTATGTAAAGCCCTGCATAAGCGTATTAGTGAGAACACAACACAATGAACAAGGTAACCGAACGTTTGAAAACATTGACACAGCGTATGTACAATACATTATGTCTCTGAAACGAGTGTGAGGACTCTCACAATGTATCAATATCATCAGAGAAACCGCCAAGAGTCTATCCATGCTCAATTCAAGAGGCGAGCACACGTAGCTTTTTGATTTAAAAAGGCGGTTAAAATGAAATACAGACATTCTTCACACATATATAAATGAGCGTATTAAAGCTTTAAACTTGACTCTGTTTTACCTCTGCCAACTGCAGCGCCCCTGAAAGTGGCTTGTAAGGTGCAGTTGATCAACGGAGACTGACTATCACTCAATCTACTTCCGTTGACAACAGCTTCCACTTCCAGAACGCTTGTGAGCATCAAATTAGACGGAATTTCAAAATAAAAGTCATTTATTTTGGGATTTAATTAGTTGCGTTTGCCACACACAGCTTTGGAGTTCGAAGAGAAAAGCATTAAAAAACTAAGGGAAATTGTATAATTAATTTAATCACTCTACACTCTTTTAGACTTACTGATAAAAGTCTCATAAAACAACACTGTAAAATCAAATCATGGTGCAGTGTTTTATGCTTAAAGCACCATCTGCTGGACAGCGCTTGGCATGTAAGAATTCGTAAAGTAGTTTAAACATGCCTTTCTATCAGATCCATCTGTTTGTCTGTGTACTCTAGAATGGATCCACTTAAAATGTCTTTGATGTTCAATATTCAGATACAGGATATTGCCTTAAAATAAAATAATGGCTTGTACAGTTATACACTACCAGTCAAAAGATTTGTAATGCTTTTTAAAGAAGTCTCTTCTGCTCACCAAGTCTGCATTTATTTGATACCAAGTACAGCAAAAACAGTATATTTTGAAATATTTTTGCGATTTAAAATAACTAAATCATTTCTATTTGAAATATTTTAAAATGTAATTTATTCCTGTAATCAAAGCTAGATTTTCAGCATTATTACTCCAGTCTTTACTATCACATGATCCTTCAGAATTATTCTAATATGTTGATTTGCTGTTCAAGAAACATTAATTATTATTATCAATATGAAAAACAGTTGAGTACATTTATTTCAGAATTCTTTGATGAATGGAAAGATCCAAATATCAGCATTTATCTGAAATAAAAGGATTCGTTACATTATACATCATGCCATTCAAGTCAGTATAAAATATGATTTAGAAGATTTAAAGTATGCTTTAAATTTATCAAATTGATGATAAAAACATTAATAATGTTACAAAAGGTTTCTATTTCAGATAAATGCTTTTCTTCTGTCTTCTGAACTTTCTGTTCATCAAAGAAACCTGAAACAGTTCTACTCGGCTGTTTGTAACATAATATAATATAATAAATGTTTGAATAATAATGTCAGAATATTAGAATGATTTCTGAAGGATCATATAACTAGATATAATTATACAAAAGATTCAGCTTTAAAATCACAGAAATAAATTATATTTTTAAATATATTACAATAGAAAACAGCTATTTTAAATAGCAAAAAGATTTCAAAATTGTACTGTTTTTGCAGTACTTTGGATCAAATAAATGCAGGCTTACTGTTTAAAAACGTTTGACTGTAGTGTATAAATTATATATAACAATATTTTCTAGTAGCCTAGTAATGTACAAATCTAAAGAACACTTCTTGGGAAGTTTCATATAAATAAATTTAAAGTAATGTGTATTACACCCTGAATCTGAATTCAATTACTAAAAATAAGAAGTGTGTAAAAACATATCTTATATTAAAAAAAATAATAATACTTTTTAATAAATTAAGTAGTAAGCTCTGTTCTATGTATCCCCAGTGTTTGACATGTATGCATTGTATGTTCTTAATATGTTTAATAAAATAATAAATAAATACATGCATAAACAATCCAAAGCATACCCTTATATGTAAATGTATTTACAGGGTGGTATATTTATATGCATTCATTTATAAATATATATAAATAAAGCTCAAAAAAGAAAAAAGAAATTGCTGTATTCGTTGCTATGCATCACTCCCAACAAGAGTAAACAGTGAAAACAGTCTGAACAGTCAAAACAAAACCATATTATCCATGTCGAACTTACTATAATACAGCTACAAGAATAGATGGATAGATAGTTGTTTATTAATATATAAGTTAATGTTTTACACTTTTATTATGTTATGATGACTTATGGCTATCTCAAGGGCATTTCACAATCATCAAGGGTCAAATAACTTAGGGCTTCCACTGACCCATGAAGTGTCATGGAGCTTCTGCGCATGCCCACAACATCGAAGGTAAACAAAGAGGAAAGCGCGTACCCGGCCTCAGTCCTGCCTAAACATTAAACGCTGCTCTTCCACCGGCCTTTTGTTCGATCAAAACATGGATGGGATATTTTCATGTCGAGCAAGTATTTATTATGACCAAGGCGGTAGGAAATACATGGAGGACTTAGTGACGATGAAGCAGGAGGATGAGCCGAGTGAGGATGAACTGGACGCCGCCGAACGTGGCGAGATCGCGGCACCAGACCAAAACCCCGACGCTTCAATTCAAGACTCCATCCCCGGATCTATCACTGTTACATATGTTCAAGATGACGAGCCCAGCTCTACTCTTCAGCAGGCGTCGATGCCCTCCTCTCACCCGTCCAAAAACACCCGTCGGCCGCGGGCTGTGGCTATGTTCGCCGTGTTCGACGGACACGGGGGTCCGGACGCCGCGCGTTTTGCTCGCCGCCATTTGTGGGACCACATCAAAAAACAAAGAGGCTTTTGGTCTGAGGACGACGACGAAGTGTGTGCGGCTCTCCGAAAAGGATTCGTCTCTTGTCACCATGCCATGTGGAAGAAATTACGTAAGTTATGAAATTGAACGTTTCTTATACATGTGTTCTCGTTTAACACTGCTATGAAGTCGCTGCCATTTAATGGACGTGTAATGGAAAGAGTCAGAGCAGCTGATCTTTTTGAATGAAGGTTGCAACATCAGATGCATCCCGCCAAAAGAAGTTACACAACCTCTGCAGGCCACACCAAACAGCTAATCTATATCAGAAATAGAGTGACAGCACATCAGATTTGATTCTGAATAGTGTTTTGCCTACAGAAATCACAGCTCATCACCCTAGAAACCTGCAAATTGAGTTGTGAACGTAGTCATTTTTTGCTAATTTAAATATTAAGCTTATTAAATGCCTATACAGTTGAAGTCAAAAGCTGACATGCACCTTGCAGAATCTCTAAATGTCAATTATGTAACCAAAATAAGAGGGATCATACAAAATCCATTCTTTTTAATTTAGTACTGAGCTTAATAAGATATTTCACATTAAAGACGTTTGCATATAATAGTTGAATTTATAAAAATGACCCTGTTTAAAAGTTTACATGCACTTGATTCTTAATACTGTGTTGTTACCTGAATGATCCACACAGGTGTTTTTTTGTTTAGTGATAGTTGTTCATGATAGTTGTCCCTTGTTTGTCCTGAACAGTTAAACTGCCCGCTGTTCTTTAGAAAAATCCTTCAGGTCACACAGATTCTTTGGTGTTTCAGTATTTTTTTGTTTGAACCCTTTCCAACAATGACCGTATGATTTTGAGATCCATCTTTTTACATTGAGGACAACTGAGAGACTCATGTGCAACTATTAAAGAAGGTTCAAACGCTCACCGATGCTTCAGAAGGAAAAACAATGCATTGAGAGCCGGGGGTGAAAACTATTTGAATTTGAAGATCAGTGTAAATTTAACTTATTTTGTCTTCTGGCAAACATGTAACTATCTTCTGTAGCATCTGAAGAGCAGTACTAAATTAAAAAAATATGAAATTTAGGCAACATAAGAAAAATGCACACATCTTCATTCTGTTAAAGTTTTCACCCCCTGCCTCTTAATGAATGGTTCTGTTGCATTAATGAGGATGTGTACATTTTTCTTATTCTGCCCAAATATCATATTTTCTTTCATTCAGTATTACCTTCTTTGGAAGCTACAGAAGAAACGCACATGTTCCCCAGAAGACAAAAGTAAAATTTACCATGATAATCAAATTCAAAAAGTTTTCACCCCCAGCTCTTAATGCATCATGTTTCCTTCTGAAGCATCAGTGAGGGACTGAACCTTCTGTAATAGTTGCATATGAGTCCCTCAGTGGTCCTAATCTCAAAATCCTACCGTCATTGTTGGAATAGGTTCAAATACACAGCAATGCTGAAAAGCCAAATATGTGGTGAGTTTAACAGTTCAGGACAAACATAGGAACTCATGAACAATTATCACTAAACAAAAAAACTTTTTTTTTGTTTTTTTTTGTTTTTTATAAATTGAACTATTATTTTCTCTTGTTGACTATATGTAAACATCTTTTATGTGGAACATCTTATTCAGATCAGTACTAAATAAAAAATAACATGCATTTTGTGTGATCCCTTTTATTTTGGTAGAATAATTTTGCAGATTCTGTAAGGTGTATGTAAACTTTTGACTTCAACTGTAGGCATAAATGTAAAAGTACATCTAGACAGAACAAGCAAACCAAAACCACCTCCTTCCACATATATAACAGAATTTTTCATTTTTTAGTGAACTGTACATTTGAAACAAAATATTAAAATGTAATCTGCTTTCTTGTAGCGGAATGGCCAAAGACGGTTACAGGACTTCCCAGCACGTCGGGCACAACTGCAAGTATTGTCGTAATACGACGTGACCGTATGTATGTTGCCCATGTTGGGGACTCAGCAGTGGTGCTTGGGGTGCAGGATCACCCCTCTGACGAGTTCATTCGAGCTGTAGAAGTTACGCAGGACCACAAACCTGACCTCCCCAAGGAAAGAGAGAGAATAGAGGGACTTGGTGGCAGGTGAGTTGTTCTGTAAAACAAGTAAGCTCACACAAATAATCTTAAACCGTATTCACACACTCTTGGTAAATGAAAGCCGCCTTCTTTTGGAGGCATATGCTAGTGACACAGCTGGATGAGATTATTTAGCAATTTTATTGTAGACTTTCATGTTATCTGCTTTTTGGGTTAACCTTCACAAGTAACCATCCTCGTCCTTTTATTATATGTCAACACTCATCAGGAAAACACAAACCGTTACCCATTTCTTTTAGCCCTTTGTGTCCACAGTGGTCTGACTGGTTTTTGTTTATGCACCCAGAGCTTCAAAAGTGGGACAACATTACCAAACATGCTCTGGCGTTTGTCCGTATTATCATAATCTAAACACAAGCTTTCTTTGTCTTTTAGCCTAAAAGAACAAGCATGTTAGCATAATACAGACCAGCATCCAATGACCTGTATCATTGTCTTGCCCCTTTAAATGTATGTTTCATAATGGCTTGAGGGAAGGTTTAGACTGTAGTGAATAAGTATTCAGGCTTAGTTTTAAATATCTGTGGTCAGTAGTTTATTGTGCATTAAAACTAACAATGACAAAACCCACCAGTGATCACTGTCACATCTTTCTTGTAGCGTCATTAAAAAGTCTGGAGTCAATAGAGTGGTGTGGAAGAGACCCAGACTCACCCACAATGGACCAGTAAGAAGGAGCACTGTCATTGATCAAATCCCATTTTTGGCTGTGGCCCGAGCTCTTGGTAAGAGGGTTAAGCTATTTCATAACATGAGGTCATCATTGCTGTTATTATTGGGAAAACGGTGATTAGAATGTTGAGTGATTTTCAATACATCTGACAAGTCAGCAGAGATTGTCTGTTGTTCTGCAAATTGCAACACACCAGCATGATATACTCTGTTCTTTAGCAACGACAAACAGAACATTGAATTGCAACACAGGCTGTTTAGGTGTGTAAACTGAGTTTAGCAATGTTGTCAGGGTCAACAATGAGGACAGTGTGAAAGACGTTCAGGATGGTTGACAGAATAATGCACACATACTGTATTGACTTGAATTATAAGACCGCCCTTTTTCAAGATGTACCATTTAGAAAAAGGCTTTTTGAAAACCAAATCTTGTGTTTTATTTAAGAAAAAAAATGCTATCCATCTCATAGCCTACCAGAATTTCATTAACAGTAGAAGTGAAATCTGGGTACTGTTTTAAAATCACTTACAGAGGAAGTTTTTTTCTATCACGACTCATGCCGCTGTAAGCTTATATTTAAAGATGTCAACAGTTCAAACAAAAAGTTCAATTTGTAATTATTTAAATGGTTACTTTCAGGTTTATTTACATTTTCAGGTGTACTGTTCCTTTAAAACTTCTAGGTGATTTTAAAAATGTATAAAGACCTTATAATGTAAACTTTACAGACTAAATGTGACCCTGGTCATAAGTAGCGCAGGTATATTTGTAGCAATAGCCAACAATACATTGTTTGGGTCAAAATTATAAAAACAAAACGTCATTAGGATATTAAGTAAAGATCATGTTCCATGAAGATATTTTGTAAATTTCCTACTGTAAATATATCAAAACCTAATTTTTGATTAGTAATATGCATTGCTAAGAACTTAATTTGGACAAATTTAAAGGTGATTTATCTCAATATTCTGATCTTTTTGCACCCTTATATTTCAGATATTCAAATAGTTGTATCTCAGCCAAATATTGTCCTATCCTCACTAACCATACCTCATTGAAAAGCATATTTATTCAGTTTTCAGGTTATGTATAATTCTCAGTTTACCATGACTGGTTTTGTGATCCTGGGTCACAAATGTGTCCAAATGCCACTTATTTTTTGTAGTATGCATACAATAATTTAAAGCACATTAATGTGTCTTAAGGTGACCTGTGGAGTTACGACTTCTACAGTGGAGAGTTTGTAGTGTCACCAGAGCCTGATACCGCTGTTATCAAGCTGGATTTGAAGCAGCACCGTTACATCATTGTAGGCAGTGATGGGTTATGGAACATGGTATCACCACAGGAAGCTGTCTCTATTTGCCAAGAAAATGACAATGCCAAGGTGAATAATTTTAATTCATGCTTCAGGAAAGGTCTTAGTTGTAGTTTAGAAACATTTGCTTATCTGAATGTTTATTCCAACAGGCAAAGAACCAAAAGGAAAATGTTTCAAATGCCGTTCTGCTCGTGAACCATGCCTTACTGAGATGGCGTCAGCGCATGCTCCGGGCTGATAATACCAGTGCCATTGTTATCTGTTTGGAGCCATTCGGGACATCCTCTGAGTGCTTGCCACCCTACGAGACTGTGTATAATCTACAAGGACCAAAGTGTGGCTCCGTTCCTAAATCTTGCACTGACTCTTTGCCCACTCAGGTTAGGAATGTTTCAGATTTTCTATTTAAAGCCAAAAAGAAAATTTGCTGAGAATCAGGCCATCCAATGTGTAGATGAGTTTAATTAGTCATTGGAATATATTTGGAGAAATGTAGCATTACATCAGTTGCTCAGCAATGGATCCACTGCAGTGAACGGGTGCCATCAGAATGAGAGCCCAAACAGCTGATAAAAACATCACAATAATCTACAACAGACATCAATTCATGTCTTCAGAGGTGAAACACTGGGTGTTTATAAGACACAAATCCACCAATAAGGCGTTTTAAGTTAAAACTGTTGGTTCTGGCACAAATACCAATTTATAATCCATAATAACGCTTTCTCTAGTGGAAAACGTCCATCCTCTGTTTTCCTCTCACATCAAAATCCACCAACTTGTTTAAAACTTTTTTTTTTTTTTAGTTTTAGAAATGTCTATTGATTATTGTGATGTTTTTATTAGCTGTTTGGGCTCTCATTCTAATGGCACCCATTCACTGTATAGGATCCATTGGTGAATAAGTGACAAACTCAAGCAACAAACTCATCTTTATCTTGTGTGGCCTGAGGGTGGCTTTTTTTGGGGTAAACTGTTCTTTTAACAGTGCAACAGCGGTGTCCATTCAATGAATTAAGGGCTGCTTTATTTTCAGGGCTCGTACAAGGTTCTTAAAGTGCTTGAAGTACTTGAATTTGACTTTTTGAAATTGAAGGCCTGGAAAGACGATGTATCTAAGAATTGAGTGTTTAATTTTGTCAATAAAATCACTTATCACTTATCTTTTCACACAATTAAAAAAAACAACATACCTTTTTTGCTTATTTCAGTTAATGTCATGTAAACTTAGATGAAGATGCAAGAAGAGGAACAGATGAACCAAATCAATTGAGTCATTTATGCTGGAACCGCTCTGATTGATTCAAACTCATGACTTCGATCATTCATTTCAAGCGATTTACTAGCAAAAACTAGATCAAATTAAGAGTCATTCATTTTGAAATTTCAACTGCTTGTAATGATTTTAAAAAAGACTTAGTGATGGGTGAAACTGAGCTTTTTGGAACTCTGAATCAGTTAAACCATTGCTTCGCAAAATGATTAACCATTTTGAAGTGCATTAAAAATCTTTTTTTTTTTTTTTTTTTTTTTTTTTTCATGTTGGGACTTCAAATCGTCTCGAATCATTTGATTTAGTTCCAGACTTCGGAGCGGGTTCGCACATTTTTTGCTTTAGATCGAAACTTTGGATCATGTATCGCCAAAATAATTTTTTTGCAGATCGGGACTTCAAATCGTGTGTCTTGAATCATTTGATTCGGATCAAAACTTTGAAGCGGGTTCGCACATTTTTGGCTTTAGATCGAAACTTTGGAGCGTGGATCGCGGATCATTTGATTTAGATCAGAATTTCAAAGCGGGTTCGCAAATCTTTCGCTTCAAATTGGAATTTCAGAGAGGGTTCTTGAATCATTTGCTTTAGATCGAAACTTCAGAGCATGGATAACAAATCATTTGATTTAGATCGGAGCTTTGGAGCAGGTTCGGAAATCTATTGCTTTAGATCGAAACTTCGGATTGCGGATTGCAAATTATTTGATTCGGATCAGGATTTCGGAGCGATTTCATAAATCCTTTTTCTTCATTTTTTTTTTTTTTTTTTTTAACGGTACAAAATGTCAAACCATTGATACAGTACAGTTAAAAAAAAAATAAAAAATAAAAAAAGGAAGTGTACAACCCTCAAATCCAATATGAAAAATAACAGTGGTTTTAAAGTATATTAAAAGTGTAGGATATTTTTAATTCTTCAGTAGTTATACTTTGCTTGTGCTTCACTTTTATTTTCCATTCCATTTGTTTTATTAGTATATTTTTATTTATCAATTTTATCCTGCTATTGTTTTTTCTTTTGTGTTGTATTATATTGTACATTTTAGATTAAAAATAACACCACAGTGAAGCTTCATATAAAGTTTCTTCTTTTTTTAGGTTTCTGACATCCAAGTACAGCCCGTCACGGAGCAGCAAAACGGCAGCTGTGAGACAAGCACGAAATTTGAATCATCTCCTGATAGCCTTACAAACTCTGAAGACCTGCCTTGTAATGACTCACTGGAAAATGAGGCCCATTGTGACAGAGTGCCCACAGGCAAACGAGTGTTAGAGGATCCCTCCTCACCTGTGCTGAAGAAACCCTGTCATAGTTTGTCCCAGTCCCCTCTTCAAGAGTCCTCATGTCCATCCTCAAAGAAACCAAGCACACAGTCCTCGACAAAGAGCGGTGGTGGTGGCGGCAATAGTCAGAAACAGTCTGAAAATGTCCAAGTGCTGCTTCAGCAGCATGGGAAAACTACTGTATGTGTTTGCTGACATTCATGTACCTATTACAATGAAATCTGTACATTCATGCTGGACAGTCAGACTCTGATATTAGTTGATATAAGCTACTGAGAAACCAAATCCTGAAGCAAGTAACAATGTCAAAAGAAAAAAAAAAATCACTCGCTTCCATTCACGACACTCATATTTTAGTGTATGTTAGCATTATGTTGTTCTACTTTATATTTTGCAGACTAATGAAAATGTGTTACGTTTTTTTTTTTTCCTCCATTGTGTGTCCACTGCTCAGTTCTGTTATGTTTCAGGTCAGTCAGGTAGACATGATGGATCAAATAGGGATTTTTGCACTTTAAGTTGAATTTGTGCAGTCTTTGTGAAAAATTGGAGGATTGTGGGGGTAAAAAAAAAAAGAAAGAAAGAAAAAAATCTATCTTCTGAGAAGATATTTCCCTGCAGCTTACATGTCGCCTGTTTCAAAAATATTTCATCTATTTGGGATCAATGTTATACTTTTTTTTTTTTTTTTTTTTTTTGTACATGGTTTTACTGAACAAGGAGACTGGTACATATTTTTTTTAGTGTTCACTGGTATGTTAACCCTGTGTCATATGGTTTAATGTTAACATTGTATGCAAGCATGAACTTTATGAATTATGCATATTTTAACATTATGGTTATTTTAATGTTTCCACGGATTTCATTAACATTTTTTTTTTTCCAGTGATGGGAAAAAAATTGTCATTCTAAACTGAAGGTGCTGCTATGCTACACAGGTCAATAAAAAATGACAATGCAAACTGTATGTGCTTCAGTTGTTAAATTGACACATTCAGATAAGAAATCGAATTTCAATTTGCAATACATTATTTTAATATAACTGGTTTAAATCAAGACATCCAAGAGATTTTTTTTTTTATTATTATTTTTTTTTTTTATGTTTTCCGGTCACCAAGCCTGCATTTATTTGGTCCAACGTACAGCAAAAAGTCACATTTATTATTTTTTTTATATTTTAAATAACTTTTCTATTTGAATATAGTTTAAAATGTAATTATTCCTGTGATTTCAAAGCTGTTTTTTAGCATCATTAGTCACATGATCCTTCAGAAATCGTTTTAATATTCTGATTTGCTGTTCAAAAAACATTATCATTATTATTATTATTATTATTATTATTATTATGATGTTGAAAACAGCTGTGTAGATTTTCATCTTTGGTGAAGAGAAAGGTCAGAAGAACAGCATTTATCTGAAATAGAAATCTTTTGTAACATTGTAAATATCTTTATCATCACTTTTGATCAATTTAAAGCATCCTTGCTAAATACGTTTTCATTTCTATCATTTATTTCCCCCCAAAAAATACATGAATAAAAATAAACAACAAAATTATACCGACTCCAAGCTTTTGAATGGCATAGTGTATAATGTTACAAAAGATTTTTATTTCAGATAAAGGCTGATCTTTGCATCAAAAAATCCTGAAACAAATGCAACTTTTTGATAATAATAATATAAAAAAATTCTAACAGCAAATCAGCATTTTAGAATGATTTCTGAAGGATCATGTGACACTGAAGACGGGAATAATGATGCTGAATATTTAGCTTTGATCACAGGAATAAATTACATTTTAAAATATATTCAAATAGAAATCAGTTATTTTAAATAGTAAAAATATTTCACAATATTACTGCTTTTGCTGTATTTTGGATCAAATAAATGCAGGCTTGGTGAGCAGATATTTTTTAAAAACATTAAAAACTTTACTGTCAGTGTAAGAACCATTATACGTTCATCCCTAGTTGTCTCGTGTCTAAAACTCTAAAACGTTTTTTCCGAAAAAAGCCGAGGTTGTCCGAAGTACCTCAGTTGGTGATCATCACGCGATACTTCGATGTAAATAAACACATCAGCGTGACGTGATGTAATAACATGCGCGTTTTTCCAGGCTGTTGTGCAAATTTTCAAACGTGGAGATGCTCACGAGCGTGAGCCAAACAAATATTGCTTTATGTTACACTTCACCATAACGATAATGTTAATTTTAACAACGCGTCAGATTCCTTCAGCGAACAAAAAACCCAAACAGTCTCTGCCATCCACTATTGGTCAGAAAGGCCCAAGTGCCCGCCTTTGCCCAAACTCTATTGGCTTGCCGTCTCCGACGCTAATCGCTGATTGGCCAAAGCATCTGTTGTTTCCGCTGCATGTCAGCTTCACTGTGGCGTTTTGTGAGGACCTCCGTTGATCCGAATTCAAAACACAAAACCTCTGGTTAGTAGAAATGTCGCTTCATTAAACATTCACCTGCACATTTCTTACATACGTTACGTGTGTATTTCTTTCAACATTTCGGAAAAGTTATTGTCATAGCTCAGTTTATTGTCTCTGAAGCGTTATAATGACAGATAGCGGTATTGGCTAAGCTAACAGACTGTGGAGATAGTTGATATGATGAAATGTTGAACTAACAAAACTTAGCGCTGTGTTTACTCTGACACACTCTTGACATCTCTCTGGGCGTTGTCTTATATTAAATTGTGCTAAAATTATTGTAAAATGTATCAAAATGAAGAGCTACTCCTATTGTTATGTTGGTAATAAAGGTATTTACATCCTGTAGTTTGGCTAGTAAAACTTACTGGAGTTGATATAAAGTGTTTTCTTTTGTTTTTCTCTCTTGTCGTAACAAGTCTGTGTTATAGATCATTTACAGGATCAATACTTAATGGGAATGTGTTTGGTGTGCAGATTAAACTGAGCCAGGCACATCTGAGCCTTATTTGTTTACATTCATCTGCAAGGTGGATGGTCTTGTAGTGATGCAGTTATCATTTGTAGCCTATACCTTCTGTTTAATTTAGAGGAATACTGAGATCAGAATGATCAATGAGGTATCTCTGCAGTGATTTTTTTTGTGTAATAATCATGTGAAAATCATGACTGTGTCTTATGTTTTACTCCAACAGGATACTGAGTGGTTGACCATGGCGTCTGACTCCCCGCGCAGGCCGAGCCGCTGTGCTGGTGGGGTTGTGGTTCGAGCACAGGCTGCAACGTAAGACCATAATGGCTCATTTGAGAAATAAATTACAGCTGTAATAAAGCCAATTTAGTGTTCAGTATTGTAAATGTTAAGGTAGTGGTTGTCATAAACAAAAAGATGACATAATATTGCATTGCTGCTCAAGCTTTTAGGTTTAAATTGTCAGGTCTGTTCTTGTGTGGTTATATTATTTTCATGAGAATTGTTTTAACTGTTTTGCAGAGAACAGTCGTACATGGAGAGCGTAGTTACGTTCTTGCAGGATGTAGTCCCTCAGGTAAATGCTTTTTTTGTTTTGTTTTTAATTTCTTCAGATTTAGCTTGGAACGTTGTGTACAAATCTGGAGATTTACACTGCCATTCAAACTTTTTGGATCAGTAAGATTTTAATGTTTTTTTAAAGAAGTTTCTTATTGCTCATCAAAGCTGCATTTATTAGACCAAAAATACAGAAAAAAACAGTAATATTGTGAACCTGATTGCAATTTAAAATAATGGCTTTCTATTTAAATATACTTTAAAATATAATTAATTTCTGTGATGCAGAAATTACTCGACTCTTCAGTCTCTTCATCACATGATCCTTCAGGAAATCTTTCAGAACCTGTGATACTTTTTTTCAGGATTCTTTGATGAATAAAACATTAAAAAGAACAGCATTTATTTAAAATGGAAATGTTTTCAACAATATACACTACTGTACAAAAGTTTGGGCACAGGAATTTTCTTTCTTTATTTTTAAATCTTTAATATCACTTTTTAAATTGATAGAAAGTTATATTAAAGACTTACATTGTTGGAAAAGATGTCTACAGATGACGCTGTACTTTTAAATTTTTTATTCATCAAAGAATCCTGAAAAAAGCCTCACAGGTTCCAAAAAAAAATTAAACAGCACAACTGTTTCCAACATTGATAATAAATCAACATATTAGTGTGATTTCTGAAGGATCATGTGACACTGAAGACTGAAAGACTGGAAATGCAACACCGTTATTATAATAATACTTCACAATATTACAATTTTTGATCAAATAAATGCAGCCTTGATGAGCAGAAGGCTCTTACTGATCTTTAACTTTAGAACAGCAGTGTATGTTGTTCTTGTGCATTGTGATTTAAAGTCCATGTTGGATAATGCTTGATTTTCAGTGTATTTCTGAGCCTATGAAAGACTCCCTTTTAGACATACAAATGATAGATGTGAGAGTAAGAACAATTTAGTTAAATGTCTCTATCTTTGAAATTTCAGGCCTATACTGGGACACCTCCAAATGATGAAAAAGAGAAGATAGTTTGGGTTCGTTTTGAAAAAACAGACATCAATGGTAAGTTTTGCCTTAGATGTTGTGGGGCACTATTGGAATCCATTCTTGATTTTTAAACCAAGCCACCAAAGTTTGATATACACTGCCGTTTAAAAGTTTGGGATCAGTAAGATTTGTAATGTTTTTCAAAGAATTATTTTCTGCTCATTTAGGTTGCATTTATTTGAATCATAAAAAAATAAACAACAGAAAAAAACAGTAATATTGTGAAATATTATTGCAATTTAAAATAGTGGTTTTCTAATTTAATATACTTTAAAACAGAATTTATTTGTGTGATGCAAAGCTGAATTTTCAGCATCATTACTCCAGTCGTCAGTGTCACATGATCCTTCAGAAATCATTCTAATATGCTGATTTATTATCAATGTAGGAAACAGCTGTGCTGCCTAATATTTTTTTTGGAACCTGTGATACTTTTTTTTTAAACAGTGGCATTTAGAAAGGTGCCATATTTTGCCAGCTTTTGAATCCTTTATTTATGTATTCCATTCTTCCATTCCATTCTGCTTCTTGTTTGCTTATTGAGCCGTTTACAACTAAATTACTTGTTTTGTGAATTATTTGTTTTACTTCAGTGTCATTTCTGAAAACACGTGTTTCTTGCTCTGTGTCCAGATGTGGCCCGCTTACCAGATTTCCAAGAGATGCACGGCAGCGGCACTGACCCACCTCTCTGCTTGATGATTGGCTACACTGATGGAATGCAGATTTGGAGCATATCAGTGAGTACATTTTAAACGGCCACTCTTGCCATATTACTATGTAGTGGACTAAAGTAGTGAGTAAAAAGAATAGTACAGTGCATTGCGAAAGTATTCATACTTATTTTTTTTATGTTTTATGTTGCTGCCTTATGTTAAATTGTTTTTAAATTACTTTTTTTCCTCATCAATCTACACTCCATACACCATAATGACAAAGCAAAAACAGAATTGTCAGAACTTTGTACATTTATTAAAAAAAGTAAAATAAAAAAACTGAATTAAGTACACTCAGTGCTTAGCTGAAGCCTTTTTAGTCCTGTAAGTCTTTGGGTATGATGCAACAAGCTCAAGCTCTGTCAGGTTGGTTGGGGGAGATGCACAATTTCAGTTTTTTCCAGAAATATTTGATTGGGTTCAAGCCCAGGCTCTGGCTGGGCCACTCAGAGACATTCACAGAGTTGTCTATAAGCTACTCCTGCTGCGTGCTTAGGGTTGTTGTCCTGTTGGAAGGTGAACCTTCTGCCTAGTCTGAGGTTCTGAATGCTCTAGACTGAGTTTTTATGAAAGCTATCTCTATATTTTGCTGTGTTGAGTAGTTTTCCTTCTACTCTGTCCTTACCACTGAAAAACAGCCCCACAGTATGAGGCTGCTACCACCACACTTTACTTTTAGGATGGTACAGCAGGTGATGAGCAGTGCCTGGTTTCCTCCAAACATGATGCTTGGAATTGAGGTTCATGAGACCACAGAATCTTGTTTCTCACAGTCTGAGGGGCTTTTAGGTGCCTTTTTGCAAATTACTCGTGTGTTTTCATGTGTATTCACTAAGGAGAGGATTGAGTCTTGCCATACCGCCAAAAACCAAGATGGCTGGAGTATTGCAGTGATGTTTGTCCTTCTGTAGGTTTCTCCTATCTCCGCATATGATCATGGAGCTCAGCTATAATGTGAGTGACCATCAGGTTCTTAGTCACCACTCTAGCCAAAGATCCATTATTTGCTCAGTTTGGCCAAGAAGCCAGCTCAAGGAAGAGTCCTGTCTGTTTCAAACTTCTTCTATTAAGGGTAACAGACTACATGCTTCTGTGAACCTTTAATGCAGCAAAATATCTGCTGAACTCTTCCCCAGATGTGTGGCTTGATACAATCCTTTTTCTAAAGGATTGTCATGATCTAAATTAAAATCATGAGCTAAATTAAAGCTCTCACAGATACAGGTATGACTACTTATGCCATGGATTTATGTAAGTTGTTAATTTTTAACAAATTTGCACGTTCCATTTTTTTTTTTTTGCTGTGCCATTATGGTGAATGCAGTGTAGATTGACATGGAAAAAAAGGAATTTAAAGCAGTTTAACATATAGCAGCAACAAAAAGTGAAGGTATGAATGAAGAGGTATGAATATGTTCACAAGGCACTATGTGGGCAAAAAGTACCTGGATAAGCTACAACTTCTGGTGAGATTCTGAAAAGCACAGCCAGTGGACACTTTACTATCCCACGAGGCTGCTGCAGAGGAGTTGTGAATGGCAGTGAAGTGATTCAACCGATGCTGTAGGTCACATGACAGTGACAACATAACAAATGTAACACGCATTCATACTATACAGAACATATTTTAGGATTTTTGGTTGCAGCTGGCACGTTTTTCTCTAGCCCTCTAGTCTATCTTGAGGGATGTTCACACTGACAATGATTTGCATTGACAAAGCAACTGGAAATCATTCATTTTTGGTGACAATGAGAGTGTAGACAGCTAGGCTCAGCTGTGAAATCAATACTGTTGTACTGCCTACTACATACTATATGGTGTATACTAAATTGTTTGTCCTCTGTCTTGAAAATAAATAAAGGAATTTAATGTTTTATTCCAGTTTTGTATTTAAAATCAATATTTGGTCAAATGTGACTTGGTAAACGACCTTAAGATAGTGTTTTATATAGCTGACTTGCTGTTGTTTCGTTGCTGTGTGATGTTGTGACTTTCTTTCACCACTTGGTGTCGCCATAGACAAAGGCAAGGCTGTGTTTGAGACTCCAGACTATAGTATTAACCTTGGGCGAAATGTCAAAAAACATGTTAAGCTCTGAATCATGTCAGTGTAAAAATAAATGGTAACTAAACATGATATCACTTCCCCAGTAAAATAGTAAAAATGTCAATTTCAGTTGAAAAGGTTTCTCAGACTTAGTCATAGAGATCAAGATATCTGTTATATTATTTGATTTGTCACCCTGACTACGCTTTTATTTGAAGAAATTCTGAATGTCCTGACCATTATCACTTTAGGAAAGAGTTCCACTTCCTTATGACATGAATTTGGAAGCTGTAGAGCATCATTGCAGACATGACATCTCACACTTTTTGTGAAAGTGTTGAAAGCGTCATCGTGTCTGGCTATAAGTTGCCTGCAAAGTGTTTGTGACAGCTGCTGAGCGGACACCTTCTGTAATGGCGTTGAAGGGAGGAGCAGGAGTGGCACTGGCCCGTAGTACATTTCTGCGTTCCTGTGCATTAGCATCTTGGTGGAGCGTGGTCTTTAATGGAGGTGTTGCTGGCTGCCAGGAGATGGTGGTTAGATTAAACAGAGCTAATTGAAGTGGTGTTGGAGTGGAGGGATGACATGCTGGTTCCAGTGTGTAGAGATGGGTGTTTGAGTCTCTGTGGTGATTATAGTGCTGCAGAAATTAAGCCTGTTTAGGGAGTGATTAACTGTTAAGGGATTCACAAAAGTTTGCATGATATTATATTTATTTATATACTATAAGGGCATTAGTCGATTAGTGACTATTTGGTTGTTCATTCTTATAATTAGTTTTATTCATTGAGCAAGCACTTTTATCTGTAAATAAAACAAGAAACGACTGATTCAATTTAATAACACTAAACTTCAGCAAATCTTAAAATGAATGTTTTTCATACTGCACTTTATAACACTAGATCAAAAATCACCACACCTAGCAGTTATTACGATTCATTTTAGTGTTTAGTGGTTTATTTAGCTTTATTTTCTGAATTTATTTCAAGAAAATAGTGTAAATAATATACATTTCATGGAGGCCATTTATAGGTTATTTCTGTTTTTATCTCTTTGTTTTGTTTTATATTATTTTTGAACATTTAATTTGACACATTTTGAATATGTCTCAGTCAGTACTGATAAATTATGATTTTTTTTGTTAAATATAAAATGCAAAACTGCTTGGTCAGCTTTGCTTTGGTATTAGCTCGTCATGCACATTTTTTTATAGTCTATTTTTCTCAAATGAAAAATGTATTAGTTTACTTTTTTAATATTATCTTTGGACATTTAATTTTTTTTGAAATACAAAATGCATTAAATCATTAAGTCTGGACAATGAAGTAGAGTCTTTTAAATTTAAAGACATTTAAATTCCCTTCACAGAAGCAATAAATGATAATTGCATTGAACATTTTAAGTCTTTTGGATTGGACTTCATACACCACAACTAGTTTGTTGTGGTGCATTTTAAGAAGGAGATCAGTAGTTCATATCTGTGTTATCACTATCATATCAAAAGCCCAGAAGGCCAGGAGACAGAGACATCACCAATCTTTCTCATTTATTGTGGGGCATTGTCTTCTATCTGCTCTGTTTTCACATTCTCTCCGCTTTCTAAGAATACAGCCAGAGCTGCTGTCTCTCTCCCAGCTCCAGATACTTCATTCCGATTCACTGAAATCCATCACACAGAGTGGCCAGAGATTAACAAAACTCATTTTATGACCTGCATCTACACTATATCCATGTGAATGAAATTAGAAACAACAAGAGCGGGAAAAACAAGAAAGAAGCCTCAATTTTGCATATTGCTGTGATAAATAGTAATGCAATAGCTGAGAGGTTGGTGATGGATGCCACCACTAAAGCCGTGTAAAGCGAGGATGAGCAGTCTGGTAATGCACAATGACAGTCGCATTAATGTAAACCTCACAATCCGCTAAATTCCATTATTCCTCTGCCCCATTTGCCAGCCGGGGGTTTTGTTTTGTGGTGGCCCGCGCGTACATTACCTCTCTCTCTTGTTTTCTCCCCTTCTGTCTCTCTCACATCAAATGTACCATGCTGTAGATGCCATATTAATCTCCCACTTGGCAGCTACAAAGTCTGCACAGAGCGCTTTTAATAAAAACACAACTCTGATCCTGCATTCGAAAAAGCTACTAATTGTGCAAAAGAGCGATCATCCTCTGTGGGCTTATCTGCTTAAGACACATGGATTATGGCCAGTAATGTGATAAAGGACGATTCTGTAATTTAACGCACGTAGAGACGCAGGGCTTAATGCTTAAAACAAAAAGCTAGAATAAAAGGCCATTTCCGCCCTTGCGATGTGATACAGCTTTGGTTTCACAGATCTCTGGATTTCCACCAGCTTATTGCAGTGTCGGAATGAGAATGACATGATTAAGACTAATTTGATTTGGTATTGTTACTACATCTCAATCAAATGTAGCTGGTCATACCAGGTGCTAAATATCGGCCTCCTGGGATGGTTAGTCGTGGACATTTAAAGAACACGTTTATGGAATACATGGTAGTTTTTGTTTTGTGGTTTAGTTGTTGGCTCACCCGCCATCCTTCGTCTGAAGTCTGTTTCTCTCAGTTTGCCTTGATTTGTCCTACAGCGTGAACAAATCTGTCTTTGTTTGCGCCCCATTGTTCTTTGACGTCCCGCAACCACATTTTTGCCCCCGAATGGCATTGATCAGCAATTCAGATTTTTCCTACACTGGCAAAGGCAAGAAAACACTTAATAACTCTGAATGGATCAGACATTTCTGAGAAGAATCTGCAATCTTAAAACATTGGTTAAGCCAGTATTACACATTTCAGGAAAATCAACCGATTGAAATCTTTGAATAAGTAATCGACCCTTCACAGGGAGTTTGATTGACAGGAGACTGACCAATCATAAAGCTGAATCTTCCATTTTGTCTGAAAAAATAAACCAGACAGAGTAGATTAAAGTTGATGGACTTGAATAAATAAAAAGATGTGTATTGAAGTCTTTCTGCAGTTGAAACAAGAACTTGTTTCAACTACAGAAAGTTTATGTTTATTTTGTGCTATAACTAGTAGAGAAAATGAGATCAGTTAAAATCATCAAAATGACAATTTAAAAGCTGAAACTGTTTCACACCAAAAATAACCTGTTTTGTCTTGTGTTGCCTGCGTGTTGTCAGTTTCCTCCGCAATGTATTTTTCACTGCGTGAGAACAGGATGTGTAAAGTGAGAGTGCCATGGCTTGTCGGACATAGCTACAGCAATGAAGTGGAGTGGATATTTCAGATGATAAATCAATAAATCAGTTTTTTTGAAAAGATCCAGCTCAAAAGAATGGCTAGTTTGAGAACTGAACATCCAGTACTTTTCATCGCTACTTCTTCAAGAAGAGGTAGATCAAAGTTTGAATTGTGAGTTCAATTTTGATGTGTTCTTGACACAAGCTATTACTTTATGGCTTTAGAACAGATGGAATATAATGCGTGAGTCATATTAACCACTTTTATGATACATTAGAGGACCTTTTCTTTTTGTCATTTTGGAGCTTGACAGTCCCAGTCCTCATTTGTATTCATTATTTTAAAAGAAAATGTCTGGGATATTCTTAACAATTTCTCCTTTTGTGTCCCACTGAAAAAAACAAAGTCATCCAGGGTTTGGAACAACATGAGGGTAAGTGATTCACCCATGATTTTCATGAGGTAGGATAACTTAACAGGGTAGCTTTGAAAACAGCACAAGTGTCATTTAAGAGCATGTTTGTTAATGTCAATATTGAGTTTTGTGGCTTTTATCCGTTTTCCGTTCATATCCGAAGGCCAGATAACATTACACGGCAGTTTTTTTTTTTTTTTAGTGCCTTGCTTTGGTTTGTCCACAGATGCCTGATGTTTATCTTCTAGTTGTTGGGTGACTCATTATCAAACCACATCACAGCCGCTGCAGACCAAACAGAGCATTGTGTGATTCACAGTCAAGTACTTTTATGTCGCTAATGTTCCAAAGGGATGCCACAGTATTTAGGACATTCGTCATGGGTGTTTCTCAGTTGGACACTCTGTGTCAACACTTTCAAACGGAATGTGTTAGCTGATGTACAAATAAAAGATAAAATGCTGGAGCCTCGTCAGCTCTGTACTGTTATTATATGGACGCCATTTTGTCTCAGGCCTGATAACCTTTGTGATGTGGCTCTGGTGCAAACCCATATGCACCTCCAGAGTTTATGCATCACCACATTCTCACACCCACAGTCCTTTTTTATGTCTTTGAACTAGATTTATCTCCCTAACATCACTGTATGGTGCGTTTTAGCTAAGTGTGTGTGTGTGTGTGTTTGTTTCTTCTCTGTGCAGCTGAACGGGGAAGCACAGGAGCTGTTTTCGGTGCGACACGGGCCTGTGAGAACTGCTAGGATCCTGCCTGCTCCTCATATCAGTGAGTATCATACACCCCAAAAGCATGGGCTTCGCTCATCCTGCAGAGCCACAGTAGTGCATTACTTTTAACATATGTGACCCTGGACCACAAAACCAGTCATAAGGGTAAATTTTTTTTAAACTGATATTTATACATCACCTGAACGCTGAATAAATAAGCTTTCCATTGATGTATGGTGTGTGTTAGGACAATATTTGGCAGAGATACAAGTATTTGAAAACCTGGAATCTGACGGTGCAAAAAATCTAAATTGAGAAAATCGCTTTTAAACTTCTTACCAATTCATATTAATCCAAAACTAAGTTTTGTTATATTTACGGTAGGAAATTTACCAAATGCCTCCATTAAGCATGATCTTTACTTAATATCCTTATTTAAAAAAAAAAATCTGTAATTTTAAACCCATACAAAGTATTGTTGGCTATTGCTCCAAATATACCCGTGCTACTTAGGACTGTTTTTTTTGGTCAAGGGTCACATATAGAGGCCCCTACAAAAATATTTTTGAAATCAGAAATTTCTTAATACTGCATAGGCCCAGCAGTATGTGAAACTTGACACATATTACAAATAAAAAAAAGTACATTAAATAAATAAATATATACCACCAATAATGCATTACATTGATCAAAAGTGACAGTAAAGACTTTTGTGTTTCAAATAAATGCTGTTCTGTTGAACTTTTTAATTTATGGAAGAATCCCAAAAAAAAAGATATCATGGTTTCTACAAAAAATATTATTTTCAACAGTGATAATAATAAATGTTATTTGCATAGCAAATCAGAGAATTAGAAGGAATCGCAGGAATAAATGAATATTTAAATTAGTTTAATATGTTTCTTTATGTCACCAATTACAAAAAGTTTTTACATTTAAATTGCAAAATATTTACAATATTACTGTTTTTTACTGTATTTCTGATCAAATAAATGCAGCACTGGTGAGCATAAGAAACCTCTTTAAAAACGCGTACAAATCCCAACCTTTTGAATGTTAATTTCACTGCTTTCCAGAATTTACCTAAGCCCCATTTGCACGTAAAACTGCTGCTCTGAAATATTATTACAAATTCTACATTCCAGTGACATCTTAATTTTCAGCTTGTCAAGAACAAGCGTCCACCCCCAAATTGAAATATGTGTTGACAGAGCGTGATCTCCTGCTACGCTTAAATTTATTTCATGTTGCATAAACAGCACGTTATTTTACATGTCATGAATGGCACTGTTATTTGCCTAGAAATTTGCAGAAAGTAAAATGAGTTTTCGGCAGTTACATGCTTTTTCGAATCAAGTTAGACTGAGATGTGGCAATTTATAAAATTCTATGTCTCTCGTCCTTACTGGCTTTTCCATATATCATGTTTAAATTAAAGACTACCTTCTGTTTCTTAATAGCGCAGAGAGCTCGCCAGAGCCCCGCTGTTTTCCCATCATAATATTAAAATCAGTCCTTCACGATTATGTTGGCATGCTGTCAGCTGGCTGCCTGGACTTTTACCGCTGCTCTGGCAAAGAGGAACTGCAGACTTCTGAGATTTTCCTTCTCTTTCATCACGGCTCACTCATTGACCATCGCATGCCTGCGCTCATTCCATTTGTTAAAGGACGAAAAGGAATAGTCTGCCCAAAAAATGCACGCTACATCGTACTAAACTAAAATACGCGCAAGCTGATTAGGTATGCTTAAATACTGCCTCTTTTACCTCCTTTTTAATGATTTGCACACTTTCTGTGACTAAAACAGGATATTATCTCTTCAGAAATTACGTAGTCAGATTTTTTTTTTTGTTTATCCCTTGGTAAATAAGTGGCATGTTCATATTCAAATGTAAAAACAAAAGGAATAGGAAATGCACTGAGTCGTATTGTAGTGTGACATTTATGCACAGAATTTGTGTTCTGTCCTTTTGGCAGATTTAAACAATGCACAATAAAGGCATTGAACGCCGGCTGGATTCAGATAAAAGAGAATTGTCATAATAAGAAGCAGCAGACGGCCGACACATGAGGCGAACGCTTCTCAGCTAAATCAAATGAATTGTACAAGCGGGGAAACTGATTGTGATCTGTTTGGCGCAAACAGTGTCATACTGTAGTGGGATTTAAAAAGAGTAATTGTTTTAGCTTGGTGAGCGGATTTGGAAAGTCCTGAAAATAGGTGTCAATTTTAATAAGGCAAGGTCTTTCCCAGAATAAAGAAGGAAGTTCCGCTTTCTCTAAAGAGGCAAACTGACTTTTTTTTTTTTCCGTATCCGTATCCGTATCCGTTCTGACTTCTGCTGTTGTTTTTGCAATGATTCATTTCCAGGTGACAGCTACGGATGGTCATATCCACAGCTGACCAAAAATTTGCAATTGCTTCCTTTCTGTTTAAATTTATCCCGCTGTTGAAAGCGCACTTGTAAATGGCCCTCCTATAAACGTATTATTTACTGAAACGCAGGAAATTTGTTATGTCTTCCAGAAAACAATTCTCTCAATATTAAAAACAGGCATTGGAAAATCCAAATGAAAACCACTTGTTTTAAAGTCCAGCCATTTTCGAGGCTACGGACGGAGAGGAGCATGGGTTGGTTTTCTGCCCCTTAATTGTTCTTTCAAATAGAAGGCAGCTGTTGTCTTTAGAGGCCCGTCGTATTTGCATTATGATTGGATGTCGTGACCAGTCACAATGTCTGATGACAGAGAAGTGAAGACGGAGGAGAGGCCCTTTAAAGTGTTAAGGTTTGAGAATGACACATTTGCACTCACACGCCACGCCACAGGGACCGTACGTTCCTGGAGCTGATTAGTGTCATGGCATGGCTGGCCAAATTACAGCTCCACAAAGGCTAACATCTTCTTCTTCTATCCGGACATGAATGGAAGTTTCCCCCCCTTCTCGTTTAAATCAAGAGAATTAGATAAATATGGGATCTGTAAACTTACTGCGACATGTTTTCTCCACCCAAAGTATGCCTACCGGCCTTTTGCCATTCTGTAATTCCTCCGAAGCCTTGAAATTAAAGCCAGTCAGACAGAAGACTCCTCCTAAAGCTTTGAAGGCTTTCTCCATTAGAGTCGGAGGAGAAATGGTTTGCGTTCAACACATTGCTTTGAGTGGCGTTTCTGTTCTCTGTCTCCATTTAATGTCTTGCATGCTGGTATTTTAATTTCATTTGATCCCCATAAGTCTCTGTGAGGACCAGGGCATTATTCTCTTCTAAGTGAGGGTGCGTGAACGTCAAAGCTGACAGGAAAGAGGTGCTCGCTTTGTTTTTTTTTTTAAGGACATTTTCAAGGCATAATTTTGATTACAGATTGTAATGCAATCAACACGCTTCCTGCTGCGGTAGCTGTTTTTTAAGCTCGAGTTCAGTGGGTGGGTGGCTTTGGCAGAGAGACTACAGGCCTCATGCGCGGGTGGCTAATGAATGTCCCTCTTTATGTGGGTCAGTGGTTAATGTTCCCCTTTCTGTCCCCCTGGTTGCAGGTTCCCTCAACACTGACAGCTTCGCTGAGAAACGGCCCCTCCTCGGCGTGTGCAAGAGCACAGGCTCTTCGGGGTGAGTGCACAACGACAACGTCACTTCCACTGTCAGCTCGGCCTAGTGTCTCGCATGGTGCCGGAGCATTCATATTCACAGGTCACATCTGGTTGTTTTTTAGCTACACACAAGCACCGTTTCAGCACAAGCTGGGGCTGATGACACAATAGTAGAAGTAGAGTTTATCCAAAGCAGAGGCATTTATTGTACTTTGCTAAATTTATCTTTATGTCTGGAGTGTTTCCTCCGAGAGGGCAAGGGAGGCAGTTCCTCCTCGAAGTATTGGATGTGAAAAAAAAAATTGTAGTACAAAATTAAAACAATGGCAATATTCTAAAATATAAAATTAAGGAGTTTATAAATTACTTGTTTTTTCTAAAGAAACACTGTCAAACAGCGACATCCAGACGGTAAAGTTACAGCAAAAGTCATGTGAGAGGAGGCAGTGCCTCCATCGCGATATGACTGGTTATGATCAGCTGTGATTGGTTTGTGCGATAAATCCTGCCTCATGTGTTTGTTCGTGAATCAGATTGAACGCACAATATAATGGCCTTATTGGGAAAACTAATTTAAAAAGGAAATAAACAACTCAAACACTTGGATATAACCACTTTATGACAAAATCTGTGGGAGTTTTTAGTAAGTAATCAGCTTGGTGAAATTTAACGTAAATCTCTTGTCTGTGACCAATATTTGCCGAGCTTTGATGACTGATGATCCGAAAAATTCAAAAATGGGTAAAAGTTAACTATTCCAAAGAGTAGCTAAACATGAGCTCACAAATAAATGTATTGTTTAAATTGTTATAGGGCTGTCAAATGATTAATCTCGATTTATTGCATCCAAAATAATTTGTTTACAAACTGTATTTGTGTTTATGGTCTATATTTACGTCTGTATATATAGATACACACACATACATGTATGTATATTTATACTTGTAATTTAGATTATATATCACTACAAAAATGTAATATATAAATACTTACAAAAGTAAAGTGTGTGTGTATGCATGTATGCGTGTGTGTGTGTGTGTATATATATATATATATATATATATATATATATATATATATATATATATATATATATGTATATGTAGTATTTTATTCTGAAAAACATAAATGCTAAAAAATGTAGGTGCATTTTGATATCAGCTTGTAGTTTATGAAATTAAACTTCTATTTTAATTAATTATATGCAGTAATAACATGTAAACTAAAGCTGCACAATTCTGGATAAATTAAGAATTTTAAATAAATTGGAGATCATAATTCTCTCACAATTCTGAAGGGGAAAAAAAAGATTAGAAATCTTAACAAAATAATGTAATTTACTAGTGGTTCTGACAAAATATCCATTGCTTAAGTCTTTTAAAATTATATACTTTTGAACAAAAAAAAATAAAAAAAATAAATAAATAAATAAATGTCAGTGTCTCAATTCATAAAGACTTTTGACACTATTGGAATCTCCTTAATGAATGATTCAATGGCAAATACTTTTTTTTTTTTTTTTTTTTAGAATGGCAGACAGTTGTCGCCACCTCCTGCACTGTAAAAAGTGTTCATCAGTTTCAACTTAGCAGCTGCCCTAATTTTAAGTTAACTCAACTTCAAAGTACAAGTAATTTCAACTTATAAGTTAAATCAACTTAAAAATACAAGTCATTTGAATTTATTTTGTTGTAGTGAGTTGAAATTACGTAGTTTTAAGTTGAATTAACTTAACTCTTTAAGGCAGCTGCTGAACTTAAGTTTTTAAGTTGAAACTGGTGAAAACTTTTTACAGTGTGACGAAAGAGGATACGTGCTACAATACGTAGAAGTGTTAAGATACTTTAGTTTTGATCGCTAATGTAGACAATGTGTTTATAACCAAACTATAAACTTTTATCCCAGTACTTCTGTTATTTAAATGTCTGTAACACAGAAATGATGATTATTATGTGTTTGAAAAGACTGTGTTGCTCTTTCTGGATCAGCAGCAACAAGAATGCAGATTTGATGTCTTTAACACCTGTTTCACATTGTAAGTGTCAGTGGAGCGTAAGCAGCACAACATGAAACAGTCGTTATAGACACCGCTGAATCGCTGTCGTTCAAGAATAAGATAGCATGGGTGTTTGAATAAAATCGCAATATTTTAAAAATTAATCGTGCAGCTGTAATGTAAACTGCAACATTTTTGTGAGGACGTCGCATTCTCGCGAGACGCGCCAGATCTCATCACATCCCTATAATTAATATATAAATTAATATATACATGTATGTGTGTATTTATGTATACAGTACATAATAAATATACACAGTACACACACATACAGTATGTAAACTTTTATTTTGGATGCGATTAATTGCGATTAATAGTTTGACAGCCCTAAATCGTTAGTGCCTTGAGTTGTTATTTTGGAATAAATTAAAAACAAATTACATTGTTAATGTAAAAATATAAATGGTATCTATCTGTCTGTCTGTCTGTCTATCCTAGTTGTTGTTTTTTTCTTCTTTTGAAAAAAAAAAAAAAAAAAAAAACACTCTTTAAATGAGAAACGGCCATTTGAGGTTGAATGCAGGTCAGGGGCATTTAAGATCTTTGCATTTTTTCCCCCAAGTGAAGTTTTATGGCTAAAATAGGCTTGTATCCATCTCCTGGTGTGCCCGACACGAGTGGAGACATGTAAAACTCTTCATGAGGTGAAACCTGTGTGCTAATGGAATGTTCCGTCGTTGTCCGGTTTATAGCGTTTTCCCGTTTTAAAGTGCGGTGGAGTCCAAGCCACATCCCTCAGTGTGTGCAACATTTAGATATTATGAGGTACAAATCCTAAGTACATTTGAAAACCTGTAATTTGTTATACATAATAACCTGCATCGAAGGTCTGATGGGGCCAGGGAGTGGTCTGGAGAGAGACGGCCAAACCTTTCTGACTGACTGACCGACCCGGTTGGCTCCAGAGGGCCAGGCCTGCAACCTTGGACCCCTGACAGAGTCTGACTGTGATCTGTGAGAAATATGCCCCCTTAGGGAGTGAGAAGGAGCAGGGCGCATCAGTTATTGGCTCCTCTCCTCCCCTCAGCTACGTCTGCCACCTCTTAAAACGAACTCCTCCGCTGCTGCTGCAAATCTTAACTCAATATTTCCTCCCGAGGAAATAGAATAAGGAAGTCTGTCTTCAACACACTTTGATGGAGACCACCATCCCAGCCGTTCCAAGACTGGAGCTTTGCTCTGCCGGCGCTTATCCAGCCAAACGCGCCGTGTCCGCCCCGACATGGAGACAGCCTTTGACGGTTTGGCTTTGTACTCCTGCGACGGTTGGTCTAATGCTGAAAACATGCCTCGTGTTGAAAACCATAACCCTCTCCCTCCGGGTGAATGGTGTTGCCGCTGCTACGTTCCAGTAGAAGTGTTTGGTAAATAGCCTAGCTCTGTATTTTTCCTTTTTTTTTCTTTTTCCGAAAGGCTGCGCTGTGCTCGGTTCTTTCCCCTTTACTGAAATAGTTCATAAACTTACCAAAGTCCTCACACGATTTTTAGTATATAATCATTTTAAAATAACAGCTTTTGTCAACCACCAGTGTGGATGCTGTCTTGACACTCAAATGGAAAACAGATTGCAGTCTTGGCCGATACAGCACTGCTGGTTTAGAAGTTGGTTCACTCAGCTTTAGGCTTAGATTACAAGATTTGCAAATTAAAGGAAAACCAGAAAGAGGAAAAAGCATGTGTGCTAAATCCTTCGTTGCAGAACTCTGGCCAGACACATTCAACATAATTTTATCAATGGAAGGGATTATGTCTTAAGTCCAAACAATGTATGGATCTGGTGAATTTCCTGACAGCAAAGTACACACGCCGCCCTTCGTGCCGTGCTGCACTGCCGGTAGGGTTTGCAAATTAGCAAGGAATGCATGTGCTATTCAATCTACTGTTGGCCCCCACTTGTATCTGGAAAGGATTTGATTTTCCACCATACCATTGTTATTATTTTATTTTTGGTTTAATTAGTGCTACAGGTATTACAGTGACCAGGTTGAGCCTGTGTTCTCTCATGCCAAACGCATGCACGTTAGTGTCAAGTCACATTTATTTACCAAAAAAAAAAAAAAAAGCATATATATATATATATATATAAATGTGTATATATAGCATATATATGCTATATATGCTAGCATATAGATGGAATGTAGCCATTACATTTTCATTGTAAATACATGGTTCCAAGGTCTAACAGCATTAAAACCATAGGTTAAATAATTCAAATAGTGAATAAATTAAAGTGAAAAAATTACTGAAAGAAAAGAAATTTGAAGTGGATCAAAACCTTTCATTAAAGTTGTCCTAAAACTGAAACAATAACCATTTTTGTCTTAGGACAACTTTGAACTTTTTTGATCCACTTCAAATGTTGACTATTATATATGCTATCATATAGATGGAATGTAGCCATTAAATTCTTATTTGTAATACATGGATCCAAGGTCTAACAACGTTAAAACCATAGGTGAAATAATTAAAATAGTAAATAAATCAATTATTTAACAAAAAAATAACAGGAAAAAAAGAAAGTGTATATATGTCAGCATATAGATGGAATCTAGCATTTAAATTCTAATTTTTAGTACATGGATCCAAGATTTGATAACATCAAAGCATAAGTAAAATAATTAAAATAGTAAATAAATAAATAAAAAAGGTTAAAACGGCTAAATAAATAAATAAATGAAAAAAAATGAAAGAAAAAGAAAGTGTATATATGCTATCATATAGATCCAACATGGATCCAAGATCTAACCACATTAAAACCATAACTGGAAATACTAGATAATTAAATAAATGGAAAAATAAATGGTTAATAAAAATAAAAATAAAAAATAAAAATAATATAATATAAATGAAATGTAGCGAATAAATTCTAATTCCAATTAACCAAAAGTGAAATAATTAAATTGTTAAATAAATAAATAAATAGGAAAAAAAAATTAATGGTTAACAAAAATTTAACCCAAAAAAAAGGAAGTGAGAAAGTGTACATATACTAGCATATAGATGCAATGTAGCCATTAAATTCTCATTTTTAATACATGGATCCAATATCTAACAACATTAAAATAATGAAGTAAAAAATTAAAATGGTAAATAAATACATTTAAAAAAGTAAAAAATGAAATGGTTAACAAAAAATAAGTGAAAAAAGAGAGGAAAACAAATAAATAAATGAATAAAAGGTTAACAAAAAACAAAACAAAGCAAAAAAAAACATGCTAGCATATAGATGGAATGATCTTCATGGAAAAATAAATGGTTAACAAAAAATATCATGCATATAATATTTTGTATAACCTGTCATTAACCTGAATTTAAAAGCATGCCATTTAACCGTAATTCTGCAGTAAGTATGCTTGGACGGGGTAAAAGTTCACTCCTCAAGAGGCCTGCTTTTGTTCTCTGGATTGTGGAGAAATTAAGTTGTTGGGCAGGCAGAAAACAGTGCCCTCTCTTCCTTCCCCTCAAATTTCCAGATCTCCATGGAGAGGATGTGGATGATTTTTTTTTTTTTCTTTCTTCTTTTTTTTTGCGCAATCCTCTAATGCAATCCTCTGTCATTGTGGAGATTAGAGCTGGACCGCTGTCAGGAACTACAGCACGTGGATGTTCAGAAGAAGGTCCAGTCCTCATGATTTTGGACTCCACAGCGGCCACACTGTGCCTGGCTCTGGAACGGTGGCAAAGATCCAGTGGCTCTCCCACTGTATGGCTCTGAAGAGCACAGTCTCATCCCACTGTCCACCCTGTGTTATCAATGAGATCTGTTTTTACTTTTTTCTTTAACCATGACCCTAATTGTCCTAACCCAAAGCTGTATCCATACAAAGTCCTGCTGGCACCCACTGCCTGCTTATTAATTACACAATAGCAGGGAGGAGCGGAAACCAAGTTTTGTCCATGTGGCTATTTTTAAAGAGACTTAGCTAAAGCCTACTGTGCTATTAAGCTGTGCTTTTCATTGCATTTTTTTATTGAGATGTGAGAAATCCCTTTTAAGTGTATTAAATGATAAATCTCTGTGCATTTGTATTAGACACAGGATTAAAGGGGGATTGGGAAGTGATGCTTTTAGAGCCCATGAGCCTGTTACTCTCTTGCCATCACACCCGGAACTGTGAGATCTCTTGGCTCAGAGGGTGCGATCATGCAGAGATCAGTGGAAGTAAATAGGAGAGATGTCAACCTGTGGTAGGGCGAAACCAAAAGTACATTTAAAGGGACAGTTCACCTCAAAATTGTTACCATTTCAACTTATAAAATCGATTATTTATAGTTTCTAATATTCATTTTATTATATTCTATTTGAATATATTCATATCAAAACTAAGATCAAAACTAATTTTTTAGCATCATTACTCCAGTCTGCAGTCACATGATCCATCAGAAATTATTCAGATTTGCAGATTTTCTGTTCAAGAAACATTTGTTTATTATTATTATTATTATTATCGATATTTAAAACAGTTGAGTACATTTTTTTTTTTTTTTTTTTTTTTTTTTTTCAGGATTCTTTGAATAGAAATATCCAAAGATTAGCATTTATCTGAAATAAAAAGCTTTTGTAACATTATACAGCATACCATTCAAAAGCTTATTTAGTTTTTTAGTAATTTTTGGGTAAGAAATTATAGAAATTAATACTTTTATTTAGCAAGGATGCTTTAATTTTATCAAAAGTAATGAAAATACATTTATAATGTTACAAGATTTCAATTTCAGATAAATGCTGGTCTTCTGAACTTTCTAATTATCAAAGAAACCTAAAAAAAAAAATTCTACTCGGCTGTTTTCAACATCATCATCATAATAATAATAATAATAATAATAATTTGAGCAGCAAATCAGAATATTAGAATGATTTCTGAAAGATCATGTGACTGGAGTAATGATGCTTAAATTCAGCTTTGAAATCACAGGAATTAATTACATTTTAAAATATATTCAAATAGAAAGGTTATTTTAAATAGTAAAAATATTTCAAAATTGTACTCTTTTTGCTGTACTTTGGACCAAATAAATATAGGCTTGGTGAGCAGAAGAGACTTCTTTAAAAAACATAAAAAAAATCTTACTTTCTAAAAACCTCTGACTGGTAGTGTAGATAGGTTAATTCTCCATCAGAACAGATTTAGCAAAATTTGGCATTGCATCACTTGCTCACCAATAGATCCTCTGGAGTGAATGGGTGCCATCAGAATCAATTAACATGTTGTGAGGTGGAAAGCTGGATTGTTTGTAAGAAACAAACCCATCATTAAGGTGTTTCTTGCCCTCACTCTGTCCCCTGTTTTCTTCTCACATCAAAATCCACCAACATTTGGACTGTTTTCACTTGTAAATGGTGTTTGATTATGCATATTTCTCTCCTGATTCAGATGAGATGACTGTTTCACAGGAGAAAGCAGTAAAATGTCTTAATGGTGGGTTTGTTTAATACAAGCCTGCAACTTTTTGCTTCACAAGACATCGACTGGAGTTGTGTTGTGGTTATTGTTTAATCAGCAATTCTGACGGCACCCATTCACTGCAGAGGACCCATTGGTGAGCAAGCGACGCAATTTCTCCAAATCTGTTCTAATAAAGAAACAAAAAAATCTAAATCTTGGATGTCCTGAGGGTGAATTTCCATTTTTGGGTGAACTATTCTTTTAAATTAATTGTTTTCTTCATTCAAATGCATTCTTTGCATTTATGTTTTCCCAGAGTGTTGATAAAATGTAATATTTCATCTCTCATGCTACTGGCTCAATTGCTTATTTTTCTGGCCCACACACAAGATATAGAGATTCGTTTATCTTTTTCCATTGCTGTTGCATTTGATGCATGAGTCTGCTTTAAAAGCAGTGTTTACTTTTGGGTTCTTATGTGGACATTAAAAAAGATTAGATGAAATAAAACCTCTTTATGGTCATGAATCATCTTTTTTTTGGAAGCTTACTGAGTTAAACGCAATGTTAAAAGTTTATCGCTCCACCTCACACACATTTTCTTTTCCCTCTGACGTTTATGCTGTTTTACCATATCTATCTTTTGCTTCATGTTTCGGTGTAATTTGAGGTAGGCGTTATGATCTGCTGATAGGTCTGACAGACACAATCCTCACTCTTACAGTCATGTTAAAGATGAATGCGTTTCCTTCCCATGATGGATCCTCCACCCTTCAAGTTATTTGGAAAGTTCATGCCAGGTGCATCTTCGGGTCTCAGATCATCCCTGTGTGCTTTTTCATGCTGACTGGATGGCCACATAATTCAAGCTCTCAGGGATGGGAATCTCATGGCTTTGAAGTTTTCCCTGTTTTTCAAGGGCACTTGTCTCAGATCGGTTTTCCATGAGCATATGTCTCCTTATCTTTCCGATTAATTGCAGAGGAGGCGCACAGGCGTGTAACATCATCCTTTTCATGATTGTGCAAATTTAGGAGTAATGTGCCTATTACCTTTCTTAAGTTAAAAAATATATCAGTTTTTTTAAATAGAATGCTAGTAACCTCTTTAATTGAACCTGTTCCAGGTACATTATTTTTAAAACAGTCCTGTTTTTTTAATCTACTATATATATATTTTTTCTTTAAATATACAGTTGCGGTCATTTTTTTGCATACACCTTGCAGAATCTGTAAAATGTTAAATATTATACCAAAATAAGATGGATCATACAAAATGCATATTATTTTTTGTTTAGTACTGATCTGGATAAGATATATAATATTATCCACAAGAGAAAATAATAGTTGAATTTAATCAAAATAACAACTTTTGACCCTGTTCAAAAGTTTTACACTTGATTCTTAATACTATACACTTGATACTATGTTTTTACCTGAATGGTCCATGTTTTTTTTTTTTTTTTTTTTTTTTTTTTTTTTAATAGTTTATGAATCATTTTTGTGCATTTGAACTCTTTCCAACAATGACTGTATGATTTTGAGATCCATCTTTTCACACTGAGGACAACTGAGGGACTGCAACTATTACAGAAGGTTCAAATGCTTACTGATGCTCCAGAAGAAAACCCAATGCATTAAGAGCAGAGGGATGAAAACTTTTTGAATTTAAGATCAGGGTAAATTTAACTTATTTTGGGAAACATACAAGTATCTTCTGTAGCTTCTGAAGGCCAGTACTAAATGGAAAAAATAAATAAAATAAAATAAATATATTTATATATATATATATATTTATTTATTATTTATGCAAAGTAAGAAAAATGTACACATCATTATTCTGTTCAAAGGTTTTCACCCCTAGGTCTTAATGCATCATTTTTGCTTCTGGAGCATCAGTTAGCACCTGAAACTTATATAAGAGTTCCATATGAGTCCCTCAGTTGTCCTTAGTTTGAAAAGATGGATTTCAAAATCATGCAGTCATGATTCATACACAGAAAAGCTTAGAAACCAAAGAATTTGTGAGCAGCGACTGTCCAGTAAACAAGAGACTCATGAACAACTATCACTAAACAAAAAAAACAAAAAAAAAAACATCTGTGGATCATTCAGGTAACAACAGTATTAAGTTTATGTAAACTTACAACAATATTCTAATCTTCAATGCATCACACTTAGATATTGACTTCTCATAAGGACATTAAGGACAAAAAAGCTTTGACATCCCTGTCTCCCTTTCCACTGTTTTTTTTTTTTTTTTTTTTTAGTAATTGAATTCTGTAAACACCAGTACATGAGCACCAGTGCCCCTGCAACAGGCTCCTCATTTCAATGTGTTTCCAATATGCATGCGAATCTGTGGAGAGCTCAGTGAAAGGGGAGGAAATGTATTTCTGGCAGTGCTGCAGACATGGAGCTGCGGTTGAACTTTTTACCCTAATTACTTTCCCGCTAATGCCCACGGCGTGCTGGAATCAAAGGGCCCCCTCAGGCCCCAAGAAGCCTGTGATGTGGCCAGCGTTTGTTGTGTGTTGAAGCTCGGCTTGAGAAAGACAGGGGCAGAAAAGAGAGAGAGGGCGCAAAATTGTGACAGATTTTTTTTTTCTGCTCGAAAATGTCTCAGTTACCACCCACCTCACTTGTTGCCTACAAAAATAGAGTAATTGTTTTCATCTGTGTTTTTACATTGCCGTACTTGGAAATAGCTGTTATAAATCAATACGCGGCTGGCTCGAGGGACTTATCACGGTCCAGAGATCAGAGTTGCGATTTGTCTGTTTCTTCATTTTCCTCAAACACCTTTTGAAAAGGAATATCTCGCACTTCAAGCATCTGTTTTCCATGTTTTTCGAACGATAACAAAAAGAGTATAATAAAAGAGCTTCATATCTTGCCTTATCTCAGAAGAAACAATACACTGGGTGGGTTTAGCGCAGTTTTAGGGGATTCAACTTTTGAAGACAGTTAAACTTTGTCCACTTTTAATAGATTTGCTTTTATTTATGGCACATTTATTGAGTTTAGCTAGTGAATTAAGCTCATGTTTTGTGGTGTGTTTCTCAGAAGGTCGGCTGGTATTTTGGGGTAAGGCAGTATTTGTTTTGCATTTCCAGAGCATGTAATTGTCTGTTCGTATTCGGAAAGCTTGTAAAGCAGCTGAAGCCAAAAAGCGATGACGTCGCCTTGTAAATGGATTTACTCTCTTCGTTTCCAGGCTTCCTATTTTATATTCCTTTCCCCTTGTCAGTTTCCGTTCAGGTTAGTGAAATGATTAAAACCTCACGATGTAAAAAGTACCAAAATGGTTATCTTACGGGGTTCAGAGTCATGCTGAAATACAGACATCAAAACGTTTACGAGATTATAAAAGTGATGAGTTGGCCAGCTTGCCACATAGTGGCGTAATGTGCGTAATTACCATTGTAAACATATGCGATGCTAAAATTAAGCCAAACCTTTACTGTAAAAATGGTTCATGTTCCTCTCTAGAGTGACTTTTCCCATTTGGTTACCACGAGGGAGGCCGAGACCAGAAAAAGGCCTCTTTTTTTTATTGTCTTACCATGCTGAGGGGAGATGGATTTTGCAGGTGTGCGTCTTGGAAGTTTTGTGAGATTGTACCCAGCTATTAGACGCGCCATTGAGATTGTGGATATTCACATTTGAAGCATTGTGAAGTTGTGTCACGCCGAATAAAGAAGGTTGAATTTACCAGACGTGAACTTGTGAGTTCAGGTCACCACCACTTCCAGTGTGTAAAATAAATATATATATATATATATATATATATATAATTATTTTATTTTATTTTTTTTTTTTAAATGTGCTTTAGTGCTCAAGTAAGAGTGTTTCAGAAAGGGAGAGAGAGAGAGAGGAAAAAAAAAAGGTTTTCTCTGCTCTTTATCCTTAAAATTATGATAACGCAATAACTTTTATGGCCTTATGTTAATCAGATTTAGTATATGTATTAACTTGCCCTTTGCTAAAGAAATGGCCAGGATGAAAGTGACATATATAAAGTCGGATGACTGAAGCCATAGGACAGGTCATAATATCTGTGCTCAATATCACCTAAAAGTGTGCTACACTGAAATGCTGATATGATTTTATAACGATAATTGAAATTTACTGACGCTTTCAAATCGAAGTCTCGATTCTCAGCGGGAGGAAATTGTATTATGTTGAGCGCGCACTGCGTCCATTAGAAGCGGTCCATTAGTTACAATGCAAAAAGGCAAACAATTGAAGTGGCCAATTTGATGATTCTTTTTTCAAAGCTATCATTGTCCCGTTAATCAATCTGGGAGCATATCATTTGTGTCACATTGGCTCTAAAACGCTTTAAATTGGATTGATCTGACCCAGATTATATTGAAATCAATGAATAGTGGCTCTAAGACAAGTTTAGGAAGTTAAATGCCCCTATTAATCTCGGTGTCTGAATCCAGAGGGGTTTTTAGCTATGATGATAATCTCTTTGTAGATAGCCGTGTCTCTCTCGCCTAGACTTCAAGCGTCCGCAGCTGTGAAAGGACAGCAGAAGAGAATAAAAATGCAGACTAATAGCTTTTGCAGATCTCTACAGTCATCCGTTTGACACACTTAAGCTGCGTTCACACAGCAGACAAGGCAAGGTTAGTCCCCAAAAACTAAATGGTTTGTTAATCAATTAAAATGATTATAAGATGTATAGCGACCTCAGGCTCAACAAGCCTGCATTTATTTGATTCAAAGTACAGCAAAAACAGTAAAATTTTGAAATATTTTTACTATTTAAAATAACTTTTTTCTATTTGAATATATTTTAAAATGCAATTTATTCCTGTGATCAAAACTACATTTTCAGGATCATTAAGCCAGTCTTCAGTCACATGATTTCCTTCAGGAAATCATTATGATATGCTGATTTGCTGTTTTTATTATTATTATTATTATTATTATTATTATCAATATTTAAAACAGTTCTTTGAGGTAGAAAAATTCAAAAATCAGCATTTATCTGAAATGAAAAGCTTTTGTAACATTATACGCTATACCATTCAAAAGCCAGTATAATTATAATTTTTTTAATTCATTTTTCAGGGGCAGGAAGAAATTATAGAAATGCATAATTTTTTTTCAGCAAAGATGCTTTAAATTGATCAAAAGTGATGATAAAGACATTTTAAAATGTTACAAAAGATTTTTATTTCAGATAAATGCTATTCTGAACTTTCTATTCATCAAAGAAACTATGCAAAGTCTATTAAGCTGTTTTTGATAATAATAATAATAATAATAATAATAATAATAATAGTAAATGTTTTTTGAGCAGCAAGTTAGAATATTAGAAAGTCTGGTAGCGTATATATTCCCCTTTTTTCTATTATATATGATATATGATAACATCAGTATTTATTGTATTTAATTATTATTTTTTTTACACAATAACAATTAAGATGTGTACATTTACATGTATTCAGAATAAAGAAAAACATATATATATATATATATATATATATATATATCTTTTTTTTTCAGTTGTTTACATTATTCCTTAAATTAAAAGTTTTCAAAACCATATGAAGCCAACTTGAAAGAGAGTTTATTTTATTTTATTTTATTTTATTTCATTGTTCAGGGGCACTCATATTTGTCATTGACACAAATGCGACCAACTCAAACACTGGTAGGAAAGAATTCATGTCTGACTTGGTTTTATTTATTTTCACTAGACTGTCCAGTCACTGCCATGTGATTGTGTGTTTGTATTTGTGATGTGGCTCTGAGACAGAGTTGTTACTGGCGACTGGCCGATGTAGAGATGCAGCTCTGGGCACACGTTCATGTCTGCGGCGTGTTCTACTGTGTACTACTACTGCTTACTGGATTGTGTCGTTGACACGCATACTGTAATCCAGCCCTGGGTCAGCCAACTCAAACTCCCACAGTGGGCTGAAACAGACCAGAAGTCAGTTTTGCCACAAAACTCTACCTGTTGGCCAATCTGGACCTCCAAATGACCATAGCACGATTTAAGACCTGTGGGACAATTCAATCAATCACTGATGCATCTGAGACACTGAGCCTCAGCTGCAGGCTTGACCTTCCAGACATTGAGAATGGGATGTCTATCACACAGCGAGACTCCTGCTCCAAGACATTATCGTGCTATCTTAAAAACATTATGCACAATCTGTCCACCCTGACCTCAAGCCACAACGCTGAGGAGAAGTGGCTCAAATGGCAGCTGTTTGGGAACACGCTCAAAGTACAGACTGGATTCGCAATCGTCACGGCTTCACTCAGAGATCACTCACTGTCTGTGAAAGTAATGACAAATTAAAAACCTCCCTGGCTCTTCATCACTCAGAATCAGAACTCTAAAGTATAGGATGTTGAGAGACACCACAGCTTTTTTTCATTTATGGTTTAAGTACTTCCATGTTCCACAATTTGTGGTTTGATGTCTTGGCTGCTTTGTAAAAACTGATATGTGCATGTTTGGAAAAAGAGTCGTTTCCTCAACATGCTGTCCACGCTGTTTTATCCACTGTTTGCATGCTTGTAAATTATGAATGAGGAGTAAAATGACATTTTCCAACCATAAAAAAGGGAAAACAAAGAAACGGGTGAATTTGAGAACTTTTAAAATGATATTTTTGAAGGCATGGTTCACCCAGCTATGAAAATTACCCCATGATTTACTCACCCTCAAGCCATCCTAGGTGTATATGACTTTCTTCTTTCAGATGAATACAGTTGGAGTTATATTGAAACATGTCCCGGCTCTTCCAGGATTTATAATGCTAAGGAATGGGTGTTGAGATTTTGAAGTCCAAAAAAGTGCATTCATAAAAAATACTCCACATGCCTCTGGGGAGTTAATAAAGACCTTATGAATTGAGTAAATTGGTTTGCTTTCTCATATGCATTTCCATGTTTGTCACTTCTCACCGGAGCTCAGGCTACGCTTACAACATACGTCATCCACTGTAACACCATTCTCTCGAAAGAGATCATTTTTCTTTGCTTTCCTCTTCTTTTTTTTATTTCTTTTTTTTTTTTTTTTTTTTTTTTTGATTTTTACTTACTGTTTTTTTTTCACTTTGTTTTTTTTGTTTTGTTTAGTTTTTCTGAGCTTTTTGTTTTTCTTTTTTGTTTAGTTTTTTTTGTTTTTTTGTTTTTGCTTTGCTCTGCTTTGTCTTCTTTTGTTTTAGTTTTTTTGCTTTTTGTTTTATTTTTCTTAGCTTTTCTTTTTGTTTTCCTTGCTGTTTTTTTTTACTTTATTTTTTGTTTTGTTTAGTTTTTCTTTGCTTTGCTCTGCTGTCTTATTTTTTGTTTTTTGCTTTTTGTTTTCCTTTTGCTGTTTTTTTTTTTTTTTGTTTTGTTTTGTTTAGTTTTTCTTTGCTTTTTGCTTTTCTTTTTTGCTTTGCTGTTTTGTCTTTTGTTTTACTTTTTTGCTTTTTGTTTGATTTTTGCTTTGCTTTTATTTTTTGCAGTTTTTTAACTTTATTTTTTCTTTTGTTTAGTTTTTCTTTGCCCTGCTCTGCTTTGTCTTGTTTTTTTTATTAGTTTTTCTTTGCTTTGCTCTGCTGTCTTATTTTTTTGTTTAGTTTTTCTTTGCTTTGCTTTACTGTTTGTTTTTCTTTTCTGTTTATTTTTTATTTCATTTTTTGTTTTTTGTTTTTTTTTTGCTTTGCTCCACTTTTTTTTAACTTTATTTTACTTTTTCTTTGCTTTGCTTTGTTTCCTTTGCTGTTTCATTTAGTTTTTTTCTTTGCTTTTGTCTTTTTTTGTTTTGTTTGTTTTTTGACTTTTTAGTTTTTCTTTGCTTTGCTTTCTTTTCCGTTTAGTTTTTTCATTTAGTTTTTTGTTTTTCTTTGCTGTGCTCTGCCTTGTCTAGTTTTGTTTTAGTTTTTTTTGCTTTGTTTAGTTTAATTTTTCTTTGCTTTTCTTTTTGTCTGTCTTTGCTGTTTTTTTTACTTTTTTGTCTTTGTTTTGTTTTTAGTTTTTTTTTTCGTCTGCTTTGTCTTGTTTAATTTTGTCTTTTTGCTGATTTAGCTGACTACTGTATTTACTTCTATCTGCTATTTTATTTATATCTCTCTCTTTATCTCTCTCTTGCTCTCTCTTATATAATAATAATAATAATAATAATAATAATAATAATAATAATAATAATAATAATAATAATAATAATAGTAGTATTTATTTATTTAGTTAATTAGTTTTTCCTGTTTTCCTGTTGTGTTTATTTTCTACTGGTTCCTTAATTAGTGCCAACAACATCCTGTGTCCTAGATGTTAGAGTGCCAACTGTAACTGCCTTTGTGCTTTTTCAGCATCCCGCAATGAACAGTGCACATTTAAGACGCTGTGACAAATGAAATTAGTCAGACTTTACAAAAATGCTACGTGAGCAGTTTTTCCATCCTATATTTGACTGTATTGTGTTTTATAGCCGGCATATTGTATTGGCCAATCAGAATCCAGGATTGGAACTACATAGCCTTTTTTAACTTCAGAACATCAGTCAATAGATGAGAGTCAAACCCTTGTTTTCACAGGAGCTGTGTTACATTAGTAGAGCCAATAGCACTATGCACTATACGTTTTATTGCCAAACTGTATGTTAACGCTAATCTATGATGCATGATATAATCACTTCTTGTGAAGCGGCAGACAGTCGGTCGAATTAAGAGTCAGACACAGCAAATCATTAGTGGTTGCTTCCAAAGACAATTGTTTTGTCAATGAAGCACAGGCTATTGATCATCTTCATTTACATGGAACGCTCGATCAGCTCCGCGTCAGTGTCAATAATGCGGCCTCTTCGCTTCCAGTTTTGTCTATAGTTAGACTCCTGACATCCTTAAGTTTATTACTGAGGTTTGAGCAACTTATGTACGCGGCTCCAACAGAATACCTGACTTGTTAGATTGGTATTGTGATGTAGCCCCACTGGGTTGGGCAGTGCTGATGCCATGCTTATTACCACAAGACTAATAGCCTGCAGAAAGCAAAGTGCCCAGCGCAGCGTCTTACCAGAAACATTCTGTTAAGATGGTTAATATGGCAGGCCAGGCTGTGCCAGCTGAGTGGGGAACACCTAATGAGGATTAATATCTGCCTTTATCACAAGCAGCAGCCACTGCTTTCACTTAACTCCCATCTCCTTGATGAAGGTAGAGAGGAAATAACTACAGAATGGCCAGTGTGAGAAAGTTTTCTAGTGGGATGTGATCTTGTAATGCATTTTGGGAATTTAAACATTGGGTTTTGTGTTATTGTAAATGACAGTAAAAATGTACTGCCCTTCTTTGTTTTGCTTTATTTAGCTTTGCTTTGTTATTTTAGTTTTTCTTCGCTTTGCTATTTTTTGCTTTATTTAGTTTTGTGTTTTTGTGTTTTCTTTGCTTTTAGTTTTTTTTGCTTAGCTTTTAGTTTTTCTTTGCTGTGTTTTGTTTTTTATTGCTTTGTTGTTTTTTATTTGTCCTTTGCTTTGTCTTGTTTATTTATTTATGTATTTATTTATTTTTTTGCCTTGTTTTGTTTTTCTTTGCTGTTTTTTTTTTTGCTTTGTTTAGTTTAGTTTTTTTTATTTGTCTTGTTTTATGTTTTTTTTTGCATCGTTTTTGTTTTGTTTGTTTTTTTTTTGTTTCGACTTATTTTTTTGCTTTCCTTTTTGTTTTTCTTTGCTTTTTTTTTCACTTTGTTTTTAGTTTTTCTTTGCTTTTTGTTATTTTTTTTATGCTTAGTTTTTTGTTGTGTTTAGTTCGTTTTGCTCTGCTTTGTCATTATTTATTTATTTTTTTCTTCGCATTGCTTTATTTTTCTTTGCTGTTTTTTTTCCCCCACTTTGTTTTTTGTTTTCAGTTTTTCTTTGCACTGCTGTCTTTTTTTACCTTATTTTTAGTTTTTCTTTGCTTTGGTTTGTTTCTTTGTTTTGTTTAGCTTTTCTTTGTTTTGCTTTCTCGTTTTTTTTTGTATTTTTGCTTTGTTTTGTTTTGTTTCTTTTTTTTGCTGTTTTTTTGTTTGTTTATCACTTTTTTCATTTTGTTTAGTTTTTCGTTTTTCGTTTTTTTGCTTTGTTCTGCTTTGTCTTATTTTTCTTTGCTTATTGTTTTGTTTAGTTTTTCTTTGCTTTGTTTGTTTTTGTTTGCTGTTTTTTTCGTTTTTCGTTTTTCCTTTGTTTTACTCTGCTTTTTAATGTTTTTAAAGAAGTCTCTTATGCCCGAGGCTGCATTCACTTAACATGTACAGTAATTGTAATATTGTGAAATATTATGATTGTAATTTATTCCTGTAATGGCAAAGCTACATTTTTTAGCAGTTATTACACCAGTCTTCAGTGTCACATTATACTTGAAAAAATATTCTAGTTACTTTTGATCTGTTGAATATGTCCTTGCTGAATAAAAGTATTAATTTCAACTCATTTCCTTAATTATTTGACAGTAATTTATAAATAATATATAAAGTAGTCAAATGATTAACCACAATTAATTGCACTAAAAATAAAAGCTTGTTTACATACTATATATGTGTGGACTGTGTATATTTATATACACATATTTTAGATTTTTATATTAAATATAAAATCTAAATTATATACAGGTATAACTACACATACATAAACCTATTTGTTTTTAAATATATACATGTATGTGTGTGTATTTAAATACACACAGTAAACACAAACATTTATTTTAGATGTGATTAATCGTGATTATTTGTTTGACTGCCCTATAAGCATGTATAAACAATATGATTGGGTATTAACACTATTCTGACTAACTAATCACTGCCCTGTCTGTGTTTTGCAGGACAAGCCCCCCTTATTGCTGTGTGGATCTTTATTCCTTGAGGACAGGAGAAATGGTCAAGTCTATACAGTTTAAAACACCCATCTATGATCTGCACTGCAACAAAAGGTGCATTTACACACATTTTGTCCCGCACTTTACCTTGTAATCATTAAAAAATGCAGCATTGAGCTTATGTACACTTTTATGTTTTCTTTTCCCGACTCAATCTCCATCCCTTGATGACCACAGGATCCTCGTCGTTAGTCTTCAAGAAAAGATCGCCGCATTTGACAGCTGCACCTTTATGAAAAAGTTCTTTGTCACAAGTAAGTGCTTCACGTTATAGATGTGTCTGCTGAACTTGACCCTTCTTGACCTTCTCTATTCTCCGTCGCAACTTTTCTCTGCCTCTTTGATCTGCAGCTTCGCAAAACAGGAAACCTAGTCTTGATTAATCCTCTTTGCACACTGACTTCATTAAACCCACAAAACCCCATACAACCCTCGTACATGCTGTCACGCCGGTTTTCCCCATGTCACTCCTCACGGCTATACGATATCAAAGCTCATCCACAATTCCACAGGCCTGCTTGTTTACACAAATGGCTTTTGTTTTATAATGTGTCAGAGCTGGGCATTACCAGAAACGTCTGTGTCAAACTGCCATTGCGCAGTGTAAACAATAACAAAGCAATGCATATTGTCACTCAGCCCAGCTCTAGCACATAAAGAGCCATTTCCTCTCCTCCAGGGCAGACCATGGGCAAAATCCGAATAGCTTTTTTTGCACCCTTGAAGGAGATGCTGCTCATAAGGTCCCAACTCTCATGTGCGTGACTGGTCTCCGGGTTTGGTTTCAGAAGAGTAAACTGTCCATGTCACCATGTGAAACCAGGCCTCTGCTGCCCACTTAAGCAATCGTCTGTTGTAAATTGCCATTAGTGTTGTTTTAATGGCTCTCATTGTCTATCCGACTTCCCCGTAAACGTCTGCGCCACAGGAAACGGGCATGGTCAATAACCCTTTACATCATTAATCGCTTCTCTAAAGCTTCCTCAACATAGGAAGAACAAGACTTGACTTATTTTTTAAAGTGACATACTGAAGACCGGAGTTGTTATAGTTAACCAAACTATTACAAAAAATGAAATCACCAAAAAAAGTTCATTAATAAGTCATGTTTTAACATGCTGCAAATTATATTTCTAAGCAAAGCTCATATGTTGGATTCATGTATAATGAATGCCTCTGAATGTTTGTTTTACACTTATATTTTAAATTCCTACTCTTTTTTTGAATACTGTTAATTTATAAAGATTTGTTATGCAGTGAGGTGAAGTAAAATGCAAGTTTCATTTTATTTTACATTTCATTACATTATATTTCAATATTTACATTTACATTTACTTTATAACTTTTTTTCTCTCTTGCAATATTATAAATGCTAGTTGAAATTAATAGGAAAAATAGAAAGTTAATATAATTAAAAAAAAAATAATAGAAAAAAGTAAAATATTTTTTTTTTCTAAAAATGTAAAATTAATATTTCAGCTAGTTGCCAAGGCAGTATTAAAATTTTTGTTAAATTAGTTTGTGTACTAAAACAAACCAAATAAATTCTGAAATAAATGAATGAAAGTAATAAAAAGTAATAATAGTAACTATAATAAAAGTAACTATATATATATATATATATATATATATATATATATATATATATATATATATATATATATATATATATATATATATATATATAAAATAAATAAATAAATAAATTCCTAATAAATCCTATAATGGCATCTCAACAAAATCTGAAATAAATTAAGGCCAATAAATTAATGAAAACTGCAAGCATAAAAGTACATAATAATAATAATAATAATAATAATAATAATAATAATAATAAATAAATTAATGAAAGAAAATTCAAAATAATTCAAAATATATTGAAAAAAAAAAAAAAAAAAAAAAAAAAAAATATATATATATATATATATATATATATATATATATATAGACCTAATTCAAAATAATAATAAAACCTAGAATGGCATCTCAATTATAATAAAACAAACAAAATCTACAAGCTACAAGCATAGAAAATACATAATAAAAAAAATTATAATAAAAACAAACACAAAAAAATAATTAAAAACAATTAAAACGCAAAATGGTCAAATAAACTAATTTAAAATAAAATCTTAAAAAAAAATCTAAAATAAATTAATGAAAGCTATATAAGCATAAAAAATAATACAAAATTATTAAATAATAATAAATGTTGAAATAATTGGAAAATTGGAATTATTGGAAAAATAGAAAATGAATAGAAAACAAATTAAAACATTAATAGAAAAAATGAATATATATTTTTTTTTAGAAATAAATGATCTGAAATTAATCAAATAAATTAATCAAAACTAAATAAACTAAAAACAAAACTAAACTAAAATAATAATAATAAAAACACACACAAAACTAAAAATAATTAAATATACAATGAAAACAGAAAATATAAAAATGAACTAAAATGTATAATGGCATTTCAATGATACTAACATAACATTGCAAAACATTGTACAAACTGTGGAGTTATTTTCTACAATATGCACACCTCCGGCCTGTTTGTTGCCTCATTACTTTTTTGTTTTTTGAGGTTGAATACTGTCTTTTCTTTCTGGCTGTGAGATCACAAAACAATGGTGAAAATCCCCCAAGCCCAGCTCACAGGATGTGTTAAACATACGTTATCTCACTGCATTGGCTCCCTCCGCTTTGGAAAGACACAAAAGGCTTTTGCATTACTGCACTTGTGGCTTACCTCAAGCCCCATTCACCCGAGTTTCAGATCCTGACTCTACACCCTAAATTACTGTCTCCATATATTTTATATTCACTCCATGCTATAAATTACTGTCAGCGCACTTCACACTGTGATCTGCACTTGCATAACCTTTCTGTGTGCAAAATGCAGAAAAAGGTTGGGTCTTTCTGTGCTTATTTATTAGGTTTAAGTTTAATCGGATTTGCATTTGCTTGCGTATTTTTCCTTTGTACGTGTCCCACGTGTGATGTACAGCTACATTATCATGGCATGTGGGATCAGTATGGGTTCTATGGCCGTATTGCTCTCATGGGTCAATCTGTCTGGGAGTTAATAAGCTGAGGAGCCATCGTACTGTCACAAAATGCCACAGCCCTTATTTAACCTCTGGTGTTAATCTAACCCTAAGCTCTAGTAAAACTCAGTCCTGGGCGAGATGCTGCTATAATGGGTTATTTATGTTCTTTGTGCTGTTATTTAGTTTATCTCTTGTTATATTTGTGTGTTTTCCTCTATGTTGCAGGCTGCTATCCCTGTCCTGGGCCCAACCTCAACCCTATAGCTCTGGGAAGCCGGTGGTTGGCCTATGCTGAGAACAAGGTAGTACAAACACCCACTCCAGATGAATTGGAGTCAATAGAGTGTTTTTTTTTTTTTTAAATTAATGTTTTTATTTAGGAAGAAAACAACTTTATATCATATTATATTATATTACATTATAGTTTTATTTTTTATTTTGTTAAATGTGACCCTGGACCACAAAACCAGTCATAAGTAGCACAGGTATATTTGTAGCAATAGCCAAGAAAAACATTAGTTTTAGTTTATAAAATTAGTTTTATTTTAATGCCAAAAATCATTAGGATATTAAGTAAAGATTGTGTTCCATGAAGATATTTTGTACCTTTCCTATTGTAAATATATTACAGCTTAATTTTGTGATTAGCAATATGCATTGCTAAGAACTTAATTTGGATTGTCTCAATATTTAGATTTTTTTTTGCACTCTCAGTTTTAATTTTTTTTCCCCAGATAGTTGTATCTCAGACAAATATTGTCCTATCCTTACAAACCATGCATCAATGGAAAGCTTATTTATCCAGTTTAAATGTTATTTATTTGTATAAATCTTAATAAAAAACAAATTGACCCTTATGACTGGTTTTATTTTATTTTATTTTATTTTATTTTATTTTATTTTATTTTATTTTATTTTATTTTTGGTTTGGTTTTATTTTTAGGATTCTCTCATGCTTAGGCACTGTGAATTGATGTCATATATATATATTTACCTTTTTTTTTTACATTTTAATTTATTTTATTGTTTTTTTTTAATTTTAGTTTTAATTAAATTTTTTATTTTGTTTATTTATTATTTTAATTTGATTTATTTAATGTAATGTATTATTTTATTTAATTTTAATTTATTTAATTTTAATTTTTTGTTTTTTTTATATTTTATTTTATATAATTTTATTTTTTATTTAGTTTTATTGTAATTAGTTTTTTATTTAATTTTATTACTTTAATTTTGTTAATTTCTTTTAATTTAAATTTGATTTTGTTTACTTTTTTAATTTTGTTTATTTTGTTTTGTTTATCATTTCATTTGTATTTATTAATTAATTAATTTATTTTTTATTTTTTAGTAAGACATTATGTTGTGCTCTATCCAGACATTTTTAAACACAGTAACATGTGCCTAATAGTTCAGGCCTTCCTTAAGACGAATTTGTTGCTGATAATTTGTTTAACAAATCTTTGCCTAAACCTAAATCAAACTGCAGAATGTTTTTTTTTTGTTTGTTTTTTTCTTATAAAAACATTATAAAGACAATGTCATATCGATAGGAGCTAACAATATAATATGACATATTATTATTAAGTAGACCCTTGATTCACCATCATTTATGTAATGGGTGCGGTTTGTTTGCCTTAGAGAGGCCACTTGCTACCTAATAATGGACAGATGGGACAGTGTGTCTGGGCAAAGGTAATGAGTTTCTGGCCAATGGCAGCTGAAGTGTTGTATAGGTCTGGGACGTGGACCCTAGAGGGAGTGCGTCGTAGAATGGGGCTGAAGAACTGTTTGTTGTCCTAATGGCATCCTCCTCCTCCTCCTCTTACTCACCGTGCCCGCCTGCAGACGTCCTGGCGCGGACTGTGACAGGCCTCTGTGGGTTAATGAGTGCTGGGGAGCTGAAAGGTTCTGGATGATAATGTGACTCTGTTCTGTCTCTGTTTGTGTGTGTGTGTAGCTGATCCGGTGTCATCAGTCCCGTGGTGGGGCCTGTGGAGATAATGCCCAGTCCTACACTGCCACTGTCATCAGTGCTGCTAAAGTGAGTACACGCTTCTTACCGCTGCCAAAAGTCACAGGCTTCAACGCATGGCACAGTGGCGTCAAGAAGTATTTGCACACCTAATCCATAAATAAATGTCAGATAGAATGAGCACACCTTTATACACACACTCACAAAAACTTTGTATTAAAAATAGATACTTAGACACTAAAAGTACTTTTTAACATTAATGGGTTATTTGGGATAAAAAGTAAAAACATTATTTATTTGCAGATGTTCCATAGTTTGTTTTTTTTTGTCTCTAATGTAGTGAAATTCATACATTTGAGTGGCTTTAGTGTCTAAATACTATGGAAGCCCATTTCTGCCACTGAATAAAAAATAAAAAAAGCTTATTGTGACACTTTATCTCAATTGTGAGATATAAACTCACAATTGCAAGTTATAGAGTAAGAATTTCATAATATAAACTCACAATTGCAAGGAAAAAAAGTTTATTTCAGTTGTGTCTTGCTGAGACTTCTCTTTCTTATTAGCATTATTACATTTGTTTTTTAATATTAAAACCAGACATTCTTTTGTAAAATCTGACATTCATAACTGCTGGTGCGCAGTTGACATGTTATGCTTAGGATCCCCACTGCCTGTAAAAACTGTTCAACATGATGAAGTGATCTGTTTATTACTCTGGCCAAACTTTGTATGTTTTTTATTTAAAACCGTAGATCTTCTAGGATGTTCAGGATGATCAGGCTTTCATTTTTAAGGTATGATTGGCCCAGTGATCCTTAAATCTTGAAATTGCAAGAAAAAAAGTCAGAATAAGATAAAACATTGCAATTGTGAGTTAAAAGTCAGAATTACATGATCTAAATTTGCAATTGGGAGTACAGTCAGAATTGTGAGATAAAAACTCGCAGTTCTGAGAAATGAAGTCAAACTTGTGTGATATAAACTTGGAATTGCGAGTTATAATGTCAGAACTGCAACTTTATATTCCGCAATTCTGAGAAATTAAGGCACGTTTGCATGATATAAACTCACAATTGTGAGAAAAAAGTCTGAATTGTGAAAGAAAAAGGCGCAATAGTGAGTTATAAAGTCTGAATTGTGTATAAAGTCAGAACTGCATGAGATAAACTCGCAATTGCGAGTTAAGTCAGATTTGCGAGAAATAAAAATTTGCAGTTCTGAGAAATGAAGTCAAAATTGTGTATAAACTGCAGTTGCAAGGAAAAAGTCAGAATTTTCAGATAAAAAGTCACAATTGCGAGTTAAGTCTAACTAACAGTCTTAACTAACAGATGCTTTGTCCACACTTCTGGCATTATTTGTGGACAGATTATTTCAGTTGTATCTTGCTGAGACTTCTGGTTCTGACCATTATTACTTTTGTTTTATATGTTTAAAACCAGACGTTCTTGATCTGATCTTTATAACTGTTGGTGCGCAGTTGGTATGTTGGGCTTAGGATCCCCACTGTGTATAAAAACCATTCAGCATGGTGATGAAATGATCTGTTTATTACTCTGGCCAAACTTTGTATGTTTTTGATTTAAAACCGTAGTGCTTATAGGACATTTAGGATGATCAGGTTTTCATTTTTAAGATATGATTGGCCCAGTGACCCTTAAATCTTGAAAACTGTGCCATATCAATTAAAGATAAGCCTCTTTCCAAGGTAAGAAATCAAACCCTAAACCTTTTAAACAGCAGGGCATGTGTGACCCTGGACCGCAAAACCAGTCACAAGGGTACATTTTTCGAAATTGAGATTTATACATTATCTGAATAAATGAACTTTCCATTGATGGTTTGTTAGGATAGGACAATATTTGGCTGAGATGCAACTAATTTGAAGATTTGGAATCTGAGGGTGCAAAAAAAAAAAAAAAAATGAAATATTGAGAAAATCGCCTTTTAAAGTTGTCCAAATGAAGCAATGCATATTACTAATCAAAAATTAAGTTTTATATATTTACGGTAGGAAATGTACAAAATATCTTCATGGAACTTGATCTTTACTTAATATATTAATGATTTTTGGCATAAAAGAAAAATAAAAAATTTTGACCCATACAGTGTATTTTTGAACATTGCTACAAATATATCCATGCTACTTATGACTAGTTTTGTGGTCCAGGGTCACATATGGTATTTTAAAGTGTCTCAATATTGTCTCAATACAGCAGGTTTGCATTTATCTAAGGTCAGAAAACATTGTAATTTTCTCACAATATAATCAACACATTTATCAACACATTCTTAGGAAATAGTGGGTTTACAGTAGGGCTGCCCCCTAATAGTCAACTAAGCGTTGTTGATGAGAAGAGGCTTGGTCAAGCAAAATTTTATTAGTCGTTTATTTAAAAAAAAATAAAAAATCTATAGGAAGTGGCAAAGTCATGCAATCCGTGACAGACAGACTGGTAATACAGTATATCGGGCAGGACATCCAAATGCTCACCTATCATTAATCAACCTTAAATATGGCTTTTCATCTGAGAGATGTAAGTAGTAGCAACTTTACATGGCAGTCAAATCTAATGTTAACCTAGAGAAATGTGTGCCATTCAAGTCTGTTTGTACGGAGTGTGGAAGCTGAACAGCACTCGGTCACTTGCTCTTAAAATACTCTGTAATTTTTGCTCACGCAGATAAAAATAACACGTCTTTCGAATCTGTAAAGACACAATGTTTCGTTGTTATTGTGAGTGGACACATATAAATGATGTGTCCACTCACAATAACAACGAAACATTGTGCTTTTGTAAAATAATAATAGCAAACAGGATGCTCTTTCTGCTGTCTCAGTCTCTGTGAACTCTGTGTATACTTGACTTACAGACATGAAAAATATCTATAGAGAGCAAAATGTCTACTATCAAATGAACCAATTCAAATGGAAAATGAAACACATTGGCGCATTCACTACAGCGGAGATAACGAGTCAGTGTTTCCGACGTTATCTCTTAAGCCAAAACAAAGAAAGCGGTAGTTTATCAACAAATTATTAAACCGTTAATGCAGTCTCCTTGCTGTTTTTCCCTGAAACTGTGGCAAGCTTTATGCATGTGCTTGAACGCTTATTAGGCTATGTAGGCAATTAAAGGCTCATTATTATGATTTCTATGGTTTATTAATAAACGTGCGACTAATGCTTAAAATTAACAACTACTAGTTGACCAGAAAAAATCTTTAGTCGAGGACAGTCCTAGTTCACAGTGAACTATTTTAGTAAGACTACACTATACATACACTATATGTACGTCAGATATTAGCACAAAACTTTGATATTTTGAGCACGTAATTAAAAGTCTACACATAACATACTTTGGAGACTATTGTTGGTCCAAATAAAGAAGGTACGGACTTATCTTTCATGGACACGCGTTTAGTAAATTCCACGTCGAACTCACCAAGATTACAGAAGCAGTCCTCTGTAAAATGATGAGCACACAACAAAAGTTTAGTAACTTGTAGTAAATTGTAATGCTGTGGTATTGTGGGAAAAATTGCATTTTAATCACTGATTCTTCACATGATCATCTTTTGGCAATAAAAAACTTGCTTTCACAATGCAGAACACAGTGTCTTCCCAACATGATGTAAACACACTAACTAGCGGTTGGTTTTTGGGTCAGAGTGTTCGTATATTATATGTTATCTAGTGACGTATATCGGTAACAGGCAGAAGACTTGTTAAGATGATTCAGAGTCGACTCTTTCTTTTGAGTGACGATATCCTTATTTATCATGGACTGTTTACATTGACAGATAGCTATGTTTCAAAACAAAAAAGACATTTTTCAGGAAAACCAATATGACTTGCTCTTTAAGTGTTACGTTGCGTTTTGTCTTTGCACTTATTTGTGTGTTTTCGGTCATGCTTTCTTTCCTGTTTGCTCTGCACTAAATGAAGCTCATAATGTGTGCTGTTCCACTCACTTTATTCACCATATAGTGTCCCGGAGTGGTTTCGGCGTAGTCCTCAGTGATTCAGAGACCCACTAGAGTTCATTTAGTGGTGCCAGAACCTTGGTGCTTAACCTTTCATATGGTTCCAGTCTCCTCTCCTGGTTGCTTAATTGATTTATTAAGCCCACATCTGTATTCCCCGGCCGCCGGCCTGATCACCGCCTAACGAGCGCTAACGGCTTACGTGAGAGAAGTGCCATTAGCCTTAATGGCGGTATACATCAAAAGGAGCACAGCAAAGGTTAGCGGAGAGGAAAACAAGGTTAAAAAAGCCTTGATACGCAGACAGGCCGTCTGCAGACGGGGCTGTGATTTATAACCATCTCCTCCGCTCTGACACACGGTCCCTGTGCTGAGTGGCTCTGAGTGCGGCCGTCTGGGGGCCAGGGGGCCATCTCCCATCAATCCTGTAACACAATCACAAAAAAGGAGGGGGAGGGCGCCTTTTGCAAAATTGAATTCTTGCAAGGCACAGATTGTGTAAATGAGTGCGATGCGACCAAAAGAGAGATGTCATTGTGCCAGCCGCAAGTCCGCGGGAGCGGGGTGCCCCAGGGCTCTGTTTTCAGACCTCTGCCGTTGTGAACTGTGTTTGGGGTAAGTGGATAGCACAGCTTAAGTAGGGTCTCCTCTAGTTCTCACTTAATGGAGTGAGCGTCGCTCTATGTGTGTGTCTGTCTGCCAAGGCCCCGGAGAGCTTAATCAGGCATTCAGGCCAAGCGGCAGCGTCAATACCTCGTGGCGCCTGTGTTTGTTGGGCCCTTTGGAGAATGCTCTGACAAGCCCACTAACTGACTGTGTGTAAATTGCTTTGCCCCATCAATTATTAAGAGAAGCGTTTGCCTCCTAATTGATCAACACTAATGTGTTTTCTAATCACTGCAGTTAGAGTTTTTAGTGCTAATCCAAACAGTCCCCATTGATCAGGGCCCAAAAAGGGGAGGGGAGGGGGCGGCTCGGCTGGTGGCAGACACTGCACCGACTGCCGTGCCAGAAATCGGACAGTTCTTCTCAGCTCTCTTTTCAGAGTAAACATCTCACTCGCACAAACACTAACTGTTAGCATACACGGCTAAATCACACACCTGTCTGTTGACATTGCCTCAAACAACACTGGATGCAAACATGTTTTTTAGGTCATTGCTCAACAAAATCTCTGGATGTGGGAACTTTGTTTGCATTATTGATTTGAGTGTTGCAATAGTACTTGTTTAGCTGACAAATGTTGCTGAATGAAACGTTTTACTTTTAACCCTTTGCATTATTGAATTATGAAAAATATGTTACATTTTACTTTAAAACATCTAGTTATTCCACTTTTTTTTTTTTTTCTTTTTAAATGATGATTTTGTGTTCATCATTTATGTTGTTATGTTCACTAACATTTATAATGTTAGTAGCTTTTAAAGGGATAGCTCACCCGAAAATGAAAATTCTGTCATTAATTACTCACCCTCATGTAATTCCAAACCCGTAAGACCTTTGTTTAACTTTGGAACACAAATTAAGATATTTTTGATGAAGTCTGACAGCTTTCTGACCCTGCATAGATGACAATTAAACTACCATGTAGTTTACCAAGGCCCAGAAAGGTAGTAAGGACCAGTGTTGGGACAAGTAATGCGAGTTACATAATCTGATTACTTTTTCAAGTAACTAGCAAAGTAACGCATTACTTTTTAATTTACAAGAAAGTATTAAAAAAGTAACTATTTCAAATAAGTAACACTAGTTACTTTGTTTTCCCATTTATAGACTGACAAGTCTCCTGTCCTCATGTTGAGAGAAACTGGAAGTACAGAGGCATTGTGTGCGCTGTGTAAACATGATGTTACTGTAGTTCTAAACTAAATGTGAACATGCATTAATTAATTTCACTCGCAAAAAACAGATTACGTATTTTGCAAAATTGAATAAAACTGTGAAATGTAAACTCAAAGTGACACAAGACACAAGAAAGCCCTGCCCAGATTTAGTAAGTAACTCAAAAGTAATGCAATGCATTACTTTCCATAAAAAAACGTAATTAGTTACTTTTTAAGGAGTAATGCAATATTGTAATGCATTACTTTTAAAAGTAACTTTTCTCAACTCTGGTTAGGACATTTGTTAAAATGGTCCATGGGACATCAGTGGTTCAACCTTAATTTTGTGAAGCTATGAGAATACTTTTTGTACGTAAAGAAAACAAAAATAACTTTATTCAATGATTTCTCCTCCTTCTTGTCAGTCTTTGATGCACATTCATGACAGTAACATGGTAGTTCCATTGTTGTCTATGCATTGTCAGAAAGCTCTCGAATTTCATCAAAAATATTGTAATTTTTTGTTACGAAGATGAACAAAGATCTTATGGGTTTGGTATGACATGAGGGTGAGTAATTAATGACAGAATTAAAATTTTTGGCATAGCATTTACTTAACCAATTACCCAAATTACTTTACTTTAAATAACTTTATTATCAGTTTCAGTTTTTGTAAAATTGTTGGTATAAAAAAATTCTGTGCATCACTATCATAAATCTCTACAGCTTTTTGTTTTTTGAAATCTTTTCAAACTTGTCTCTGTCTTCCTGTCAGACGCTGAAGACTGGCCTGACCATGGTGGGGAAGGTTGTAACCCAGCTCGCTGGTACACTGCCATCAGGGGTGCCCGACGAGGAGGGCACTGCCCACAGCGGCACCCGCCGCAGCCCTCACCAACCTGGAGTGGTCACCATCATAGACACACACACTGTAGGAGAAGGACAGGTACGAAATGCTCACTTATACATCTTAGGGCCAGATTTACTAACAGCTTGCACCAGCGCAAATGTCAAATAGTACTGTCAGAATTTACTGTCAGAAAGACGCGCAGTGAAGAATTAGCACTGAAAAGTCATGGACACAGTTATTTTCGCACCTGTCCTTATTGAATATGCAGTTGTAGGAGTTTTGCTTTCAGACTTAAAATTTAAAAAAGATTACTGGTATTTGCGCCATCTTTTTTTAATGGTCCCCAAAAAACGTGACGTAATTTGCGCTGCTCTCTGTAGATTGTGCTGGTCATTATGGAAATGCCCTAGTTGCGTCTGTGTTCTTTAATGTGTCAGTAAATCACGCAGAATTTTGCCCTCCCATTGGCGCTTTTATGGAATTGCGCTTTTACGTTAATTTGCCCTGTCTAGTAAATCTGGCCCATAATCTGTACGTTTTCTTCTAGGGATAGATGCTTGTGAAGGATTTCTAGCATGCAACAGTATCACAACACTGTGTCTGTTTATGATACTTTCTTCACCCATCTGACCTTGATCCGAAAGAACCCGGATTCATTCCCCTTTTCTCCGAGATAAATAATCCATTAATCCCATTCATAACTCATTCAGTATTAGTGCTTCTTGTGGCCCGAGGGGTTTGTCATCACCTTGTCATAAGAGCACATGCTTCACCATTCGTTCACAGACTCCGTGCCAGGCCGCAGTCTCCTGATCTCATGATTTAGCCACTTCCTGTGGCTGTTTCCCCCTTGGCTGGCACAACCGTAGCCTTTTAGCATGAGATCACAGACAGGTCATTGCAGAAGCATTATGAAAAAGGTCTACTCACTTTTTTTTTCTTTTCCACCAGGGCATAGATGTGCGTTAAAAGAGGACATGTAGGTGTGCGACACATGATCTCTTTAATAGAGCACTCAGTTTAAATGGCTAACTTTAATATTTGCAGTTCTTCTGTTCAAGGATTTTTACTTGGAGAGAGGTTAAGTTGAAACAGGTTTTGCTATCCTGTTGATTCTGACCCATGTAAATATATCCTCCCATTAAAATGTGATCGCTAGACCGCCGATTCCCCAGAGAGTCTTCTGTGACCTGATCGACACGTTGCTTTCGTTTAGAGGTGTGATTTATTTTGCTTATTTCTAAACTTATACCACTCGGATTTGCCAGAGGCAACACTTTCTAAGAGAGGTTTCCTGTGTTTATATCGCCAACCTCACAAGAAGCTGCGCTCCTCCCAAAGCAGACTAGTCATGTTTTCAGTGTTCACACAAAACATCTTTATGGAATTTACTGTCAGTGGCATTCTCCCGTGACTCCAGCAGTGGTCTTGGCATTTTCTCGTGTGTGTTTTTTTTTTTTTTTTTTTTTTCTCCATCTCCCCCACTCCCAGTCTCAGGGGACATGCCCCACCCCCTCATCATCATCTTCATCATCATCATCATCATCATCCACCTCTTGCAGCTCTGTATTTCCTGCAAGAAGTTTATTTGCTCTTTGGAGCTATCCGCACACTAATACTTTTCCAAAGCAATAGGTATATTCCTGTACAGAACAACATTGTCTGTTTTTGCCCTTCTAATAAAAGCGATCTGGTTTGTGTCACAGGGGCATTTTTTTGCAGTCTGAAATAAATGTCTGGGTTTTAGAGCAAGGCTGTTTTCTGTTTGGACTGGATCCTATTAAAAGCTGCCTTGCTCCTTAATGCAACACTCCGCTAGATTTATCACTCTTCTCTCCGGCTGTCTCATGTCTGGGCTTAGTTATAATCTCTTTCATGAGCAAATTTAACAGAGGACCACTGACCAGAGAATAGCCCCTTATGAGCAACACACTCTGCTTTTTTTATTTCTTTCTTTTTTTGCTTTCAACTTTGATAGGCTATTATAGAAAAATATTGGAATGTATTTTGAATGTTTACACTCATTGATATCGATAAGATGCAGTAATACTTTTTGTTTTGTTTTGAGTTCCATTGATTTTATATTTGGTATTTCAGGTAAATAAAGAAAAGTTAATTCTCTCGATTTTGTTTTCAGCTTTGTTTTTTAAATCTTTTTACCTTGTGTTTTTGTTTGTTTGTTTAATAATAATTAAAATTGTAATAAATGTAAGAAAAATAAAACTATTTTTATTATTATTTTTATTTATTATTATTATTATTATTATTATTATTTATTTATTTATTTTTTTTTACTTTTTTTGCTTTTATGAGTGTTTATTGCTCTTTTTTTACCCTTTATTCCTTCATCTTTTTTCTTTTCTTTTTCTTTTCTTTTCTTTTTCTTTCTTTACTTTGTATTTGGGAAAATTAAGAAAAAATATAGAAACACTTAAGAAAATGTTATTTTTGCATTTTACTTAAAATATAATTACATTTAAGACAAATAAAATTATTTTTATTTATTTTTAACTTTTTTAATGAGTTTGTTTTTTAATTTTTTTTATTACTCTTCATCTTTTTACTTTTCTTTCTGTAGTAATGTACATGAGGGGGAAAGTTAACAGTCTTGTTTTGTTTATTTTATATCTGGTTTATTTAGAAAATTTAAGAAAAATTATAGAAAATTAAGAAAATATATAATTTTTTATTTTAATTAAAATATTAAATTTAAGAAAAAATAAAAGTCTGTATATTTATTTTATTTATTTACTTTTTTGCTTTTATTTTTTATTGTTTTTTACTCTTTATCCCTTCATCCTTTACTGTTTTGCTTTTATTTGTTTTGTTTTTTTACTCTATCCCTTCATCCTTTTCTTTTCCTTCTTTTTTTTTTCCTTTTCTGTGGTAATGTACATGAGCGGAAAAGTTAGCATTCTGTTTTTTGTTTATTTTATATTTGGTTTATTAAGAAATTTAAGAAGAATTATAGAAAAATGTAAGAATTTATTTTTTATTTTAATAATTAATTAAATTTAATTATCTTTTTATTTATTTTTTTAACTTTTTTCCTCTTCATGTTTTATTGCTTTTTATCCTTTTCCTTTCTTTTCTTTCCTTTTCTTTCTTTTCATGTACTAATGTACATAAGGAGATGAGTTACGGATTCACATTACGGTTCTTTTAACTGGAAGCTATTAATCTCTTCTGGGTATCAAAACGTGAACAGACACTATAGAGTTTCTTCCTGCTGTGTTTGTTTTAACTCCTTCAACATGGCACTTTTTCTTCCTGTCTGATACAGAACTGTTGCTCTGTGGGCTTTGGCAGAATATGCACACTGATCACAGTGGTCGTGTGGGTTAGTCTTTATTTCTTTGAAGCCGTGTTCATAAAACACACCAACATATTTGCGGACATCTTTTAAAAAACGTCTTTTTGAATTCCATAATGAAACTATTTTGCCGAACATGCGTCATTTAAAGCTAAAATCTTCCAGTGTGGATTAAAGTAGACACAAGGATAATTGTTAAGCACCCGCAAGAGGGCAACATGTTTAAGGCTGAATGACATGATGGGGAATGGAAGATGATCATACCAAAAAAACACATGGAAACCTTTTCAGCTCGTTTTTTACTCCATACAATGGAACACAACTTGGAACACACGTTGTTTTATACAAATGCCATAACACATCTTTGTTAAACTGATTAAATCTTATGTAACTGTGAAGATCAGATTGCACAGGCCACTGTAGAGCCAATGACCAGCTACGTGTCTAAAACACTGAGACGTGAGGTAAACAAGAAGTCAGCCTTTATTTATGTAGCTCCGTCAACTTACTGTAGCTTTATTGTGTGTTTTTTGGGTGTATATGTTTCAGGTTCTTGTTAGCGAGGATTCTGATGGAGAAGGAGTGATTGCGCATTTTCCAGCACATGATAAGCCTATATCCTGCATGGCGTTTAATCCGAGTGGTAAGTGAACACCTCATTGTGATGCCTCACTGAGTCCTACCAAAGCACAAAACTCTAGGCACTTGCTTGGCAGACGTTTACATGGTCTTAAAGGAGACGTGTTGTGGATATACATGCCCTTTTGAATTAAAACAGTTTGATATGCAGTGAAGATTTATTCTGTTCACAATGCAGACCATTTATATAAACCAAACTGCAACGATATTGACCTGCTCTGTTAGCCAACACTGTACTGCACTGCTATGTGGAGATTAGCCAATCAGATGAAATTTTCATATAATACAGTAGCAGCCTGTTTGAGGGGATTGTTAAAGGGGACATATCATGAAAATCTGACTTTTTCCATGTTTAAGTGCTATAATCGGGTCCCCAGTGCATCAACCCAGAAAATGTGAAAAAGGACAACCCAACGAGCTGCTCAGATTCCCAGCTGTTTACCTTCACAGACATAACTGACTGTTTTTGTAACTTATGTGTGTTTTTAACATAAACCTGTGTGTATTTGACAGTTTAAGTGCAATAAGACATGAAAGAGACCTTTGTTTAGTACTCTTTCTGTGCGAGTGCTTTGGATGTTTGCTTTTGAAAAACCCTATATCAGAAGTTTAAACTAATATGGCTTTAAAACGCATGATTTCAGTGCAATAGACATGATAATCAAAGCCAAACCAGGGCTCTAGAGTCATTCTACCCACTGGTCACTCTTTTGTGACTAATTTTTTCAGTTGGCGCACATAATTTGATGGCTTTTTTTTTTTTTTTTTTTTTGCTACAACATGGGATAAATCAATGCATGCTGATGAACTTTTATCATAGTTTATAGTTGTATGGTAATGAAAGTGGTTAACGTTCAGCCCGTTCTTTTTCATCAGTATTATTATTTGTGATTTGAATTTTGTAAATGGGAGTTCCTTTTTTGCTATGTCGTAATCTGGGCTTCAGATGGTTTCGCTTTTGAATTCGCAAGCTTGTTGTCACTTTTTCAAAGATAATTGTCTGTTTTGCTTATCTCTGTACGCCTTTCACTTTTTAAGACTAAAACAAAAGATGGATTCATTGTTATTCTTAATTATAAAGCACAACAACAATAAAACAGTAGGCTACAATGACAAACTAGCTTACACAACGTTTTATGAACAAAAACTAAAACGATGAGGCATGGCAGACACTGTATGCTGTATTATATACCAACTAATAAATTACAGAACATTCAGCAAACACAGAGGACTCAAATAAATAAAAAAATGCAAAGAAAGCCTCCATACTATAACGTGAGGTAAACAGCAAAGATAATAAGCTTTTCAAAATGAAAACAAAAAGAAAAGTAAAGCTAAACTGGCTGCCTGTGACGGTGCTTGCATGTTTTTTTCCCCACAAGAATACCAACATGTTCACCTTCTCTGGTTTAAGAAGTGGTTTTTACTTTACTTTGGCTTGAAAACCAAATCCTCCATCCGCCATTGGTTCCTCAATATTTGCGCCATTTTTGCTGCGTACTGCACGCACCTTCTCGCTCCTGCTGATGCGGCAAGTATAAACCAGGCTCTACACCTGAAGCGCTCGCAATGTAAGCACCTGTTTTCACGTGATCAGTGAACTCTGACTCCTGCTACAATTTGCTGCGGCTCTGCAACGTGTGCTGTATGGAGCAGATGCTTTGGAGTAGCGCAGACCATGCACTCGCACAAATTTTAACTCACACATTCTCAGAAAACTGTCGCAAATGCGACTATTTTGGTCGCAGTTTACAGCCTTGCTAACAGATGTTTTTTGGTATCTGGGGCTCATTTGCATTTAAGAGACGAGCACGAAAATGGCGTGTTTCTGCTTTCACTCAAAATAGGCATTTTCAGAATTATATAATAATGGTCTGTGATGTATTTTGAGCTGAAACTTTACAGACACATTCTGGAGACACCTGAGACTTACATTACAAATTGTTAAAAGGGGCGTAATAGGTTGATTCCGTTATCTTTTATTAATCTGAGAGTGAAATTTCCATTTAAAACTAACATTTGCCTTTTAATGTAGGAAAGGTTGTCCAATATTAAAAGTGGGCAACAGGATAAAGAAAAAAAGAAATGATGCAAAAGTGTAAAATGAGGCCTGTTTGAGAAGAAGCTGGCAATGTCAGTCATGTCACCTTTTTACATGTAACCTCATCTTGTTCCCTAAGCGTTACTGTCTGCTTGGCCCTTAAGATCTGTTGTTCTGAAAAGCAGCCATTGTGTCTCTTCTAGTGAATCTACCCCTAGGCATATCGGTCACTGTCGTTTCTCCCACATTTTCCTCTCAATCCATTCTTCTCTTTCTTCCCTCTTGTCTCTTCTTAACACGTAGTGGAATATTTAATGCTCATTGATCTTGTTCATGTCTGTCTCTCTTGAAGTGTATTGAGGTCAACAAAGCCTTCGGTCACTTTCAGATGAAATACCCCAAGCACTGAACAGGTACAGTTTCAAACCCTAAAGATGAGAAGACGACGTAGGACAGGCTCATAATTCTTAGCATATTTAGTCAGCCACGTCACAACAAGCTTTAGTCATGATAGGGGGCATTATTCATTATCTGCTAGAATTTGCACCTAGATTTATTTTATTTTATTTTATTTGAGCACCATGACATATCACTAGGCCATGGCTTCAAACATTTCTTGTTTTGTTTTTTTTTTGTTTTTTTATGGAAAAATACAGTAAAACCATGTCCTCAACCTGCCCTTGAACGAGCGTCTTGGCTCATTTTGATAGGCGGTTATCTGATCACCTTTCAATTTTACATATAGTCATGTTTGTTTCTCCGGATATCCAGTCCGGTCACAATGGCTCATTGTAAGATGTGTGTTGCAGATTGAGAGTCCTTCTAATAAGCAGGTGCTGAAAGCTAATGATAGCCATTGCCCTAAGTGAAATCCTTCACATCTGTCCTTACTAACTAAATACTATGGGAGACTCCATTGAGGATGAGTCATTGTGTACATAAGCATACACCTCCAGGTGCAGATGATTTTTGCATTGGGTTACCAAAGGATGGTAAGGAAATGGTGCATATCTTAGTAGATCAAAACATTCCTGATGGATGTTCTGTGTCAGCCGCACAATATTGAACTCATGCCAAACCATGCTACAAAACTCGTGCCTGTGAGCAATGATTGAGCTTGGCTGCAGTGATGTTATAAAGAGGATTGATGCAAATAATAAGTTAAATGTAACTTATTAATGTAGGATTGATTAATTAAAATATTTACTATTATAACAAAACATTGTGGACATTGACATTGATCTACGTTTATTTTTTTTAAGATTAAATATAGTTTTATTTAATCTAGATATTATTCTTATGACAGTTATGTACTTATATGTTTCAGTTTTCTGTTTTCATTATAAGTGAAGCATTTGATAATTTTTTGTAAATTAAATATAAGTCAGAAAGTTATTGTCTATGTATAAAGTTATTATCTATTAAAAGTGATTTCTCAAGTTAAGTTATTGTCTATAATAACTAACAGCTTTGTTTGCTTATAGTAATAGTGTTTTTTTTTTCTTCCATACTAATTTATTAAATACCATTCATTCATTCTTCTCAGTTTGAATGCCCCTTATTCTTACCTGAACCTTTTTCAGTATTTTTGAACCAATGCATTCTTTTGATTCACATATGTGACCCTGGACCACAAAAGTAGTCATACGGGTCAATTTATTGACATTTATACATCATGTGAAAGGTGAATAAATAAGCTTTGGTTTATTAAAATAGGACTAAGATACAACTATTTGAAAATCTGAAATCTGAGGGTGCAAAAAAAGTAAATATTGAGCAAATCGCCTTTACAAGTTTTTAGCAATACATATTACTAATCAAATATTAAGTTTTTATATATTTACAGTAGGAAATTTACAAAATATCTTCATGAAACAGGTTCTTTACTTAATATCCTAATGATTTTTGGCATAAAAGTCGATAATTTTGACCCATACAATGTATTTTTGACTATTACTACAAATTTACCCGTGCTACTTAAGACTGGTTTTGTGGTCCAGGGTCACATATAAGGTGAAGAAATAAAATGCAGTGAATTACACACTTCTAATTAGATTGTCTTGACCTCGCTTTGGACAGAACATGTTTGTCTCTAGGTGGCGCTATTGGTTAACCTTTAGGCCTCAGAATAGCAAGCCACCTTTTCCCCATTAGCATGTGTGGAGCAGGAGGTGGAGGTGAAGTCAGTGTCCCATCACTATGGTCAACTGCATTGTAACTTTCTGCCTAGTACTCCTTTTATCTTTATGAGTCAGTTAGAGAAAAGTGCTATGGATCACAGAGCAAAGCAAACATACAGTCAACAATCAAGGCCTGCTCAGGGACATTACTTGTACAAATATTAGGGCAAATGTGTGTTTTTCTTAGATCAGCAAAGAATTGAAGGTCTCAATAAAAACAAATGTGACTACACAACTGTCCTATCAATCTGAAATGCTGCAGAGAGAATTATGTGAAAGGCTTAACATTAATGATGGCGTAAATGCATGTGTGGGAGAGATATTACTAGTTTAATTAGTAAAATTGTGATCTGTAATTTTCTATTAAAAGTATGTTATGATTTGAGCTTTTTGAGTTGAGATGTTATAAGTTCTCTTATGCTCAGCATTTACTTGATCTAAAATACAGAAAAAAAACAGTAATATTTTTAAATATTATAATAGTTTTCTTTTTAAATATATTTTAAAATATCATTTATTCCTGTGAAGCAAAGCTGACTTTTCAGCATCATTACTCCAGTCTTCAGTGTCACATGATCCTTCAGATATCATTCTAATATGCTGATTTATTACTTTTATCATCAATGTTGGAAACAGTTGTGCTGCTTAATATTTTTTCAGAACCTATGATTCTTTTTTCAATAAATAAAAAGTTAAAATAGAAATAGTTTCCAGCAATACAAGTCTTTGCCATCACTTTTTTTTTTTTTTTAATCAATATAACACTTCCTTGGTGAATAGAAGTATTTATTTCTTTCAGAAAAAAATAAAGAATACAAAATTTACTGACCACAAACTTTTAAATGCTAGTTTGTTACAAAAATATTTCTATTTTATTCTTTTTTTTTTTTTTTTTTGGTTTATTAAAGAATCACAGGTTCCAACAAAATGTTTTCAACATTGATAAAAAAAAAACAACATCATATTTGAATGATTTCTGAAGGATCACTGAAGACTGGAATAACGATGCTGAACGTTCAGTTTTCCTTGCAATTTAAAATATATTCACATAAAAAACATTTTTTTTTGCATTGAAATTATATTTCACAATTTTCTGTATTTTTGATCAAATAAGCCTTGATGACCATAAGAAACTTCTTTTAAAAAAACATTAAAAATCTTACTGATCCCAAACTTTTGAATGACAGTGTGTTTGTTTATATATATGTATATGTGTGTGTGTGTGTGTGTGTGTGTGTGTGTATATATATATATATATATATATATATATATATATATATATAGTAAACAAAACACTTACTACCACTCAAAAGTTTAGAATCGGTAAGATTTTTTTAAATGTTTTTAAGAGAACACACTTATGTTCATCAAGGCTGCATTTATTGGTCAAAAATACAGTAAAAAATGTAATACTGTGAATTATGGTTTTTCTTTTAATATATTTTAAAATGTAATTTATTCATGTGAAAATCTGAATTTTGAGGAGCCATTATTTTAGTCTTCAGTATCACAATCATTCAGAAATTGTTCTAATATGCCCATTTGTTGCTCAAGAAACATTTCTCAAACTTTTTTATTTATTTATTATTATTTCTTTTTTTTTTGCAAACCATGATGATCTTTAGGAATGTTTAAGGTGGGACACTAGAGGTGAACCCAGTTGATTGATTACATTGATAATTGCAAACATTTTTTGTATTACAAGTTTATGCATTATTTAATTAAATATGTGCTAATTTGCATACATTTATAGTACAAAAATCGAAACACTGGATTAAGTCATTTTCAAAATTCGTGTTTAACATTTTTGACATATTAGAGTCAACAGTTTTTACAGAGGGAATTTTGAGTATGTCATTTTGTCACTCTCAGAAAACAATATATTTTTGCAATTTTTTGGGGAATAAAATGTTGTATATAATCATGCAAATTATATATGAACAAATCCCTTTGTAAAAACCTTCAGGATATAGACAGGAATAAAAATGTCAAGTTTGGTGTTTGTAAGTGCTACTGAAGTGGAGATTTATGGCTCAGTGTAGGAGGAAAAAAAACTCATTTTGAGAAAAAGGCCTTTAAAAAAGTGCTATAAAAGAAATGCTTAACAGTGTCTTTTGTTTTTTTTCTTTTCACTAGTCTGAAAAGACAGGTGCATGAAAAAAAGTTTTTACCTGTAGTGCCCCCCCTTAAAAGAACAGCATTTATTTTAAATCTTGTGTAACGTTATTAAATGTTTTTACTATCACTTTTAATCAATTTAATGCCTTAATAGGAGTGTTAAATACAAATCCAGCCAGGCCCTAACTAAAAAATATCCCGTCCTGTGTTAGAGAATCACATCTTTTGGTTTGCTTTATCTCCTGTGAAGGGTCGGTGTAATGTTTTGGTTACTCTTTCACTAAAGATTTTTGTCCCAGCCTAGGGAGGCCCCAACCCTGGTCCCCCGAGTGCTGAGCCCCCGGTGTGGCTCTTTGTCAGGCGTCCTCTGCCCTCAAGAGGAGAGTGCTCAGGGGCGGCTGTTTTAGATAACAGCAGGGTGCTGTAAACTTCAAACAGTTTAACCTTCACCTGTCAGCTTTATTCAGAAATAATGGGATGTGTCTGTTATCACCTCATTTGCTTCGGCATAAATCGAAAGGGCAATAATAATTGTTTTGAGTTATGAAATTGTTTGGCACCAGGAAGGCTGGAAGAAATCCCCGTAGTCCTCGATAGCGAAAAGAGCCTCCAGATATGCTGACTAACAAGGTCAGACTGAACGTTCCACACATCCATGCTGTAATTTACGTTCCTGACATCATTAACACATGATGAAAAACAGCTCTTTGAGATTTGCGAGAAATGCCTTCTCAGCGCTGTGAACGAACGTGAACGGTGGCTTGGTTTTTAAGTGAGAAGTTTAGCCTCGTCCGCCTAGCCTTGTCCAAAATTAACTACACTGAAGCCACAGTAGAAAGTGTCACTCTGGCCACAGGGCCGACCGCAGCTCCATCCGGACGGTTTTGATTTCAGAGAGGGAAAAGGCCGACTTGAAAAGAAACAATGTGGTGACTTGACATTGACTGGAACGTGCAAACCTCCAGTGAAAATCAAAAAAGCACTTATGTAAGAAATCCAACTCTACAGTGTGTGTTGGACGAAAAACAGAAGGGCGAGGGTAGAAAATGGCGGCCAGTCGGGTAGCTGGCGCTTGTGCTGTGGTGTTGGAGCTTCTATTCATAGGCGCATAATTAAAGGATGCTGCTCCGAACAGCGACGTGCAGGACTCACTTTAGCCAGAGTATCTGTTTTTCACTCCTTGTCCTCTTCTGCTCTCTCCTCTTCGCTTTGAGGATGTTTCTGCTAAGTTTAAATGGCGCTAAACTGGTCTTAATCGATAACAGAGTGAGCGATTGGTGTGAGGGCACGGTCGCGTGCAGCGCGAGGGTAGACAGGTCTCACGGCCCATGAGACTCGCTGTAATTCCACTCAATCACGGAACTGATAAGCATCAAGGAATCTGCTCTTGCGAGGCAGCTTAGTTTAGCTCAGTTCATTCTGGCAAGTGTTTGCTTGCGGGTTCTTAAAGGGGAAGGGTGATCTGAAGTGCCTGTTTGTCTGTTGCGGATGTGGCCTTTCTAGCACCCACTCCCATGAGTCACTCACAAACACCCAGCTGGAGTGTTTTAGATTCATGTTGTTTAGAAAACAAAATACAGAAAAAAGTGAAGTTTGATTGTTTTTTTTTTTTTTTTTTTTTTTTTTTGTGTATATATAATATATATACACACTACCATTCAAAAGTTTGGGGTCAGTAAAAAAACCCCAAAAGTTTTTTGAAAGAAATGAATAAATTGTTACATTAATAGAAAGTGACATAATAGATTTACATTGCTAGAAAAGATTTATAGTTTGAATAAATGTTGTTCTTGAAAGAAAAAAATACAGGTTAAAAAAAAACAAAAAAAAAAACATTGGCGGCACAACCGTTTCCAAAACTGATAATTCTACTAATAATTCAGAATATCAGAATGATTTCTGAGAGATCATGTGACACTTAAGCCTGGGAAACTGAGTAACAGCTGATGAAAAATCAGCATTGCATCACAGGAATAAATTATATTTTAAAGTATATGAAAATAAAAACCATTATTTTCTATTGTAATATTACAGTTTATTTTCTGTATTTTTGATAAAATAAATGCAGCCTTGACTTCATTAAAAAAAATTGCAAGTCTTACTGACCCCAAACTTTTGAACGGTAGGTTGTGTGTGTGTGTGTGTATATGTATGTATATGTATGTATGTATGTATGTATGTGTGTGTGTATATATATATATATATATATATATATATATATATATATATATATATAATTATAATATTATTATTATTATTATTATTATTATATAATTTTATTTTTTTTAATTAAAGGGATCTTACAAAATGCAAGATATTTTTTTATTTAGTACTGACCTGAATAAGATATTTCACATAAAATGTTTACATATAATCCACAAGAGAAAATAATAGTTGAATTTATAAAAATGACCCTGTTCAAAAGTTTACATACACTTTATTCTTAGCACTGTGTTGTTACCTGAATGATCCACAGCTGTGTTTTTTTTAGTAATAGTTGTTCATGAGTTTCTTGTTTGTCCTGAACAGTTAAACTGCCTGCTGTTCTTCAGAAAAATTCTTTAGGTCCCACACAGTTGTTGGTTTTTCAGCATTTTTGTGTGTTTGAACCCTTTCCAACAAGAATTGTATGATTTTGAGATCCATCTTTTCACACTGAGGACAACTGAGGGACTCATATACAACTATTACAGAAGGTTTAAATGCTCACTGATGCTTCAGAAGGAAAACGATACATTAAGAGCACGGGGTGAAAACTTTCAGGGTAGATTTAACTTATTTTGTCTTTTGGAAAGCATGTAAGTATCTTCTCTAGCTTCAGTACTTAATGAAAAAAATATGATGTTTAGGCAAAATAAGAAAAATGTACATATCCTTATTTCACACACTGGCTCTTAATGCATCGCTTTTGCTTCTGGAGCATCAGTGAGTCTTTGAACCTTCTGTTATAGTTGCACATGAGTCCCTCAGTTGTCCTCATTGTGAAAAGATGAATCTCAAAATCATACAGTCATTGTTGGAAAGGGTTCAAATACACAAAAATGTCAAAAACCAAAGAATTTGTGGGACCTGAAGGATTTTTCTAAAGAACAGTTTAACTGTTCAGGTAAAACAAGGGACTCATGAACAACTATCACTAAACAGAAAAAAACACAGCTGTGGATAATTCAGGTAACAACACCGTATTAAGTATCAAGTGTATGTAAACTTGATACTTAAACTATGTGAACAGGGTCATTTTTATAAATTAAACTATTATTTTCTCTTGTGCATTATATATAAACATCTTTTATGTGAATATAGCTTATTCAGGTTGGTACTAAATAAACATTTTTTTTTTTATCTTGATAAAATAATTAACATTTTGCAAATCTTGCAAGGTGTATGTAAACTGATGATGATGACAGTGACGTCATATGCAGTTTTCTGTTTTTCCTTGAGTTTGTAATAGGCCGTGTCTTCACGCAGAGGTAGCAATTAAGGATGGATCTGAACTCTTCTGCTTCATTGCAAAAGCTTGTTTGTGGGCTTTAGAAACTATCATTTGGCAAGATTCACACACAAATTTGTCTGACTGTCTCTCTATCTGTCTCTCTCTCTCTCTCTCTGTGTGCGTGTGTGTTTTAATGGGACTGTGACCGTGTATCACATTCCCTTTTGCACTGTGCCTGAGCACAGTGGGACAGTCAGCAGGGATTAAAGGGCCAGGCTGAGATGTCGTCTTTTAATGCATATTGCAAAGCGAAGAACGGGACATTAGTGGAATTTGCCTGGAGCAAGAGCTCTATTTTATAATGGCATTATGAAATCTGATGATGTGCATATAGATTTTTTTCAGTGTTCTTTTTTTTGGTTAATCTTTCAAATACTTTTTCCCTCAGATATAGGAATTTTGCACAATAGCGGAATTAAAATCTTTTATTTTATTTTATTTTATTTTATTTTATTTTTTTTTTTTTTAGGATTCTAGCACCATGACTTGATGCCACTAGGTCATGGCTCTATTTTTTTTGGATTTTATGGAAAAATACTGTAAAATTGTGGTAGCATTGACTGTTTTTACATATAATATTTCTACATTTTTAGATATGTTCTTTATTTTATTTCATTTTATTTTATTTTATTTTATTTATTTATTTATTTTTTTAATATTCTATCATGCTTGAGCATTCGGTCATGTCACTAGGTCATATTTTTTGGGATTTTATGGAACAAGACCATAAAAAAATCATGGTAGCATTGTCCTTTTTTACATATAATATTTTTTAATTTGTACTTTTTTACATATGTTATGTTTTGTTTTATTTTTATTTTATTTTTAGGATTCTCTCGTGCTCGAGCATTAGATCATGTCAGTAGGTCATGGCTCCAGCTATTTTTGAATTTTATGGAAAAATACCTTAAAATCATGGTAGCATTGTCCTTTTTTACATATGTTCATTATTTCATTTAATTTATCTTTTTTTCTAAACTAAAATAAAGATTAGATTTTTAACAGAAGCTTGCAGAACGATCACCAATAGATTTGTCTTTAAATGACTACAAATGGCTGTGTACAATTTTTCATTTAATTTCATTTAATTAATAAAAAAAATCAGTTAAGCTACAATGTTAAAAATGTCCAATTCCAGACATATTAACTGTCAAGCAAACAAGCTAAAAGTTGTCACTTGGCTGTTTTTAATGGTGTTTCCAAAAGGTGGTAAAAGCAGTGTCTTGTGAAGTCTGTACCTCAGTTTTCAGTTGTAAAACCTTAGTCAGGCGCTTTGGTTTCAAGGCTTCAATGGAAACATCCTCCCTGATCCCCCTTTCATTCCTCTTGACCTGAGAGGAGTTACTTCTCTTCTTCACCTCTAGTTTCTAGTTTGTTTTTGTAGGAAGGATTGCCTGCGTGGACCACGTTTTTGCTGACAGCTTTATGCTTTCGCGCTCAGAGGCTTTTTAGCAGTTTCATTTGTTTGGTTGGGCGGTTGGCTTTAGTCTCCAAAAGTTCCACCAGATTCCCGAGGAACATCCGACGTTAGTTTTCCAAACACCTCAGCTGCAATGAATGATCCATTGTCCTGAGAAAATCCTAAGGTCGTCCCCCAAATTAAGGGCATTAACGTTGAAGCGCGGTATAAAGAATTGTGGAATCGTATTTGCTGTGGTAAATGTTTCAGAGGATTAATTAGCTAACAGAACCCTTTAAAATAAAAGAGAGCGCTGAAATGGAAAGAGATTATAGCGACTGTCTGTTTCCTGAGAAAGGATTACTCTCTTTCCATACTCCTCCTTTCTGCAGTCGGACTCTTATCTAGAGATTGCGGTTTAGCTCATTTATTTGGGGCTTTCAAAAATCACACAAAGGCCTGTTTTAGGCTGACTAAGCTTTGCAAGGAGACTGTGCTTTTCCACCGCTGAGCGTAAAATAGATTTGTGCTGCTGTCAAGCATCAACTACATTTTGTGGCCGTAGACAGATCCACAACAAGAACCTACGAAAGCGATTTCATGGCTGCATAAATTGTTAGCTGAGGATAACAAGGCAGTGTTCACAGTTAACACTTGTGAAATGCCACATTGATTTTTCTTAAGATATATTATATATAATGATGTCATTTGGCCTACGATCAATTGTTAAGAATGTTGATCTGACTGAGTGAATCAAATCATACCAATTATTTACCAAAGAAAATAAGTTTGACTTGCACAACTTTCACTTTTGAACTCTTGTCTCAAAGAGAGAAATGTTTTCTTCTTTCTCCAGAACTCAGTGGCGGCACATATAAGAAAGTCTTTTTTTATCTCTCTATTAAACACCACCTCTAAGATTAATGTGAAGACTGCCAACGAAATAAAGTTGGTGCTTGACAGTAGTACACAAGTGTTTTTTAAATATGTAATTTTTTAGTGCTATTACGCAAAATTTATCTATACTATACTACAAATTAGTATATATTGCAGATATACATACACTGCCGTTCAAAAGTTTGGGATCAGTAAAATGTTCTTATGCTTTTTTAAAGGAGACAGAAAAAAAATGTATATTGTGAAATGGTAATGCAATTTAAAATAGTGTTTTTCTATTTTAATATACTTCAAAATATAATTTATTCCTGTGATGCAAAGCTGAATTTTCAGCATCATTATTCCAGTATTCAGTGTCACATGATCCTTCAGAAATCATTCTAATATGCTGATTTATAATCAATGTTGGAAACTGCTTAATATATATATATTTTTTTGGAACCTGTGAAACTTTTCTCAGGATTCTTTGATAAATAAAACTTTAAAAAGAACAGCATTTAAAGTAACAATAAACACCTCGTTCAAAGTTTGGGGTCAGTACATTTTCTCTCTTTGAAAGAAATTAATACTTTTAATCAGCAAGGATGTGTTAAATTGACAAAATTGATAGTAAAGACTTATATTGTTAGAAAAGATTTATATTTTGAATAAATGCTGTAACTTTGTAACTTTTTATTCATCAAAGAATCCTGAAAAAAGTATCATGGGTTCCAAAAAAATATTAAGCAGCACAACTGTTTCCAACACTGATAATAAAAGTAATAAATAGGTTTATTAGAATGATTTCTGAAGGATCATGTGACATTTAAGGCTGCCCTAATGGGTGATGAAAATTCAGCTTTGCATCACAGAAATAAATTATTTTTTAATGTGTATATTAAAATAAACACTTACTTTTTCTGTTTTTTTGTTCAAATAAATGGAACTTTGAGCATAAGAGACTTTTAAAAAAATAAAACATTAAAAATCTTACTGATCCCAAACTTTAGAAATTTATATGTTCTGAAATTAGGATGCAAAGACCTCAAAATGTTCTTTCTTTACATATTCATTATAGTTTTTTTTTTTTTTTTTAATGTCAAAATAAAATTCATGTCCCAGTCACATTGGTTAAATAGACATTACTTGCACTATTCAGAAAAAGGGATTTTTTTTTTATTAAATTAAAATTATATTTTATTTATATATATTATTGTTTTTACATTAACAAATTATTCAATATTCTGTTTGTTGAAGCCAAGTATAAATCTCCTCAAGTTAAAATTTTTAGGCATTTTACATTCATTCCAAAATAATAACTCAAGGCAGTAACAATTCAAACAATATATTTTATTTGTGTACTTACGTCCAGCTACTCTTTTTAATAGATCACTTTTAACTATTTTTACATTTTTCAGATGGTCAGTCATCAAAGAATATTGGACAAACAGAAAATAATACTCACTAAAAACTCCCACAGATCATGTTTTCATGCCATTTCTAGTCTTTTGAAGTAACAAAGTGGTTATATCTAAGTGTGTGACTTTTCTTACTTTTTTATTCTTCCCATTAACGCCATTATATTGTTCATTCAGACTGATATGCGAACCCAAAACGCACAAGGTGGAATTTATCGCATAAAGCAATCACAGCTGAACATAAGTCATATCCAATCATATCGTGATGGAGGCATTGTCTCCTTTCATGTAACTTCTCCCCATTCATTCTCAATTACCCCCCACCAAACTCACTGAACGTTTTAAGGGATCTGTTAAAACTCAATAGGCTCAGAGGAGGCGAGAGAAATAAGGACTCCAGCAGTTACTTTACTTGCTGGTGTCACTGTTAGACAATGTTTCTTTAGAAAAACAAGTGATTTATAGTTATATTTTGTAATATTGCTGTTGTTTTATTTTTCTACTACGCTCCTGGCATACATGCATATATCCAACTTATCCCAGGAAAGTCTAGTGCCTATTATTAAAAAGAATTTCCTCCAAAAACAGATCAGGAAGAAGTGTGCAGATTCCGTGTGGGCCTGGTGATAACCTCCACTTCCATCCTTCCTTAATGGACGTGACCTCGTGGTCACCTTGGTTACGTTGATTCTCTAGAAGGCGAATTTCGTTGAAGTGTTGTATTAAAGTAATGATTGCCCCTTGCCGAGAAAAGGCCTTTATGATCTATTAATATTCAAGCGCTTACAGGTGGTTTGGCTGTAAAGCAAATACATAAACATTCTCCTTCGTTACACTTGAATGTGGATCAAATGAACCGTGGGCACCTTTTTCCTCCTCCCACCTACTTTTTTCCCCCTCCCTTCCTCAAAGCTCTCAATTGAATTGTGGATGTGGTTTCGTAGCTAAGAGCGTTGAGTGCCTCTCCAAGCCAGCATGCCCACAGGAGCAGCGTACCATGTTTAAAGAGCATATCCTTGGTACCAACGTGCCTAGATAAACAGTATTCCTGGCCGCACGACGCTGCGAGACGTGCTCGTGAGCCCCCTCTGGAATCCGCAGCAGTCATCCCTGCTGGCCAGAGGAATGGAAACTGGAGACGGCATTACATCTGCCCGGCTCACCGCGAAACACAGCACAGTCACCGCGCCAGGCCCCAATCTGCCACCCCGTCACACACACACACACACACACAAACCCAAGCCGCCTCCAGGTTGGGATCAAACAGCCCAGCTTTTAGAAGTTCTCACTTAGTCTGTAAAAGATTAACAAGTTATTGACTGCATGTTGACCCATGCCGGTCTCCTCCTCTCCTTAGTACTGTTATCTGATGGTTGGAGTGAGGGTGGCCTCCGGACTAAGTGAGTGTTGCTCGCTCCAGGCTTGAGTGGGCGGCTTTGATGTGAGATGTGCAACCCTGTGTGTATGTGTGTGTTCCACAGCTTTCATAAACACCTCCACAAGTGCAGCATGACAGAAGAGGAGGCCGTCCAATGGACTCACAAAGGACCACAAACACGCATGCACGCACGGCCGTGCTTTTACAACTAATGCGGGCAGCCGCAAGGACAAAATACTGTGATTGATGTGTTTATTTGTTCTTTTTTTTCGCGCATAAAGTTCGTGTCTGCGGTATTAGAGCCGCACCGATTCCCAGCGTCCGCCCTTTAAAGGTTTATCCACATGTTTATAATTTGAGATTTCCTCTTTTTCAAAGGTCTTAGACGAGTGTTGTTAATTTGAAAGGGATACTTTTGTTTCAGTTCTCCGGCTTTGCCAAGTTGGAGGCCTCCGCTTGTCGGGCTGCTGAGATCATCGGAGTTGGTCGGGGAGAATGGCTAAGACACTTTTGAAATAAAACATGGCTGTGAGGAGGTTTAGCAGATGTTTTGTGTTTAAAGACTTGTTAAGGGGAGAACAACAAAACGATGAATGCAAGTATGAAGAATCACTCTACAGCTTTTTGGTTTGGAATGTCGGTTTGTTTAGGGTTCCTTTTCGTGAGAAACAGCCAAATCAGCTTGAAAGGATAATCTGGGTTGTTGTTTTTTTTTTGCAGTTCATATGAATGCAACTTTCGTTTGATTATGTGTAATTTCAAAAGCTTTGAAATACAATTTGACAAACAATGAAACTTTGTTTATTTACATGCATTTTAAAATTGAATTTTAGGGTATTTTAAGATCTGTAGATCATTTGCTTTGTTCCAAAATGGGGACTTCAGTTGTTGCAGTGCTGTGCTTTCTTCACAGGCCACCAAAGTGTAATACAGTTAAAGCAGGAATCAAGCCTTTGTCGGGACGCTATTCTTGCAGTGCACCCGTTTTGGAGCAGAGCAATGGCATTTTAAGATGAAGAGCTCTGGTTTACTGCGATGACTAACGCACTCACCCACAGAATTAGACACTGCTGCTTTTTGAATACTGCATTTCCCATTATGAATTATAATACAGCTTGGTTCGCTGGTCCGTTGGGTCGGTTGATTTCTCACCACAATGAACCGCTTCAGAATTCGTTTTCAGTCGTGCTGAGACCAACTTGTTCAGGCTGTCCTGGATGATTATTTTAGTGCAGATCTGAGCACGAATGCAGTGTTCATATACAGTCAAGCCAAAATTTATTCAGACACCTTCAACATTTCTCACATTATTACAGTTTATTTGCTGTAGAAAATTGTAATAAAATATTAAACTGTCAGAACAAATTCATCTTGATAATGTCCGATAACTTTGATAGAAAGGTATGTAACAAAACATGATAATTTGATCAGTTTTACTGGTAGTCCACTGTATGAAGCATTTTTGGCTATGTCACAGCTTATTTTATTTTTTCTATCCTCACTTACATATTCAAATTAACTATAGTGTCCTGCACCCACTAGTAAAAGATCTCAAAAATTATATGTGGTCTGAATAATTTTTTGACTGTATGCCTATATGAACTGAACGAAAGAAAACCCGCAAGAACATGTTTGCTTCATAAGCTATTTTCAAAATTTAAAGTGGTTAGTCTATAATTTTATTGCAGTTCAAATCCAGAATGCGGTGTTTTTCTCCCATCACCTGCGTAAAAATCCCCAGCTGAATTACCTGTTGTTTTTTGACAAACACCAAGCTTGTGTGGTAATTTAATTGTCGTCCAAATCCACATCTCTGAGATTACAAGAACAAATTAGTGATTAAAAATTCACTGTTTAAGTCCTTTTTGACCACTGCCGAACACTGTAAAGTAACTGCTGCACTTCGCTGTAATTAAAAAAATTCTGGAATGCTGTAAATACTTTATATACAAGTGGGAGCTGTTAAGAACGAAAGAAGTAAGAGAAAAAAAGCATGCAAACATTTGAAAGTTTGAGTGGCAGCAAGGTACGCAAAAAAAAAATTAAATACGTATTCTATACAGTTATATAAATATAATATAAACAAAAGCAGCCATTCCATCATTTTGAGAGATAAAATGCAAGACAGAAAACTATTTCAGCTATCACGACTATTTTCCTACTTTTAAACAGGAGATTTAAATAATCAAATAATAAATCTGCTACTATAAAAATTGTATTTGAAGAGTTCAAATGCAAAAGCCTCTAAATCCATCTGACATCTTTCTTTAAAAAATGCATTTTTATCAGGCTCCGATGTATAGTAACTGGTATTTCTGATTGGGCTGAGGATGGGATTTTAGCGAGTTTGAAGTAAAAGTATTTGATGGACGTATAATATGTGGCGAGAGCATTCACTCAGTATCATTATCTCATTTTTGACTGAGATGGCTTTTAGCTGGTTTTGCATCTGAACTTTTCATTTATTCTTATTCTAAGCATTTTATTTACAGCAAACAGTCATGCAGGGTTTGTAGGACCGCAGAACTCGCTTCATTGTGAATAAATCGTCATCCAGATCCACTGAGGTGCCATGTAAATTTCTTTTTACGACATCCACATGAGAAACAATTACTGTCAGAATAGTGAAAACAATTTTTATTTTGGACGAACTGTCATTAGTCCTTTAAACATTTGTTAGGTGTTATGTCATCTAGATTGTGTGCGTTATTATTGTAGCTTGAATACGCAAAACCCCCATCATAAATTACTCTTTTGCCTTGAGGATGAGGTGTTATAAATAGGATGTGTCAAAAATTGCTTTAACATCTAAGGTTCCTGAAATTTTATGGCTGCTTACCAGCACCGAGAAGCTCACTTTTTAATTTAGCTTCCCACAGGCTAACCAACTGACGCCTCTTCGCGAGGCCCTGTATTTCAACAAGGCCGCAAAAGCCCCAACGCTCGGTTTCCATTCTCCACTGGCTTTTGGAGAACAGAGTGTACCATCAGCAAACTTGTGTCCCAACAAGCTGGCCAAGCCTCATCTGTCAAAGCCAGGGTGAGCGCGAGAGCGGCAGGGCGGCGGGGTGAGGGAGAGGAAGCTCCCAGATAAACATACCGCAGCGCCTAAACTCCTAATCACTCTGCGCTTCCGTTTGTAGCCTCTATAATTAGAAGGCACTCTCTTCCATGTATTCCCAGTTGACGCAAATGCTTCTTGTGGCTTGGCACCTCATTTGGGGCGTGGGTTAGTTTATGGCCAGGCCGTAACTTGGTTTAGTCTTCTGATACAGCATAAATAGCTAACCGCTGTCTAATTCACTGGCCGACTCTGTTTTTCTTTTTCGTAGGCGCAATCTGAGCGTGACCCTTCCTTCGCTGCCACAGCCCATCCCCCTTGCTTCCTGCCTTACCGCTCAATGAGATGGCAAAGCCACACCTAAAGCAGATGCTATTCCTAAGTGTGAAAACGAAAATAGCATGGGCAGAAATAGGACAGATGAGCTCATCTAGGACGGCCGCTATTCCATTGTCATGCGTGCGGGAGTTCGTCTGATCTTCCAACGTTATCCTCCTTTTTAGATTTGTCAGACCACCCAATAAACGCTCGCCACAAATTAAACCCCTCTGTGAACTCGGCATTAGACATTCAGCATTGGAAAATCACTAATTATTGTCATCTTAAATTACAGCAGTGAGATCGAGAGCCAGCGGCTAAATCCATCTTAATCGTAGCGTTGGAGAAACTTTCCAAAGCGGTAGTGACCAGACTTTCATGTGTGTGGAAAATAGCCTGTAGAGCTGTCACACTGTTTTTAGGAATAAGTTGTATGCGGGGTTGCGTTGCCATGAAGGTTCGCTTCGGGTTTTTTTCTTCTGGTGTGGTTTAGTAAGTGTGTTGTTTACAGTAAGAGCTTATACTTTCTGTAGTTTCACTAACTTCAAATAAAAGTGGGAAAATGAGAGGCCTTGTCATCAGAGGTTCCACTTGGGTTCTCCTGCGGTTATGTTTAAAACAGATCCATACTCTCTGGCCCGGACAGCCGAGGGAAGATCTTGGCCTGCAGTTAATTCTAGAACACAAATTGCAGTGGAACACGATTACCCTTTACAACCATGTAAACGTGTCTCATGAAATGCTCGGTACTTGACGGCAGCCAGGGTGCCATCATTTTTGACTTGTAGTGTGTTCTTCTCAGTTTAGGCCCAGAATTGGCACACTTAAAGTAAGTAAATGTTCAAATGAGATTTATATGTATTTAGAGTGGCCATTCCTGCCACTTTTAGTGATGGATGAACATGGAGCAATTGCTAGGCCACAATTTAGAAAGACTGAATTGATTTTCATCCCATCACTAGTCCCCAAATCCAAATGGTAAACCCCAACTAGGGTTGGGAAAAACCTAAAAACTTTATAATATAAACTCACAGATCTGACTTTTTTCCTCAGAATTGTGAGATATAACCTCGCAATTGCGAGTTATGAAGTCCAGTTCTGAGGAAAAAAAAAAGATTGATATGTTCACAGAATAGTGAGTTTATATCTGACAATTCTGACTTAATAATTCACAATTGCAAATTTATATCTCAGAATTCTGACTTCATAACTCATTAATTGTGTTTATATCATGCAATTCTGACTCTGTAACTCGCAAATGCAAGTATATATCATGCAATTGTGACTTACTTTCTCAGAATTGAGAGTTTATATCTCAGAATTCTGACTGTAACTCGCAATTGCGAGTTTATATTACGCAATAGTGACTTCATTTTTCAGAATTGCGAATTTATATCTCAATACTGACTTCATAACTATTAATTGCAAATTTATATCATGCAATTCTGACTTTATAATTCACAATTGTGAGTTTATATTATGCAATTACGTTTTTATTTTTCAGAATTGCGAGTTTATATCTTGAAATTCTGACTTTATAACTTGCAATTGTGAGTTTATATTACGCAATAGTGACTTTATTTTTCAGGAAAGCAAATTTATATCTCAATACTGACTTCATAACTATTATTTGAGAGTTTATGTCATGCAGTTGCAACTGTCAGATTTGTGAGTTTATATCACGCAGTTGTGACTTTATTTCTCAGAATTGCGAGTTTATGTGGGCACCAATAGTTTTGTGGGCAGTGCGCTGACATACAGCTGTTGTGCTACAGGCGTCCCGAGTTCGAATCCCGGCTCGAGGACCTTTCCCGACCCTACCCCCCTCTCTCTCTCCCCCACTTCGCTTCCTGTCACCGATGATCTGTCCTATCCTAATAAAAGCCAAAAAAGGCCAAAAATAAATCTTTAAAAAAAAAATTCGCAATTCTGACTACATAACTAGCAATTGTGAGTTTATATCATGCAATTCTGACTTTATAACACAATTGCAAGTTTATATTATGCAATTACATTTATATCTCCTTTATATCCTTTATATCTCGGATTTCTGACTTTATAACTCGCAATTGTGACTTTATTTTTCAGATTTGTGAGTTTATATTGTGCAATTCTGACTTTATAACTCAGAATTGTGAGATGTTACAATAACCTTTTTTTTTTTTTATTCGGTGGCAGAAACGGGCTTCCATAGATTTCTTTCCAAGCTGTTGAACTTCACAGACCTAATCTGCTGTGTTTTTGTAACTTATGTGTGTTTTTGACATAAACTTGTGTGTGAAAGAGAATGTAGTTTAGTACTCACATGTGTGTGACGATTTCTGAGTGTACAGTATATCAAAAGTTTAAACTGATATGGCTTAAACGCATGATTTCAGCGCAGACATGATAGTCAAAACTAAGCAGTTTTTGGCAGAGTATCTGAGGTACTAACTGTATTCTGAAAAAGGAGGCAGGGAACAGCAGCTCATTTGTATTTAAAGAGACGAAAACAGCATGTTTTTGGTTCCACTCAAAAAAGGCATTTTCAAAATGATATAAAAATTATTTGTGGGGTATTTTGAGCTGAAACTTCAGAGATGCATTCTGGGGACACCTGAGACATATTACATCTTGTAAAAAGGGGCATAATAGGTCTCCTTTAAGTATGTGCCTTTCATCATGCTTCTCCAAAAGTGTGTATTTTGTATGTTCTAATGTTATCGGTGTTATAATTACAGTTAAAGGGACAGTTCACCCAAAAATGAAAATGACCCCATAATTCACTCACCCTTCCAAACCTATTCTAGGTGTATATGACTCTCTTCTTTCAGAATAATGCAATCAGACTTATATTAAAAATGTCCTGGCTCTTCCAAGCTTTATAATGGCAGTGAATGGCTGTTGAGATTTTGAAGAACAGTAAAGTGCATCCATCTTTCATAAAAAGTACTCCAGGCCTTCTGAGGTGAATCTATGTGTTTTTGTAAGAAAAATGTCTATTTAAAACTTTATAAACCGTATACTAATCAGTCACATGTTCACAAGAAAGTGGCATTCCAGCCATATCGAAATCCTCTAAAATTTCTCTTTATGAATCCTCATTTTGGTCTTTCAAAAAACACCCATTCACTACCATTATAAAGCTTGGGAGAGCCAGGACAGTTGTATATTTGTCCGTAAGAAAAAAATTATATACATCTAGGATTGCTTGTGGGTGAGTAAATCATGAGGTTATTTTCATTTTTGGGTGAACTATCCCTTTAATCTCAGAAAACAGTGTGATATCACTTTTTTTAATCACAGCCCTCAATTCAATACTTCCCGTGTCACCAATACTGTGGGAAATCACGCTCTTTTCTGATCTACAGGTATGCTCCTGGTAACTGCGGACACCCTTGGCCATGACTTCCACGTTTTCCAAGTCTTGACTCACCCATGGGCGTCTTCCCAGAGTGCAGTTCATCACCTATACACACTTCACAGAGGAGAGACTGAGGCTAAGGTAAGAACACACATGTACACACACATTTACAGTACATAAAAGCCTTTTCAGCACTGTTCGTTAGCACGCGCATATGGTTCAAACTCATAAACTTGTATCCTCCAAATGGAAGATGTATCAACAACAAAAAGAAGCTGTCTTGCTTTCAAGTAATACATGGACAGTGTGGGATATTAATTCAAACTTCAAAGCTCCCCGTTCCATCCCTCGCTCACACGCACATGCCTATGTACACTAGGGCTATTTTCGGGGGAGTTATTGAGATGAAATATTGCCTTTCCGGACTCTTTTAATCATTAGCATAATCATTTAAAGTCTTTGTGGGCCACCCACAACTGTTTACGGTTGCCTGTGCTTGTATGGCTCTGGAAATGTGCAATTTGAACATGCTTTTCATCGGCGGTGAATCCCTGCATGTTATCTAAATACTGTCAAGAGACATAAGGCTTGGTACCACTGAGCTCCAGAACACGATTTTGCCGTCTAAGGCTTTTTTGTAGTATGTTGGACAAAAAGTCATCTGATTGAGCTTTAAAAATTATGAGTATAACTGTATTCTAAACTACTGTTCAAAATGATTTGTTTTAATGTGTAGTCAGTTCTTGGCTTCCTGTACTTCGATATTTAATTCCACATGTGTCTTTGTGGTAATCTGAAGACCTAGTTACTGTTCAACTGTCCAGCAGCTAAAGGTTAAGAGCATCAGGGCTTTTCCACAGTCACAGCACATGAACTTTTTTTTGTACCTGCAGAACTTTTGCCCCCGGTACAAAACGTTTAGTGGATTCACGTAAAATATTTGTGCTCTCAGCAGTTAGTCTTTGCTTTTTCTAAAACTTCCTCCCCTGTGGCTCCCATGTTCAGTTTTCAACACTCTGGAATCCAAAGACCTGAAACTATTAGTGTTGCCAATGTGTTTTCAATCACCAAGGCTGCAAAAAAAAGAGAAAAGTTGCTAAAAATACCTCAGACGGCTGGTGAGAGCTTAGATTGTGCTTCTGACCGGAGCTTTTACTCTTGCACCTTGGGGTCAAGCTTGGGGCTTGTAACACCTAAGATATCTTAGGCTATGAGGTCATGGACGAGAGGACATTCCCACTGGGACAATATGGTTGCGCTTGCGACTTTACACCACTCTCTCTTAAATCCCTGGAAATAGGCTGTTGGCAGCGCTGAATATAGGCTCTGTAATTTCCCATTTCATCCCAGCTTTATAAATTGCAAATGTAGAACAACTAATGGTGTTATTTGAAACAGAATTGTGCTTTGGAATTTATCCATCCAGTTGGACAGATGTTTGTTGCATTTTAGTTCCACTTTAGCATAGTAAAATATAGTGTACAGTTTACAACTAGAACGCACTTACTGCTTTATTGCGTGTTGCTTGGAGAAGTAACAATGATTTGATTTGATTTTTAGGATTCTAGCACCATGACTTGATGTCACGAGGTCGTGACTCCAACTATTTTTGGGATTATATGGAAAAATACTGTAAAGTCATGGTAGAATTGGCCTTTTTTCTATAATATTTGTACACTTTTACATATGTTCTTTATTTTATTTTATTTTATTTTATTTTATTTTATACCATGACTTGATGTAACTAGGTCATGGCTTCAACTGTTTTTTGGATTTTATGGAAAAATACTGTAAAGTCATGCTAGCATTTACTTTTTTATTTTATTTTATTTTATTATTCTCTTAGGCTTGAGCATTAGGTAATGTCACTAGGTCATGGCTCCAGCTATTTTTTGGATTTTATGAAAAAATACAAAAAATACATTTTGCTTTATTTTGTGTTTTATTATTTTACTTGATTTGAAGCACCAATTTTATTTATTTATTTATTATTTTTTTAAATTTAAAGCACCAAATTTTTATTTTATTTTATTGTATTATTATTTTTTAATTTTTACTTTATTTATATAATGACATTTTTTTTCAATTTAATTGATATTCTATTTTTAATTTTTATTAACTCTATATATATATATATATATATATATATATATATATATAATTATTCTGTTTTAATTTTCACTGTGCAATAGTTATTCTTGTTCATTCATTTTATTTTTACTGGTTAAATTAATTAGAATAAAAAGAGACATATTTGATCAAACATATTGATCATTCTTCTATCCATCCATTTTTTTTTAAAGTATGTTAGTATTTTAAACCAATAGAAGATGGTCAAATTCGCATGCTTTTTTTGTATTTCATTTAACGTTACTCAGGTTGAATAGTTGAAGCGGACATCTAAGGACATGATCTGATCATTACCGTCCGCCAAGCCTTGGTAATCTATCTGGGTGCTTTAAAGTTTAATTTACTTTTGTGATCTATTGGGTTATTGCACAAATCAGTTTGGGAAATAACTGCAGTGATTTAGTTTTCCTCTCTCCTAAATGCTGTTTCATCCATTTAGCCTTGCAGCTGTTCCACCACAATATCTCCTTCAGTTGGCAAATTGTAAGGTTTTATTTGCTTAAGTAGAACTAATATTTATTCCGAAAGGGCCTAGACCCTTACTTACTCAGCCAGTGTCATGTTTGGATATGCACACAAACCTGATCTCTGCTCTAGTTCATAGACTCACACTCTCACAGTCACACTGACACGTTCGATGTCTAAAAGCATGCCAGACATATTTCCCCCAATTTAAATCCTTCATTACATGACAAATATTAACACTGAAGTGGAATAAAAACTGTACGTTATTCGCCTGTGAGTGCCATGTAACTGTAGCACAGTCAAGTGTTATGTCTATAAGAAGGAATTGTCATTTTTCCACTTATTTATTAAGCCCATTAAAGTGTTTTTTCCTCCTTTTTTTATGTTTTCACAATTCACTTTGTCCCTTTACCCTTCAAGTGCACTCTGAGCTGGGTGGAAAAAGGCCAAATTGTAAGCTGAGTACTGGCCGTGGGTGAAGTTTAAGTTCTTTTCCTTCCTGCTCCTTATACTGAAGGTGTGATTACCTTACCTGGCACCTCCAGGCATGGCGTGTAAAACATTCTCATTTTCCCTCCTCTGTGAGCACAGGGCTGAGGTGGCCCGCAGCTCCGCTGAGATGAGAAAGGTGGTTAATCTGTCACCGGCTCATGCCAGGTTTGCTGCCTGGCCATGCGTTGGCTTTGATCTGGCATTGTAAACAGCACAAACTGCAGAAAGCAAGCACCCTCCAAGGCGCATTATCTTGAGCAGAACAAATAAAAGGAGTGATAATGCCTCGTGGGCGGACGCAGGCACCCGGCCTTATCTGGCTGGCTGATTGACTGTGCTTGTACTGACTCCCAGCCTGCTCCGGACTGACCTTAGTGTGCGAGAAGGTAAATAACCCACCAGGCTGAGTTGCCTGAAGCCATACACTGTTTTAGCTGTTCTGAGCAGAACATGACTGACCAAACGGCTCATTTGATTTGTGTCTGATTAACTGATTTAGAGATCTCAGTCCTTGTCTTTGGTCACCTAAATCTTGTTTTTACACCTCCAGGTTGAGCGTCATCATCCCTGAACAGGAAACGGTCATTGATCTTGATTCATTTGCTCATCTTTGGGTTGGCATTTTCAGCGTGAGACTGATCCGAGACAGATAGAGCAGAATGATCTAGAATCAGACAGATCTCCAGACAGCTGCATTCCAGTAGCTGATGGCTATCCATAAAAAGTGCTGTAAAAAAGCCATTAGCTGAACCTTGCTGATGGCAGAGTGCTGTATGGTAAAGCCATGTGTAAGATTTCTGGACCATGTACTGGGGAAGGTCTACCATCAAATCACAGAGCTTCTTGTGTTCAAAAACAGCTAGAAGATACGGTTTTGTAAAACTATGCGCATGATGTAAGATGCTGAAAAAAACATGTTGTGATTTGGCAAGGTTTCATAAGTGATTTTATGTCTGACCTCTGTAAAAAATGACAGTGAAATAAAAAAAAACTGTAAAAATGCTACAGTAAAAACCTGTTAAATGGTTAACGGTAAAAGACTAAATTTTACAGTAAATAACCGTAAATTGACATTCCCAGAATTTCCTGCGTTACAGTTTTTTAAAAAATTGATGTTTTTTTTTGTTGAAATAACTCTTTCTTCTTAGTTTTTTCTTAGCAGGTTTGTACATTAGGGTTGTATGTTACATCTAGGCCCAGTTTCAAAGACAGGGCTTAGACTAAACCAGGATTAAGCCATAGTTCATTAAGGACATTTAAGTAATTTTTATAAACGTGCTTAGAAAAAAACATTACTTGTGTGCATCTTGAGACAAAACAAAGGCACTGATATATTATAAGATCAGTCAGTGCAAGTTTTTTCAGATGAAACAGCTCAGACTTGCATTTTAGTCTAGGACTAGGCTTAAGCCTTGTCTGTCAAACCGGGGGCTAATATTGTTAAATTAATGTTTATTGCATTATTTTAGTTTCATGTGTGTTACCATGATGGTGTTTAGTGTTTGTGTGAATGACAATTATATCAGTTAATGAAATTACGGTATTTACTTGTAAATTTAACTGAAAACCATAAACTGTAAAACATTGCTACCATATTTTTTACAGTACAATTCTGGCAACCACAGCTGCCAGTTTTCTACTATAAATTTTACGGATTTTTTTGTTGTTTTTGTTGTTTTTTTTACAGTGTACAAAGCACATTAAATGTATGTAAAATGTCTGCCTTTAACCCTTTAACTGTCACTCCCTATTTTGAACATAGACGTGAAAATGCACTATCCAAAGTTACATTTTTATAATTTGTGAACGAAAAACTTTTTGTAATATGATTTTCATGTACAATTTCCATGGTAATGCAATGTCTGATGTTAAAATGGTTTCCAAAGGATGAATTTTGAGATTTTAAGTCTTCAAGTGATAATTTCTTATGATTCCTAAAGCGTGATAGGAAAAAAGGCAATGAAGAAAGTCTCCTCTGTTATGATGTAGTTTTTTGAGGTGCACTCTTGACATAAATTAATCTATTACTTTTCCTGCATAATTTGTAGCACACAAAGGTGGTCATATATCTATTTAGGAGCCTTAGACCTTTCCAGCAATATATAGTTTGTCATGATTAGATTAGGATTTATTTGTAATATGGTGAAGTAAACGTAGTCGTCCTGTACATGGGACGGTTACAGTTAAAGGTTTAAGGTTTCAAATATGTTTTGGGAGAATAAAGTGTCAGACTTTGGTTGAAATAATGTTACATTGTCATTCAGTGTAACACAATTTATATTTACAGATTCAAACAACATGCTTGTTCTGACTTGTACATATTAAAATATATAAAAGAATAAGGGACAATATTAAATTTTATTGTGTTTTAAATGAATAAAAAAATCTTACTGACAAATGGGAAAAACCTAGAATACTGGCAAATAAAAAAAAAATGTAGAATTACAACTAATTAGTATTTGGGGTTAAAGTATATTGTCTTTTGATATGTCAAAATGATTTTTGTTGTAAATATGCCTGACAAGATTGTTGTACTGAATTACATTTTAGTGGGTGTCTTCTGTAAATTAGGGAAAAATTTATATTTATTTTATGCTCTAAAAAACAGAAAACTTTTATTTTTTATTTTTTTGAAAAACAACAATTATTTCAAATCTGTATTACACTTATTGTTTTTATGCTTAAACCCTTTTTTGCCTTTCACCCATATACAGGCCAAACATTTAAAAATAGCGTAGACTGAACATAAGAGTGTTGCAGTTTCATGGTTTGTCTGTTTTAAGATATTTAGAAATACAAAAGCAAGGTAAAGATATTCAGGTTTTTCATGCTGATAACCAAGATCTGGTTTTCAGTTCTGAATCCTCTTCATCCCAGTGCCTAGGCATGATTACCAACACCTCTTTCGCAACACATTTTTGAGAGATTTTATCTGTTTATCTTCACCAGAAACTCTTTATGAAAACATAATCTTTCTTATGACTAACACTAGCGAAAATTCCAACAGAAGTCAGGTTGCATTCCTTAATGTTGGCTTGAAGTGAAAATTCATCACGCTGTCCGTTTTCTAAATGCACGTTGTCGATCATATTGTGAATGATTAATGGGTGCATGTTTCATTTTTATTTAACAGCTTTCAGATCTGCTTTCATCCAATCAATAACCAATGGAGAGAACCAGTCCCCACAATGTTTTTTTAATATATTTTTTATTTTCAATTACTTGTTTAAAGGATTAGTTCACATCTAGAACAAAAATGTACAGATCAGTTACTCACCCCTCATCTAATATGTTTAAGTCTTTCTTTTTTCAGTCGTAAAGAAGTTATGTTTTTTGAGAAAAAAAAGGAGGATTTTTTTCCATTGAACTTCCAAAACGTAGTTTAAATGCAGCTTTAAATGGCTCTAAATGATCCCAGCCAAGGAAGAAGGGTCTTATCTAATGAAATTATTGGTTATTTTCTTAAAAAAAACAACAACATTTATATACCTTTTAACCACAAATGCTTGTCTTGTCTAGCTCTGCGATGCGCATGCGTACTCTGTGTATTCCGGTTCAAGACAGAAAAACTCCCATCTCTTTTTCTCCTAAAACTTCAAAATTGTCCTAAATCGCTGCAGAAGTACCAACCCAGTGTTTACAAAGTAAATGTGCAAAAACGATCAAACAACCATCAGAAAAAGTGGAGTTTTTCAACATACCCTAACTGTCTTGAACCAAAGTGCATTCGAATTGTAGAGCTAGACAAGGCGAGAATTTGTGGTTAAAAACTGTATATATTTTAAACATTTTTTTGAAAATAACCGATTGTATTGCTAGATAAGTCCCTTCTTCCTCGGCTGGGTTCATTTAGAGCTTTTTGAAGCTGCATTTAAACTGCATTTTGGAAGTTCAAACTCGTGGCCAACATAGAAGTCCACTATATGGAGAGAAATCCTGAAATGTTTTGTGAAATTTTTCTTCACGACTGGAGAAAGAAAGGCATGAACATCTTGGATGACAAGGGGTAAATCACCTGTAAATTTTTGTTCTGAATATGAACTAATCCTTTAACTTAAATGTATGTCCTAATACATAAGAAGATGCATAAGAAATAACAGATACCTACTTTGTGACTTTAAGACAAATATTGTTCATACTGTTCACTTAAGATCTTACACTCAAAAAACATCCTCTTATATAGATTTCATACATATTTCATGATTGTACATTTTTGAATCTGAACCAACTCAAATCTAAAAAGGTTTTGACCTTCGTCTTTGTCTTCTCTTACTCTTGCTCTAGGTGCAGGACATCTGCTTTAGCCACGACTGTCGCTGGGTGGTGATCAGTACTCTTCGTGGCACCTCTCATGTCTTTCCCATCAACCCGTACGGTGGACCACCATGCGCACGTACGCACATGTCTCCGCGTGTGGTCAATCGCATGAGCCGTTTCCAGAAGAGTGCTGGACTGGAGGAGATCGAGCAAGAGCTGAGCAGCAAACAGGGCGGACGATGTAGCCCCATTCCTGGCCTCTCTAGTAGCCCATCTGGATCACCACTACATGGTTAGCAAATCCTTTTTTTGATCAATTTGTAATTACTCTGGACTTTTTTGTTTGTTTGTTTTTTTGGTAACATGCTGAATTAAATATAAATTATAATATTTAAAGGCATAGTTCCCCCAAAAATGAAAATTGTGTTATTAATTACTCACCCTCTTGTTGTTCCAAACCCATAAGACCTTCGTTTATCTTCAGAGCACAAATTAAGATATTTTTGATGAAATCCTAAAGGTTTCTGACCCTGCATAGACGGCACCACAACTGATGTGCTCAAGGCCCAGAAAGGTAGTAACGACATTGATTTGACATTAGTGGTTCAACTACAATATTCTGAAGCTACGATGATACGTTTTGTAATCAAAGAAAAAAAAAAAAAAACTATTTCTTTAGTGTCAGTGTTTGTCCATGGGAGTACCACAACACATTCTGATGTAGAATATCCATTTCTCTTAGTTCATCGCCTGTATATTCCGGTTCAAATAAGTAAAGCTAGGCAAAAAATTGCGAAATCTTCAGACATGTTACAATGTTGTTTTATGTACAGTATGCGTCTTCCTCTGCTTGTAAACCTGCTTCTCCCAGGTTCTATGTCAGAACGCCGGCACTGTCGTGAACATGTGAACATGAAATTGTTGAATGAAGTCAATATTTTTGTTTTCTTTGTGCACAAAAAGTACTCTCGTAGCTTTATAACATTACGGTTGAACCACTGATGTCAAATGGACTATTTTACTGATGTCCTTACTACCTTTCTGGGCCTTGAATGTGGGAGCGTTGCTGTCAATGCAGGGTCAGAAATTTTTGGATTTCATCAGATATTTTAATTTGTGTTCCAAAGATGAATGAAGGTCTTACAGGTTTGGTCTAACGTCATGAGGGAGAGAAATTATTGACACAATTTAAATTTTTGGGTGAACTAATCCTTTAATACATCGAATTCACATTTCTTGTTCACCATCTTGAATTTATTTTCAGTGAGCTCATAGACATCTTACTAGAATTTAAAATGGAGCAAGTAGATCATGGCCATTCAGGGGTTAATCGGGTCACCCTAGCAGACCTTGTGTTTGAGCCTGTTGACCTCTGTCACAACACTGTGATGTTTGTCAAACACTGTCTCTGGCTGCAAACACACTTTCGCTGACCATGTCTGGCCATTACGTACATACACACCCACCTGCCTGCACACACACTTCTCATCTCTGTACTGATTGCCACAGGAGCTGGCACGCCTGTCAGTGTTGTTTGCCCATCAGCACTCCCCACTCCATAAAGCAGAGGTCTTGATTAATCAATACCCCCCTGCTCAGCGAAAGCACCCCGCTGATACGCACACAGGGAGACTCCAGTCAGCAGGTGTTTGCAGAGCTTCGCTTACTCTGTCACCCCAAGTCATATATCAAATGACATCATATAGACACTTCGAAAAATAGTTTACTAAATTAAGTAGAGTAAATGTAAACAATGTTTATTTATACAATTTAGAAGCTTCAAAATAATGCGTCAAAATAATTAGTTTGGCTACCGTGTTGCGTCTTTCTATGGAAGCCCGTTTCCACAACTGAATAAAAAATAAAAAGGGTAACTGAGATTTTTTTTTTTATCTCACAATTCTTTTTTTTGTGATACAAAATAGCAATTCTAGACTTATTTCTTAGAATTGTGAGATATAAAGAATTGAGATATAACCTTTTTTTCTCAGAAGTGCGTAATGTAAACTAGCAATTGCGAGTTATAAAGTCAGAATTACGAGACAATCTCGCAATTCTAAGATGTAAACTCGCAATTATGACCTTTTTTCTCATGATTGCAAGTTTATATCTCACAATTCTAACTTTTTTCATGCAATTCTCACTTTTTTTCTCAGAATTATGAGATATAAATTTACAATTTTGTGTATCAGTCTTCCCCCCCTTCAAAATAAGACTTTAAATAGACATTGTGAGTTTATATCTCCTAATTCTGAGGAAAAAAAAAGTGAAAATTGTGTGAAAAAGTCTTAAGAATTCTAAGAATTAAACTTTTATGAGAAAAAAGTAAATTCTGACTTTATTTCTTGGAATTCTGAGAAAAAATATCTGAATTGTGAGTTCATATCTTGCAATTCAGACTTTCTGACTCGCAATTGCGAGTTTATCATGCAATTCTGACTTTATATCTTGCAATTCTGACTTTCTAACTCACAATTGCGAGATCATGTCACACAATTCTGGTTTTATATCTCACAATTCTGAATATAACTCTCAACTTTGAAATTATATCATGTAATTCTGACTTTATCTCGCAATTCTGACTTTGTAACTAACAATTCAGAGAAAAATGTCAAAATTGTGACTATATCTTGCAATTCTGACTTTATAACTCGCAATTGCGAGATCATGTCACATAATTCTCATTTTATATCTCTCAATTCTGACTATAACTCTCAACTTTGAAATTATATCATGTAATTCTGACTTTATCTCGCAATTCTGACTTTGTCACACACAACTTGCAATAACCATTTTTTTTTATTTAGTGGTGGAAACAGGCTTCCATATCTTGCTGATTTTTAGTATCACCACATTAGTTAAAGCTAAAATTAAAATTATATGGCCTATATAAATGCAATTTAATATAATTGTATATTTATGTAATTCAATTTTGTATTATTTTAGAAGTAACTTTTATCCAAATCTGAATAAATCAAAATCTAAGCATTAAACTATTTAACTCTTTAAATCTATTTGACTGCTGCGTTGCGTTTTGTTGATTTACAGCATCTAATGTTGTAAGTGCATAACACATTTTTAAAGTTAAAATGTACATTTTGTTACCTACAAATTCATATATTTTGTTATATATATATATATATATATATATATATATATACTTTTCTATTACATTCAGCTTTTCTTTTTCTTTTTTGAATGATCATAAAATTAATTTGAGTGACTTTTGACTGTCTCAAAGAAAATAGAAATATCTTTTTTTTTTTTCTTATTGAGTCAAGCAAAGCTGTGACATCACAGGGCCGGAATGTTTGGCGTCCTGTGTAGGGATGGTTACCAGCAGCCGTGAAAGTGGGCCTCAGAAGCCCTGTCGTAAATCAGACTCCCTTTTCAAAGCCGGGCATTAGAAGCACCTGTCAACAATTAGTCCTATCAGCTTCAGCCCGATGAGACACTTTGACAACAGGGTTCTGAGGTGACATTTTTTTGTACTGGGAACAGGATGGGGGGAATCTAAGAAACAGAAGTCTGAGGCAGCTCGTATGCCTTAGAGGCAAACCTTGGACTGTCCGGATTTTATAACCTCAAGGATCATTCCATAATTCCTTAAGCCAAAAGATGGGAGGATAGCAGGATGTGGCTTTTGAATTAAGATGAAACGGTGTGGGGGAGAAAGGGAGACAAAGTGGTCTGCACTTTTCCGTGGTCCCTCAGGGCCTCTCCTATGGGCTCATACTTGGAGCTGGAATGCTCGAGCCACTCACATATGCTGCCGGAGATGTTTGCTTTATTTGCAAACCAGTCATTCACATTTTCTTTCTTGTTCTCTTACGTTTTTTTATTTTTTATTTATTATATATCAATGTATTACAAATAGCTCATCTTCACACTTTTAACATGACCTTTGCTAACATATTACACATTTGTTTAATAAACTGAATTGCAGTGAAATTATTTCTTACTCATTTTTATTAAATTTTAATTTCATAGATTCACAATAGCCTGTATTTATTTGATCAAAAACAGCAATACTTTGGAATATTATTAACATTTTTGGAAACAACCGTTTCTTCTAAATATTACTGTTTTACTGTACTTTTGAATAAAAACTGTGAATTTTTTCAAATAAATACACCCTTGGTGAACATGAGACTTTTGTTTTTACTCAAATGTTATAATATAAAAGTTTTTGAACGGTAAGATTTTGAATTTTTTTTTTTTAAGAAGAATCTTCTAGCCTACATTTATTTGACCCTAAGTACAGCTAAAACAGTAAAAATGTTAAATATTTTTACTATTTAAAATAACTATTCTGTTTTAACATTTGTTTTAAATGTAATGTATTCCTGTGATGTTAAAGCTGAATTTTCAGCATCATTACTCCAGTCTTCAGTGTCACATGATCCTTCATAAATCAATCTAATATGGTGATTTGGAGCTCAAGAAACATTATCGTTATTATTAATGTTGAAAACAGTTGTGCTGTTTAAGATTTATTTGTAACGCACAATTCAGTGTATTTTTTTTTCTTTGGTGAATAGAAAGTTCAAAAGAACAGGATTTATTTAAAATAGTCACTTTTTATTTAATGCATCTTTGCTGAATAAATTTAGCTTAAAAATGACGTAATGCTAAACAATGTAATGACGACAGGATTCTACAAATCTATAATTTCTGCATTTTCCTTCTCTAGGAAACTGCATTTTACGTTGTTTTTGTGGTTGTCACACTTTTAAATCCTTTTCCGCCGTGATTAGTTATCGGACACAAAAAGAGAAAAGGCTATCAGCGTCACTTTCCGTTTGCTTTTCCGTCGGTTTTGTTCATTTTTGGGTCCTTGAGCGTGAACGGAGGCGGCAGAAATAAATGATTGATAAGAAAAGCTGCCGTGCAGTAGCCACAACAGTAGACTGGCAATTGTCTCCTGTGACAACTCATTGATTTAGGGAAGGAACTAGAGAAGTACACATCCTTCAGAGCTGGCACTCTGTAAAAATAGAAACCACAATCGGGCTTTCTTCTCTCTGTTTAATTGTGGAGTTTTTTCAATCTATTTTAGGCGCCACATCCCCCTCGCCTTAGGTTCATGGCATTGTTAGATAATTCAACAAGTCCTCCTTTGTTCGGTCCTGCTAACAGATAGTTAATTCATTTGCTTAGGTGCTGATTTCTGCTAAGTTGTTTTGTCCGTCTGCCTTTTTTCTACTTAAATGCCAAAGGAAAATGCTTTTTGAAGCATAACTGTTGTTGTATGGTTTCCATTCGCGCGAGTGTTTGGGGCACATGTGGCTTTGGTAGCCATGCTGTGCAGCGGTTAAGCTCTGTGTCGGCCATGCGCGAGGATGTGAGGAGTGCGATGGAAAGAGCCGTCTGGACTGCGGCGGTCACATCAGCTTGGCGCTTACAGGAAATTCAGTGTCGGTTTGACAAAACTTGGTGGTCTCTCTCTTTACGTATGTTCATTGACTATTTTGAAAGGAAAAACAAGGTGCAACAGGAAGCTGTTAATTCGCTGTTATTGAGTTGGGGATAACGGGATACTTCCTTTGAGCCATTTAATGTCAGCATACGGTTTGTTTGGGTTTCAGGCTTGTTTTATCAGTAACTACGCCTGTTTACACCATTCATCATCTTAAAGCAAAAACAGCCAGACATGGATGCTTTTGCTGAACTGATGACACAATGTTGTTTGGAGCAAACTGTTTCAAAAAGCTCAACGCTGTGGTTATTAATATGACATGTATTCAACTCTTTTCACTCATATTTTGTAAGTTCCAAAGTTGATTTTTCTTTTCTTCAGCAAGGATGCATTAAATTGATAAAACGTGAAAGTGAAGACATTTTAAAATGTTAAAAAGAAAATTTCAAATAAATGCTGTTCTTTTGAACTTTCTATTCGTTGAGGAATCGTAGGAAAATATATATCACTGTTTCTACAAAAATATTAAGCAAATTGGAGATATAAGAATGATTTCTGAAGAATCTTGTGACACTGAAGAGTGGAGGAATGATGCTGAAAATTCACCTTTGCCATCACAAGAATAAATTACATTTTCAAATGTATTAACATAGTTACTTTAAACTGCAATATTATTTCCACAATATTATGGTTTTACTTTACTTTTTGAATAAATACAGTGTGAATTTTTCAAATAAAAGTACCATAGGTGAAAAAATGTAAATTACAGACCTTAACAGTGTAATTTCCTTTTTTCGAAACATTTTTTCACTCAAATATTATAATATACACTACCAGTCAAAAGTTTTTGAACAGTAGGATTTTTTATGTTTTTTAGTCTCTTCTGCTCACCAAGCCTGCCTTCATTTGATCCAAAGTACTGAAAAAAAGTAAAATTTTGAAATATTTTTACTGTTTAAAATAACTGCTTTCTATTTGAAAATATTTTAAAATGTTATTTATTCCTGTGATTTCAAAGCTGATTTTTAGCATCATTAATACAGTCACATGATCTTTCAGAAATCATTCTAATATTCTGATTTGCTGTTCAAAAACATTTATTATTATTATTATTATTATTATTGTGTTGAAAACATTTTTTAAGGTTTCTTTGATTTAATAGAAAGTTCAGAAGAACAGCATTTATCTGAAATAGAAATCTTTTGTAACATTGTAAATGTCTTAATGATCACTTCATCAATGTATCAATATATCAATTTATCAATTTCAAGCTTCCTTGCTAAATAAAAGTATTAATTTCTACAATTTCTTTCCCAAAAACAAAAAAAGATACTCCAAGCTTTTGAATAATATGGTTTTTTATAGCACTTTATTTCATATCTTTGGATCTTTCAATTCATCAAAGAATCTTGAACAAAAAATCAGCAAAAAATCATTCTTGAACAGCAAATCAGCATATTAGGATGATTTCTAAAGGATTATGTGACATTGAAGACTGGAATAATGATGCTAAAAATTCAGCTTTGAAATCACAGCAATAAATTACATTTTAAAATATATTCAAATAGAAAACAGTTATTTTAAATAACAAAAAAATTTCAAAATTGTACTGTACTTTGGATCAAATAAATGCAGGCTTGGTGAGCAGAAGAAACACAAATCGTACTGTTCAAAAACTTTTGACTGGTTGTGTAATTTACAGTGAAAGAGAGTTTTCCACTGGTTGTATTTTTGTGTATATTATCTAATCCAGATTCAAATCTGCGTTTGAAATATGGAACTAAACATTCATCGTTTTCCATTTAATGTTTGTTGTTGGGCTGTGCTGCCTTTTGAGCAGATTCTAAGTTTTCCTTTCGTGTCGAGTGTGGCGGCGAAGCGTGTGTCACACTCACTGAGTCCTGTGCTGAATCATTTACAACCATCAGATCTCTTCTGTTTACTCTCTCTCTCTCTCTCTCTCTCCCCGTGTGTGTGTGTGTGTGTGTGTGTGTGTGTGCCTGTGTCTGTGTGTCTGTCGGACATGCAGCCAGATGAGCCGATCTGATCTGTACGGGCAGGGCCAGCAAACACTCTCTGTAATCACAAACTGCCTCCTCCCTTGTTTGTGGCACACACACACTTTTAAATTCCATCACAACCTTCACAGCGGCTCTCCGGCTCTCAAAGATAAAGCTCAGCTCCTCCGCTCGCAAAACAACAGACGTGCAATCAGCCCAGGCATCAAAGTGCCGCTCTTGTTTTAACATACCACAACTCTGCATCATGTACGCTCTCATTCAGACTCCCTATCCTGAAGATTTATTACTCTGCTTGCAATGTCTCGTCCTGTTGCAGAGCAAAGTACCAGCCTAGGCCTCTGTGTGGCGCTGTGTTCTTAGCTTTTTGTTGACAGCCAGTTGCAAATGAAGGACCTTATTTCACTCCATTGGCAGAGAGGAGGAAAAAACTTAGGCCTGAATCATGCCACTACTTTTTGTGTCTTGATATGAATCTAATCCAGCAAAAGGGCTGAAGTTACTCTGTAATTTGTCCTGAATTTTTTGAATGGCCCCCTCTTAAAAGCAAACAGAAATGCTTCCTCTCCGACTTATGCCTTGAAGATAAATGATTTGTTATGGGCTTTTATTGGTCATCTTTGACCAGATTTTTCACATTTATTCATTTATTTAATTATTTATTTAGTTAGTTAAAAGAAAATTATTTAATTTTACATTTGTGAATATCAGTTTATTTATTTTTTTTTAAATCTCATTTTAAAAAATTATATTTTATATATCTTTTTTTGTAGTAAACTAGTTTTTTCTTGCCATTTTAAACAGTTGTACATTATAAAGTCATACATATTTTTTGTTTGATTAATTTTACTGGACATTTTTGTCATTTTAATGCTTAATTTTGATCTAACAAGAAAATCTTTTTCTTTTTTGTTAGTTTCTTCCTGCAGCATTGTCTTTCCCCTGGCACGACGATTCTAAACATCTCATTGAGACTCTGTTGTTGTTTGGCCTGGGTGGCCTGGTGTGTTTTGTTTTTTTTTCGTCCTGCTCTCATGCGAAAACTTTTTGAGTGGGCTGGTGTGTCTTTATCAGGCAGAGTGAGCCATGATGATGTGCTGCCCTTTCCCACTGTGAGGAAATGTGATTTTGACACTTCTCATGACCTGAGACCCTGCACTGTCCCATAGTGAAATTTTCTCTGTACCATGATGCAATGCTGCGATGCAGCATTCCTCCTCTTGCTGTCAGATGTGATTGTTTGAAATATTAATTTAGACCTAATATTTCTCTAAATTGTATATATTTTATCCCATTACAATGTGCTTTAAAAGCTTTGGTGGTTGAGTACTTTACATTGGACTACTTTTTTTCTTTTTTTTTTTTTTTAAGTGTAACTTAGACCCAAACCACAAATTGCACTGAGGAAATGAAAACACTGATATGTTTCTGTTTGCACAGTATAATTTTATGGTAAGCAAATAAATGGATTATATTGCCTATTTTGTGGCTGAAGCAGCTGTTGGATATCCATGTTTTTGCCATATTGTCAAATCAAGACTAGTAATGATGGAATGTCTGGTTTTTAATTTCTTATTGTAGATTCTTTGTTATTATTTAACGCAGACTCCTTTCAGGGTTCTACCAGTTGGTTTGTAATTTTGGTTGTAATTATGAACTTTGGCAGTTCTGCAGAGTTGATGTTGTGGTTGGATACTAGATATTTTAATTACATTAATGAGTTTGAAAATAGTGCTTGGTTTAGGCAGGGTAAGATTACCATTTTATTTTGCGTTTGGAAATGCAATAGAAGTTTTGATTATTGACATTTGTAGGCTAGAACAATTTAAAAAAATATTTATTAAAGGAAACATCATTTGTCAGTGCTGTTTAACACGTCCATGGCACAGGCAGAAGAAACAGGAAATTCTCCTACGTTTCCTTTTCATTCAGCTGCTGCAGCACTGGAATTGTGGTGTTTTTTTTTGTTTGTTTTTTTTGTGGCCCTTATGTAATTTGATTTATATTACACAGTATTTAATTTATACACTACCAGTCAAAAGTTTTTGAACAGTAAGATTTTTAATGTTTTTTTTAAAGACGTCTCTTCTGCTCACCAAGCCTGCATTTATTTGATTCAAAATACAGCAAAAAACTGTAATATTGTGAAATATTTTTATTATTTAAAATAACTGCTTTCTATTTAAATTAATTTTAAAATGCAATTTATTCCTGTGATCAAAGCTGAATTTTCAGCATCATTACTCTAGTCTTTGTGTCACATGATCCTTCAGAAATCATTCTATTATGCTGATTTGCTGTTCAAGAAACATTTTTTTATTATTATCAATGTTAACAGTTTTCTGAAATAAAAAGCTTTTGTAACATTATGCACCGTACCACTCAAAATGTATTTTTTGAAGGGAAAGAAATTCTAGAAATACATACTTTTATTTTGCAGGGATGCTTTAAATTGATCAAAAGTGATAATATAGACACTTATGATGTTACAAAAGATTTCTATTTCAGATAAATGCTGTTCTTCTGAACTTTTTATTCATCAAAGAAACCTGAAAAAAATCTACTCTGCTGTTTTCAACATAATAATAATAATAAATGTTTTTTGAGCAGTAAATCAGAATATTAAGATGATTTCTGAAGGGTCATGTGACTGGAGTAATAATGCTATTGAGCATCAAATTCAGCTTTGAAATCACAGGAAAAAAAATACATTTTAAAATCGATTCACATAGAAAACAGTTATTTTAAATAGTAAAAATGTTTAAAAATGTCACTGTTTTTGCTGTACTTTGGACCAAATAAATGCAGGCTTTGGTGAGCAGAAAAGACTTATGTTATGAAAAAATGTTAAAAAACATAAATCTTACTGTCCAAAAATGTTGGTATAGTGTATATAAATTTTAAATGTTAAAAGATTATACTAATTATTTAATTAACATTTTTGTTTTATTAATTTTGCGTAGATGTATCAACATTTTCAAGACTGAGCAGCACTAAATCTAATCTAAAAAAAAATTAACCATTATAAACCCATATTCGTCAGTCGCTAATTTAAATATTGGTGGTGACGTGTGTCCTTCAGTGTCTACAGCTGTTACGACGCTATCAGCCAGCGACTTGATGGACGTCCTGGTGCTTTGAATTGAACTTATTCACTAAAACATTTCTTTCTTCCCCCCTCTGACAGACCAGCATAGGGTTTCATTTAGACATGTCTGAAATGACACTGCAGCGTTCATGACTGGGAGGAGAGAATACGGTTCCCACTTACCCATAAGTAAATTGACATGATCAGATTACGTGCTCCTGATCAGAGCCACATGCCGAGGTGCATTGATTGAGTCTGCGGATGCCTTCCTGTTCATCTTCTCATGCACCGTTTGCAAAGTCTGCTCGTCTGAGGTGAAACATCCTCACACACACACACAAACAAACTCGCTCACATATGGTTTCAGTAAGGCTGTTATCTGAGCCACAGAAGAGTGTAGATTCCCACTGTCACCAAGGTGCTCCTCTGATGAGCTGTAAATGCTGACATGTTGTAAACTATTGGATCTGATTTCAGACAGCCTCATAGCGAGACGTTCGGATGTAGTTTGGTTAATAAATTACATGCTTGAATGCTTTCGCATTTTCTTGGATAAATACGTGTGTTGCTATTATACAGCAGTGAATAATTTCGGTCATGATGTAATGGCTTGTAATCATACGGCAACGTCCTATTTTATAATGCAGTTTGAAGTCTTACGGTGAAAATGCTCGTGTGGCACGACGTCTGGTAATAGCAGGAAGTTTCATATAATGTTTCTGCTCATTAAAGCGGATGCCGTACAACCCAAAAACTTTGCAAGAGAAAAAAACTCCGCTGTCACTTTAAAAGCACTCTCATTCACTGGCGGTTGGGGAAAAGACTGGCAGTTGGCCATTTTCACATAGGCTGGCTTGACCCCGCTGCAAGCCTGAAAATAGCAGCGAGCAGATACTGTAAAAGCAGAGACAACCAGAAATGGCTTTTCCACCGATGTCTGATTTCTTCTGAAAACAGTAAATCTTGTGAAGTTTATTTTCTTTGCAGCATCTGTGTTTTATAATGGTTCTTTTAATTTGTTTTCACTTTGTCCACCGGGATTGCTTTTATCCGGCACTTTCTGGCCTCTCCTTTTACTTACTTTCCTTTTTTTTCTCCCCCCTTTCCTCTTGTAGTACTCCTCCTTTGAAAGTGTGTATTTTAATAATGATAGCTCTGGGAATTGGCACAGGCAGACTTGACATGACAGCGCCTTCCCCTGAGTGCGGCGGTACCGCCATTGTTCCTTTTCCTCTCCACTCATCCCTCTTTTTTTTTTTTTTTTTTTTTTTTTACCCTCCTCCTCCCCTCCCGTCCTAATCCCTACCTCCTGTGAACTACGCTCTTACAGGAGCACGTCTGGGAAACCTGGACGAGCGCGAAAGACATGAATGGGTGAAACAGAATATATCAAAGTATTCCCAAACCGGGAGAGTGCAACTATTTTCTGGGAATTCAAGTCTTCCGCAGATGCTCCTAAAGCTTGGTGATTTCTCAACGGATGACACTTTGGAACGTCCTGCGATATTCTGTCCCCGGGAACGTTACTCGCTTTGGCGGTGGTTGAGGTTGCGTTTTTTTATTCACTTCGGTGGTGATGGGATGATGTTTGCGTACCAGTGTTGTTTTTTGCAGGTTTATGTGTGCAAATGAAGCAAATAACGAATGGAAAGCGTCAGCTTAGATGGATCGCTTGTGTTCATTGCTTTATCAGATGCAAATAGAACAGCTTGGGGGAGAAAAACAAGATATCAGTGACAGGGCGACCAGGTCTGTGCCATTAGAAGAAAATGCAAATGGAGCGGAGTGAGCTCCAACAGAAGGGTCAGGTGACAGAGGGTGACCCGGCCGGCCTCTTGGAGTTAGGCCTGCGACGGCTGTGGATTTGCATTGATGGATCTTCTTTCCATTGGCTTGTCATGTATCACTGCGCAGGCCATCACACATGAGTCATTAATCAAATGACGGCTCCATAAGCAGATCGTTTTGACTGGCCAGGCGCCTTGCCTCGCTCGGACGTGCCATTCTTGAGGGTTTCGGCCAAGCCTGCCACACTCGGGTTGACGTCATGCGGCGACTGAGTTTCACATCATCCCGTGCGAGGCGTCTGCTTCTGGAGGGCTTAAGCTCTGCCGCCGTGACGGTGTTTGCGTGCGTGTCCGCGGGCGAGTCGGGTTTTGATTTAGTGGGGGTTAAAAAGTGCGCCGAGGCTGAGTGTGTCCTTCTTGGAAAGATGCTAAATTCATTAAGATTTTTCTTCCTCTACTCCTCGTCTTTGTCCATCAGAAGCACCATTATGGGTTTTCAGGCTGCTTCCTGTTCAAATTCCTTTTCTTTTCTGCTGCTCTTGCACACAAAAGGTGGCTGCGCTTGGGGTGTAGTGGTTTTGAAATGTGAAGGGCCCTTGAGATCCGGGCCCTGTGTGGAATGGCGCAGGGGTTTGTGTAATGTCCCCAGCCAAAGCAGGCCTTTATCGAGGGCCATGAGGCCTAAATGGCCTCTCTTTGGTTAAGCACAAAGACAGCGTTTCTGGGTATTAGACAGACACAGAGAGGCTGGCTAATGATCTAAAACCCCTCCAACACTGTGGCACGACCGCTCTCAGTGCTTTTGCCCTCAAATAATCATTGTTTTGTGTCTCAGGTATTTCTCCGACCCCCTGAATACCCTCTTCCTGGCCATATTACAATGGAAGCAAGGAAAATGTTCGCTGAGATTATTGGGCTGGTCTGAAATATTGTACGTTGAAAGGGAAAAATAATGGAGTTAAAAAAACAAAAAGCACCACTTCAACTTTGCGTGGAATATTAGTGTAGCGTACATCTGCACTGTTGTTTTTGCTTTTTAAAAAAGTGCAGGAAGCAAGGATCAAATTGATGCCTATAGTAGTTGAAGTTGAAATAAAAAGCAACACATAAAAACAAATGAAAAGTGGATAATTAAAGGGAGAGCTGTGGAAACCTTGAATCTGTTGTTTGTTTCCCTGAGAGGATATGCTGTATTATGAATTAATTATGTGTGTTTTAGCATGACTGGAATGCTGACCACAGCATTATTTTTTATACTACATATCAGTAAAGACTTAACAGGCTGTTTATTTAATGTTTTTGAAAAATGTTGCTTATGCTCACCAAGGCTGCATTTGTTTTTGTTTTGTTTTTTGTTATAAATGTAGGAAATATAATTGTGAAATATTATAACATGTGTGACCCTGTGCCACAAAACCATAAGAGTCCGTTTTTTGAAACTGAGATATATACATCATAAATAAAGCACAAATAAGCTTTCCATTGGTGTATGGTTTGTTGGGATATGATAATATTTGGTTTCAACTATTTGAAAATGGAAAAAAAAAAAACTAAATACTGAGAAAATCGCTTTTAAAGTTCAAAAGTCCAAATGAAGTGTTCTTAGCTATGCATATTACTAATCAAAAATTCTGTTTTGATATATTTACAGTAGAAAATGTACAAAATATCTTCACTGAACATGGTCTTTACTTAATATCCTAATGATTTTTGCCATAAAAGAAAAATGGAAAATTTTGACCCATTACATGTATTGTTGGCTTTTGCTACAAATATACCTGTGCTACTTATGACTGCTTTTGTGGTCCAGGGTCACAAATTTTAAAATATAATTTATTCATATGATGGCAAAGCTGAATTTTCAGCAGCCATTACTCCAGTGTTACATGGTCCTTCTGAAATCATTCTTGTATGCTGATTTTAAATGATTATTATCCATGTTAAAAAATAATTTTATTTAATGGAAAGTTTAAAACAACAGGTTTTATATGAAATGTTTAAATGTTTAAACTGAATGCATCTTTGCTAAATAAAAGTATTTAAGGGGATAGTTCACCCAAAAATCATTCTGGAACGGCACATCATTTACTCACCCTCATGCTGTTCCAAACCTGTATATGTTTCTTTCTTATGTTGAGCACAAAAGAAGATATTTTGAAGAGCCAGACATTTGTTGGTCCCTACTGACTTTAAATGTAGGGAAAGAAATACTGTGGAAGCCAATGAGAACCGTCAACTGTTTGATTACCAGCATTCTTCAAAATATTTTCTTTTATGTTCAACATACAAGAGAAACTCATACAGGTTTGAAACAACATAAGGGTTCATTTAACTTAAAATGTGATCTATCAATTTTTTATTCTGAATACAAAACTTTTTCTTAATTGTTTCCCTTTTCTTTCACAGCCAAAATCACCAGTCAAGAATCCTATAACAACTTTACCAACAACAACATGGGTAACCCACGCCTGTCTCCATTACCCAGTTTGACGGTTGTGCTTCCACTGGCTCAGATCAAGCAGCCGATGACCTTGGGCACCATCACCAAGCGCACTGGGTGGGTTTCTTCACACTGTTTAGCACTTAAACACATTGGTATGAGCATTTTAATGTTATATCATGATACAAATCATGATTTATTAATATTGATTTTAGATTAACAGTTGAATTTCAGCAGAAGTGCAATACAAATCATCAACTCTCACGAATTATTTGACCTACTGATAGTCTTTTGGTCATTTTGCCATTTGCTGTGTTGTCACTTCAAACCAAGAAAAGGTCTCAATGAAACTTCCCTTGTCATAAAACATCTGTCATCTGTTCAATTGCTGCAGACCAGGCGAGACCATGAATGCACCAGCCATTGCGGGCAATAGTATTTCTCATTTGCGAGAACTGTGTCGTGATTTGAAACATGACATGAGTTTGCATGAACTCTTGGCTCGTGCTAAAGCACTTAAGTGTCATCAAACCGTCATTTGCCAGATGATTGCCTGAATTTACACAAACATGCAAACCTGCGTTCTCCCGCATATGAATCTTTGCTGTACTCGGTCGTTAGTTCCCAAGCCAGATGTATTACAATCACTGGACGTAGCATGCGGTCACCCTCCATGTAACATGAAGACGCCAGGTAAAGACTGGTTGCCATATCAGTGACTGCAGTGTGCATTTACATACTGACTAAACATAATTATGACTTATTCCAATTGTTTATTTTTATTTAAATGCAAAGTTTGAATGGGAAATTCGCTAACGAAACAGTGGCACGTCGGGTCAACTTTAAATAGGCAGATTTAAACAAGGCCCTTCAGCTCATTGTCATGCAGAACACTTTGCGTTGAGGTTGTTTTAAGGGCTCTCGCTCATCTAGTTTTGATTTGAAGAGTTGTCAAGGGTGCATCAGTTTGAAGCTTGAATAATTCAGCATAGCGTTTGGTTTAGTTTCTGGCTTTGGAGACCTTATATGCTCTCAGTGCCTGTTTAAAGAAGACATGCTGAGTCCAAAGCTGTACACTGTGACAGAGTAGACGTTGTTGTCCTCAAGTCCGGTCCCATCCCTTATCTTTTTTTCTCCTTAGCTGAGGCTAGCATATGTGGCGGCAGACAAGAGACGTCCTATGTTGTGCTGAACTGTGTTGTGTGTCTATGTATATGTCAGTCAGTCAGCTGTTTCCCCGCACCCACCTGTCTCTGCTCATATTCTCTTTGCCCATCAGCATGCCTAAAAAACTCTACCCTCAGATGTTCACCACTCAGAGCTGTGGCTGGGGAATGGCAGAGGACCCGTAAGACTTTCGTTCATCTTCGGAACACAAATTAAGATGTTTTTGATAAAATCGGAAAGGTTTCTGACCCTGCATAGACAGCAACGCAACTGATGCATCTAAGCCACAAAATTAGTGAGGACATCGGTAAAAAAAGTCTATGTGACATCAGTGGTTCAACTGTAATGTCATGTCAGTTGCACCGCTGTCTATTAAGGGTCAGAAAGCACTTTGATTTGATAAAATATATCTCGATTTTTGTTCCAAAGATTAATGAATGTCTTACAGGTTTGGAGCGACACGTGGGTAAACAATTAATGACAGAATTTTCATTTTTGGGGATCCTTTTAATGCTTTATACAGGATTTTAAACAGATTTTAACTGGTAAATTGTCTTTTTGAACTATTCATGAAACTAATTGACTCTTAAGAGTAAATTGGGAATCAGGCTGCACTGTTTTTGATTATTTAAGTAGTAAATGTATATTGGTAAAATTATTATTTTTATTTATTTTTATTATTTGTATCATTTTTTTTATATGAAATGTTATTGTTTTATTCTCTGTTTTAGTAAATTTATGCATTTTTGTCCTAAAAATTTGTCTTATTGTTAAATAAAAATATATATATATATTTTTTTTACATTTTAGTTTTAGTCATTTTAGTTCTGTCATGTAAGTTTAGCATGGTAATGTTCATTAGTGTTTGGTCTTGGTGGATTAAATCTGCTACGCTGCTGAGGCAAAGCAAGTACCGAAACTTGCTATTGACAGACATGCTGCTATAAGCATGTAAGAAATACTGCTGCTGCACATATAACATATATAAAATAACCCCCGTGTTAGCATAAATGAATTTACCATAAAGGTGGAGCTGGGGAAGGTGAAGGGTTTCTGAGGTGCACTACAACTGCTACAGCAAGCACTAGCCAAGTATGTAAATGTTGAGCAGCAAGCTTATTGGCTGCTGATTTGAAAATAAACCAATCTGCTGCGACATGTGAATGATAATGCAGTTATTTCCGATTGAGTTAAGCCTGTAAGCCTGCGCCATCTAGAATTTCATGACAGAACTTTGTATTACTTCAACTGCAGCTTATTTTATTTTAATTATTTGGCTTGGCAACAAATTCAGTTGTTGTTTTTTTTTTTTATTTGATGTGTATAATTATGGATTTTGTTGTTAAATAACAACACCGTTCCTAAATCAAAGAACTGAGTGCTTTCAGAGTGCAAAATGCCACGGTTGTGTACTTCTGTGTTCTTCTAGATACTTGAGTAGAGCATTTTGTGTTTGCCTTGATGATTTTTTGTTTTTTAAAGTTGCAGTGCTAATCATGTTTGATTATTTTTTTTTTCTTTTTTCTCCAGTCTGTAAACAAGTGGACTGGTATAGAAAAAGAATTGAGCATTTATAGAGTTGTGAGATAAAAGCTTGCGTTTCTGTGAAGTTCAGAATTGCATCATATTAACTCTAATTAATAATAAACTCACAATTATGGCTTTTTACCTTTGGATTGTGAGTTTATATCTTGCCATTGTGACTTTAATATAACACACAATTTTAAGTCATCAAGTCAGAATTGTTAGATATATACTTTTTTTTCTCCTCAAAATTGTACTTTATAACTCGGAATTGCCAGTTTATATCTCACAATTTTTGAGAGAAAAAAAGTCAGAATTGTGAAATATAAACTTGTAACTGTGAGGGAAAAAGTCAGAATTGCAATTCTGAGAAAAAATGTCAGAATTACGACTTTTTTGGTCTATAATTGCAAGATATAAACTCGTAATTGCGTGGAAAAATGATACGAGATACAAACTGGCAATTCTGACTTTATAACTTGCAATTTTGAGTTTATGTCGCAATTTGGACTTTATTTCTCAGAAAATTATTTTTGCTAAAAATTCTTTGACTTAAGAAGTGTCTGGTCCTCTCGGGTGAGACAGCAATGTGAGTGTTGCACTGTTAATGTACTGTGCCGTTCCAAGAGCTTTGTCACTGTGTGACCTTCTTTTTCTTCGAACCACTTCAGCTGTTCTCCTGATTTCAGCTGTCAAATCAGCCAGCGCAATGAGTTCTGATATCAGCCCTGATGACTTCATCTCCCCTTTTCTGTGTGTCTGCTAAGTGATGAGTAACCTTTCTTCTGAGTAACCTCCTTTTGTTCTTTAATTCCTTCTCCAAAGTCACTTCATCAGCCAGCTTAGTACCATTTTTAGACCATGTTTACTTGAAAATTGATATTGTTAGACTGTAGTGATGCTGCTAAAAGAACGTAAACCTAACCAATGCAAGTGGTGTTTTGGTTATGACTGAATGAGCACTGTTTTGGTGTCCTTAAAATAGCATTATAGTTTGGGCTTTGAAGAAGCATATTTTAAGGAAAACATATGAGATATTCTTCAATGCAGTGGTGTGTGGTGGACTTCAGAAATGAGGTGGCAGAGCCCCTTGGGGTTGTTTTAGCCACATGCAAATTCCTGTTTCAGTTTACACAGTTTTACCATTTATCTTATGCAACCAATACTACAATGTTTTTGAAGGTTTACATTAATGTAGAATTTATTAAAACCTAATTACCTTTTTAAATATTTTTTACATGCACATTTTGAGGCTTAAGGAGGCACTGGTGTTGTTTTCATTGGAACGTGTAGAGTGCACAGATAACACATGCAATAACAAACACTGTCATGTAGGGGTGGGCGATATACGGGTAGACATGATTAACCAGTAGAGTTTGTCAACCGGTAGAGTTTTTCTTAGCAGTTACACACTCACGTGATGTTGCTGTGCTACGTGGTCCCATAATCTTATTGTTTGCACAGTTTTAAGCATTGGAGTTTAAAAACAAGTGATTTTAAGCCTTGAAATGCAATCTGCAGCGATTAGTTCGGTTATTTGATTATATGATCTGTTGTGGCAAAATCGCATGGCTCTTTTGATGCAGATTATTCTGTAAATGTGTTTCTATCATAATTTAATGTGCATATCTTCTTATCAACTCAATTGAGTGTATACAGTGGCATGCGAAAGTTTGGGAACACCTTTCAGAATCTGTGAAAATGTGAATAATTTTAACAAATTATAAGAGATCATACAAAATGCATGTTATTTTTTTATTTAGTACTGTCCTGGGTACAATATTTTACATAAAAGATGTTTACATAGTCCACAAGACAAAAAAATTGCTGAAATTATTAAAATAACCCCTTTCAAAAGTTTGGGAACCCTTGGTTCTTTACACAGTTTGTGGTTGCTTAGAAGATCTATGACTGTTTTTTGTTTTGCTTTGTGATGATGGTTGCTCCATGAGTCCCTTGTTTGTTCTGAACAGTTGAAACTGGGAACTGTACTTCAGAAAAATACATTTTCCAGCATCTTTTGCATATTTTAACCCTTTCCAACAGTGACTGTATGGTTTTGAGATCCATCTTTTCACACTGAGGACAACCCATGGACTCAAACGCAACTGTTAAATAAGGTTCAAACCTTCACTGATGCTCCAGAAGGAAATACGATGCAGTAAGTGCTGGGGGGTGAAAACTTTTGAACAGGATAAAGATGTCCAAATTTTTATTTTGTTGAAATATTTTTTTTTTCCATTTACTACTGCCTATCGGAAACAACAGCAGATAAGCACCATTTACCTTGATCTTCAAATTCCAAAAGTTTTCACCCCCCTCGACTCTTAATGTATTGCGTTTCCTTCTGGAGCATCAGTGAATGTGGTGGACGGAAACATAGCTGTATCCTCATTTGTTGCCGTTTTCTCAAAATGCCTCTTTTTTTTGCCTTTAGTGGCTGAAAAGCTGTTTCATCATAATTACACTAAACACTCTTTCTCATGCCTCTTTCTAGATCTGTAGATCTCAACATTTTAAGAAAAAAAATAAATAAAATAAACTAAACTAAACACAAAAATCTACTGACCAACGAAATTAAACAAACACTGGGTTTAATCACACACCACACCACTAACTGATGGTGTTCTTTCTTATCTAACAGATTGTGAATGTGTGTGTTGCTGGATGGCTGTGGTAGGCTCAGTGTAATATGTGAATTGAGCTGCTTTTGGGGCATTGTCTCATAGTGCCGTAATGACCGTACGAATAGCTTAAAAGAGCTTGGGTGCTACCCAGACATTTTAATGCCTTTGAATGTGCAGCATTAGGCTCACGGAAAGCAGAGAGATAAACGTGTGAAAGATTATTCTCCTGAAGTGGGGTTGTTGCCCTCGACGCCCGCTGGCTTCCATCATGTGACTTTTTGCTTCCTGTTAACAGGCATTTTTTTCCTGTAAACATTTCTCAGGAATAAAGACCCTCATAGCACTCTACGGATTTGAATGAAATCTGCTTTTTAGGTTATTGTTATGGTTTGTGGTCAGATCTGATCTTATTAGAAGTGCATGAGCGTGTCATGTGATAGATAGTCCGGTGTTGTCCTACTTATTTCAATGCAAATGTGTCCTTTTTATAGACATTTTATATCTCACAATCACACTAACACTAAACCGATCATCAGTGCTGCTAAACAAACCCAGGTTTAACATGTTTCCGTCTCCATGGGAACGCATTCATTTAGCAGTGGCGTCCATCCATTTTCACAGCTGGATATTTGTTGAGTCCATTCAGCTGAAGTGTCTCACTCGAGGGTTGTACTGTGCCACTTGAGACGCAACTAAGCAACCTGCCGGTTTGATTGTTTAGCTCTGGCCGTGAGTTTTGTAAGCCCTGTGTGTGAATATGATTCATTCATTATTCAGGATGTCAAACACAATAGCAATTAGAAGTTAAACTCAGCCTGACCATCACTCATCTCTCTCGCCACGATTTGTTTGATCCGGGAAAAAACTTGCCAGTGAGAGATTCGGCGTCTGCGTAAAACTGTAAGGTTTTGTTTCACAGACAGTGATTCACCCCTACTGAATAGTAAACTCATCCAAAGGGCCGCAGAGTGTACGACTTCTTCTGCCAGAGTTGGATTTCATGTCCTTTTTATTGCTTTTGGGAAACACTATTGGCTGTAAAATGTTTACGGTCATCCATTGCTCTGGCTGTAGATCAGGGATCCACTTCTCCTCACTAACCCTTCAGCATAAAAACAGCATCTTCCACAGCATCTTACTTCAATTAAACCACTATTGAACTTGTATTGAACTGTCAGACTGGAAGAAACTGACCTCATGTCTCCCATATCCCTCCTAAATGCCACCAATGGAGTTTGCTTTAGACGTTTGATGAGAATTGAGTTATCTTCTAGTACTAAAAATATGTTAAAACCCACAATTTGTATGGCTTTTTGACTTCTGTATCATTAAACGGTAAACTGTTTGCCCAGTCAAATCAATAACAATGCTTTTCCATCTATCTCTGTGTATCTGTCCCTTCATGAAGACCCTACCTCTTTGGGGCTGGATGTTTTTCCATTAAAACTCCATGGTGAGTTTTTCCAATTCACTCCCAGCATGCTTTGTCCTCGCTTCAGCAAAACGACCGCGTTCATTCCATCTTTCATTCGTTTCCAAGAGTTTTTTTTTTTCTTCCCGTCTTTAGTTTATTCTAGCACGCTGTGGGGAGAACCGAAGGATGTGCTTTTTATTGTTCCTTTTTTGTTCTGTTTCTGTATGTGGATTTGCTGTTTGGCTTTTGTGTATTTTTTGTAATTGCAAACCTAATTTGTTTTAATTGACAATGTTGCCTGTTGAAAAGTACTGCACAGAAAGGCCACTGTGAGAGGAACGTTAGTGAGTTACAATATTTTGTTGTTCATAAGCATGTCTTAAGACATCAGCTTGGCATTTAAGTTAGTCAGTGTCAGTGAATTCATGGGAGAGAGAGAAAAGGGTTTTTGTTTGAGAGTTCATCGCAAAATATTGTGTTTTGCTACGTTAGAAAACATCAGAGCTCTGTTTGTCAGTCCATCCTGCGGGTTTAAACGAACCTTCCCTTCAAAGTGATCGTTACTTTCCTGCTTCGTTTTTTCCCAAACAGACGACAGAGGTTGTTTATTCAAAAATGCTTTTGTGTTCACATTCATATTGTTGTCGTTATGATTTTATTGACTGGTGACATTTGGAATAAGGGTGAAAAAATGATTGGTGCACCGCGCACCGCTCTGGCCGATGGTTGAGTCAGATGTGTGCAATGCGGTTGCAGTCATTCATCTTTTTCACCCTTTAATTTGATGTGACAATTTTATTTGGACAATGTATAATCATTGGCTTGAGTGTATATGGAGAAAAACAGAGATTTTTATTAAAAAGTTGCTTCACTACCAAAAGGGGGGTGATTATTATTGAAGCAATGCTTAATTTGACTGCAAATATTAAAGGTAAGAACTAAAGCGGGGAAATCTTTGTATATATACAGCTTCAAAGATTAAATCTAAGTGAAATGGACTTCCCTGCATCCCTCACCCCCTCCCAAATATGAATCACATGTGCTGCTGTCCTTCTTCTGGCTTGGGTTTCGGCTTTTGTTGTGGTATCCTCACATACGTTTTAATTAGATCTTTTTCCTCCACTGCTGTACTGTGATCTCAGAGGACGTATGTGTTTCAAAGCCTTATCATTAACGTGATAAATCTTAATATTCCCCATAGCTTCCTCTTGACTGGGCTAGGCACATTAAAGCGGGACACAACTGGAGCTCCGCATTTCATCGGAAACGTATGATTGATTTAGATGTTGTATTAAATGTTAATTAGTTTTTCTATTTAGAGAAGTGAACAGTGTGCTTAATATTCCATAGAAGTATTAAGGGAATCATCAAGTGTTCCAAAACAAAACACACCCACGTAGGAAAAAGATGGAAAAGTGCAGCTCAAATACAAATGGCGGAACGTAAGATGTTATTATAAACAGCTCAGGAGACGTATGAGTTCAAGTAAATTTATATTTAATGAAACAAGTAGCTCACTTCCAGAACAAAAATTTACATCTTGTCATCCAAGATGTTCATGTCTTTCTTTCTTCAGTCATAAAGAAATTGTTTTTTGAAAGCATTTCTCTCCATGTAATAGACTTCTATAGTGCCCCTGCATTTGACCTTCAAAGGTCTCCAAACAATCCCAGCTGAGGAAGAAGGGTCTTCTCTAGCAAAACAATGTTATTTTATTAAAAAAATGTGCAATTTATATATTTTTTAACCTCAAACGTTCGTCTGTGTAAACTCATTAGGGTATGTCGGAGAACTCCCATCTTATTTTCTCTACATCGCTGCAGAAGTACCGACCCAGTGTTTACAAAGTGAACATGCAAAGGAGGTCAAACGCCCTTTACAAAAAAGGTAAAACAGCGTTGTAGGATGATTTTGAAATTGGAGGAGAAAACGAGATGGGAGTTTTGAACATACCCTAACTGTCAAGAACCAGAATACAGTTCACGCATAGCTAGATAAGACGAGCGTTTGAGGTTAAAAAATATATAAATTGTATTTTTTTTTTTTCTAGAAAATAACTAATTGTTTCACTAGATAAGACCCTTCTTCCTCGGCTAGGATTGTTTAGAGCCCTTTGAAGCTGCATTTATCATGCTTTTTGGAAATTCAAACTCGGGGGCACAATAGAAGTCCATTAAATGGAGAGAAATGTTTTCCTCACAAAACATAATTTCTTTACGACTGAAGAAAGAAAGACACGAACATCTTGGAAGACAAAGTGGTGAGCACATTATCTGTAATTTTTTTGTTCTGGAAGTGAACTACTCCTTTAAATCAATACTAGACAGTCAGTATGCTTTTTGAGATTCCTGTTAATTTTCTGCATTTTTCAAATAGTTATTCATTAGATGTATTGCAAAGTTTTCAGGTGTTTTGGATTATACAGTATGCTAAAAATCATTTTCTGCATGGAAAAAAAATCATGTATTTTTACTTCCTGAACTGACTGTTATGCTCTGTTTTTAATAAAACTGAGAGATCCAGTGTAGATTTTGATTGATGTAGCTCATGAAAAATGAAATAATTTTCCCCTGCTTTTATTTCTGAAAGCATCCTCTACTCAGAACGAAGAGGTACAACCATCTCAAACCTCAAAACCTGGCGGCTTGTAAATACCGTAGACAGCTGCGCTCACACCTGGGGAATGCATATTTTCCGTCGTCTCTCTAAGGAAAAGCAAAATCATGCCGAATCAGGCACCTTCCTCAACGATATCCCAATGAGCTGGAACGCTGGAAATGGAGGGGAAAAGTTTCTGTTTCTCTTTTAGCGTTTGATGCCGGCCTCCCAAATGGCTACCGCAGTGCGTGTGGACCGTGGCCGCTTGCCCGAGCCGTGTCCGAGGAAAAGCTGCTGCGAGATAATAAATGTGACGTTGAGAGAAACGTCTGCGTTCTGCACGACCCTTTCGTGAGCGCTGTTACACAGGCCCCGCTGGCTGATGTACGCCGACCATATGGTCAGCTTGTCACGGCAAGTCCCCTGATAAGTTCAAATGAGATCCGTGCTCCTTCTTGTCGTTTAAAGCCCGCCACTGCATTTGTTTGAAAACAAATGGGGGGCCGCCTTCCCCTCTGATGGCGCCTCGTCTGTGGCCGGGACTGTAATGTGGCCGGGCTTTGATGGTGGACATCACAGATTGAATTATGCCCTTGAGGAAAAGCTATTAGCTCACGTCAAGAGTCCTCATATGTTAAATTAAAAGTGGAAATGACATGCAAGGAGTCTTTTCAGTGAATTAGTTAGGGAGCAAGAGAGAGAGAGGAAAAACACTCTCGAAGCAGCAGGGGAAATGCCAATAGGGGGAAGACGAAATTGGCTTCTGTTTAGTAACGTCTGTCTTCCCTTCTCCTCCATCTCACTAAATATGTTTATGTTTCATAATTTATTGATTTTCGGATACATTTTTGTGTAAGCCGCTCCCCATGCCAATATTTATTTAGAATAATCCGTTCGCTCAAATGGCCCGCTGAATCACTGCAGCTTGAGTCATCCTAGCCACTTTAAGTGAGACCCAGAGGAAAAGAGTGATTTCAAATACAGACAAACCAACTCCAGCGGTCGCTTCAAGGAAATTCAGATGCAATGCAAGTGTAAAGTGCACTCAAATAAGAACATGTTGACCAAATCATTTGCTGACCAAAGCCTCTTCAAAGAGCTCTGGAGATGAGCTCTCAAAGTTATGCCCAGCTTTTAACTCCGACTGGCTCTTTGCAGTGTCTCATCATCATCATCATCGCTGGCGTGACACTATATACCTTTTACAGAGTATTTCCAGTTTTATTATGCAAAGCACTTATAAATGGATATAATTTCCTCTCAGCTTTGCGGCGGACAGTGTCAGCCTGTGATTTCAGAGGAATAAATGTTTAGTCACACTGAGCCGGGTTTGGTTTTGTTATTAAGAACATCTGTGCGCTCCTTTACAGTTTTCCTTCAAGAATGTACATCAGCTCTTCCAAACCTGAAAAGGCCAACTCTTCACCTGCATCCCAGACTGGAAAACTGCTAAGCTCATTCTCTTTCCTCGCTGCCTTGAACTCGGCGGTGGGGCAGGAAGGATTTAAATGCTTTTTTGAGCTGCGCTCAGTGTTTTTCTCTACGGTCAGTGATGGTCAGGGCAAAGGAAGCGGCGTTTCTAAAGATTTGAGGTTATCGTAACGTCTGCTGTCTTTTCTCCCCATTATCCCACTTGGGATTCCTGGTTTTATTACAGGGAGAAAAGGAAACCATGGCGGCTGAGCGTGTTTGTTTAGTAGCGTGTCCCCTGTTCTACACTGACAGACAGCGAGACGTTCGTGGCTGCTCCGGCCAAGCCGATATACTGACAAACCGCTCGTATCTCCCCATCAGCAGCTCGTACCGCACAGATATTTAGTTATTCGCTTCACCTCCGTCCAACACCAATAAACAGATGCCAATATCTCGCCCTGCTTTTCTTTACTTTGTCTTTTTTTGTCTTTAGTCCTTCCCGACCAGCAATCCTCGCCTGGTGTCGGCTAAACAAAGATGTCAACATCACTCCTCATCCTGAGAGTAATTTACGACTTGATGACAGTTTTAAGGGAAGTGACAGAGTGAGAGTGCAGCTCAGCAACAGGTCACTCAACACCTATTAGTGTAATGCAAGGCTGGAAGAGACCCGGTTCAAACACTGGACAATTCATCCACATTAACTCTCAGGCCAGACTCCATGGTCTACAACAATTTCATTACAATCGGCAGTTTTGTTTTGCAGTTATCTTCTCTTTTAGTGCGTAATGACTAGGGCTTTCAATCGATTACACATGGGAATTAAATTAATTACATGATACGCTGATAAATGTATCAAATTCATAGCAATTAATCATGTATATCAGGGGTTTGCAAACTAAACGGCGGCGTCTTGGGTCTATGGAACATTTCTGGAATTAAATATTAACTTTGAATAGTATTATACAACTAAACTAAATTGAATTGAAGATGTTCTTCAGGTTCATACATTAACATTACAGATATTTTTTTTTTCTGAACAATATAGTAGTCATTTGAATTGGCTTATGCACAATAGAAAAATATAAAAAAAATTTACATTACCGTTCAGAAGAATTGGATTGATTTTTAGTTTTGAAGAGTGAAGATTTTTAGTCTCTTAGGCCACGTACACACTGCAGCTAAATTCGGTTGTCAGTTCACCTTTTACTCCTTAATCGCCTTCTGTACACACATAATTCACTAAAATACCGCATTCGACAACTGTATTAAGTCCCAAAAAATACAGGTAGTGACAACCGCATTTACAGAAATTCTATGCAGTGTGTACGGAACCAAACTGAAAAACGTAATTAATGACATATCTAAACGCGCATCTGTACGTGAGATGCAAGAAAATAACGGTGAAAGAAGTCTTATCCTTAGCTAGTTGCGTTCACAAGCCCTGTAGTGAAGTGTCAGTGTTGCCAGATCTTCACAGAAAAAAAAAACAACAAACAAGGACTAGTGCAAAAAACAGTAAAACACCCAAATGCTTTGTTTTATAGCACCAAAAATATTAATATATCTGAATAAATATATAATATAATAAAATATATATATCTCATATTCGCCACAGACAACTTTATCAACTCCATAAAGTGCCTAGCTTTATTAGCTAAGACCAAATAACATGTCTAAAAGCGCTTAGGACATGGCAACACTGCAAGACAGCGCTCTCTAAAGCAGCCTCCCGAGCATAAACAACACAGCACGTTTATCAGTGGTAGTTTAGTTAAATTTGCGGGACAAAAAGAGTCTTTAGCCAAAAATGGCAGATACTAAACGGCTAAATTCTTATTCACTCCATCAAGACGGCAAAATGTTGCTATGGTTATAAATACGGGAGTGGGTGTTCCGTACACACATGGAATGATAATTTACAGGACTCACTCCCGCATTTAAATGCGGTTGTCACTTCTGAAACTTGCAGTGTGTAAATGCTCTTATGCTCACCAAGGCTGCATTTATTTGTTCCAAAATAGTAAACTCTAAGTTTGTGAAACATCACCACTCAGAATATTTTTTCTGTTTAAAACATTTTTAATACTGAAAAGATGCAACAAAGTATTGCTTCAGAAATCAGTATGTTGTTTATTTATCTTACACATTGAGTACTCTATATTTAGGATGCCAAGTCATGTATTTAATCCTTTTTTTGCTCTTCATTTAATAATTTTTCAATGCACAAATCTGTTCTGTGTGAACGGCACATTTTGTGGCATAAGTGTGGTTTGAGATGCATTGCTTATAGTAACAACCGAGGATTCACTCACTGCAGATGAGCAGCAAAAATCTTGTTGAATTGTTCTGATGTTAAGTTTTTATTTTGTAGAATTACATATAGGTCAGTAACATATATACGGTAAAATAAAAATTTATTCAGACACCTTCAACATTTCTCACATTGTCACAGTTTATTTGCTATAGTTTAGAAAATGGTAATGAAATATTCAGCCTGTGTTCAGCAAAATGGTCAGGTCAAAGTGTCTGAATAATTTTTGGTCCCAATTTTTATACATTTTACTGGTAGTCCACTGTATGAAGAATTGTTGGGTATAATTTGTCACCGTTTACTTTATTTTGCTATCCCCACTTACATAAATGTCCTGCACCCACTAAAAAATATCAAATCTTAATTCAAATTTGGTGTCTGAATAATTTTTGGTTTGACTACATATATATTTTGGCTCCCATTCTCATCCATTTGTGTGTTTTTGAGTGTGTATTTCTGCATGGCTGATGGTATATGAAGTGTGGTTCTGTGTGAAACAGCCAATACTCAGTTTTTTTTATGGAGTCTGTTGTATGTTTGAGATACTGAGGGCAGGTTTTTACAGTGCAGGAGTCTCACAATGACACCACATGGCTTCTGTTCTAGGATGAATTCCACATGCGAGTCCTTATCTCTCAGCTCATGACCCTTTTTCTCCTTGGCTTTTTCAAAATCTTCCTGACGTAAAGAATAATTCAATAGGCCCTAATAATTTTTCTCAAATGCCAAGACTAAAGTGAAGCCTTCCAAGGCAGTCTAAAAGCTTCCATTTGAAGCAGCTTTATAAGCAAATGACAGCCATTATGTGGTATCTGTACAGACTCCTGGAGTGTATATGTATATGTTGAGCTTTAACAACATCATTACATCCACTGAACAGAAATATAAAAGATTGGCTAGCGGTTTTCTGGTTTTGACAACTGTGGTAAAATTGTGCTTGCTGAATAAAACTTAAAGTGGTTGTTTTGCCCAATACAAATGAAGTGAAATTAGATTCCTGTATATATAAACATATTGTAAACATCGTCTTTCAGATTACACTTAAACGTCTTAAAAACACGGAAAGTTGGAGTGAAATAAGCCAAGAAACGTGTTTTTTTTTTTTCCTTGCATGAATTATGAATGTGTGATGTATTATGTTTATTGTTTACAAGCCCAGTATTTTGTTTGTGGTTGTGCCATTTTTGTTCGAAACTCTTGAGCAATTTCATTCATATGCAGGAAATTTTGTCATTATTCTTTACATCCCAACTATGTTTCTCTTTTTGTCAGTAATGTGGCTTTAATTTTCCTGTTTTAATCTGGATGCCAATCACCAGAAGCAGACTCTTCTTTTTCTTTCTTTCTTTCTTTCTTTCTTTCTTTCTGTCTCTCTGTCTCTCTCTCTCTCTCTCTCTCTCTCTCTCTATATATATATATATATATATATATATATATTCTCTATATTCTTATTCTTATTTGCTTTTTTTTTTAGTAAATCCAAGCCACCTCCCCAGATCTCTCCCAGTAAGTCCAGCGGTGGGGAGTTCTGCGTAGCTGCAGTCTTCGCCTCCTCCCGCTCTTGGTTTATCACCAACCCCAACATGAAGAGAGAGAAAGGTCTGACATAACTTACAACCATATACATAAACATATATGTGACCCTGGACCACAAAACCAGTCTTAAGTAGCATGGGTATATTTGTAGCAATAGCCAAAAACACATTGTATGGGTCAGAATTATGCCAAAAATCATTAGGATATTGAGTAAAGATTATATAAACAAGATGCTTTGTAAATTTCCTACCGTAAATATAAAAAACCTAATTTTTGATTAGTAAAACATTTTTGTAATATGCATTGCTAAGAACTTCATTTGGACTAAATGTAAAGTTGATTTTCTCAATATTTATTCAGCTTTCAGAATTTATTCAGCTTTTTCAGGTGTATAAATTTCAATTTAAAAAAATTGACACTTATGACTGGTTTTGTGGTTCAGGGTCACACATTGTATGTATACATACACACAAGAAAGTTTGTTCTGCTCTTCACAGCTGTGTTTATTTGATTTAAAAATACAGAAAAACTGTAATATTGTGAAATATTATTGCAACTTTAAAACAGAATTTATTCCTGTGATGCAAAGCTGAATTTTCAGCATCATTACCCCAGTCTTAAGTGCCACATAATTTATTATCAATTTTGAAACAGTTGTGTTGCCTAATATTTTTTTTGGAACCTGTGATATTTTTTTTTAGGATTATTTGATGAATGATACATTAAATGAACAGCATTCATTTAAAATAATTTTATAACTTTAAATTAAAACTTTTCTAACAATATACACTACTCTCCAAAGTTTGGGGTCAGTCTTTTTTTTTTTTTTTTTTTTTTTTTTTGTTCGAAAGAAATTAATACTTTTATTCAGCAAGGATGTGTTAAATTGATAAAAAGTGATCGTAAATGCTTATATTGTTAGAAAATATTTCTGTTTTGAGTAGATGCTGTTATTTTTAACTTTTTTATTCATCAAAAAACCCTGATAAAAGTGTCAAAGGTTCCAAAAATATATTAAGCAGCACAAAGGTTTCCAGCATTGATAATAAATAAGGAACAAGGAATAATTTCTGTTTTAAAGTCTATTAATAGAAAACTGTTTTAAATATCAATACCATTTCAATTACATTTACATTTAGACATTTAGCAGACGCTTTTATCCAAAGCGACTTACAAAAGAGGACAATGGAAGCAATCAAAATCAACAAACGAACAATAACATGCAAGTGCTATGACAAGACTCATTTAGCCCAGTAGAGCATTGCAATAGTCCAGCCTCACAATATTTCACAATATGAATCTTTTTTTCTTCTATATTTTTAATCAAATAAATGCAGCCTTGATGAGCAGAAAAGACTTTTTTAACATTAACATTAACATTAAAAATCTTACTGATCTCAAACTTTTGAACGACAGTGTGTATATATAGCATTTATTATATTTTATTCAATTTCTAGTCATTATTTTTATATTTTCATCCTCTTTTTGTTTATTTCTTTGATCCTTTACCATATGGACATGCAAAATCTGTTCCACAGAATCCACAAATAAATTCTGAGGTCTTGTTAGAAACCAAAGTCCTAATCTTTAACAACTGGGTCTTGACTTTTCCTTCTTGTTAGATCAGTCTCGCCAGGCTGTTGTCGAATCACTGTACATCCTGAGTTGCTACGGAAACCTGGTGGAGCACGTGCTGGAGCCTCGTCCAATCAGCACAGCACAAAAGATAAGCGACGACACGCCTCTGGAGCTGAACACCTGTCCGAGAGCCTGTTGGAATCTAGCCAGGTCTTGCCCCTAGGCTCTCAGCACCACACCTATTTACCTGCTTTTACACTTCACCTTCAGTTCGACAGAAGCACCTGACACGACCCACTGCAGTCGTATCATTTACATAAAACAGCTTATATGGCGCCTTAATGAGGGCAAGCAAATGATTAACGTCACGCTTGTCACCGACCCAGACGCTGAGCTCGGTCATAATGCAATAATGCTTGTGACCGAGCGAAGAAAATGGAAACAGGCAGGGGCTGCTCTCAGAATGGCTTTCTGATCTGATTGTACATGTTAAATGATTGTATGTACTGAGCTGTATAGCTCGTGCGGCCCACATGAGACAGGAGAAATGGAAGGTCCGCCAGGCTGCGGAGAGTTTGAGTCCATTATAGCTCAGCTGGAGACTGTTATATACATCTGGCCCTTTGATATGCGCTTCCTAAATTGATTTCTGTGTTTGTTTTGAGTAGGACACCGCAGTGGAATGAGCTACAACCACCTTTCAACAGCAACCACCCCTTGGTGCTGGCCTCAGACTTTGTGCAGTACTATCAGTACCTCCTGGCTGGATGTAAGTATGTGTGCAAGTGTGTCCGTCTCACTGGAGATGTTTGTTTTTAACCCTTATTGGTGCACCACAGCAAGAAGCATGAACAGTAAATTCAACCCTTTCTATTTGATGTAGCAGTTGGTAAAGCGCCTTTCCTTCTCCAGTGGTGTTGTGAATCAGGCCTTTGTCACTCGCTAGTACATCCATGCCCTGAAACTCATCATAGCGCCAAATTAACCCAGCGTTCAGATTAAACCAATTAGTGTGGTTTTAAACTCATATAATTTAATAACAAGTGCATAGAGAGCGTGAGCACTTTGGGTTGACGTATGAAAGGGAAGAGAATGCAACTGGAGGGCAGAAGGCTCACGGATGACCACACATCTAATATATCTTGAATAAGTGAGCATTGTTGCGTTAGCTGGATAATCATAAACATTAATGAGTAATTAGCTGTCTGGGTCCTTCAGGCCAGGCTTCACATTTCTTCTCTGCCACTAAAGCCCAAGTGCTCAAGGCCTAACGGGTAGAATATTCTCTGGAAGTCGGTCTAATCACCATACATGTGTCAGAGTGATGAAATAGCCGCATGTGAGCGATCGTGGCAGCGGCTCCACGTGGATGCGGTCCACCAGGGGGCAAAGAAAGGCATAATGAGCTTGTTCAGTGCATTAACGTTAATGTCTAATTAAAATAAGCTAGAGCTCTTTGCACTGTACCCTTCTATTACAGCTGAACCATACTAACCTGATACGGAGGAGAATATGTGCATATGCATGTGGCCGTGTTTTCACTGCGCCCTCGGCCCTCAGTGTGCTGGGCAGCCCACGACGTGCCACATTTGATTGCTTGCTGCATTGTGTCGCACCATGAGCAACAACTACTGACTTCTTTAATGTGCATGGATTAGGGTTTTCCAGTGTTTTTTTTTCCTCTTCAGTATTCTTTCTTGTTTTTAGTCAAAAATAATAATATCTAATTGTTTATATATGAATCCACCTCACTAGAATGACATCTAATTTTAATTGATGAAAATAGCATTTTAGTTCAAAAGTGCAAAATGTAACCAATTATTCATATACAGTATACACCTTGTAGAATCTGTGAAACGTTAATTATTTTATCAAAATAAGAGGGATCATACAAAATGCATGTTATTTTTTATGTAGTACTGACCTGAATAAGATACTTCACATAGGTTTACATATGAAGAGTTCAGATGCAAACCCCCCTAAAAGCCATCTTGGTCAAAAATGAGATAATGATACTGAGTAAATGCTTTCGACGCACATTATATGTTTATCAAATACTTTTACTTGGATGGATGGATTTAGAGGCTTTTGCATCTGAACTCTTCATATAGTCCACAAGAGAAAATAATTTAACTTATTTTGTCATCTGGGAAATGTGTAAGTACCTTCTGTAGCTTCTAAAGGGCAGTACTACATGATAAAAAAAAGTTTACACCCCCAGCTCTCAATGCATTTTTTTTCCTTCTGAAGCATCAGTGAGCATTTGAACCTTCTGTAATAGTTGCATATGAGTCCCTCAGTTGTCCTCAGTGTGAAACGGTGGATCTCAAAAACATACAGTCATTGTTGGGAAAGGGTTCAGATACACAAAAATGCTGAAAAACCAAAGAATTTGCGGGCAGTTTTAACTATTCAGGACAAACAAGGCACTCATGAACAAACAACTATCACTAAAAAACCAAACACTCAAAAAAGCACAGCTGTGGATCATTCAGGTAACAACACAGTAAGAATCAAGTGTATGTAAACTTTTGAACAGGGTCATTTTTATAAATTCAGCTATTATTTTCTCTTGGAGACTATATGTAAACGTCTTTTATGTGAAATATCTTTTCAGGTCAGTACTAAATAAAAAAACAACATGCATTTTGTATGATTCCTCTTATTTTGGTAAAATAATTAACATTTTGTAGATACTGCAAGGTGTATGTAAACTTATGACCTCAACTGTATTTAATATATTAATTTAAACATGTATTATCAGGACATTATTGACTACAATTGGGTTATTTGAAACACTATTTTAAAACACTTTTTAGATCAGTTTATTAAGTTGCTGTGTTTTTTTTTTCTTGTCACATTTTTGTTTTAATTTAAATAATTAGAGTAATGATCCACATTTTCTTGGTTAAATAAAACCAGAAAAAGATAAAGAAAGAAAAAAAAACAATTAAATTTTTTTATATTTTTACATTAACAATGTAATATTAATATTCTATTTATTAAAGCCAAGTATGAATCTCATCAAGTTAGTGTTTCTAAGCATATTACATTTATTCCAAAATAATAACTCAAGGCAGTAAGAAATAAATACTTAATTTGTGAACTTATGTTCACCCATTCTTTTAATAGGTAACCTTTAACTATTTGTGAATTTTTCGAATCATCAGTCATTAAAGCTTGGGGAATATTGGTCACAGATACTGAGATTAACTTAAAATTGTACTAAGCTACATCGAAAAAAACTGACTGAAAACTCCCACAGATCATGTTTTCATACCATTTTATGTCACAAAGTGACATTTAACGTAACAAAGTGGTTCAATCTTTTTAAATTAGTCTTCCCATTAACATCATTTCAGTTGTTTATTCTGATTGATTTGCGAACGTTCACAAACACGAGGCGGGATTTATCGTATGAACCAATCACATTCGAACATAACCAGTCATATCCGATCATATCGTGATGGAGGCGTTGCCTCCTCTCACGTGACTTTCCCCCATTCATTCTCAGTTAGCCTCCACCAAATTCACGGCATGCTTTAGAGGGACTGATAAAACTCAATGGAATCAGGGGAGGCAAGAGAGATGTGGACTCCCGCTGTAACTTCACCTGCTGGTATCGCTGTTGGACAATATTTATTTAGAAAAATTCTGATTTATACACTCTTTAGTGTTATATTTTGTAATGTTGGTGTTGTTTTGTTTTTGTACTACAAATTTGTTTCCTCGTAGGCAGGAAGTGACGTGCCTCCTTTAGGCATCAAGCCTAAAGAAGCCTTAGCTGGCCTTAATGTTATCATTCTTTGTAATTACTTTGTAAAAGGCCACTCTGAAAGGGGAGAATACAAAGAAAGATGGCGGAAGAGAGCTGGAGATAGCAGAGGGGCATCCGTAGCGGACGGTTCCCAGGCTCAGCGGTATCCGAAAGGGGCGGGGTGCGTGCCTTTACCCTCAAACTGTGAGGACTTGCAGCGAGCAGGGCTTTGTGATTGACAGCTCTGGTCTTGCTTCTAGATTGGATGACCTGGCTGATTAAAAATGCAGCATGTGGACGGTAGGGTCAGAGGAGCTGGAGCCTGCACGACTGGTGATAAAAGCAACCGTGGCGCCACTTCTTGGTCACTATCTCCACCTGTCCATCTGCCCAGCCTTTGGCAGCACTCGGGAAGGGGAGCATTACCCAGCCACTGCTGATGATACCCAGATGATGGGTAGATAACAAGGACACGCTGGCCCAGCGAAGCTCCTTCGGTCCAACTGACAGTGCTCAGGGAATCCTCATCTTGCGACATTAGCTGTCGTTGTGCAGAGAGAGTGGCGGCTGTGTGTCTGAGAGCTCTCTAATGAATGAGCCCAGATTTCTTAAGGAAAGGTGCGAGGGTTTCGTTCATAGCTGCAGGAAGGTGCAGCCCATGACCTTTACAACTTACACGCTGCGTTTATTTAGAGTAGCATAATCTTTCATTGTATTTTCGGAATGTAGAAAGCAGAATATAATTAGAAATAGCGGAAACATCTGATTCCAGGGTTTATTCGCCAAACCTAGAGTCTGCAATTCTTCTTGCATCTTATTTGATGGAACATTTTAAAATATGTGACCCTGGACCACAAAACCGTCTTAAGTGCATGGGTATATTTGTAGCAATAGGCCAAAATACATTGTATGGGTCAAAATTATCGATTTTTCTTTTATGCCAAAAATAATTAGGATATTAAATAAAGATCGTGTTCCATGATGATATTTTGTAAATTCCCTGCCGTAAATATATCAAAACGTAATTTTTGATTAGTAATATGCATTTCTAAGAACTTCATTTGGTCAACATTAAGGCGATTTTCTCAATATTTTGAATTTTTTGCACCATCAGATTCTCGGCCAAATATGGTCATATTTCAGGTGTTATATACATTTAAAAAAAAAAATAGCCAATACATTGTATAAGTTAAAAATATCATTTTTTTTTTATGCCAAAAATCATTAGGATATTAAGTAAAGATCATGTTTTATGAAGATATTTTGTATTAAATTATATTGTATAAATATGTATACAGTCTGATATGTAGAATTTTATATATAATTTATAAATATAATTTTAAATATACAGATTTTATTGATTTAAGAAGAAATAATGAAATTATAATGGATGAGTTGATTAATTAATTGACTATATATATATATATATATATATATATATATATAATATTTAATATGGGTTACAATTCTACAATGTGTAAAAAAAATAATAAAATATCAATAATGAACAAATTAATTCAGTAACAAAAATGTATGTAATATTAAAAGACGTTATAATAATAATTACATAATTTATGTAATTATGTAAAAAAAATACATTTAAATATAGTTTTTTATTAATATTTGTAGCATTATAATATTGTATAATACTATATATATATATATATATATATATATATATATGTATATATATGTATGTGTGTGTGTGTGTGTGTGTGTGTGTGTATATATATATATATATATATATATGTGTGTATATATATATATATATATATATGTATATGTGACCCTGGAATACAAAACCAGCCATAAGGGTAAATTTATTAATATGTAGATTTTATATATCATCTGAAAGCTGAATAAATAAGCTTTCCAGTGATGTGTGGTTATATATATATATATATATATATATATTGAGAAAACCGTCCTACTATTTAAAACATCTTGTTTTGATATATTTACGTAGGAAATTTTCAAAATATTTTCATGGAATATGATCTTTACTTAATATCCTAAGGATTTTTGGCATAAAAGAAAAATCTATGATTTTGACCCATACAATGTATTTTTGGCTATTGCTACAAATATACCCAGCGACCTATGACTGGTTTTGTGGTCCAGGGTCACATATATATAAATATAGTTCAAGAGGTGTATATATAAAATCATTAGGATATAATGTAAAGATGTAATTTGTAATAAAAGATGTATTTTGTATATATAAATATAATATACATACATGAAGTGAAGTGAATAAAAAAAGGTCATCAAAGTTATCCTAAGACAAGACTGGGTATTGTTTTGGTTTTAGGACAACCAGTGTTGACTACTGTATGTATGTGTGTGTGTGTGTGTGTGTGTGTGTATATGTATGTGTGTATATATATATATATATAGTATTAGTTTATTTATATATATATATATATATATATATATATGTGTGTGTGTGTATTTATTTTATATATATATATATATATATATATATATATAGTATTAGTTTATTGATTTATTTGTTTGTGTATGAAATCAAATCATTAAGTAAGTTGTTTAAAATTGGTTTAAAATTGAGGTGTGGGGAAAAATAACTACAGTAAAAGCAACAACATTAACACAGCCTAGTCTGGCTTCTGTTTCCAGGTGTCAATGCGCACACAGTTATGCACCTGAACAAACATTATTTAACTGAAAGCTCGTTTGTACATGGTTTGTGTGTTGGTGGCCAAAGCAAATTTGTAACCAGGCTGTGACTATGATACTGCGGGGTTTATGCGGTCAGGGCCTGTTTCCTGTCCTTATTCTGTTGCTCACACTCTAACTCACAACAGATAAACTGCTCTTAACAGTCCAGGAGCCCTCGACCTCTTAAGCCCGGCCATTATGAACCCACTGTAACCTGATCCACAGAGCCAGCTACTGTTCTTACGCTTCAATTATTTATTAGTCAACACTTATTGTCCCCCTGGGCTTTAGAAAGAGGGGAGGAGGAAGGCCAGAGCTTGATTGTGTTTAAGAGGTAACATGGTCTGGCTCTGTTCTGACCCATCAGAGGTCGGTAAGTCACTCGACGATTTATGTTCGCATAATGCAGCTTGCTGGGATAGCGGAGGCCACGCTCTGGCAGCGGCTAGCGTTACTGTGATTGAGTGGGATGGATAGCGAGCAGATTTCCCCTTCGAGTAGAGGTGTTGGTGTATCTTTTACTCACACAGTAGTGACTGCGTCATGAACCTGGCAAGAACACCTCATCAAGTGTGTCTGAACACCTGGTGTGTGAGCACTTATGTCTGCGAGACAGATAGAGAGAAGAAGAGGCAGTGAGAGCGACGGACTCCTTGTGTCCTCCAGATGAGGGCTTGACATCTTTATTATTCGCTGCTGTATTATGTACATTGGTAACAAAGGCATGTGTTTGCCTGGAGGTGGGAAGGGAAACCACTGATTGTGCACATTAGTCTGAATACTTGGCGCCTGCTTAGCGAAGCCTCCAAGTGCTCCATCTGTCACTGCCTGTGCTGTCTTCGTTGCTGACAGCTCCGTACTCTTTTATCTGTCCCGCTCTCGCTCGCATACCAGAACATTTTTGCTGGCTTTCCACAGCCCAAAAATGTTAATTACTAAGTAGGTGTTTTATTGGCGTTTTTATGCGGAGTGACGCACCATGCATTTCTTACAGAGTCATTATGGAACAACCTGAAGATTTTATAATAATTTACTATTTACTCATAATTGCATATTTTGATATTTATAGCAGTAGCCAAAAATACATTGTATGGGTCAAAATTATAGATTTTTTTTATGCCAAAAATCCTTAGGATCCTAAGTAAAGATCATGTTCCATGAAGATATTTAGTAAATTTCCTACCGTAAATATATCAAAACGTAATTTTTGATTAGTAATATGCATTGCTAAGGACTTCATTTGGACAACTTTAAAGGTGATTGTCTCAATATTTCGATTTTCTTAAAAATTTTCTCTTTCTGTGCAGTGGCTCCTCCTGGCAGCCCTGGACCCATTACCCGGCACGAGTCTTATGACAGTCTGGCATCTGATCACAGTGGCCAGGAGGATGAAGAATGGCTCTCACAGGTGAGTGGTAATGCATCAGAATCGTTGCCGGTATAAGTCATAAATAATTTCTTGCCCCATTATCAGCTGTGTTCACCTAACATGAATCTGGTCACATGTTATCCTTATCCCCCTCCCCACCTTTTGTCTTACAAACTATTATGCACGACTTATTAGAGAAAACATTTTATTTATTTATTGTAATATTATTTATATGATACTATAGTAATTATTGATATTTTGAATTGGCTTACTTATATTTGCTTATTCAGTTATCATTTATCTTAACTCATTTAGAATAAATTTAATTATTTTTGTCATTTTCATGGCTTAAAGTTCTCCGGCACCGTGCCGGATCTCTGGCATGTGGCGTTTGGCTGCGTGGAAAAAAAAAGATAGTCCTACATTAAATGTAGTAGAGCAGTTAAAGTTTGGTGCTTTTAAGTACCAATTCTCTCATACTGATGTTCACACTGGATGTTCAAAAGAACGCTCTAAGGATTTGAGAATTAGAATTGTTGTTCTTCACAAAGATAGCCAAGGCTATTAGAGGTTCAGTAACACCCTGAAATTTAATCAGGGTCATACAGAGGTATTCCAAAATGGGTTCCATTCAGGACAGGACTTGCAAGGGTCAATCAACAAAGTTGAGTACTCATTCTGTGCGTGAGGTGTAGAACCTGGCTTCAAAAAAATTGATGCATGAGTGCTGCCAGCATTGCTTTAAAGGTTGCAGAAGTAGAAGGTCAGCTTGTCAATGCTCAGACCATACGCCGCACACTGCAACAAGTTGGTTTGCATGGGCGCAATCTCAGAAGGAACCCTCTTCTGAAGCTGGCTCAAAAGAAAGCCCGCAAACAGTTTGCTGAAGACAACCTGTCCAAGAGCATGAATTACTGGAACCATGTCCTGTGGTCTGATGAGACATAAACATAAACTTGTTTGACTCAGATGGTGTCCAGCATGTGTGGCGATGACAGTTTTGACAAGTTCAATTAGGGTGTACTCACTTTTGTTGCCAGCTTTTGTTGACAATAATGGCTGTATGTTGAGTTATTTTCAGAGGACAGTAAATCTATACTGCTATTCAAGCTGCACATTGACTAGTCTAAAATATATACACGTTTTATTTTTATAGTATTGTCCCTTTTAATAAATATAATCTCAAAACTTTAATTTCCCACTTTAAATTAGGTTCCGAATCCCAGATTTACAATGTGTTCTCAGACTTTATGATTTAATACTCTTGGTTATGCAGACACAGCATGTCCAGCATGTGTGTGGCAGTTTTTGTGTGGCCTGAGCCAAAGCTCTTAAACCTTCAGGTTGTTAATGCAGCAGCATTAGCGACAGCATACATCCCCCATCACATCCCGCCTGCCTAATGACACCATTAACACTTGCAGCGACAGCTATTGGCTAAACACGGCCTAAACCCTGTTGATGGCTCTATTTATCTGCTTTATATGCGATTGCAATTAGTCTGCTTGTCTGTTATGTGTTATGGCAACATAGCATAAAAAGCACATTCCTCTGTGAGCACTGTGGCAGCAGGCTGTGTGTAATAAGTGCTGTCAGTGTGAGGCGGCCGCAATATGGCGGGCTCAAGGCGAAGTGCGGAGAGAGTGCAGAGGGGGGCAACATCTGGCCACGGCCCACACGAAAGCAGAAAAAAGCCAGCGCCGCATCTGTTTCTCTCAGGGCTGTGTGACACCGTTGGTGTTAACTACAGAGGAAAAAAACACACACATACTGATGGCCTCATTTACACAGATGTGACAGGAAGAGGACAGAAGAGTTGACCCCACGCTGTGTGCTTTTAGAAAAGATGGAGAAATGAAGAGGAGAGAGGGATGCTGGCTGGACAGACGGTTGTCTCCTCCACTCCTCTCTCTCTCACTTGGTTCATGATGTTTATGTCTTTCTGTGCCATGTTAATTCAGTCCACTGGGAAGGAAGAGTGGCGTCTGTCTAAATCCCCTCTTTCACAGATTTGACACTGCTGGCCAAAAAGACTCTCGCCCACACAGTGTGTGTTTTTCTTTGTTCATATTTGAACTGTTGGTATCACAGCTTCCCCAGTTTAAATCTCCGTATATATGGTATTTTATCAAGTTTTTTTTTTTTAATAATAAAAATGTTATAAATTATAAAATATTATGTTATTAATTATGTGTTTTAGCTATTAATGCAAGTTTTCATCTACCTACCTATCTATCTATCTATCTATCTATCTATCTATCTATCTATCTATCTATCTATCTATCTATCTAAAATATATCACTTTGCTCAAATTCAGTTTGTTGCAAGTGTTTAAGTCTGTTTAAGTGCTTCTCTGTTGGTGTTGTATTTTACAGGTGGAGATTGTGACCCACACCGGCCCTCACAGGAGACTCTGGATGGGCCCTCAGTTTCAGTTCAAGACCATCCATCCGTCGGGTCAGACCACTGTTATCTCCTCCAGCTCCTCTGTACTACAGTCACAGGGGCCTAGCGACACCCAGCAACCTCTTCTTGATTTCGACACAGACGACCTGGACCTGCACAGCCTCAGGTGTCGACACTAAACACACATTCACACACAATGCTGCTCACATTACCAGCTGCCATCATCAACACCCAATTCACAATGTGACAGCATAGACTCATGTTACTAACCACAGAAATTCACTAAATACACATATTGACCAACTCTAGCCAGCACTTGCACAGTACGAACACTGCTATCTCTCCGTTCATCTATCATTGGTTTCATCATGTCAGTCTGTCGATCTTTCTGTCTGCTGTTCCTTTTGCCTGTTCTAGTCAAAAGTTGAAGTCAAAAGTTTACATACACCTTGCAGAATCTCCAAAATGGTAATTATTTGATCAAAATAAGAGAGATCATACAAAAGGCATGTTATTTTTTATTTTTTACAGACCTAAATAAAGATGTTTCACATAAAAGACATTTACGTATAGTCCACAAGAGAAAAATTATAAAAATTACCCTGTTGAAAAGTTTACATACACTTGATTCTTAATACTGTGTTGTTGCCTGAATGATCCACAGCTTTTTCCTTGTTTGTCATTAACAATTAAACTGCCCACTGTTTTTCAGAAAAATCTTTTAGGTCCCACAAATTCTTTGATTTTTCAGCATTTTTGTGTATTTAAACCCTTTTCAACATTGACTGTATGGTTTTGAGATCCATCTTTTCACACTGAGGATAACTGAGGGACTCACTGATGCTTCAGAAGGAAAAACGACGCATTAAGAACTAGGGGTGAAAACTTTTGAACGGAATGAAGATGTGTACATTTTTCTTATTTTGCCTAAACATCATATTTTTTTCATTTAGTACTACCGAAGCTACTATCAGAAGCTACAGAACATACTTACATGTTCCCCAGAAGACAAAATAAGTTCAAATTACCCTGATTTTTAAATTCAAAATGTTTAATGCATTGCGTTTTCTTCTGGAGCATCAGTGAGCGTTTAAACCTTCTGTGGTAAATACATATGAGTCCCTCAGTTGTCCTCAGTGTAAAAAGATGGATTTCAAAATCATACAGTCAATGTTAGAAAGGGTGTAAATACACAAAATACTGAAAAACCTAAGAATTTCTGGGACCTGAAGGATTTTTCTGATGAACATGAACAACACTAAACAAAACAAAAAACAGCTGTGGATCATTCAGGTAACAACACAGTATTAAGAATCAAGTGTATGTGAATTTTTGAACAGGGTCATTTTAGAAATTCAATTATTATTTGCTCTTGGTGGACTATATGTGAACATCTTTTATGTGAAACATCTTATTCAGGTCAGTACTAAATAAAAAGTAACATGCATTTTGTATGATTCCTCTTATTTTAGGAAAATAATTAACATTTTGCAGATAAATTTGAATGTTGTTCTAAACCTAGATAAATCTAAACGTTGTTTAGATAATTGAGTAAAGGTATTTAAATGACTATTAAAGTTGACTTAAAGTTTTACTAAATTCGCTGGAAATGAACATTGCTTTTCTCAACTCTTGTCACTTCTCGGCATTTCCCTATATTCTGTGTATCCCCTGAAACGTCACTGTCTCTGCTCTCCAAATATGGTGTTAAATGTATAAAACCAAGCAAAAAGCTTAGAAATGTACACAAACAATGACATAAAGGCTGATAGTTTCATACTATGCCACGCTATTGTAGCTAATGCTAGTTTAATGTGTACGAGTCTAATTCACAATTATATCACAACTTATCCGTATGTTGCAGGATCCAGCCGGTGCGTTCAGAACCCGTTAGCATGCCAGGCTCCTCTCGCCTGGTGGCCGACCGTAGAGGCCAGTCCACAGTCATAGACACCGGTTCAGGTAAGTCCGCTGGCTGCTCTTATGGTTTTTCCACAGGTTCTGAAGCGTTTGGATTGCAAACGACCTCTCTGGCTTGACTCAACTTTCATTGCTGAGCATTTAAACACTTTATGCATCTAAACTTTCACAGAAATTGTCCAGCAGTCTACATTCGGTCAATAGGCTTATTGTGACCTTTGTGTTAGATTAGACGGATTTTGTTTAAAGGGATTTTGATTCCTTTTTTTTTTCATTCCTCCAGTTGTCTTTTCAAAATAATCCAATCAACACAGACCTGGTCAGGCTTGTACTTTTAAAAGCGTTCTCTCCATTTTGAGCCTCCATATATGAAGATATACAGTCTAAACAAAACAAGAGTGCAAATCAATTTCAGGGACTCAAAGTGCACTGCACTGTTTGCTCTTTTTCAGTCGCAAAGTGATATTTTGCTGTGTTTGCTCACACATAAAGTACATGTGTACAGCACAGTCTTTCATGTTTCATCGAAATCAAAGCACCGCTTTCGCAAAGCCCTGAAATGCGGTTTGTCAGTAGAAGGTAGGCCGTGTTGACTGTTGTGATGTTTAGTGTTTGGCCTGTAGACACACATTAGCTGCATGGCACTGTCAGGAGTTTTCATCTTTGAGATTGCACTGACTCTCCGCGGTGTCTTCAAACGTACCTGCTGTTCCTTTGCATCTAGTGGCTTCCTGTCAAGAAAACTGTCCCGTCATCATCTCACGACGCCCCTCCTTTAAACCCTCACCTCTGAAAGAAAGAAAGTAACCATCTTTATCACACAGCTCCCTTCTCCCTCCCTTTCTTTCTCTTTCCTCTGGCTCGTCTGGAGGAGAGCTGCCGGAGTCTTTTTTATGGGCCGATGCTTATCAGTCTGTGTGATTGCTCAGCTCTCAGGGCTTCAAGCAGTGTGGCGCCTCCTCTTATCAGTGCTCATCGCTTTGTCTTTGTGCCTTCAAAAGACCGCACAGCCCTGTTTATCCCGCCGAGCGCAGACGCACCTCCTCTACCGCAGTGTCTCTCTTTAGTCCAGGCTGTCCTGGAGGATCTGATGCTGTCCTGTAGGAGAGTGTCTCTGTATTGTTTTCTGTTTAGACCTGGGTTAGACGGTCTCACACATTTGCCTGGTTTTATTGATGTGTATTTGGTTCCAGTACCTAGTGAGCTTATCTAGACAAGTAGGCATTTTTAAGGTAATTTCATCAGCATTGGTTATCTCGGATGCCTAAAAGATTTTATTTTTTATTTTTCTCCAGAAATGTAGAATAAAATAATAATTAAAATGTTTACTTTTTATTTTAGTTTATTTTATATTTTTATTTTGCTTTTCTGATAAAATAAAGTGTGTATTTTATACATTTTATTATATATTTTATTTAAAAAATGTATTAAAAAAAGCTAACTAACTCAAGGGTGTTTGGGTGTTTTCTCCTCTCGTTTATTTGTTTAATGCATTATTTAATTTTTACTTTATTATTAGAAATTCTAGTCTTTAAAGAACAAAATTGACATTTTATTTTTATTATTTTTTTCTATAACATTTTTTATAATAAATAGTGCATTTTTTAGCATTTTATTGTATTGCGAAAATATTAATAATTATAATATAATATTTAAAATAAATAATGTGTTTAAGTGTTTTCACTAGAAGCTCATGTTGTGAGGAATTTGTAGAATAAAATAAATGCATTAATCAAATATTATATATTATAAATTATTTTGTAGAGCAAAATTTTAATTTGTTTTAAAATAAATTCTGTAAAATATTTTAAATGAGTAATTTCAACAAATGTTATCTTTCATTTTGTCTTTTTTTACAGAACACAGAAGAAAATAGAATAGAAAATTCAATAAAATGATTTAATCACGTTTATTAAAATTAAATCATTTAAAAATAAAAAAAACTGTAAAATATTTTATTTTATATTATTTTATTTCTTTTTGTCTTTTTTTCTTAGGACACAGAATAAAATAGAATAGAAAAATCAATAAAATAATAAAATGATTAAAAAATTTTATAATAAAATTGTTTATACCTTTCGTTTAATTCTAAAATAAATTCTATAAAATAAAATACTTTAGTAATTTTAGTTACTAGTTAGTAATTTTAAAAATGATTAAATCAAGTTTATTAAAATTAAATCATAAAAAAAGTTAAATATTTTTAATATTAAAATTAAGTGTTTATAGGTTTCATTTAATTATGAAAATATTCTATAAGATTAAATATTTGAAATAAGTCATATTTTAAAAGTCCACTTTTTTCATTTATTAAAATTAAATAATAATAAAAAAACAGTAAAATATTTTCAGTTTTTCTTTTTTCATAGAACACATAAGAAAATGGAAGAGAAAAATCAATACAACTATAAAATGATTAAATCAAGTTTATTAAAATGTAATCATTTAAAAATAAAAAAATACATAGTAAAAGATTGTTTAATAACAAAATTGTTTAAACATTTAATTTAATTATAAAATACATTTAATAAAAAAATATATATTTTTAAGTCAGCTTATTTTCTTTTTTCATTTGGTCTTTTTCTCCACAGAACACAGAAAGAAAATAGAATCAATACAATAATAAAATGATTAAATCAAGTTTATTAAACTTAAATCATTTAAAAAAAAAAATAATAAAAGTTTTTTGTAATAAAATTAATTGTTTAAACATTTCATTTAATTGTAAAATAATTTCTATAAAATAAAATATTTTAAATAAATAATACCTATAGTGGGCATACCTTGTTCTGGGCACATCCTTTGTATCCTTTGTGGAGAGGTCAATCCCAGAATGCACTGCGACAGTCCTACCTGTGTGCAAGTGTTGATGCATGCAGTTTTAATTTATTAGAAACTAAAAGGTATGAATTGAAAAAAAAAAAGTGTATTTGTGTATGCTTAAAGCTTTATATGACCTTACGCAGACAGCAAGGCAACCCACTAGGTTTTGCAACAGACTTGTGGTCTTTACATCGTAAAATAAGTGCTTCAGAAAGATCACGTGAAGATATCAGAGCCTCCTGGCTGTTACTGCGCTGTGTGTGTGTTTATGTGGCGTCCTCTGTGTTATATCCCACCCCTGAGGGAGCTGGCTCCATGCGGCCATTTCTGCCGGATGTGTGCGCTGACACTAAACCCATCATAAGCAGCGCCCGTCTGCTTGACACGGCGTATCAGGAGAAAGAAAGAATCACACAGCCACTGTCTCAGCTTCCCAAAATCAATCGGACATGCAGCCAGCATTATCGATACTCCTATCTGGTCCCCGGAGCGTCACCCCGGCCCTGCTAGACTACACAGCGCATTGTACGAGAGAAGACAGGAGGCGCTTTATCTATTTGAGGCATAAAGCGAGCAGGAACACAAGTCTCTTTTGATTGTATTTTGTTATGACTCAGTAGCAGAAACACCCCGTCATTTGTTTGGCGAGAGCACTTTTCCTTCCTGGCCCGGTTGTTATGTGTGTGGCGTCCCGGGGTGGCAGGGGCCTGTCGGAGATCGGGAGATGAGCGGGCGACAGTGCACGAAAGATGCTGGCGTGTTGTGAGTTTGCTATCACGTTCTGGAAGAAGCTTGACTGATAGCTGCAAGTGTGTCCTGCATTGTGTCAGGGGCGATGACGTGTGTTTTTGTTTGTGCTCATCTTTTCGAGTGCATGTTGTTGTTGTTGTTGTTATGGTGGGGTATGGATTTAAACTGACAAATATTAGTACAAATAAATGGAATTACTTACAAGTTGGTCAGTAACTTTATTAGAAATTGAATAGAAAATGATACACAAGCGGTTTACTAAAGAAAACATCTGTCGAGATTACATACTTTTTCCTCAGTGTAGAATTTACCAATATGCATGTATTTTAGATGCCTAAAAGGGTCATTTCTCCTCCAAACACAAAATAAATTACAAAAATAAATAAACTAATAGTAAATGATTTTATCTCAGATGCCCAAAGAGCCTTCTCCCCCCTCTGAAACACAGAAATAAAAAATAGAGGTGAAAATAACTAAAATAATTTAATCAAGTTAAATCAAGAGTATTTTTTTCATAGAACACAGCAGAATAGAATAGAATAGACAATTCAAATTTATGAATGGAAAAAACAGAATAGAAAATTCAATAAAATAATGATTACGTCAAATTTGATTTAAAATTCAATTGTTTAATAATTATAAAATACAAAAGCAAACAAAAAAAATTGAAGATTTATTTAATTTTTTGATGAATGTTGAAGTAATTGATTTTATCTTGGATGCCCAAAGAGCCCTTTCCCCCCTCTGAAAAACAGAAAAACTAAAATAATTAAATTGAGGTTATTAATAATATTAGTTCATTAAAAATATCATATTAAACAACTTTTTTCATAGATTAAATAAATTAAATATTACAAACTACTACTAAAAAGAAAATAGTATTTTTTTTACATATCTCAGATGGTCAATTTTTTTGTTGTTGTTGTTGAACACAGAAGAAAATAGAATATAAAATTCAATAAAATAATACAATGATTAATTAAAATTAAACTGTTTAATAATCAAAAGTGAAAGATTTTATAATCTTAGATGTCCAGAGAGTCTTTTTTTAATCAAATTTATTGAAATGAAATAATTTAATAATAAAAACAATTTTCCCTCCACAATACAGTAAAAAGACCTAGAATATCATAGTATTTTTTTTTATCTCGCACGTCCCCCTTTTTTTTTCTGTAGAACACAGAAAAAAATATAATATAAAATTCAATAAAATAATAAATCAATTAAATCAAGTTTATTAAAATGTATTCATTTTAAAATAAAAGTAAAAAGTACTAAAACATATTGCAAATATTACATCTTACTTTTAGATGCCTAGTAAGGTGTAATATTTCCCCCTCCAAAATACAGTAAAATAATAATAAAATAACAAAGTAAGATAATTTAAACCAATAAGATAATTTAAATCAATAATAATAATTATTGATAATTATTATAATAATTTTAATAAAATAAAAACATATGTTAAAGTTAAAGGTTTTATCTCAGAGGTGAAAATAAATCAAATAATAAATAAATCAAGTTTCTTAATATTAAATAATTAAAAAATAAAATATGCAAAAAAAAACTTATAAAGAGAGAGAGAGAGAGTCTTCTTTTGTAGAACACAGAAGAAAATGCAATAGAGAATTGAATAAAAACAAAACAAATGTATTAAAATTAAGTCATCTAAAAATAAAAGGAAAAAGTACTAAAACATATGGTAAATATTACACTGAAATGGGTAAATATATGGTAAATATTAACACTGAAATATTATTATTTAATTAGATTTTTTTCCCCTCAGATGCAGCAGTAACTAAATACATTTGGACTTCACATTCCTGTACTTTCAGGCTGCGATTGACACAGTGGCCTATGATTTTAGTCACAAAAATTGACAGAAGAGGGAAACATTATATATATCCCCCCCTTTATTATTTAATTGTATTGGGTTGTATAGTTAGTAACTAAATATTGACTTGAATGTACATCTGTGGCCTACATTAGTGCAGTCATGGCAGTGATCAGTGCTGATTACTGTGATCACATTGCGACGGTAAAACTCCTCTCACCGATACTTATCAGCGGGTGTCAGAATGTGTGCCATGTGTTTTATCTACCGCTCTCATACAGCCCTCAACTCAGGTGCGGTGGTGTATGTGTGTGTCTGTGTGAATGGCAAGACAAAGCCATCTCTGTGTTTTAGTGTGGTATAGTGTGCTCCTCTGTGCTGGTTATGCCTTCAGGCCATTGGGACAGGCCTGATCGCTCCCCTGGTTTCCTCTCCCAGCATGGCTGAGCGCTCAGAGACCGGGCACCTGGACTCTACCTGCGTCCAGCAGTAATGGATCCTCACCCGTGGTCTGTAATTACCTGGATGGGCATAAAGGTGGCTTGTTGTCGGAGATACTGCGCACATTCAAGCCAGAAGGATCCTGACGCGCTCGAGGAGGAGCCCGTGCCACATGATCTCTCCGAACAATGAGAGGTGTTTTTGAGCCGCCTATAGATCGGGGAGCCGTTCCCGTGACCCAGCGCTCTCGCTGTCGCCCTAGCCTGTCTTTTTCAATAGCGACTCGCCACCTGCCCCAGGCCCCCTCTCTGCCACACTCACTGACTCCATTCTTCTGCCCCTGACCTGGAAGTCCCCGCCACAATACAGAAGCTGCCGCGGACGCCTGGCCAGATTGGCTGATCTCACTGTGAAAGATGCCATTCTTATCATCAACCTACTGTCTGAGAATCACAGGCCCAGCAGCCTTATCGAACACTGCCATCTCTTTCCCTCTTGTTTCTCCTTCTTTCTGTTTTCCTTTTTTGCTTTCTGTGTAAATGTCATTATTTTTTCATTTTAAGTACTTGACTATATTATATATGATAACAGCAGCAAAACAAGTGACCAAAAGCAAGGTGCCAGTGTTTTTTTTTTTTTTTTTTAAATATATATATATATATATATATATATATATATATACATTTTCCCATTTCAAGCTTGACTAGTTTTTATATATGATACTGCCACAGCTATTTTATTTTATTTCATTTCTTTTTTAATTTATCTAATTTTAATTTTATTTATCTAATAACATTGCAGTAAATATTAGTAACAATCAGTGTTTTAAAAAGTAGCTAATTACGTTACTATATATAGTTTTTTATTTGATTATTTGTAAATATTTGTGTATATGTGTATTTGTGTATATATGTGTACAAAAAAAAATTTCAATAAAAAATAATCAGTAAAAATAAACATTGTTTTGAAGTTATTAAATAAAATGTTTAGTAACAATACAAAATATCACTTATTTATTTATGTATTTAAATGTGTGTATTTTGTTGTATATAAAGTTAATGTTATTTCTAAAATAAAATAATGTAAGAAAATAGTTATACTACTTCAGTAAAATATAATGGTTAGTAACAACATAACATAAAATATCAATATTTATTTATTCATTTAATTTTTTGTACTTTATTATTTAATTTATTTTACTATTTGTAAATATGTGTATTTTGTTTTATATGAATTGTGTTATTTATGAAACACAGTAATGTAAGAAAATTATTGATATTTCTTAAATAAATAAAATAAAAATGGCATATAATACAGCAAAAAATAATCAATAAAAATAAACATTGTTTTGAGTTTATGAAATGAAATGGTTAGTATATAAAGTAAGTGTTATTTATGAAATAAAATGTAAGATTTTTTGTATATTTCTTCTGTAAAATATAATAGTAACAACATAAAATATCACAATTTATTTTTATTTTTTTTCAAAGTATATGTGATACTGCCACAGCATCAGTAAATAACAGTTGCAATTTCTTTTTATTTTATTGTACTTTATTTTATTTTTTATTCTTATTTTGTATTATTTAATTTTATTATTGCTAAATGTATTTCTAAAAATAAAATAAAAATGGCATATAATACACCAAACATTAGTACAAATAATGTTTTGAGTTTATTATTTGTAATTTGTGCTGCATTATTAAAAACAAAAGCCTTAGAGTGTGACATTATATCCAGTTACTAATATAACTTCCCTTCTCTTACCAACAATGTAGCTTTCCATGTCGCAATTGTATTCTTTATATTAAGCCAAGAAGGAAGGCAAAAGCATCTATCGGTCTTTTTAACTCTTTTTCCTTCAGATGAAGGTAAATCATTCAGCACGTTTTGGTGTCCGTGCAGCATTCTTGTCTTGCCGAAGTCCCTTTTTGGCCGTGAGGAGAGAACAAAATGATTTGAGCACATGGTGGATTATTTTAGTGGACAGTAAATAAATCCGGTGAAGAGGACAGTCTGAAAATGCACTTTATATGTCTGTGTACAATAGAGTTGTGTAGCAGTAGTGTGTTGATATGATGGGTCAGTTAGCAGCCAACCAGAACATACTAGCAACCACATAGCAACATGATAAAGAAACTCAGAGCACCTCGATACAGTATGTGTGAACCGAGGGCAGCGTTCTGTGTGTGTGTGAGAGAGAGAGAGAGAAAGAGAGTGTGTTTGTAGTGCCAGGGGCGAGAGCAGCTGCTCTTTAAAGCGACTGAATGGACAGCAATGTGTCAGGCATCTGCTGTGTACTCGCTCAAAGCTTTTACCTCTGCAGCGCTGCAAGCCACTCCAACACACTCGTACCATCAACATATGAACCCCTTCTCGTCATCTATACACTTGTGATTTAGGGTCAGTTTTTTGGAAACTTTCCAACCACTTTGTGTTTGCTTGAACACTGTCTATTTGAGGAGCGGGGCTGTCGTAGGTGGGCTTGTGTGAGTGTTTTGGGGTATAATTGAGCACACGTGGTGTAGAGCCCTACACGGGCCTCAAATATAGGCCCTGGCCCGAGGCGCTCAGGCCCTAGCCTGACCCAAGCACGTCTTTTTTCCCAGTTCATACAAAACAGCTTAAACTACTGTTTCAGCTATTAAAATAGTTCAGTTTTGAATGCAATGGCAAAGTGATTATATTTCATTTAGTTTTTATTAAGTTAATAAAAAAAAAAACGTTTGGAGGTTACAATGGTGTTTCATATATTCAGAGTTGTTTACAGTTCACTTTGAAATTAAATTTTGATATGTTTTAGCTTACCCCAAGGGCATCCAAGATGTAGGTGTCTTTGTTTCTGCAGTAGTTTCAATTTTGATATTTTTAGGTCAAACCGTTCTTGTCTGTCAGTCATATAATGCATGCCAATGGTCACCTCACAGATTCAAATTAAACAGTCCAAATTAAACAATTCCCCACCGTAAGTACACATTAATGACCTAAGACACGAAACGAGTGGTTTGTGTGAGAAACGAACAGTATTTATATCGTTTTTACCTCTTGAAAACAATCACGTCCAAGTTGAAGGGTGATCTGGTGTGTGTGAGCGAGTTCTGGCTTATTGATGCGCCGGCGCTGCTCCCGGAAAGCGCCGGACGTGATCCATTGCGCGAGCACAAGTAATTCTTTTCTTTTTTAAAACATCCCTAAACATACCTTTTTTTAACCATTTCTTGTTTAAACATCCCTGATAAGCACAAACAAGTAGCATTTCTGTTAGCCGTCTTACCTACAATCTCTGTTCTGTATAAACAATGAGTGACGTTCTCGCGGGAGAGATCACTTCCGGAGCTTTCCGGGAGTAACGCCGGCGCACTCACACACCAGGAAGCGTGCGCACTTCAACTTGGACGTGGTTGTTTACAAAAGGTAAAAAACGACATAAATACTGTTCGTTTTCTCACACAAACCGCTCGTTTCGTGTCTTAGGTCATTAATGTGTACTTACGTTGGGGAATTGTTTAATTTGGACTGTTTAATTTGAATTTTTGAAATTTTGCAGTTTCTTTTGTGAGGTGACCATAGGCATCTTGGATGCCCTTGGGGTAAGCTAAAACATATCAAAACTTAATTTCAAAGTGAACTATCCCTTTAAAGAGTTGGATTCTCATGCTTAACATGGCCAAAGTTCAAAAAAATAATTTAGAAGAATGACAGAGAATGTCTTTGCCGAAAATCTTACTTCTGGGTTGGTACAAGTTTCGGCTGTTTTTTTTCGATCATGGCTTTAATGACGTAGACGATGGTGGAACTCCTTATATGAGCATTTCTCCCGGAAAAGCGTGCCCACGGCGCCCGCGCGCATGTTGGTTAGACCATGAGAAAGAGAGAGCGCACATCAACGCGATTCTTTTTGCTGCACTCTGCTGCAAGGGATTTACTCGGGAAGAATGTCTCTAATATATATATATATATATATATATACACACACACACACACACACACACACACACACACATATACACATAATATTGTACATTTATAATGTTGGCTAAATTGGATTAATTAAAATGGGTTTTATTTTTCTTTGTTGTATTTATGTTTTATTATTATTAGACAATTTATTTTATTTAAATATTAATAAACGTATGTTCACTATAATGGTATGTTGTTTTAGTTTATTTAGTTTATATAGAAAAGAGTATTTTATTTTATTCAATTCTAGAGTTTAACAAAAACAAGGAATATATATTGTACCTTTATAATGTTGCCTAAAATAACTTGTATTAATAAAAATGGGTTTCATTTTTGTTTTCTTTTTTAGTATATATGTATTATTATTACTTTGGACATAATACATTTGATTTAATTTAGATTTCATTAATAAAGGTATTTTGACTATAAAGGTATGTTGTTTTAGTTTTAGTTTATATAGACAAATTAATTTATTTATACTGTTTTGAAAATTAAAAAATAAACACTTCAACTACATTGACTTGTATAAATAGAAATTGTTGTTAGTTTTCATTGGGTTTTTTTTATATTTATGCTATACTAAATTTGATTAAATTTATATTTCATTAATAAAGGTATTTTCACTCTAAAGGTATGTTGTTTTAATTTATTTTATTTATATAGACAAGTATATTTATATTTGCTCTATGCTTGAGATAAAAAAAACTATGAATACCCATTTTTTATATTGTACTTTTATAATGTTGTCTAAAATCACTTAAAACAGAGAACATAAAAACAGATTTTAATTTTCTGTTTGTTTTTTTTTTTTTTAAGGTATTTAAGTAGTAGTATTATTTACACTAAATAAACTTTATTATTTTATTGTATTTCATTAATTGGTTGTCGGCCATATTATGACGATTATAATCGAGCCCTCTGTATCCTCCAGAATTTTTATGTCTTATTTCATATGACTGGCCCAAAAGAAACTCTGTGTCTGATTGGGGTCAGGTGCAAATTATTGGATAGTCGTTCAGACACCCAACCAACTACTCAGTTGAAAATCACTAGTAGATGGTAGTGGCACATACTCGTCTCATGCTGCTGAAATGCCTCCCATTCCTCTCTCAGCAGTTAGGACGCCTCAGCCTGTGAAAGTACATACTTGCTTCAGGCACAGTGTGTTCTGTCTCCATCTTCCCCACTGTGTATTTTTGTTGTTGCGTGTGTGCGCGTGCCCGCCTGACAGCCGCAGAAAAGCACAGCTCTTAGTTTCGGTCCCGCTGTCCCGGCCTGCCACATCGGAGCGTACCGGCGCGCTCTGATGGGGGTGACAGAGTGACGGACCCCCTCCAAGGTGGGGCCACAATTAAAAGCTAGGAACAAAAGCTCTCTGCGCCGAAGTGTGGGCCTCAGCGACTCAACATATGCCCGCCGCTCCCAGCACAGCCCTCCAGACGCTAATGGAGTCTGACAGCGTCTCCGCACGAGGCGGCATTATCTTCCCCCAGCATGCACTCTCACTCCATAATGTATTGATCGGGCAGCTGCGATGGTATTTTTTACACCTCAGAGTCGGCGCCTGATGTACGCCACTTCATTGAGTCATTACGGCGAGCGGAGAGTGGCGCGCAGAAAGAGCTGTTAAAAATGAATAGAGGATGAAAAATGAGAAAGCATTCCATCAAACCCCGCCTCTTCCTCGCCGCTCTCCGGCCGGGAGACAGCAAGTCTGTTGCATTTGTTTTGTGTCTTTTCGATTGTCGTGTGAGCGAGTGTGTGTCACAGTTAATGTTTGTTTTTATAGCGTGCTGCTGTTGAATACTCGCTTGGCAGACTTTCAAAGTTGTTACTTTTCGGTAACTGCACGGTTATGAAGTTTCACCTCTGTTGACCCGTTACTGTTCAATATTAGTTTTGTGCGTAGTCAGTGTAGTCTGATTCCCGAACAAATTATTCTAATGAGTCAGTTCTTTTTAGTGAATCAAAAGCATCCAGCAAGACCAGTGTAATCTGATTCTCGAACAAGTGATTTTATTTAGTGGATCAAAAACCATACAGCGTGACCAGTGTAGTCTAAATGATTCCCGAACTAATAGCTCTTCCCAGTTTTTTTTATTTTTTTATTTTTTGTAATTCAGTCGCTTCCATTGAGACTAATGTAATTCGGTTGTCAAAAAATTTATCTTATAAGTTGGTTCTTTTTAGTGAATCAAAAACCATACAGCGTGACCAAAGTAGCCTAAATGATTCCCGAACTAAAAACTTCCGAGTTGTTTTTGTTTTTTTTTTGTTTTTTTTTCCCGTGAATCCATAGTTTCCACTGAGAGCGGTGTGCTCTGATTCTCAAACAAATGATTCTTATAAGTTGGTTCCTTTTAGTGAATAAATGACCAGTGTAGTCTAAATGATTCCCAAACTAATAACACCAATGAGTAGGTCTTTTATTTTTTGTAAATGAGTAGTTTCCATTGAGACTGATGCAATCTGATTCTCAAAATATTCTTCTAAGTTTGTTCTTTTTAGTGATTATAAATTGATTTATATTTATATAAAAATGATTCCCGAACAAATAACTGTTACGAGTTGTTTTTGTGTGTGTGTGTGTGTGTGTGTGTGTGTGTGTGTGTGTGTGAGAATCAGTCGCTTCCATTGAGACTGATATAATTTGATTCTCAAACAAATGATTCTTATAAGTTGATTCTTTTAGTGAATCAAAACCCATACAGCATGAAAAGTTTTGTCTAAATGATTCCCAAGACTAATAACAATTGTTTTTTTATTTTTTTTTTAGCATCAAACTAGTTTTTTGTGAATCAGAAGTTTCTGTTGAGACAGATATTATTTGATTGTCAAAAAAAATATTCTTATAAGAAGGTACTTTTTAGTGAATTAAAACCCATGCAGCATGATCAGTGCAGTCTAAATGATTCCTCAACTAATAACTCTAATGCATTGTTGTTTTTTTGTGAATCAGTAGTTTCCACTGAGACTGCTGTAATCTGACTCTCAAACAAATGATTCTTATAAGTTTGGTCTTTTTAGTGAATCAAAAACCATACAGCGTGACTAGCTTTCGTTGAGACTGATGTAATCTGATTCTCGAACAAATGATTCTTACAAGGTTTTTTTTTTTAATGAACCAAAAACTATACAGCATGACCATTGTACTCCAAATAATTCCCAAACTAATAACTTTCATGATTTTTATTTTTCTCAAGTTAATCAACCAGACCAGTGTAGTCAGATTGCCAAACACAAGTGATTCTTTTGAGTTCTGATGATTCTTTTAAAAAAAAAAACTATACAGCATGACCAGTGAAGTCTAAATGATTCCCAAACTAATAACTTCTATGTTTTAAGTTAACCGTAAGCATACAGTGCAGTCAGATTCCCCAGAACAAATGTTTTGAGTTCTAATTATTCTTCTCAAAAACTATACATCATGACCAATGAAGTCCAAATGATTCCTGAACTAATGACTCTTATGAATCAAACACATGTAGTTTATAACTTACTGTTATGTTGTACTACTCCTTATTGTTGTAATCAGAAGTACTGTAAAATGAGTGGAAAAAGTTTTTCTTCAAGCGTATAAATATTAAAAAAATAAAATTATCTTATTGTTTGCCAATGAAATTACTTTATTTTTCAAATGCTTCTTGAAAGTACTAGAAGAGTTGTTAATGGAACTGGTAAGGAAGTAAAAATTAAAGTTGGAGGAGGCATAGCAAGATGCTGATTAGACAGCATGATTATTGCACAGGTGTGCCTTAGGCTGGCCACAATAAAAGGCCACCCTAAATGTGCAGTTTTATCACACAGCACAATGCCACAGATGTCGCAAGTTTTGAACGAGTGTGCAATTGGTATGCTGACTGCAGGAATGTCCACCAGAGCTGTCGCCCGTGAATTGAATGTTCATTTCTCTACCATAAGCCGTCTCCAAAGGCGTTTCAGAGAATTTGGCAGTGCATCCAACCGGCCTCATAACCGCAGACCATGTGTAACCACACCAGCCCAGGACCTCCACATCTAGCATCTTCACCTCCAAGATCATCTGAGACCAGCCACCCGGACAGCTGCTGCAACAATCGCTTTGCATAACCAAAGAATTTCTGCACAAACTGTCTGAAACAGTTTGTGCAGCTCATCTTTATGCTCGTCGTCCTCATCTGGGTCTCAACTTGACTGCAGTTTGTCATTGTAACCGACTTGAGTGGGCAAATGCTTACATTCGATGGCATCTGGCATGTTGGAGAGGTGTTCTCTTCACGGATGAATCCAGGTTTTCACTGTGCAGGGCAGATGGCAGACAGCGTGCTGATGTGGCCCAGTGTTGCGTTTATAATTTTGTTCAATATATATATATATCATTTTTCACTTTACGCGCTAGTAATATAATTATCTTTATTTTATTATTATTATTTTTTATCTCTATAATAGAATAGATGGTTTTAGTGGCCTCCTGAATGGCTGATCTGATATTGACCTCATTCTGATCCTTTTGAGTGGGCATGTTCTTTCCGTGTGTGTGGAATGAGCTGCTGTTGAAGGATGACTGAGGGGCTGTTGACAGATGTGAGAGGCGAGTTCCTCTTTTGGAGGTGAGGTAATGTGACATGGTCAGATTCTTCTGGACAGCCCCTCCTCTCTCCAGGTGTGGAGGTGAGGTGCTGCGGGTCATTTCCTGTGCAGATGAGTTTCAGTGTGGGAAGATGATCTGAGCTCACCTGCCCACCAAGGCCCACAGAGCCATCCTTTGTTTATTCATTTAGTGCCGCAGATTAACCCCGGCCCGCGGGCCTTCCTGGAAACGGTATCCAGGTGACTGCGTAGAGGTGAGTAGCCTCTGCTTCTCTCTCTCCTCACCTGGAAATAAACGTCTGGTCATTTACGCCTGTGTGTTTCCAATCAGCCAGGAACGCCTGAAATGCCTGGGCCAGATTCCACCGTAGCTTCTACTCCTGCGTTCTCATTCACTACAACTCACCCTCATGTCGTTCCAAACCTGTAAAACCTTCATTCATCTTCGGAACACAAATTAAGATATCTTTGATGAAATCCGAGAGCTTTCTGACCCTGAATAGACAGCAATGCAGCTACCATTTTCAAGGCCCAGAAAGCTAGTAAGGAAAAGAGAATCAAATGACTCAAGGGAAGAGAAGAAATTGTTTGGAAGTCGTTATTTTTATTTTCTTTGCACACAAAAAATATTCTCGTAAGTTCATAACATTAATTGAGAATTTCACTTCGAGGACAAAAATTTAGATAATTTACTCACCCCCTTGTCATCCAAGATGTTCTTGTCTTTCTTCTTTCTTCAGTCGTAAAGAAATACTTTTTTGAGGAAAGCATTTCAATATTTCTCTCCATATAGTGGACTTCTATGGTGCCCCGAGTTTGAACTTCCAAAATGCACTTTAAATGCAGCTTCAAGGGGCTCTAAATAATCCGAGCTGAGGAAGAAGGGTCTTATCTAGCAAAACAATCAGTTATTTTCTAAAAAAAAATTGACAAGTTATGTACTGTTTAACCTCAAATGCTCGTCTTGTCTAGCTCTACATGTACTCTGTGTATTCCGGTTAAGACAGTTAGGGTATGTCGAAAAACCATCTGTACATTTTTTTTTGTTCTGGAAGTGAACTTCTCTTTTAAGGTAGAACCACTGATGTCACATGGACTATTTTAACGATGTCCTTACTACATTTCGAGGCCTTGAACGTGGTAGTCGCATTACTGTCTATCCAGCATCAGAAAGCTCTTAGATTTCATCAGTAATATTGTCATTTGTGTTCCAAAGATGAACAAAGATCTTACGGGTTTGGAACAACATGAGGGAGAATAATTCATGACAGAATTTTCATTTTTGGGTGAACTATCACTCAATAACTTAAGTCAGAGTCACAGTCTTTAACAGATAGATTATCAATGAATAATATAATACTCAGAATATATGGTCCAAGTCAACTTTTATGATTTCTTATTTTGCTTTTGGATCCCTTTTGAAGCCTGAATGCCTCAGTCTACATTCATTGCATTTTTTTAAAGGACCAACCAGGATATTATTCAAAAATAGAAAAGTAACTCATGCAAGTTTGAAACGACATGAGTAAATTGTCATTTTTTTCCCCCATTTTGGATTGAGCTACTTCTTTAATTTATCTCTCTGTCCCTTTTCAATCTCCATTTCTCTTGTTTTTCTCCATCTGTCCATTCTTTCTTAATCTCACTGAGTTGTGGTGCACTGGCGTCATCAGCAGAGAAAGCGAGCGAGGCAGAAGTGCACACCTCGCACATTTGATTCACAATCTGTTTTGGCAGGCCAGGCAAGCGGGAGATACAACTCCGGAGCATCAAAAAGGTCTTGACAGTTTTCTTAGAGTGAGCTTTTTCTCTGTTCTTTTTGTTGTACCCTTTTTTTTCTCTCTCTCTGTAATCTTAATGTAAGTAGATTCATGACACGCATTCATGTCAGCGTATGTTTGTGTAGCCACAGAAGGAAAGCGTGTGAGGTTTGCTGTCCAGTGCTGTGTACACTTCAGAAGACCCTGTGCCTCCCTCTCCCTCCCCTTGGGAATGTTATCAGTAGAACAGGAAGCACAAGTTATCACATTCTTGGTGCACACGGCTTCAGAAGAATCCATTAATTTGACGACAAGAGCACAGGACCAGATGTGAAAATCTCGCTTGATTTGAACTTTGCCCAGATCTTATCACAGTAATTTATACCTCATTGTCTCAGTCCAGGGCTGGAAAGCATCATTTCCAGATCATTTTAATGGATTTCTCTCCCCGCTCCCTCTCCCCCTTGTTTCGGAGGCCTAGAGAATGTGGGTTTGTGTGAAATTATGAAAAATGCTTTCATTAGTATTCCTCCGGCTCGCAGACCCCGCACATGGACCTCTCTCCCTTCCGTGCGCCCCCGTGCGTAACGCCATTCCAACAGACTCCGAAACGCGTCCCTCCTTAGGCCAAAGGGCTCGCTGCCAGGTACACCCATTATTGCAAACCGTCTCCGCGTGGGGACGTGCTCGCCGGGATTCGACCGGGGGCTCTTCGGAGTGATTGACGTCCGGTGCGGTCAAACAAATGTGCTTCCCTCGTTAGAGCCACCGCTGTGCCAGTATTGAACCCATTCGGTTACATTTAACTCTGCCAGCCGTAACACAGTCACATGGGAGCGGAAATGTATTCAGGAGCGCCGAACACGCAAAGCGGTCTTTCCCAGAAACATGTGTTTCCAATGAACTCCCCAAACTGCTCGCATGTAAGCGTTGGTCAGCCATACGGGATAATTTATTCTGCTCTGGATAGACTTGTCATATTAATTATAGCCCAGGCCAGAAAGCCGGGTTGGCAGGTTGGAGTCACCTCGGTTATTTTTGGAAGCCTTGAGAAGGTACTGCACGCTTTCTTTTCACCTGACTTCAAGAAATAGCTTCGCAGTCAACACTTCGCCTGTGCCACTCCTATCCAAACAATGTCTCAGTTAAACCGTTTTGGTCTCAACGAAGCTCTCAAGCCGCATTAATGCAGTCCTACAGTGGTCTCGTGCTGTTTCTTCCAAGCTTTTGGAACGAGGTCAAGGAGGCCAGATATGCACCTTAATTGTCATCAGCAGGGGGGGAAGATAAGTCCTTCAAGCCTGAACCCATGGGCGGAAAGTGTCTCTCTTTACGCTTCTGTCGCCTCAAACTAGGCTGAGTGCTAAGCGGAACATAATTCAGTAAATTAGTCTGAGTAAACACAACACTGAGCCCCAAAGCCAATCAGAAAAAGGAAACATTGAGGGACCGTGAGCAAAAGATGCCAGAACTATTGTGAATCAAGCTACAAGTATGTGTAAATGATTTGGTTTCCATTTGTACCAGCAAAACGTCGACTCTAATGCGCCATCCTGCCCGCAGTGTTCTTGGTTTTAGCTCGGTTTGTTCTTGTGCATCCCAGACAGAGATGGAGCGGTCTAGGCTTACTTGTACTGACCCCAAGAAATATTTCCATCGAGGCTTTGTTGTGAATTCTAATAAACACCATGATTTGAATTAACCGGCAAGCATTTTGAGTCATTTTAATAAATTAGCTCCACATGTTCCTCTGCGTTTTTCCCCTTCCACCCCCATTCTGTTCGTGGAATCACCCATGTTAGCACCAAAAACACTTGTTTTTCTCTTCGTGCTACTCTAGAGAGAGATACACGTTCTTCGCATCATTTTTGGAGGTTTAACAGCGTGCAAAAAAGAGTCAGTGTTTTTTTTAGTTCAGGAGTTGGAGACGTTGACGTCCAACCTCTGACTTCGCTCAGGCAGCTGGGGCAGGAAAATCAGGATACAATTTGGCACTTATGGAGACTAAACGATTTCCTCCTCCCTGATGATTTCTACTGGGAAATGTGTCCGTGCACTGAAAATTACATCCGGGAAAATGTTTATGTAGAGGTTTCTTTTTTTTTTTTTTTTGCCTCTTTCGAATGAATGAATATTCCTCTAACCTTTCACGCTCAACACAATGTAGCTCTCTCTTTCCTCTCATTAACCTCCTTTCTTAGCATTTTTACACAGCCGTGTCACTGCTTTCTTGGCAAATGGCTGTTTTCGGGCGGTTGGCAGCACTCCTGAGGAGAACTCTTAAAGTATGGCCTTTAAAGAGCACTCCGTACTCAACCTATGAGCGTTGAGACCCATCATGCCGAGCTGTGTCACCCAAACCCCTCTGTAGATGTAAACAGTGCAGCACTTAATTCTTTTATTTTGGCGTCTTGCACCCAATTGGACCCACTTTTAACCCCTCTGGCATTTTAATGCGGTCTGCTGGGAAACCTGAGACCCTTGCTTAGTGAAATGAAGGTATTTGATGTTGCATGTTGTCCTCCCACCAGTTATACATTAAACGTAATGACTTTTTTTCTCCCTTGCAGCCTCATATTATGTCCGTTCCACCTAGAGCGCCAACAAGCCTCTTTCTCACATTGTTTTTCTTTCCTTTTCCTTGCTTTTCCCCCCTCTCCATTCACAATAAAACTGCAGTTGTACACATCTACCACAACCCAATGTCTGGAAACAAAGAATTTAAGGCCGAACCTTGGGCTGTTAAAGCCTTTAACGGGGCTGACAGGAAAAATGCTGATAAACTTAAGTCTTGTGTGAAAGATTCCTCTCATGTACCTCAGACTGATGTTTCCAGTTCTGTCTGTTCTCTCTAAACAAGGCTGCCATTAGGTAATGTGATGTGTGTTCGGGGTTAAGCGGTTGGAGATGCTGGCGCATAGTTTCTCAGATTTCTGATTCATTTGCTATAAATAAGCCCAGGGGAGCCCGAGGTGTTGGGTCACTTACTGTAATGGCTGAGGAACTGAGAGGGGAGGAAATGGAGGGATGCTTGAAGAATGACTCCACTTTTGTTTGATTTGTTTTCTTTAAACAGCTCATGCACACAACACATTTTCACAAACACCAATTTAAAAGAATACCAAAAAAAAAAAAACTCATAGGCTTACTCTGAACCCCAATACGTTATAGACATAGGGTAGGGTCTATTTTGATTTGGACCACTACCTAGAACACACTGGCAATACGCTAGCAAGCAACTCCCAAGCAAGTGATTCAATTTAACTGTATTCCATTTTTCCATGTCTTTAGGGATTATTCAGAATGACAAGCTATCGAATCAATTTATTTGATTTATTTCGTTCGGACGTTTGATTTGATTTGATTGATCCAGTTCAGTCAACTTGAGTCTGTTGGTGTGATTCAGTTATATTTATTCAGTTTAGTTGATTCCAATTCATATGAGTGAATTTCAATAAAAATGTGCATTTTTGCTTTCAAGAAATTTGATTTGATTCAACAGATTTCATCCAGTTTGATCTGATTCCAATATGTTTGGGTACATCTCAGTTTTATTGTGCATTCTGCTTACATATGAAAACTAAGGCTGTCAGTTAATACTGTAAATTGTAAGGGAAAGTTTTAACTTAACACATGAAAATAATATGTGACCCTGGACCACAAAACCAGTCATAAGTTGCTGGGGTGTGTTTGTAGCAATAGCCAAAAATACATTGTTTGGGTCAAAATTATTGAATTTTCTTTTATGCCTACAGTCATAAGGATATTAAGTAAAGAGCATGTTCCATGAAGATATTTTGTAAATTCCCTACCATAAATTGCTAAGAATAGCTAGGACAACTTTAAAGGTGATTTTCTCAATATTTAGATTCCAGATATTCAAATGGTTGTTTCTCGGCTAAATATTGCCAGATCCTAACAAACCATATATCAATGGAAAGATGATGTAATCTCAATTGTGAAAAAAATTTACCCTTATGGCTGGTTTTGTGGTCCAGTGTCACATATTGAGTCAGTTGGTTTGATTCAAGTTAGTTGATTTTAATTTATTTGGGTACATTTCAATTATAATGTGCATTTTTGCTTACATTCGAAAGAAAGATGATTTGATTCAATTTATTTAATCCTTTTTGGTTGAAGTTTTAACTCAACACATGAAAATATCGAGTCAGTTGGTTTGATTAAGTTGATTTGATTGCATTTAGTTAATTCTAATATATTTCGGTAAATTTTAGTTGTAATGTGCACTCTACTTGCATATGAAAACTGTCTGTCAGTTAATGCTGTAAATTGTAAAGGAAAGTTTTAATTAACATGAAAATATTGACTTTGTTTGATTCAGTTGTTTTGATTCAGTTTAGTTGGTTCTGATTTGGGTAAATTATAGTTATAATGTGCTTTTTTTGCTTACATTTAAAAGAGATTTGATTGGATTCAATTCATTTGATCCTCTTTGGTTTGTTAAGTTCTAACTTAGCACATATATAGAGTCAGTTGGTTTGATTCAGTTTAGTTTGGTCAATTAACTTAATGCATGAAATACTGAGTTAGCTGGTTAGTTGATTAAAAAAAAACACATTAAAAAAACATTAAAACATAAAAAAAAAATGTGATTTTATTTCATTCAATTCATTTGATTTAAGTTTTAACTTAACACATGAACATATTGAGTCAGTTGATTTGATTCAGTTTAGTTTATTCTAACATATTTGGGTCCATTTCAGTTATAGTGTGCATTCTGCTTACATATGAAAACTAAGTCTGTCAGTTTATACTGTAAATGGTAAATTTGTAAAGGGAAGTTTTAACGTAACACATGAAAATATACAACAGTGCCCAAACGTTGCAGTTCAGTTTATTTTTATATTTAACATATATAATGCACACAACCAATAATTGCTCAGTGTATACCAATTGAAGTAAACTATACATTTCTTGTCTAAAAATCCTATAACAAAATTTAAAAAAATAATAAACTTATGAGGACTTAAGTTATAAACTAGAAAAGCTCTTAATGAGTCCATAAGTACATTCCATGTCCACACTCATATGTAAACATGTAATTTCTTTTGAACATCTTTCCCTCTGTTTACTTTTTACAAATGCAAGGAATTCCATTTCTGCTGGGTGAAGCATGACTATGTGTATTGTGGTGTGAGTGTTTTCGTCCTTCTGAGGCTTGAGAAATCCCCGGTGGAGCCTCTGATCCGTGCTCTGTGTATTTCCAACATATGGGAATCAGCATGGTTGCAGTCCCCTCACAACAGGCGAGTGCTTTCACTTGATTATATTATCTGTTAAACATTTTTTCCTCTCGTTTTTTCCTTCAGCACTTAAAAAAAAAAGCGGGGAGCGGTATGTGACCCTTTCTCTGCTGAGGGGTCAAGTGGTGATTGCTGATGTTGTCTGCTCTAAACACATGTTTAGCCCAACGCCGCTCACCCAGTCCCCCTAAAGGTTTGGTAACCATTAAGTTACTTCCTAAGTCAGTTCCGGAGTCAGGCCTCAGAGGACCAGACAAAAGGTGGGCGTATGATTTAACGTCGTTGTCCTTTTTATCTTGCTTTTTGTTTGTCTACCTGGGTGCAAGTTCCTGTGTGTATTTTTTGCAGGGCCCATTCAGTTTCTCACACAGGTGAATATCTCCCCAAGACGTGGCACAGCTCACGCAATTCTGTCCCAGACAGGAAGTGCCATGGGTAAGCTCTGTTATGATAGTGGATCAGCAGCTAAGAGGAAGAGCTGTGAACTTCACATGAGAGCAGAGCCGCCGAGTCCAACCGTGGCCGCCACCTCAGGGCCCAGCGGCCCGGCAGGAAATGAAAGGATCATTTAGTTTGTGGCAGATGAGCAGAAGGGGAAAGGGAGGGAACGGCGCAGACACAGTTGCACGATTTGAACCCTCCCGAGACGAGCAAAACAAGCTTTGCTCAGATGTGCTGTGGCAGAGGTGTCAGGGTGTACGTGTGTCTGCTGTGACCCGATGGAGGGTGCGTGTCAGAGAGTTGTGTGGTGGGACGGAAAAGGAGAGAACGGTTGTCATGGCAGCGGCGGTAGCTGTTTTAATGCTGTCGGTGGTGGGAGATTTGTGACAAGCCAGTCCAAAGGTGGCTAGCTTCCCTGTCCAAGTGAATGTATCGCCTTCATTTCAGACCTCGAGTTCTTGTACTCTCCATTCTGACACCTCGCCCCACAGTCAGAACGCCTCCTTTGAGCCTCGCTGCATTTCATCATTAGCTAAGGCAAGCGTCGCTGTTGCTATTGTTCATACTTTGAATTGTACACATCCACTAAGCCTTAAGTGTTGTTCAACCGAAATTTAAAATTCTGTAAGGAAATACTTACCCTCATGTCATTGCAAACCTGTGAGACCTTCATTCATCTTTCAAATTCAGATATTTTTGATGAAATATGAGAGCTTTCTGACCCTGCATAGACAGCAATGCAACTACCACGTTCAAGGCCTAAAATAACAACATTGTTAGAATAGTCCATGTGACATCAGTGGTTCAACCGGATTCTGGTAGCTTCATAACAGTACGGTTTAACCACTGATGTTATATGGACTGCATTTCTGGGACTTGAACGTGTTTATGCAGGGTCAGAAAGTGCTCATATTTCATCAAAAATATCTTAATTTGTGTTCTGAAGGTGAACTAAGGTCTTTTGGTTTTGGGACGACTTGAGGGTGAATAATTATTAACTGAATCCCTTTAATATTACATTTCAGCATGTACCTCATCCCACATTATTTGTACAATACCTTTTTAGTTTTGTCACTTCTGTAACTTCTTACATTTGGCACTTTATATATAAGAAAATGTCTGTTATAATACATTTCAGGTGGGGTTGTCATTAAGGTTGCCGTGATTTTGCCAAGTAAGACATGTTCCTGGATCAACATTATTGTCCAAAAATATAGACTTAACCCAATCCCTACCCTTACACCCTACACCCTTGTTAATCAGCTATCATTTCCCTCTGATTTTTGGAATAAATTATGGGTAGGGTTAGAAGTATCTAACTCTGATCGTAAGCCTAAAACTGACAGTTCCTGAAAATGTATCCCTCAATTCTGATTGGCTGAATTTTGTTCCAGGATCAACAAGCATGTTGATCCAGGACCATGTTGTACTTGCTGAAATCACGTTCACCTGTCACTAACGCTTCGGATATTTTGAAATCCATGGATTGGCAAAGACTGTGATACTCATCTCGTAGTTCTTTTACCTACCTTAATTATTGCAGTCTGGCCTCTGATTAGAGATGGTTTGGAGCACATGGTGGGCAGATGAGTGCTGTTTCTATACTACTCAGTATAGGAAACTTCCTGTTTGATCCTGAAGATATAGTCTTAGGCTTTGAGATGATGAGGATGATGATGGTTTGGATAAAAGAATTGAGGGTATCTAATAAGGTCTGAAAACTGAGACTGAAGACTTAAGATAAGAGTGTTATTCTCTGAGTATAATACTGTACAAATATACAAATCATATGTGACCCTGGACCACAAAAGCAGTCTTAAGTAGCATGGGTATATTTGTAGAAATAGCCGACCATTCGTTGTATTGGTCACAATTATATTTTTTTTCTTTTATGCCAAAAATCATTAGGATATTAAGTAAAGATCATGTTCCATAAAGATATTTTGTAAATTTCCTACCATAAATATATCAAAACTTAATTTTTGGTTAGCTGTATAAATTGCTAAGAACTCAATTTGGACAACTTTCTCAATATTTAGATTTGTGTGCACCCTCAGATTCCAAATTTTTAAGTAGTTGTATCTCGGCCAAAAATTGTCCTATCCTAACAAACCATACATAATTGGAAAGCTTATTTATTCAGCTTTACCATCCGTCAGATGTATAAATCCTAATCCTAAAAACATTGACCCTTTTGACTGGTTTTGTGGTCCAGCGTCACATATACATATAGGATTTGAATGTTTTTGGCCTGTTGTTTTTTTTAACATTTCCATTTGTACTATAAAGAAACTTTTTAAGATTATGTATTATTTATTTTATTATAACCAAAGATTTACTGTTGTTTTAGTTCTTTTTAGAACAAAGCCAAATAAGTTGTTTCTGCTTTCATTGACTTAGGCGACTAACCAAATCTAAGATCGGTGAATAAATCCCTTAAAAATAAATAATAAATAATCAGAGGCAATTAAAATGTAATGCTTTCTTGTACTCAAGTCAATCTTTAAATTACTTTTACTTAAGTAAAAGTAAGAAAGTAATAGATTTGTAATGTAATTAAGTACTAAATGTTATTTAATATGAAACGTAGTGCAGTAAAAAAAAAGTACAATATTATGCTTTGGAATGTTGTGAAGTAAAGTTTTCTAAAGAAAAACACTGATAAAATACAGACACTTGAAAAGTACTTTTACAGTAGAGTAAAAATACTTCTTCACTACTCTCCGCCTCTGTAAATAATAAATAATTCCTTAAGAAAAAATTTAATTAAATATTAAATTATATAAAAATGTAATTCATTTTAATTAAATTCCAAAATCCTCTAGTATTCAAAGGAATAGTTCACCCAAAAATGAATTTTTAATTTTAATTCTGTCAATGAATTACTTAAAGGAACACTCCACTTTTTAGAAAATAGGCTAATTTTCCAAATATTTTAGATATTTTGCCTATTTAAAACTTGACTCTTCTGAAAAGTTGTGATTTTCCAGGCTCACATGGATGGGTACGGCAGCAAAGTTCCTTGATTATTACGCTGGAATCAGAATATAGTTTCTATCCAAAAATCACAACTTTTCATTTTCTGTCGGTCTTTGTACATGATGTAACTGCAGAAGAGTCAAGTTTTAAATAGGAAAAATATCGAAATCTTCGGGCATTTTTGAACGAGATGCTAATGGTCTAATCTGATTCAGTGATTTATGCTAAATATGCTAATGGCAGACCCGAAGATCGGCTGAATGGATTCAAAAACGGTAAAACTCATCTGTTTAACTCTGAATTGGAAAATGAGCCTATTTTCAAAAAAAGTGGAGTGTTCCTTTAAGACCTTCGTTCATCTATGGAACACAAATGAAGATATTTTTCTAAAATCCAAGAGAAAATTAGAAAGGACATTATTAAAATACTCCATGTGACATCTGTGGCTCAACCTTAATTTAAAAAAGCTACAAGCAACTTTTTTCCGCAAAGAAAACAAAAATAACTACTTTATTCAAAAATGTCTTCTCTTCTGTGTCAGTTTTCTGACGCTGAACCCAGATTGGCACAGAAGAGAATAAATTGTTGAATAAAGTCGTTATTTTTGTTTTCTTTGTGCACAAAAAGTATTCTTGTAGCTTCATAACATTACAGTTGAACCACTGATGTCACATAGACTATTTTATATGTCCTTACTACCTTTCTGTGCTTAAAACGTGTCCGGTGCATTGCCATCAATGCATGGTCAGAAAGCTCTCGAATTTCATCAAAAAAATCTTAATTTGTGTTCCGAAGATGAACAAAGGTCATACAGGTTTGAAACAACGTGAGGGTGAGTAATTAATGACAGAATTTACTATCCCTTTAATCACTGTGGTAACTTGAGTGCACTGAGTTTTTCACTTTCACTATGCGTTTGTAAAATGCATGATAGCTATTTGTAATTATCTCTTCCTTCCATAGAGTCTTACACTTTGCAGATTTATAGGTGAGATCATGTAGAGCTGTATTTGTCTCGAGTGTGAAATGGCACTGTTACTTGTGCATCATTGCTTGTGTGTGCTCAGGTAAGAATGCAGTGGTGTTGTTTCCATAGTGCCGTGGCTGACAATCGTAAGTGTTGGCACTTGTGCGAAACACCTTACTTCCCCAGAACTACGTGGCAGCAGGCACAAGGCACGTTGAAATGATGTGCTGTCGTCCATGTCGACACACAGCACAAGAAGCCTGTAATTTGGCTGAACAAGCTGTCTTTCGAGTGAGCACTGCACATTTTCAGAGGGTAGCGGGCGATTGGGGAAAAAGTGCAGAGGGTGCCTCTCCCGAGCCGTCACCTGTCAGATGGAGATTTTATGTTTAAGTCAATGCAGTGGCGTTTTCGCGAACATCCTGTCTGAATGTTTACAGGAAATGATTCGCAAACCAATGAAATGTGGACAGATACTGCTGAGTTGAGGAAACAAAAGGTTTGGTTTAGTTGGGAAGGGGGAGGTTCTGTGGTTGCATAGGCTATTGTAGTATTGGCTGGAAGTGGCACATGGCCTGAGGTGCAAAGCTCAGACATAAGAAAGACTCTGTGTGCCATTAGAAGGGTGATTAGGATGTCTGCTTTGCCCCCAGGCTCATGATGGCCTCTGGACTAAACAGGCCTTTACGCTGGCTGGTCTTCTACATCCACATCCTTGTCTGCTCACAGCGCTCCACTTCAGACTCCTTATGGAACCAGTGAGCAATCACAAGAGGAGGTGCCCAGCCATAGGAGCCCAAAGTGCGTTTGTGTGTGTCCGCATGAGTGCGTATGTGAGCGCTTCAATAGTGTGAACTGGCGAGGTGCAGCGAGACATTGTTAACACGGCCCAGCTTACAGGCGTGACCAGTATTCTTCAGAGAGGACGATACCGGGGCCAAAGGAAATATTCCCCGTTCTCGTTTATTTCTCATGGCACTGCTGGAATGTCCCAGTACATCCTGGGTGTTCCACTCGCTCACTCGTTAACAGCTTTCACACAGGGTACCAATTAACCTCTCACATCCTGTTCCACAACAGGTTTTTTATATTCCACAAAACTCTCAGCTTCTACTCTAAGTGACCCTTTTAACAGAAAACGCCTCTCAGTGTGTTTAAAGTCCTCACACAGCATCTCCATTAGACTCGGCGTCCTCAATTTATCCCTCTTGACCTTTTGCCAGAAAGCCACTGGCAGTTTCTATTCAGTTCACTGCACAATTTCCTTCAGGTCACTTTGTGGATTGCTGCAAAGCATTGCAAAAACATTGGAAGCTATCAATGATGATATAATGGTGGCAGGAAAAGGCGCAGGTCGTAGCATCCAGGCCTGCATCCAAATGATAACTGTGCTTGTTTACACTGTGATGTAAATGTTGTGATGGAGTGATGCATTGATATTCAAATTATGGCTGATATTGATATGATAAATATTTTAAGGGCCAATAACCTATAGGTTGTTTTGTCTAAATAACAAAAAATAGAGAGGGAAAAATAACAAGTAAATTAAATAAAAAATTGTTTTAGTTTTTATCTTATTTTAACATTTCACCATTCAAAATATATGCTAATACATATAATACAATTTATTATATAAATTGGGGGAAAAAAGTACCTTGTGCTTATGAAGGCTGCATTTATTTGATAAAAAATACAGTAAATGTTATTGAAAAATTATTACCAGTTAAATTAATTGCTTTTTATTTGATAGCAAAGCTTAAAAATATAGGCTAATACATATGTATAATACATTTTATCATAATAAATAAATAAATAAAAAAAAATATATATACATATATACATGTGTGTGTGTGTGTGTGTGTGTGTGTGTGTGTGTATGTATGTATGTATGTGTGTGTGTGTGTGTGTATATATATATATATATATATATATAAATAAATATAAAAGTTATATATAAATATATAAATATAAATTTATAATGGTTTGGGGAAAAAATCTTTCTAATCAAAACACATTTATTAGATCAAAAATACAGTAAATATTGTGTTAAATTATTATAATTTAAATTAATTTCTTTCTGTTTTTATGCGGAATCACATGATCCTTCAGAAATCATTCTAATATGCTGATTTGATGCTAAAGAAAGATTTCTTATTACCGGTTTATAAAATTTAAAATTAATATTAAGTTTAAGCTTAACGTTTTTTGTGAAAACAGTGGCATATTTTTTGTTACAATAAAAATAAATGTTTATACAGTCTAACCAAAAATTATTCAGACACCTTTCATTTCTCACATTATTACAGTTTTTTTAAATAGTTTAGAAAATGGTAATAAAATATGACTGAACAAGAACTGTATCAGAACAATTTTAGTCTTGATAATGTCAGATAACGTCAACATAAATCTGTGTAACAAAACATGGTCAGGTCAAAGTGTAAAATAAAATGTCTGGAACCAAATTTTTATTAGTTTTACTCGTAGTCCACTGTATGAAGAATTTTTGTGTATGATGATAAAGTTTACTTTATTTTGCTATCCTCACTTGTGTCTTTCACCCACTAGTAAACAACTATATCTAGTGTCTGAATATTTTTTGCTTTGACTGTATGAGCATACACATGTGCAGATAAATATCCAAATAAATGAATAAATATAGTCATGCATGGTGAGCATGAGATGTGGAGCATGTAATGTTCAGAAAAAGCCTGCACACCTCTTGTGTTACCACCATGCTACTCTTAGCGACTGTGTACAATCCTGCCACATCACAGTCAATTCAGAATAAATGGTTAAATGCACTTCTCAGCATTTGCTCTTTAGAAAGCAAAGAAACCAGGTCACAGGAGCCACTTGCAGTCAACTCTTAATTGGTTCTATTGCTTCTGGCATGCATTTTGCCAACGGCAGAAACCATAACTTGTGTGCGGGCCTGTTTGCGTCTTTGTCCAAACTTCACCGATTTGGCCTGAGCCATTGTTGAGCCCTAACAAGTCGGACACCCCACACTTTCCTCCTCCCTGGAGCCTCAGATGTAATTATGGAGCTTGTCTCCTGGCAGTCGCAGTCGGAAAAAGTCACCAACAGCCGAAAAGAGAGTGTCCATTAAGGCTTGTCTGACTCGACCCCGGTGTTTGGAGGGGGTGAAGCGAGGCGCAAAAACGTGGCGCGGGCAAGTAGCAAACACGTCTGTTTACTGGAGCATACAGCAGCCTTCCAGCTCCTGCTTCCTGGACTTGAGCGCCTACCGTGGGTGTGCGAGGACTAGTTTAGGAGCTGGCATTGCCTGTGTGAGTCAACCCACATCACTATCACTGCCCACTAATTGCAATGAGGTTTAGAGCGGCATTAGGTAAATGTCACTTCACAACGACAGCTCAAACAGAGAAGTTGCCTCTTCAAGCGTCTTTTACACACCATGGGTGTCTCTGTCAGCTGGTAGAGCCACAGACAACACTCAGATCCACAGATGTAGATAAAAAATGAAAAATTTGCCTAAAGTTTAAGTGATCCTCAAGTCTTTACATACATAAAGGTGCACTAGGCCAGCTGTCAAATTTAAGAGAAACATATGTTTAGATTTTTCCCCACTACATCTTCCGTCGTTGTGAAACAACAAATGCCTTGATGCTAATCAATTAGACCACAGAACCATCTACTGTATATGGGTAATTACAACAGCAACAACAGCATAATTGGCTTTTAAATCATTTGCAAATGACTGAACTCAAAGCATATGCCCTTGGAGCGCACAACCAAGCATAAGACGTCATCTCTACCCATCTCCCCTCAGCAGCGGGGAGGAGACGGCCTGTGGACCCACAGCACTTATTTTTCAATTGATTGAATGCTATTGCATCATTAATAATTGCCTTCTTTTGAATGTACTTTTTATCCCGGGGCTTTTTTAATGGTAATGTGATAATGTGAATTTTTCTTTCTTCATGTTTGCTTAAAAGGTTAGTTCACCCAAAAATGAGAATTCTGTCATTAATTACTCACCTTCATGTCATTCCAAACTCGTAAGGCCTTCGTTAATCTTCTGAACACAAATTAAGATATTTTTGATGAAATCTGAGAGCTTTGTGACCCTGCATAGACAGTAGGGCTGCAGCAAACAATTTTTTTGATAATCCATTTGTTGAACTATTATAAGAACGATTTATTGATTAATCTAACAATTATTAGAACGATTAATCTGTGATTATTTCACCGATTAATCAGTAGAGTTGGTTATTCAGCTTTTGCAATTAGTTAAAATATTGAGTTATACATATTCTAACAAATAAATAAAGGTAATCACCTCAGCTTTTGAAAACCATGTAATGTAATCGATTAATCGAACTATTATTAGAACGATTAAATGATTACTTGTCGGTTATTTTACCGGTAAATCGGTAGACTTTGATTATTTAGCTTTTACAATTAGTTAGAATATTGAGTTATACATATTCTAACAAATAAATAAAGGTAATCACTTCAGATTTTGAAAATTATGTAATGTAATCAATTAATCTAACGATTATTAGGACGATTAATCAAATAATCATTGATTATTTCACTGATTTGCCAGTAGACTGATTATTTAGTTTTTTGCAATCAGTTAAAATATTGAGTTATACATATTCTAACAAATAAATAAAGGTAATCACTTCAGCTTTTGAAAATTATGTTATGTAATGTAATCGATTAATCTAACGATTATTAGGATGATTAATTGAATAATCATTTATTATTTCACTGATTTGCCAGTAGACTGATTATTTAGCTTTTTGCAATAGTTAAAATATTGAGTTATACATATTCTAACAAATAAAAAAAGGTAATCACTTCAGCTTTGAAAATCATGTAATGTAATTGATTGATGTAACTATTATTAGGATGATTCATCATTTATTATTTCACTGATTAATCAGTAGATTGATTATTCAGCTTTTGCAGTTAGTTCAAATATTGAGTTATACATATTCTAACAAATAAATAAAGGTAATCACTTCAGCTTTTGAATGTCATGTAATGTAATCGATTAATCTAATGATTATTAGAACGATTAATCGATTAGTCTTTGATTGTTTCACTGATTAATCAGTGGACTTTGATTATTCACCTTTTGCAGTTAGATAAAATATTGAGTTATACATATTTTTTTCAAAAAAATATATATAAAGGTAATCACTTCAGCTTTTAAAAATCATGCAATGTTATCAATTAATCTAACAATTATTAGAACGATTAATCGTTGATTATTTCAGAGTAATCAGTAAACTTTAATTATTAGTTCAAATATTGAGTTTTACATATTCTAACAAATAATTAAAGGTAATCACTTCAGCTTTTGAAAATCATGTAATGTAATTACAGTTATTATACTGTTAATGTATACAAATAAATATATTTGGCACACAAAATTAGATGACAGATAACTCTCTAATTGTTTTAGCCCTAATAGACAGCTGCGCAACTACCCCGTTCAAGGCCCAGATAGGAAGTAGGGACATTGATAAAATAGTCCCTACTACGAGAATACTTTTTTTTTTTACCCTGAAAAATGAAAATTATCATAATTTACTTGCCCTCAAGTTGTTTCAGTCCAGTATGAATTTCTTCTACTGCTTAAAAGTCTCTCCTGGTCTTTTATGATGAAGAAAGTGTCTTAAAAATGTTGAATATGTATCCTATGTCATGTTTAATTGATTGGCTTAAAGCGAATGTGGTCATGATCTCATTTTTCATGCCACTAATGATCTTATATATAAGGGTTTGCTACATTAAGTGCAGTCCAGGCCATGTCTTGTCAATTTTTTTTATTCCTGGATAAAATATTCAAATTCTTGGGTAGAACATGATGTTTCTTTTCATGTGTTAAGAAGCCATCTCGGTGCCACTTTGGGTTATAGCCACTCCTGTCACTGCGGATAATGGACAGCTGACATGCTAGTGCAGAAACATGGCTCTGGGCCCTCCAGCGGTGACATCGCACTAGCAGACTGCCACCACGCTCAATCACTCGTAAGCCACACTCATAAACTCGCCATGACAGACATTGATCACCGCTGTCACTCGCTAGCCATGTCGCGATGAGTTTATAGTCACATGCTAGACATGCAAATGCCGCGGCGTGACACTAATGGTCATTTAGTTTTTGCATGTGCGTGCTCGCATGTGTCCGCCTGTCCGTCTGTCTCATATCTCAATCGAGTACTAAGGGAAAGCAAAGAGAGGGAGGAAAAAAGCACACAGCTGGACACGCACAGTTTGCCAATTCGCTGTTTGTTCCGGATTTCAGCCAGTTTACACACTCTGCTCATTTTATTCAGGCTCTGGTTGAGTTCCATGTTCCATTCCCTTTTGAAGTCACGATAGCTCCTTCTGGCCTTAAATTAGCGATAACATGATATCGCTGTTTTGCTAAAAAAAAAAGCCTCACACTCCCTGCATGGGCTTGTCTTGTTGCTTTTGCTTTGAAACAAAGCACACAAACGTAAGAGATGTGGCCAGTTCGACTGTTTAGGGGTTTATGGTTGCCCAAATGATGCTTTTGTTTGCTTCCTGAAGAACGCTTTATGGAATGCTGAGGCTAAATAAGTTGATGTTTGGTAGAACCTGAATTTGACATCATTCCTGAACTCTCAGCTTTGCCTGAGTTGTTCTTGTTGCTGTGGATCTTTGGTAGGATGTAGTTTGTAATTAGACACAGATGTTTCTAAAGCAGCTTGGCCAGACTGTTATTCTTGCCTATGCTGAGTACTTATTTTACCCTCCTCATTTCAAGCTGCACTCACTTTAAAACTTTCCCAAAATTCCAAGCCCTAATGCAGTTTTATGTGGCGATCACGTGATGCTACAAAGGGGCCTTGCCTTTTTTCAATTACCTTATTTCTTCTATTAACTCTCTAACCAGCAAATTGTTGTGCTTAGTGTTTTTTTCATATTTGTGACCCACAAATTATTTGTAGAATAATTGTTTTATTTTTTAAAAAATGCCAAAAATCATGAGGATTTTAAGGAAAGATCATGTTCCATGAAGATATTTTGTAAATTTCCTTCTGAAAATATTTAAAAACTTCATTTTTTTAATTAGTGATATGCATTGCTAAGAACTTCATTTGGACAACTTTAAAGGCCATTTTCTCAATATTTAGATTTTTTTGCCCCCTCACATTTCAGATTTTTAAATAGTTGTATCTCACCCAAATATTGTCCTATTCTAGCAAACCATACATCAATGGAAAGCTTATTTACTGATGATGTATAAATCTCAGTTTCAAAAAATGTACCCTTTGTCCAGGGTCACATATATTAAAGAAGACTGTTTAAAAATGGCTTTGTTTGTCCATTTGTTAATCTGTGAGGGCAGAATGACAGATTGTGCTGGGTGAGATGAGTTTGTGAATTGTGTTCCGCGAAAGAAGATTAGCATCGCTGAATAACTCATAAATAGTATCTGAGCTTATGCTAAGAATATTTGAATTCACTGTCGCCTAGAGAACATGGGTGGTGAAGTAATTCTGGTGTGGACAGCAGGACTCTGGTGGAATTCCCCGCTCCGATGTAACCACACTCGCTGCTTTGATCTGGTGTGAGCATTTCAATGATGCCGAATCGGAGAACCAGGGTTTAGTTTACTGTGATGTGTGGTGGAACACTGAGAACTGGCTCTGTCATACGTGGATTAGTTTTTTACGACTTTATGACTTCTGACTTTTCAGTGCTCTCGATCTGATACCAGTCCTGTGACGAACAGATTTAAGGCTTAAGCTCTGTTCCAAAACTTAGTGAGCTGCCTACTGTCTACATCCTACATAGACAGCTGTCTTTTATGGCAGTGTCCTAACTGAATTAGAACCTCATAAATGACTGATTTTGAACACATAGGCACCAGAAAGCGCTTGAGACTGAACTCACAGTTGATTTCTATACAGGCGATGCATTCATAAAAATGAATACACTTAGCTCACTTGCTGTCAAAATTAGTGCGTTAATGCAGGCGATACATTTTCCCAGTTTAACGACATAAATATATTTAACACGGTTAATGCAGGTGTGAGGCTAGGGTTGGCCACCCCACTCACAACTGCTACTTCTGTCTTTTTTATTTCTTGACAAGAAGTGCGTTTATTTAGTCGCATAATGTTTTTATGACCACATCAAATGGGGAACTTTTAAGACGCGCGTCAACTTCACTTCAGTGCCAGGCCAAGTCAAATGTGTGCGGGAAAGGTACAAGTTATGAGGGAGCTTCAGTAGAACAACGGTGAACTGCGTTCAGATGAGATGTTGTCAGGATATGTCAATAAAAAAACTATTTACCTGTCCTGTCAGCCGTTATACTGTATTCATAGCATGCACAAATGTGACAACTGCACGCAGTAACCTGTATCATTTCATATTAAAGCAGAAAGTTGGCAAAAACAGTGCTTTTTTTATCACTTTCAGTATTAAATGATTTATTGTATATTTTTTTGAAGCAAATAATGAATACACAACATTTCTCAAATGTTACCCACCTTGGATTTTTATTTTGTTGTTTTGTTTTGTTTTTCTTCAGAAATTGCTATACTGAACACTTTTAATTAAAATATTTATAAGATGTATTTATTAAAATTATGTCAATTTTGTTACATTTTCTTTTATATCATAAATTATGTTTTATATATTATTTAATCCATTTATTTTAATCCTTTGTATGTTCTTTTGTTATTTTCTTTCATTTAATTTTATTTTATTACAGTTTATTTAGCTTTTTTGTCTTTTTTCTTTTATTTATTTATTCATTTTAATCCATTTTTTTTTTTTAACAAGATTGTATGTTCTATTTTTTGTTTTGTGTTGCTTTCTTTTGTTTTATTTTATTACAATTGATTTTATTTTGTTTCCTAAAAAGTAAAAGTAAAACTTAAGATGTCTACTGCCCTCAGACATTTTATACCTCTAAATTATGTCTATGAAGGCGTTTCACTAGGTTTTGGAAAAGCACTATAGTCTTTAAAAAGCACTCAATAGTGAGCATTTTAATAATCCACTGATGACGGCAACAATCCTCTCGCTACGAGAGACTGATCCCGCCGCTGAGCATGCTGGTTTGAGCGGTTGGTAGCAGTGTGTTAAACTTCTGAACTGAAAGACACATTGTGAAAGGCAATTCCGTTTTCATCAAAGTTAAATCAGTCCCTCTTTAAAGTGGCTTAAACGGTTCAAATTAGTGGTGGGCTTTTTCGAAGCCAATATATAGGAGTCTCTCAAGGCCATGTGTTTGTGGGCTGCGGCGTGCCTTCCTTTAAGGTCAAATGTTGCGCAGTGAGCTCGTCGATGACTCACTTGGTAAAATCCACTTTTCTGAAACCATCATGAGCTCATCTGAGCTTCAAACTGTTGCACCTGACCGAAATCCTGAAGAGATGAACAAAGTTAATACCTAAGAAGGAAAGTATGGCGCTGTTGTTTCGAGGCCCTGATTTCCTCTCCAAAGTCGATCTAACTGTAATTAGTCTGTTCCGTCAGTATTTATATTTTTAGCTCTGGAGTGACTAAAGAGAATATGGGAGCAATCTTTGACTGGCTGGTATCCACATATGGGCCTGATCTGGAAACGGCTGTTTGATGCAACTTTACCGACCTCCATATTGAAGAGATTTCCAAACGCAACAGAGCCCAAAGTGTGCCATGTCACAAAGCATTGCGTTCAGCACAGCATTCAGTGGAAAGGATGGGCAAGCATTTTATTCTTTCCGTTTTGTGTACTTTTAACAGACTAGTTGTGAAATCCAGACTGATTTGTTAAATAATGAATACTTCAGGTGTTTTACAGAATCTGCAAAATGTTAATAATTTTACCAAAATAAGAGGGATCATACAAAATGAATGTTATTTTTTTATTTAGTACTGACCTGATTTAGTTCACATATAATATGTTTACATATAGTCCAAAAGGGAAACTAATAGTTGAATTTATAAAAATGGCCCCTTTCAAAAGTTTACATACACTTGATTCTTAATACTGTGTTGTTACCTGAATGATCTACATCTGTTTTGTTTGTTTAGTGATAGTTGTTCATGAGTCCCTTATTTGTCCGGAACAGTTCAACTGCCAGCTGTTCTTTAGAAAAGTCCTTCAGGTCCCACAAATGTTTTGGTTTTTTAGCATTTTTGTGTATTTGAACCCTTTTCTATAATAACTGTATGATTTTGAGATCCATCTTTTCACACTGGGGACAACTGATGGACTCATGTGCAACTATTACAGAAGGTTCAGACGCTCACTGATACTTCAGAAGGAAACACGATGCATTAAGAGTTGGGGGGTGAAAAAAAAGACTAAAATTACTATTTTAGTACAAACATTTTAAGTAAAAAAAATATGATATTTAGGCAAAATGAGAAAGATTGACACATTTCCATTCTGTTCAAAAGTTTTCACTCCCTAGCTCTTAATGCATTGCTTTTCCTTCTGGAGCATCAGTGAGCATTTGAACCTTTTAGAATAGTTGCATATGAGTCCCTCAGTTGTACTCAGTGTGAAAAGATGGCTCTCAAAATCATACAGTCATTGTTGGAAAGGGTTAAAATACACAGAAATGCTGAAAAACCAAAGAATTTGTGGGACCTGAAGGATTTTTTTGAAGAACAGCAGGCAGTTTAACTGTTCAGGACTCATGAACAACTGTCACTAAACAAAAAACAGCTGTGGATCATTCAGATAACAACACAGTATTAAGAATCAAATGTATGTAAACTTTTGAACGGGGTCATTAATCCAAATTCAACTATTGTTTTTTCTTGTGGACTATTTCTCTTGTGGATCCCTCTTATTTTGGTAAAATAATTAACATTTTGCAGATTCTGCAAGGTGTATGTAAACTTTTGACCAAATGTTTAAAATGTCACATGAGCTGGAGACACCAATTATTTTTATTGTGCATTACAAATATGTCTATAAATAAGATGTTTATATTGCGGAATCTGTAACTCAGTTTCTTTGATTTGGTGAAGTAGTTGTCAGTATACAGTCCAATATTGACCAGTGAAGTATCAACAAATAAATACTTGTTGAATCGTTTATACTACTTAGTGGCGCATTAGTTATGAATCCCAGACTCCTTTGATTCCTTCACTGACGAAAGACAAACCGCACAGAAATCACGCCATTATTATCTGTGCAGTTGTCATGTAAACGCTTGGCAAGCTAAACCTCAGAAAACATTTCCGTCCCATCCACTCATACCACCAGAATCTCAGTGTCATCTTCATATTGATAAATAAGATGTGGTATTACCATAATCACAACCAAGCTGTAATAATGGTTTTGCATGACCAAACGTGCAGCAATTTGAGTGTGGCTTGAAAGTGAGGAGGTGCAAACAGCTATTTCTTTTATTCTCAATTTCCTCCACTTTAGAGGATTCTGTGGTCGGTGGAGTGAAGTATTAAAACTTTATTTCGCCAAATGTAATACTCAACCAATTTTTAAATTAAGTCTTAACATATGGCACACCCGACCACAAACAAAACGAGTGCATATTGTGAACTGTTTTGAGGACATTTGAGCGCAGAAATGTGAAGGTTTTGCCAGCAAGGCTCTTTTCTTTCACACACTTGTGCACACACATACTTTGGGTCCATACTTGTGTACGTACATATGCAGAAAACGTTTTGACTCTCATTATAATGTTGATTAATCCATATTGTTTAAATGAGGGATTGTATTTGTTCATTTATGAATTTATTTATTTTCCAAATTTTTTAAATGAAGAATTGTAAATTATTTAGTTTTGTATTATTTCTTTTTTCTTTTTTTTTTTCTTTTTTTTTTTTTTTGCATTTTATTACATTTTATTTTATTTAGCGTTTTTAGTTTGTGTCTGTTTATTAATTTCTTCTTATTTTTATTAATTAATATGATTTTATTTATTTATTTTACTTTATATTATTTAAATGAGGGATTTTATGTTTTAGTTTATGTTGTTTTATTTTTTTCGTATTTATTTATGTATTTATTTATTTATTTTTAATCCATATTGAAAATAGTGATTGTTTGTTCTTTTATTTTATTTTATTGCATTTAATTTAATTTTAGTTTTGTATTATTTAGTTTTATTATGTTTTATTTTATTGAGCTTTTTTGTTTTGTCTTTAATTTTTTTCTTACTTTAATTTATTAATTTGATTTATTTATTTTACTTTATATTATTTAAATGAGGGATTGTATGTTCTTTTGTCTTAATTTTTATTTATTTATTTTTAATCCATATTACTTAAATATGGAATTTTATTTTATGTTATTTTATTTTATTTCGCTTAAATTAGGGGATTGTAAGTTGTTTTGTTATTTAGTTTTACTTCATTTTATTTAGCTTTTTTTTTTCGTCTTTCTATTTTTTCTTATTTATGTATTCATATATATATATATATATATATATATTATTATTTTTTTATTTATTTTTTTTTTTTATTCCAGACTATTTAAATTAGGGATTGTTTGTTCTTTTTTTGTTTTGTGTTATTTTGTTTTGTATTTATTTATTTATTTATTTATTTTACTCCATATTATTTAAATGAGGGATTGTATGTTCTTTTATTTTTGTTTTATTTTATTTTATTAAATTTAGTTTATTTTGCTTTTTTGTTTCGTGTCTTTTCATTTTTATGTATTAATTTGATTTATTTAATTTATATTCCTTAAATGAGAGATTGTTGTTTGTTTAGTTTAGTTTAGTTTAGTTTTGTTATTTTGTTTTATTGCATTTTATTTTAGTTTTGTGCCTTTCTATTTTTTCTTATTTATTTATTAATTTAATTTATTCCAGACTATTTAAATTAGGGATTGTTTCTTTTTTGTTTTGTGTTGTTTTGTTTTGTATTTATTTATTTTACTTCATATTATTTAAATAAGGGATTGTATATTCTTTTTATTTTTATTTTTTTTAATTTTATTTTTTTTTTTTTGTGTGTGTGTTTTCTTATTTATTAAACTTATTGTTTAAGTGAGGGGTTGTATGTTCTTTTGTTTTGTTTTGTAATTTTTCTTAGTTTTATTTTATTACAGATTATTTATTTATTTATTTAAGCTTGTTTCAAATGGTTATACATTTTTTTTCTCAATTTTTAAGGACACACCAATTAATGAGCCTGTTTTCTGTTTGAAAACAAGCTGTTTCAACAATTTTACACACACATACATGTACACATACGACTAGTGAATTTTTTTCGCCATTCTACACAATGCAGTGACATCCTGTCCTGTCTTTGACTGTAAAATCTTCCTCTCCACCGCATCACTTGCTCTTTCTTCGACGACTGAGCATTTTTCCCTGTGAAATCCTCTCCACCAGTCCCGTCAGTCAGTCTCACTCGTTTTCTCTCTCCTTTTCTGGGCCGTCTTCACCTTTCCTGACAGCTCTGTGCCTCATCACCAGCTATCTGAAGTGACAGCTCACATCCTGAGGCTGCAACGGGGGCCGGCTCACTGAAAAAGAGCAGCACAACACACACACACACACACACACACCCTAAACCCTCCTTGCACCCCAATGCTCTCATTCTCTTTCGCTCTCGCTGTCACACATATACATTTACACCCACACAGACCTCTTTGCCCCAGTATTAATTCATAAACGCATTTGCTCTAGTTCACTCTCAGTGCTGTGGGGGCATCTGTGGGGCTACGGTGATATGCTGGGAGGGGGCGCCCGAACTCGCTTCACACGCTACTGCCTGCACACTCAGCCTGCTGCCCGATGAAAAACAGACGGCCGCAGACACATATAGTGAGTGTTCTGCTGCACGGAAGATTCACTGGAGTGTGCTTCTGAACGGCAGCAGAGAGCCACAGTTGGACATTAGTGCTCAGAGAGGCCTACAGCTGCAGCTCAAGCCTGAGGCTCCTTCACCATACTGTGGAGCTTTAAAACTCAATGTTGTTTAGCTGCCTTCCAATATCGGGAGTCTATATGGGATAGTCTGTCACTTTCCTTTATACTAGTGACTCCACAAGTGTAAAAGATCAATTTTGGAGCTGTAACTTCGAGGTTAGCACATGTGCTCTGACGCATGATTTGTGCAGCTCATGCAGACAACACGAGTTTGATTCTGGCTTGGGATATTTCTTGACCAGAGCTGCGTTTCTATTACAGATTTGCTTAAAACTATTGCAATATTTTATGAATGTCAATAAAAAACGCGAAATATTGCGAAGTTTTTGCGGCGTTTCCATTAACAATGTAATGCACGTAAAAAGTAATGGTGACAGATTGGTTTGGTAGGTTTAAGTATTTCGCAGCTACCACACTAGCTATTATTTTTAATCAAAGGATACGTACTTTAGGCGTGTATCTTTAATGAAGCAGCATGGAGAGCGTGGATTTTATTTTATTTTATTTTATTTTATTTTTACTTTTTTTTTAAATAGTTAATTGGTAATTGTAAATTGCCTGAATTGCCTTACACCAATGAACTATATTACTGTTCATGGATGATTATTTATATTACTTTAGTTTAGTTTAAATTATGTTATTTGAGAACTGTATATTGTAATTTTATTTTATTTTATTTTATTTTATTTTTTTATTTTATTTGTAAAATGGTTATTTGGGAATTATAAATTGCCTGAAGTTAGACTAATAAACTTTATTACTGTTTATTTATTATTTTATTTTATTTTATTATATTAATTTTAAAATTTAATTTTGGAATTTTATTTTGGAATTGTAAATGTTTATTTTATTTGAAATAGTTATTTGGGATTTGTAAAATACAGTCTGACTAATGAACTATATTACTATTCATGGATGATTATTTATATTACTCTATTTTATTTTATTTTGGAATTGTAAATACTGTTCATGGTGGATTAATTTATTTTGTTTTATTTTATTTTGGAATTATAAATACTGCTCTTGAAGGATTCTTTTATTTTATTTTATTTTATTTTAAATTATGTTTAAAATAAATATTTTATTTGATTTTGCCTGAAGTTAGACTAATGAACTATATTACTGTTCATGGATGGTTATTTATATAACTTTTTATTTCATTTTATTTTATTTTACATGAAGTTGTATCCATGAGCATAACATCTCAGAGTTTAGAGCAACACATTACTTTCTGTGCAACAGCTCAGACATTGCAATAATTATTAATCATTTGAACAATTTTAAATAAATGATTACTGTTATCTTGGTCATTTTAATACTTTTGATAATTGATAATTATTGTACCAATTATTAATCGTATTTAAATAATTATTAAGAATAGTTTGAACGATTATTATTAATTACTCATATTATGTATGTTATAAAATCACTTTGTCAAAAGAGGCTGTTCTTTACAGTGGTTGTACCATGTTTAAGGGGGTTTAATGGGTTCATGTTCCTATTAACCATGGTAAAATCACTGTAATGCACAACATTGAGTGGCTTATTGTTTAATTTCTACACATATTAAAGAAACGTTAAAGAATCATGTAACAGTTCCAGGTCAGATGTCATAAAATGTAGCAGTTGTTGTTGTTGTTGTGGGCAGTTTTTTAAATTCCAGATTTGTCACAGTATTTTTTTTTCTTTAAAGCCTGAGATTTGTTATATATAACCAACTCTGGCAGCAGACCTGGCTCTAGACACTGCGGCAGAAGTGAGAGAACAAAGTTGAAAGCGTCTTGGGATCTCATGAAAATCAAAAACAAATCTTCAGGAGCAGCAAGGTTAAACCTACAGGCCCAGTGGCCCTTTGAAGTAAAGAGCAGTGTTGTTAATTGTCGGAGCTGGCTTAGCGAAAGGTGGTAACAATTTAACAAGAGTGTAGGGCAGCAGGGTGCTGGACGCGTATCAGGTGTTTGCAGATGTTATGTGCGGAACAGAAGAGGGGAGGGCACTCCAGAGATGAGAGGCCAACCTAACAACCAATAAGTCTTTGTTTGCTCTGCCAATCGCACTGTAATTGGCCAGGGAGTGGGTAGAAGCCTTGGGATTGGACAACTGGACTGGTTACTGCAGCTATTTTTACTGTATGCTACCAGACAGACGTTAGCAATTATACCTCCGACATCTATCTGCTCCGTGGTACGCACAGTCGATTAGAGGAGAGCTCTTTCTCTCTCTCTCACCCAGCAACAGGTTTCAAATGTAGCGTGGAGGATGAATGAGTCTCATTGGCCGAACTCATGTACAACAAGCCTGGGAAACTTTCTCCCAGCTCTTTTGTCAGATTGCCGTCCCGAGACGCACGCTCAGGACGCTGGTGACATTTACGGTCACTCACCTCCCATTTGAAACTCGGGGTCTGTTGTTGTATGTGTATGCGTTTGCCAAGTTTGTGTCTGGTTTGTACCGTTTCCACATGTTAAAAATTAACACCACCTGCATTTCGCTGCTGAAGAGCTGTTTGCTTGCGCCTGTTGACGCTGACTTCATCACAAACTCTGTCTAGAATATACACTGCCTTTTTGATCCAAGGGGTCAAGGTTTGGCTGGTTAGCGTGGTCCAGTTAGCTCCTGTATTCTGTATCGAAGGTCAGTCAGAATTAGTCATGTGTTCAGTAAATTCACCCAAAAATGAAAATTTGCTGAAAATGTGCTCCTCCTCTGGCCGTGTGCGATGTAGATGAGTTTGTTTCCTTGCCAGAACTGATTTGGAGAAGTTTAGCATTATAGCACTTGTTCACCAATGGATTCTCTGCAGTGAATGGGTGCCGTCAGGATGAGAGTTAAAGGTATAGTTCATTCAAAAAAGAAAATTCTGTCATTAATTACTCACCATCATGTAGTTCCAAACCCATAAGACTCACCTTCGGAAAACACAAATTAAGATATTTTTGATGAAATCCGAGAACTGTTCAAACAGTTAAAATAGTCCATGTGACATAAGTGATTCAACCGTAATTTTATTAAGCTACGAGAATATTTTTTGTGCCCAAAGAAAACAAAAATAATGACTTTATTTGACAATTTCTTCTCTTCCATGTCAGTCTTTGACGCATATTATTTGTGCACAGGAAGTATTCTTGTATCTTGTTAAAATGGACTATTTTAACATTGTCCTTAACTATCTTTCTGGGTCTTGAACGTGTCAGTTGTGTTGCCGTCTATGCAAGGTCAGAAAGCTTTTGATTGCGAAATGACATTATTTCTGTTAACCGATGTCATGGTGAGGAATTTTTTTTAGGTTTACATATAGCGCTAGCTATTATTTTGGATTGAAATAGACATAGGCTTTTGCGATATTTTATAAATGCCGTTAAAAACTTTTGCAAAATGACAGCGTTTCCATTAACCGATGTTATGCGACTTAAATGTGATTTTTTTTCCTTTCGCGATAAGTCATGGTGATTAATTTTTTTTTTTAGGTTTACATATAGCACTAGCTATTATTTTGGATTGAAAGAGACATAGGCTTTTGCTGTATTTTATAAGTGTACATAAAAAAAATGATTGTGAAATGATGGTCTTTCCAAGAACCGATCTTATGTCACTAAAACATGATTTTTCTCCTCTCGCGATAAGTCATGGTGACTGATGTTGGTAGGTTTACATATATCACAGTCACCACACTAGCTATTATTTTGAATCGAAAGAGACTTAGGCTTTTGCAATATTTTATAAATGCCATTAAAAACTTTTGCAAAATGACAGCGTTTTTATTTATATACCAATGTTATGTGACTTAAACTTTTTTTTTTTTTTTTTTTCCCTCTCGTGATAAATCATGGTGACGGATTTTGGTAAGTTTACATATATCGCAGCCACTGCACTAGCCATTATTTGAATCAAAATAAACATAGGCTTTTGTGATTATTTTATAGATGGTGGTAAAAACTATTGCGAAATGACAGCGTCTCCATTAACAGATGTTATGCGACTAAACAATTTTTTTAATCTCACGATAAATCATGGTGGCGTATGTTGGTAGGTTTACATATTGCACTAGCTATTATTTTGGATCGTAGGAGACATAGACTTTTGCGATATTTGTAAGTGTAAGTGTACATAAAAAACCTATTGTGAAATGACGGTATTTACAAGAACCAATGTTATGCGACTAAAACATGATTTTTTTCCTCTCTCAATAAATCATGGTGACGGATGTTGGTAGGTTTACAAATTGCAACGCACTAACCATTATTTTGAATCAAAAGAAACATTTTGTGATATTTTATTAATTAATTTTTATATAATATCATTTGTGACTATTGCAAATCTACGAGAATATTTTTTGTGTGCAAAGAAAAAAAAATAACATCTTTATTCGTCAATGTCTTCTCTTCCGTGTCAGTCTTTGATGAATGTTATTTGTGCACAAAAAAGTTTTCTTGTAGCTTCAAAAAAAATGGCTATTTTATTGATGTCCTTAACTACCTTTCTGGGTCTTGAACATGTCAGTTGTGTTGCTGTCAATGCAGAGTCAGAAAGTTCTCAGATTTCATCAAAAATATATTAAATTTGTGTTCCAAAGAAGAACGAAAGTCTTATGGGTTTGGAACGAAATGTGGGTGAGTAATTAATGACAGAATTTTCATTTTTGGGTGAACTGTATATATATATATTATGTATTAATCTGTAGTTCGCTGTTTCCTCTGTGTTTACTGTTGTGTGTGTGTGTGTGTGTGTAGAAGCCGTTATGTTGAAATGGCGTGTTTCACTAATTGCAACTGGAAACTCTTCAAAGCAGCAGTAAGTTGCTCATAGCTGCTGCTGTTTGCTAAGAAATTACAGAACTCCTAGTTACAGACCCAGGCTCGGTAGTTAAAAGCACCCTCGCAGCACACTGTGGATGTGTAGGGGTGTTTGAGTAAACTAATTAGAGGTCAGTAATGTAGAGACTTTAATGCCATCTGTAATTAAAATTTGTTTGACTTCGATCCAGTTTTCAGTCACAGTGCACGCCGCTTAACATAAAAAGCTAAAACACTGTATGTTCGTGTAAAATGTGGATGTTCGAATGAAATTAGAGCCCAGTGCTGGATGAGGCTGTGCCCTGTGCACAACCAGGGGGTGTTGGTGACAAACAGAGAGGCCGTGTGTTTGTTGGGTTCATTGGTGTTTCAGCGTGTGGTGGATTTCACTGTGTGGGTGTTGTGGCTTTCAGACTTTGCACTGGACTAAAGACAAAAGTGGCGGCAGAGAGGCGCAGAACTCCCAGTGTGGATCATGGACACTGTGTTGAGTCTCAAACAAAGCGGCTAGTAAACAGCAATGTCTTCATTCTATTCTCTCTCTCTTTTCTCACTTATGCAGTTCACCTTTATGTATTCAGTTTTGTGGTTTAAACATGATACTTCGGAACATTTTCAGGGAATGTCAGTTTTAAATTTTGTTGACATGCTCTTGTCCTGGTGGTTTATTTTATGCAACAGTTCTTTCTGCTCCTTGAATCTGATTGGCTGAGAGGAGTGTGATATTCTAGTTTTAACAGAACTCCAACTGTTTCACCGTTTGTATCACTCTGCTTGCCGTATTTCTCAGCGAGTGTCATGGTGGATGCCCAAATCCACTATGATTATATAATTAATATAATTAATAATTAATATATTTTTTTTTTGAAACTGAGATTTATACATCATCTGAAAGCTATTGATCTATTGATGTGTGGTTTGTTAGGATAAAACAATATTTGGCCAATAAATGACTATTTGAAAATCTGGAATCTGAGGGTGCAAAAAAATCTAAATATTGAGAAAATCGCCTTCAAAGTTTTGATATATTTACAGTAAGGAATTTACAAAATATCTTCATGAAACATGATCTTTACTTAATATCCTAATGATTTTTGGCATAAAAGAAAAATGTATCATTTTGACCCATACAATGTATAATTTGCTAATTGCTACAAATATACCGTTGCTACTTAAGACTGGTTTTGTGGTCCAGGGTCACAAATAATACTGTTTTGTGTCCTGGAATATAGTTTTAAGAGATTTTTAGGTGAGTATGTAGTTGTTGAGACACAAAATATGCTGTTTGTTAATAAAAATAACGAAAATGTGAAAATTTGTGAAAATGAAAATTTGCTTTGATGTTTTCAGAGATGTGAGCTCCAGGGCATCAGTGGCTGTTCAGCACTCATGAACCCGCCAAGAGCAGCCTTACCTCAGCCAGATCTTCTGAAATTTGCTGATGTCTCTATAGTGGTTAAACATGAGATCTAATTCATTTTGGGTAAATCTAGTGGGCAGTCTTTGGTCCCATTATTCTATTATTTGTTCCAGAGCAAATAGTTTTGGCTGAGGGCAAAACCTCATCACGTTATATTTTATGTAAATTGAATGCTGGATGTCAGAGCGCTGCCTTTTTTCACTGTATTGCCTATAGCAACTTTTATGATGGCCGTTGTTGTTGTTTATTAAATATTATTCAAGAAATAATATGTTATATAAATAATAGTGACCTCATGCTTATGGCTGAATGACAGTCATATCATGTGATTATAGGTATTTTATTTTGTTTTTAAATTATATTATACAGATTCATTCATACAGATACAGATGTATCACATTTTCATTTTAATTTATTTATTTGCCATATATATACAAGTGATATTTCTCAAGTATGAACAGTATGTGTGTGTGTGTATATATATATATATATATATATATATAAACTTGAGAAACAGATCACTTCCTCCTCCATTATCCTCATCCTTTTCTCCTCCTGTTTAATCTCTGTTTTCCTTTCTTTTTCTCTCTCTCTCCCTGTCTCTCTCACCCCCCTGCTTCTTTTCCCAGTGGGGGTGTTGTTTATAGAGCATTATAATTTATAACTGAATAGAGTGGATTTAATTTCAGCGCAGAGCCTCGCCAGCAGGGCGCCAGGCTGCAATCAGAGGAATCAGTGCGCTGCGAGCCCTGTTGAATGGAAAGTATTATCACCGGCCACAAACGGACACTGTTTCTCCTTAAACAACTCCCTCGATGCTCCGTGGGTCCGGCTTCTCTTTCACTCCTATTCCTGTTCCTGTTAACCACCCTCCCTCCCATTGTCCTTCAGTGCCACTTCCCTTGCTATTTCTCTCTCTCTCACTGTCATCTCTTTTCCTCAACATTTTTTTTCCAGTCTTTTCTCTCTGTTGTGTCTTTTTCTGTCTGTTTTCAGCGGTTGATGAGCTGTTCTGACAGCATCCCTCTTTAGCAGATCCATGCCGATAGTTATACAGCTCATCTGGCACTACAGTTGTTTATACCTCTTAATTTGACCTCTAGTTTGGAGACTGAACAGTTTTCCCCAGTCATTTATGCCACTGGCAGGACAGTAAAGCCATGGATGCACTAAGAGCAATAATATGTAAACTTTCAAGCATTACTGGTTGCGTGTGTTTGTGTTTAGCAGATGACTTATTCCAGTGTAATTATCATGAATACAGCTTTTAATGTAAATTGTGAAATTGCATGGAATGAGAACTCACACCATGAGGCTACACTGTTTAAGTAAACTGCAAAAAAATCTGAATGAGCAAAGGGAACAAATGATTAAAAATCTGAAAACTTCTCTACCAGAATAAAAAAAAATCCTGATAATTTACTCACCCCCAAGGTTTCTGAGGAAAAAATTCCAGGATTTTTCTCCATATAGCAGACTTCATTGGGGATCAGCGGATTAAAGGTTCAAATTGCAGAAAAAAAATGAAAATAAAACAATTCTATACTTTTTAACAACAAATGCTCATCTTGCACTAGCTCATCATTGTGCAAGATGAGCATTTGTGGTTAAAAAGTATAAAAAAAAATTGTTTGTTTAGAAAATGGCTGATCTTTTCAGTAGATAAGACCCTGTTTACTCGGCTGGGATCGTGTAGAGCCATTTGAAGCTGCATTGAAACTGCAATTCGGACCTTCAACCCACTGATCCCCATTGAAGTCCACTATATGGAGAAAAATCCTGGATTGTTTTCCTCAAAAAACTTAATTTCTCTTTTCTTTCTTAATTTTCGACTGAACGTCTTGGACGACATGGGGGCATGTAAATTATAAGTTATTATTTTAATAACTTTTTAAACAAAGAAAATAATAATAAAAATAATAATGCTATTTTGTGGGAGTAAATGATGACAGATTATTGTATTTTTATTTTAGTTATTTATTTTTGGGTGAACTACTTAAATTTGTACTCAAATTTTTATTCTGGAAAAAAGTACAAAATGCTAAATATAACCATGTCATCTAGGGGTTTTAGACTTTTTGGATCACACAGTTTATTTTATTGTAGTAAAAATTGCTGCTAATGTTGCTTTGTGAAAGTCTTAAATGTCCCATGCTGATTTTTAATTCACCCTTGACACTGTCACTTTCCGACTACTTTCTGACTACCTCTTTATTCCTGTCTTCTCTGGGCTTTGCTTTCCGCACTCAGCAGGGCTCGATTATACTGATCATATTTTAAATGGAGCGCAGCAGCCAACTCTCTCTCTCTGCGTCTATTCAGCATAATTAATACCTTGCATTTACACTGACTTAGATGAACTCCACTGTTTTTTCTGTCTCCTCAAACCCAAGCCATGATTGCAAAAGGGTTTGAAAAGCTTTATGGAGTTCGAAGAATAACACGCTGGTTTAAAAAAAAAAAAAAAAAGAGAGAGGGAGCGAGAGAGAACGGGTTGACATCAAAAGCCACAATTAGCTCATTACTTTTACTTGAAGTTTGGAGACCACATAAAATGAAAGGGAAAAAGTCATTTCTTTCCTTGCACTCAGTGTTTTCTCGAAGGACGCTAACAGAGTGGGTTCATAGGAAGGGCTTGTCTAGTAAAAAACTTACAGTATGACCATTTTTATTATCAAATATGTCCCAATAATCCTTATGGGTGTTGCCTGTTTTTCCCATCGGCCAGCTGCGGTGGCATTTTGCTTCTGTCCTCGTGATGTGCTTTACTGTAGCCATTTTCTTGTCTTAAAATCACAAAAGTGATCTATGTGGAAAAGTTTTCCGGGTCGACTCAGGATCTGGATTCTAAGGCCGGTCCGCTGCAGTTATTACTAAAACCTGGGAAGAAAAACCAGGCCACCCCTCCTAGCCGTATCAGGACTGAAGAGCGTCCAGCCTTAATCAAAAGTTAACGATTCAGTGTAGGATGTGCCCTGGGCAATGCTAGGGCGCTTCGTTATTGCTAGTGTACGTGGGTAATTTGCAGAACGGCCTGAGTCAATGGGAGTTTGCTTTGCTGGCGCTGGTTGGGGGAACACATGTGATGTGCCTGAAAGATCAAAACACACACTTGATGAATATGAGGGCAGAGCCTGGCAGAGGAGGGGAATGCCCTCTAATCCCGGCTTTGAATCACTGATCAAGGTCGTTCTCAGTTCATTAAATTCTGCTGAGAAGCTCTGCCTGAGTAAGCAGCACACAAGTACACAACACACACACACAGGCTCTCGCAAACACAAGTCATTTTCACCTGCCCTTAAACAGACGTTGCGCATTATTCATTGTGATTTGTGTGAGCAATGTGGTTTATTAATTAGTTGTAATATTTACCAAGCTTTGGGTTATTCAAAACTGATTTAAAGGGATTGTTACCCAAAAAAATAAATTCTGTCATTAATTACTAACCTTCATGTCGTTCCAAACCCGTAAGACACAAATTAAGATATTTTTGATGAAATCCAAGAGCTTTCCGACCCTGCATAGACAGCAACGCAACTACCATGGCTGGTATGGACAAAAAAATGATCAGATTAAAGGTAGGTTTTTGCTCCAATGTGAACGTTGTAAAAAACAGACAGGTTAATTATGGTTTTAAACTATTCTTTATAGTCAGAACATGACAAACACTTCACATTTTTGAATTCTGTACACAAAAAATCTTAGTTCTACATGTTGTAATGAGTAATATTGTTTTTATAAAGAAATTATGTTCTTTATGTTGCCTCATAATATTAATAATAACATAAAATTTTGAAACATTTTGTTTTGTCTTTTAGAAATACACATTTGATAGAAGCTTGAGTTAGGATGCATATGTAGGTTATTTTTTATATGGTGAAATTTTAATTTGAGAGTTTTTTTTTTGTAATTAACCATTGGTCTTCCATAGTAGCATACATTTTAGATCCTGGTAATCACAGTTAGAACCACAAATATAGCACCTCAATACTGTGTAAATACTGTATTTATATTCCATTACTCCTTCAATACATAAAAAATACAATATAATTCGACACGAATACCCTCATTTCTGACACAATACCATGTTGCAGTTAGTACTACTACAGTAAATCTGTGGTAAATGATGGCGATTTCTAGATTAAAATCCTTCTGACTGTATCGTTGCGCACAGTGTCTCTTCTGTTTGTCGGCACTGTATCATCTGCCAATAAACCAAGTTATTTGTGTTCTTTGCTGAATTCAAGCGCTTCACACTGCATCTCACAGCACTGTGTAGTGGTCACATGACCGAAACTCATCAGCAAGTGAACGCATCTACTCTAGTAAGCTTGTGCCACCATTCGAACTTTGAGCCGAGCAGATAAACAGTCCGAATAACGCTCTTTCGTTCCACCTTTGCCGCATAAACATCATATTGAACATTTATCAAACTTATTATTGAGGAAATTTATATTGTGTGACCACTGATGTCATATGGACTATTTAAACGGTCTCCTTACTATCTTTCTGGGCCTTGAATGTTTCAGTTGCACTGCTGTCTATGCAGAGTCAGAAAGCTCTCTGATTTCAACAAAAATATCTTAAAAAAAATATTTTTGTTCCAAAGATGAATGAAGGACCTACAGGTTTAAGGACTTATGACACAAGGGTGAGTAATTCATGACAGAATTTTCATTTTTTGAGTGAACTATCCATTTAAGTAAACGAGGGATGAGTGAAAATCAATTTTTGTGGTGATTACATCTCAAATAAAGTTAATTGGGCTTAACTTGTACTCAACCCAAGATATTCTTTTAATGATTTACAAATAAACGAGCGAATCCGCCCCCCTCTGTGGCTCTACATGATGGTGAGCGCCGAAAGTCATCCGTCTATTTTACGCTTGACGTGCTCCACCTTTCCGCCCATCTGTCCGTGGCTGGAGATATGGAGGTGTGGGGGCGGATGGGGTGGAGATACTGGCTGTCACGCAGTTGGGCAAGTGCAGGGCATCTGGCCATGGCCTGAGGACTCGGGCAGATCTTGAGTGTAAAGATCTTGTCATCTTACGGATGGGGGAAGCCCTCTGTTTGTGTCGAGTTTAATGTGTTCTGCTTGTGCAAATGTGATGAATGTGTTACGTACAAGTTCATGTAACGTACATGTTGGACCGTGCGGTCGTCGTACAGAAAACCGGGCATAAGTGAATCCGTAATTAAATAAGGGCATTAATGCTTTGAATGGGGTACATTTATCCCAGCGACCAACTATGATAGGAAGGAGTTTTATCAGCATCAACTCGTCTTTTTAAAGCACGTTTGGAACGAGCATGAGTTTACATCAAATCTCTGATCTTCCTGCAGGCGTATGGCAACGGGGGAAGTTGTTTTAAGTGCGGAAATGGCTTAACTTGATTTAACTAACAGCTTCCACATAGCCCGCTGCTTAAGATGCGAGGCCGGCTTAATGCACTGGATTCGAATCAAACCCAGAGTCATATACTGTACAGAAAGACTGCTGTGTTCACTTGCCATCTCAAGCCCTGCCACTCAAAGTCAATATCCCAGAATGCCTGCCGCACTTAATTTCATTTTCATGTAGTGACAGATGCATTGCGTGTTGATCCACTGGTACTTTTTTCATTCTCATGTGATTTGATTTAAGTTTTTACAGCACACGCACCTCTGTTATGTTTCCTGGGAGATTATTGCATCCAGTGGGACGAAGCTTCGTGTATTATTAGGGCCCTGTGATTTCTGTGGTGCAGAAAATGCAGACAGAATCGTGCAATCCAGTCATAAAAACGGAATTTACTGTATTACGCGGAATGTCACGGAATTGGCTAAATTTTGGATGGATGCATCAAAAGTAGGTCAGTGTACTTAAATCAAAACACGATATGGACTAGTGTCTGTGAATATTATACTGCAAAAAGACTATTTAAATTTGAATTCTGCTTCAATATAAAAATCTACAGAACTGCTCAGAGAGACACTTCATTTTACGTTTTCTTTTGAGAAAAACTATTGTCATATCAAATATAAACAGAAAGGTGTTCACAGCAACTCATCAAAATAAAGTTTGATTGAACTTGAAGAAACTGTGACAGAAATATATTACTTAATGTAATGATAGTACTACTACTGATAATAAAATTATTATTGAAACATTATTAAGTAATATTTAACAGAACAATTATTTACCAAAATTTATTTACCAGAAAAATCTAATTACATAACACAGTATTTCAGGAAAAAAAAAAAAAAAATAATAATAATAATACTAAATTATTATAATTTTTTATTTTAATTAAATTATTATTTATTATTGATAATTAAAATTAATATAATGGAATCCAGAAAATTAATTGAAAACACAGAGTTTGGTAAAAATAAAACTGAATTTAAGAAAAATTAATTGTATTTCATTTTTTTTTTATTTAACCATTTAAAAAGTTGAGATAAATTAAAATGGAAAAAATGGAACCCAGAAAAATTAAAACAGGAAAAAAAAAACGGATTTTTGCAAAAGTAAAACAGATTTCATAGGTACTTATATTATGTGAGAATATCTCACATTGATGTAGCCAATTTTAATTACATAATTAATTAATTCGTTTATTTTAGTCATACCTTTTGTAATTTTTTTAAACTTATTTTATTATTTATCAATTTATTTATAATTAAATTATAATTTAAAAGTGCATTAACATTTGACAAAAAAAAGAAAAGAAAAGAAAACAGATGCTTTCAAAAAAAAAAAAAAACAGTGGGTTTTTATGCTTGAGTTATTCATTTTTCATTTGTTTGGGTGATTTAATTAACCTGTTAGCAAATCACTTAAATTTATTTATTCTCTGCTTCACTGCACACAGCACAAACAAGTTCAGCCCTGACGTTATTTATTATGATTAGATAGTTGTAACAGTTACATTCCATATAGAGTTTTCTTCATCAAAAAACATTGTAACTTCAATTAAAATGTGCTGAATTAAATTATCATCAACTTTCGCCTTCATCGGCTAAATCAAAATGCATGTTTTGCTTTTGAGATTATGTCTAACAGCAGCAGTTCCTTAGTAAGGTCTTTGACCCATAGTCCATGAGTCTGGCAAGAGAGTCTGGCTTTAAAAAAAAAAAAAAATTGAACGACTACGATAGAAGAGGAAATTTGTTTCCCTCAGGAGCGGAAGCAGAGAAAGCCGAGACAGTTCTTTTACCCCCAGAGTCACATCTGTATGGTGTCTTGGCAAGGGTCTCCATCACATTACCTCTACCTGGCTATCCATGATCTTACATATCACAGCCAGCTCTTTTATTCTGAGAGTGAAAGAGAGAGTGAAGTAATGTTACTGGCTTTGCTGGCTTGTCGTCTTGTTTTACGTTTTGGCAGACTGCGCCATGACGCATGGCCTTGCATCTCATTACAGCGGGAGTCTGGGGCTCGTCTCTCTAATCAGCGGCCCTGCTTATGTCTTTGGTGTCGGACCTGGGGAGAGCAGAGCCGGTCCATGTTTTCAATAAAATCCCTTCGATGGGAGCTTTTCCTCGGCTGAATCAAAGGCTCTGTGTGCCACAGGGCACGAACTGAAGCTCAGAAGGAATAGTTCATCCAAAAATGAAAGTTCTCTCATGTTTGCTCACCCTCATGTTGCTTGGTATTTGTTTTTAATTAAAATGTTGCTTGACAGTAGAGCTGTCACAACTCCGCAAAAAAATCCTCTTTTTCATTTTGTAACTGGCAGTAACTGGCAAAGTAATGGATTAATCAAAATTAGTCACATTCATAGTAAAAGCTCAAACCCTCAATCTGATTTTACACACTTTGACGTCCACATGTTAGGGCTTTCAAATGATTAATCACTATTAATTGCATCCGAAATAAAAACTCAAACCTTCACTCTGAGTTTACACGTTTTGATGTCCACATATTAGGGCTGTCAAACGATTAATCGTAATTAATCGCATCCAAAATAAAAGCTCAAACCCTCAGTCTGAGTTTTAACTTTTTAATTTCCACATATTAGGGCTTTCAAATGATTAATCGTGATTAATCGCACCCAAAATAAAAGCTCAAACCCTCACTCTGAGTTTACACATTTTTACGTCCACATGTTATGGCTTTCAAATGATTAATCACGATTAATCGTATCCAAAATAAAAGCTCAAACCTTCACTCTGAGTTTACACTTTTTGACATCCACAAATTAGGGCTGTAAATGATAATTTGTGATTAATCGCACCCCCCAAAAAAGCTCAAACCTTCACTCTGAGTTTACATGTTTTAGTGTCCACATATTAGGGCTGTCAAACGATTAATCGCAATTAATCACATTCAGAATAAAAGCTCAAACCCTCAGTCTGAGTTTTAACTTTTTGATTTCCACATATTAGGACTTTCAAATGATTAATTGTGATTAATTGCACCCACAATAAAAGCTCAAATCCTCACTCTGAGTTTAAACATTTTTATGTCCACATGTTAGGCCTTTCAAATGATTAATCACGATTAATCGCATCCGAAATAAAAGCTCAAACCTTCACTCTGAGTTTACACTTTTTGATGCCCACATATTCGGACTGTACATGATCATTCGTGATTAATTCAACCCCCCCAAAAAAAGCTCAAACCTTCACTCTGAGTTTACACGTAGATTTATATATAAAATATTGATATGTATATATAATCTATAAGTATAAATATATGTAAATATATATATATTTTTTGCAATATATACATGTATGTATGTATATTTTTATATGTACATAAAATATGTGCAGTACATACACATATAGTATGTAAACACACGTAAACTTTTATTTTGGATGCGATTAATCACGATTAATCATTTGACAGCCCCACATATTAATGAATTTAAAGTAGCTGTAGCATTTCTGTTGTAAAGAAATACATATAAATATTTTTTTTACAATATATACATAAGTGTGTGTGTGTGTGTGTGTGTGTGTGTGTGTGTTTATGTATACATAATAAATATACACAGCGCACACACACACACACACACACACACACACACACACACACATATATGTACACAAAAACATATGATTACTTGCTTTTTATATTTTATTTGAACTCATTATTGCCTCATTGCTATTATTTATGTATTTTAAGTTATTTTAAAGGCTATTGTATGCTTAGGTCTTTTTTTATTACCACAAAAAAGTAATTAGAATTATCAGATTAATCAGTTAATCGTAAGAATAATCGATCGATTACTAGATGACCAAAATAACCATTAGTGACAGCCCTACTTGACAGCTTTGGTCACCATTCACTTCCATTGTATGAAAAAGAGCAGCTTGGTTATCATTATCATTGAATCGATTATCTTTAGCAAATGAATTGCTTGTTTGTTACGCAGTGCAGCAAAGGTTTAGTTGTTTTGAATCACTTATCACTTTTTCCCACCCCCTTAAGACAGTTTGGACGTGTAGTCTGTCTGCCAGCTCATCTAGGGTTATTTAATAATTCATTTGTTTTGTTTAGTTTTTTCTTCTAGCAGCATTTTTTCTTTATTTGTGATGGATATAGGCAGTGAAAATAACAGGGAAACAGTGCACAATGACGGTTATGTGACTTAACAGCAGTGAATTTTTTCCATAAACATGAGTGCTGAGATTTATAGTCAGTCAGTTTTCATAGAGCTCTAATTTATAGTAAAACCCTGCACTGATATTATCGGTCTGCTATTTACACGTTTAATTCAAATGTATTGCATTTTAAGCATCTGTTGGGTGGGTTTGAATACATTTGGATGTCTGTGACAACCATATTGCCCATTGCACAAATGAGGTTGCCGTTTGTTAAATCTATTTCGGCAAATTAGCTGGAAACGGACAACCGTAAACAGCTGTTGCTGTTGGACTGAGGCGTCTGCTCGTGTGTTTGCGTGAATGTGTGTGAAGGAGAGGATGAGGGGGAGAGGAGACTCATTGTATTGTACTGACCCGGTTTTGTCCCTCAGGCTTAACCCCTGCTCCTCTCTAGATTAATTTTGCATGTGTTTGTGCTTTATGGTGAGGCGTGGGCTGAGGGGATTTACCCTGTTTGACACCTCCTCAAATACAGTGTGGGGATTGTCTTCACATTGCGCTTGTAGGATTGTCTGTCGCCTTCTGATTATGAGGGAAAGGGAGGGAGGGCGGGGGAGATGATGGTCCAGGTGGCCGTGGCAGGGTCGGTCAATCCATGGGGTCTCTTTCACCATCTCGCTATCCATCTCTCTGGACGTTGGTTTTACAGCTATTGATTCGAACAACCGACATCTGTGATATGATCTGTTACAGGAAACCTGGTTACAGTTATTGCTACTACTGTAGAATTATATTTTAAAATAATAATAATAAAATTCTACTTAAAAAATAATAAATAATTATTTAGTTTTTTAAAATGTTAATTTATTTATATTAGACAGTGCAATATTTGTTCGTTTTATTAGTAGTAGTAGTAGCAATAACAATAAAATGTACTTTGTCAAATATAAATGCCATTTTTAATTGTCTTAATTTGTATTAGACACAAAAAAGTTCTCATTGTTGATATTATTATCATCAACAGGAATAATGCAATACTCTGCTGATATTATAAATATTATTTGTGTTAAACATAAATATTTATGTTGAACAGTACAATGCTTGTTGATATTATTATTTTTTAGCATTACTGTTATCAAAAAATAGTATAACTTTTTTTAAAATGTCAATTTATTTATATTAGACACAGTGCCATATTTGTTTATATTATTATTAGTAGTGTCAATAACAATAGTATGTATTTTACTTTTTTAATTTTTATTAGACAAAAGAGTTAATTAGTCAGTAAGTCAGTAAGTGTAACAATAGTATGTATTTTTTGTGATTTAACTTTTAATTAAAAAAAAATAAAATGTTTATATTAGCTACAATACAATAACTTCAATAATAATAAAATATATTGTGCGGTATTTCAAATAAATAATCATCAATATGATAGCCGATAGCCTTAATATTACTACTACTACTACTACTACTAATAATAATAATAATAATCAATATTACTGAATTGTATTTTCAATAAATATTTTTTTAATTATTTATAGATAATAATTTATTAATTTTAGACACTATTGAATACTTGTTAATTTATTATTATTATTATTAATAATATGATATGTATTGTTGTATTTTAAATAAATAGTTAATCTATAAAAATATATTAATGCAATACTCACTGCTGATATTATCAGTAGTTTTTCATTGTCTGATTTTTTTTAAAATATAGTAGTAATTATATTATAATAATATAATATTATATATTATAATATTATTAATGTTATTATCAATAATAATAATAATAACAATAAAATATAGATTTTTTTTTAATAGTAAACAGTACAATGCTTTTATATAATATATTATATAATAATAATAATAATAGTAATATGTAATGTGTGTATTTGTAATAAATACATACATAAATACAAACAAACTTGTTTTCGTTCACATCATAACACACAAATGTACCGTTACATTTCACCCTTGTCTGTGTTCATCTCACAGCTGTACTGACTCTTAATCTCTGAGCTTGATTAACCCATGGGCTCTGCGTTGCTCTGCCTGCAGCCGGCCCACTGGGGCTCAGACTGATTTAGCCACATTGATGGCACTGTGCCCAGTCTCAGCTTTAGAAAGACCCCCTTAGCCTGTTCTACTGCTGAGAGTTTGCTTAAACACATATGAATGGGGTGGCACAGTTGGTGTTTCATAGCACGTGCAGCACAGGAAGAATGAGTCATACCCTGTTCAGGACATAACCACCAACTTTTCAAAATTTCACAAATGTTTACTTGCCCTGAGGGTACTCCACGGGTGAGAGATGAGAGCACGCCTGGTCTCGACCCATGAGACACAGCCGGAACAAGAACACGGCATAGTACTGAAAGAAAACTTCCCTTATGTTCCCCCTTTGGACTGGTAACCCCTTGTTCCTTTACTGCACCAGTCACTGGTTGATTTTTTTTTTTTTTTTTTTTTTTTTCAGCAGGGTGTTTCTTCTCCGCTGGGCTGGTGAAGATTTTGCACTTTCTAGATTTATGCAGTGCTTAGTGTTTCCTGCCCTCACCCCAGCCACACTCCTCCGTGTAGCTGCATATCAAACAGGCTGGAGATATTTATATTGTAGTCTCTGAGCCTGAGGCAGAGGCCCTGCTCCACTACTTCTGGAAGAGAGCAGCTTTGACTCCTTAAAGGCCAACGGAACCAGTTATCACGAGCCGGTGAATTACTTACCAATAAGTACATATCACTGTAGTTTCCAACAGAAATGAACACTAGAGGCGGTAAAACTGCGAGCACTTGTAATCATTTTCGTACACAGTTTATAGCTCGATATGTTTCACTTTCCGGACGTACCAATTTGCTTGGTAGCTCAGGTGGCACGGAATTAGACTTGGATGTGGAATCCTTGAGTTTGAATGTCGTGAAATACATGACTCACTATGAAAGAGCTGAAAGACGAGAGTTTGAAAAACAAGCTAAAACAGCATCCTTGCGATTGCGTTTTTACGTCACATTTGCTTTTGTTCATACTATCGGGTGGGTTAAGGTGTGGTGCAGATAGGTACATTATTTTAAAATGTCATGGAACATTAGCGTTATAGAGCCACTCAAAGGCCATTTCAAGTCTGAACTGCTACACGCACACTGCACAAAACCAACTTTACATTAAACGTACCATATGTACGTTCATCTGTTCCAAGGAAAAATTCACACGGATATGTCACAAAATGTACATGGTTGTATGTATTTTTACGTCTCGCAAAAACATTTCCTCAGGTACGTTTTTATCATGAGATCGGGCTCGATGTGACCTAAAATCTGAACCTTGATTCATTGAATCTATTACCTCAATTACGATAAATGAACGGTTATTTGTATTTGTTATTTATTCCTTTATTTTTTGCCCTCATAGCTATAGATGTGAATCTGACTCATGGTCGCTGGTGCATGTGATCTTCCTCTCAGGGATTTTGGTTCTAACGCAAGACTCTACCATAAAAATGCCGTACTCCACCATGTTGCCGTCAAATACAAACAGGGTTCATACACGTAATGCAAAATGAAATTCTAGGACTTTTTTGATTTTCAAGGACTTCAATCAGAGATCTCACTTTTACTACACTTTTACTATAGTAAAACCACGGATAATTTTCCGTGATTTCCGTGACAAAGGGATTTGTATTTGTGTAGGCCTATACTTTTTCTTTCTTTCTTTCTTTCTTTCTTTCTTTCTTTCTTTCTTTCTTTCTTTCTTTCTTTTTTTGTTTTTATAACTGTACTGCCTTAATGATTTGATGTTTTCTACTGTTTAAGAAAAAATCTGCACTCCGAATCTAAAGCAAAAGATTTGCAAACCAGCTCTGAAGTTCTGATCTAAATCAAATGATCCGTGATCCACGCTCTGAAGCCGATCTGAATAATGATTTGCAAATCATTTCAGATTAGGACTCGGAGTGTGGAGTGCAAATTATTTGACTGACAAATCATTGGAACTTCAGATCACGTTTTGTGAATCATTTGATTTGAATCATTAAATTTGCAAAATGATTCACAAACCCGTTCTGATCTAAATCAAATGATTTGCGATACGTGCTTCAAAGTCTCGATATAAATCAGATTATTTGCATTTTGCAATTTGAAATTCCGATCTAAAACAAATGATTTGCGATACGCGATCCGATCGGACCACTTCGAAACAGTAAATTGTCACAGCGCAATGGTTCAACTGATTCTGAGTTTCGAAAACTCACTATGCGCTTTTTAAAATCATCACAAGCGATGTTGAAACTCAAAAATGAATGGCTCTTTTAAATAATCACCCAGCCCTAATTAGAACCATTTTTGATTGGCATGTTTGTTTGTTTGCATTAAAAAGCAGCAATCTGGAGTTTTGATGTCTACAACAGTAATGTTATACACTTATTTGTGAACTTATTTATTTCGTTAGAACTCTGTAAGCACTGGTCACAGACTGATTAACACAGGTCATGTTTTCAGTAAAGTTTTAGTCTTATTTTGATGTAACAAAGTGGTGCTTACTTTTATTATTAGTCTTCCCATTAACAACATTTATATTGTTCATTCAGACTGATTCACAAATTCAGAACGCACATGAACACAAGAGGCAGGATTTATCATATGAACCAATCACAGCTGATCATAACCAATCATATCGCGATAGAGGTATTACCTCCTCTCATGTGATTTTCCTCCATTCATTCTCAATTACCCCCCAACAAACTCACCGAAGGCTTTAAGGAGTCTGTTAAAACTCTATGGCCTCCGGGCAGGCCACTTCTCAAATCAAAACAAGTGATTTATACACTTTGTAGTGTCATATTTTATATAGTATACAGTGCCCTTGACTGACAGCTTCTTACAATCATCATTTCTGGCCCTGTGAGGAGCGGCACCTAAGCTGAGAGAGCAGTTCATCTGAAGGTCATGACGGCCTTATTTTCTTTTAATTGAGTTAAGATGGCCAAATAAATGGTCTGCAGACTAGCACAATCATTACCCTCACTCAGCGTCTACACACACACACACACACACTGGCCACTCACACGCCACTTACTCGCTTTCACTGTTCTGACAAGTCGAACGAGCAACAGTCAAACACACGTGTTTCTCTTATGTTTTAAACGCATACTTTTAGCCTTCGTCTTTTTTTATTCTAGTCACGCTTTTCTTTGATGTTCGGTGAATCTTCATGGCGGTTCACCTCATATCTTTGCTGGCTTTTACCGGGATTCTCTTGCTGGTGTTAATGTACAGTCTGTGTTCACCGCTAATGTCTTTAACGGACAGAGAGCAATCCAGCAGCGGTATGACTCTAATAAGCTAATAGCACAGTCTCTTGACAGGTCCATGAGAGTTCATACATTAAATGGATAAACGCTGCCTTTTCTTCCCAATGTGCATTTCTTTCCCACACCACATAGACTCACTCAGGAACAGTGCTGGGGGATGTTACTTTCAAAAGAAATTTTGTAATATTGTGGTATTTGTTACAAGTAAAAATAAAATTTTTGTTGTTGTTTTTTTGGCAATATTTTAAAGTGCATTTATCATGCTTCAACAACTTCTTTGTTTATTTAAAAAGTTTTTTAAGTAAAACAAATCTGTTTCAATGTGGGGAATTGAAAGGTTTTCCATGGACTTTGCCAGTCAAAACAAATAAATATATTTATTTAAAAAGATGATATGGTTTAAATTGAACAAATAATACATTTATTGACTCATTACTTAAAATAAAATTGTTAACTTCAACATTACCCCCAACACTGCTCAGGAATGATGAAATAACTTGCACGCTTGTCAAAGTGTCCACCCGACATTAAACACACGCTTGTTTTTTCTTTCCTTTCTTCCTTTGTGTTTTTGTTTCTCTGCAGGTATATCCTAAAGGACGCTCTTTCTGCCGGTTATCATTTCCGCCTTTCCCTTTTATTATCAATTATTATTATTTCTGCCCTCTTTTTTAAGCATGCACAACCAATCCATCACTCCTCCCCTTTCATCCTCCGTTCCTCCCTTCATTTCCTCCATTGATTTACCATCAATATGTGTGAGAGTGAAGAAGAAAGGAGAGGAGTGGAGAGAGGAGAGGAGAGGCCAGGAGAGAGGAGGGCCGCAGCCAAGCACAACACCCCCTGCCACCGGTGCGCATAGCGCCCCTATGCGCACCGATACAAAACGTGGATCAAAAAGCAACTAATGACCGCCATGTAACAAACACTTACCTACTGTTTCAATGCAACCTTTGGACTTATCCAGACTGAAAGTTACTTAAAAATGGCCTCGGAAAGAGGAGTATTGCACAAAACCGAATTCAGGGCTGTGCCACAAAGTAGGTGGCAACAAGTCATGATTTTACTGTGTTGAACCATAACCTGCACATAGCACAAACAGATCAGTGTTCATTAGTAAATGAGTTGGTCTGATAGAAGAAAAAGCACAAAAAGCCAAATGTGTGTGTCTATTAGCTCCCATGATCTGGTAACATTTATCATCTGTAGTGGAGCTTCAAATAGTGCCATGGAGGCTGAGCACCCACTGCCAGCTATATGTTCTGCAATATACAGAAATATTATTTTGGAACAAAAAAATAAATTAAATGTTTTAGATTAGCTAATAGGGCTGTCACTAACAATTATTTTGGTAATCGAGTAAACGGATAGATTATACTGACGATTAATCGAGTAGTCTAATAATTATAAAGAATTTTTTAATAATAATAAAAATAGGCTGAACAATGGCCTTTAAAATTACTTAAAATATGTATACAATAGCACTGAGGCAATAATTGGTTCAAATAAAGTATCAAAAGTACTCATATGGTAAGTACTCGTAAGTAATCATATGGTTTTATTTAACAAAATTGTTAAAATACATAATGTATTATAAACAATAGAGCTAATGTACATTATGCATTATCACCAATGGCCTGATTAATTTTATTTACACTTTACTGCACAATGTATTACTTGTTTAATATTGCCTAAACAATTTTTAATTCCAATGTCCACTTAATCTTTAATATTTGGCAATTTCTTTATAATGGAAATGCTACAGCCACTGTAGTTTCTTGAATATGTGGACCTCAACACTTGTAAAGTCAGAGTGAGGGTTTAAATGTTTGTTTTGAAATCGTGATGAACAGTTAGCATATTGAAAAAGATATTGATGTATTCTACTGTGTTTGTGTAGGTTTATAAAAATTATTTACCTTACAAATCTGATGAAATAGCACGTTGCATCCCAGATGAACCCCATAATAAAGCCAAACTCTCAATGTGGAGATGAAGTTTGAGACATTCCACACATGTAAATGATAAAAGTTTGTGTGGATCAGCATTTACTTTGAACAGAGCTGCTTTGACCTGCACATACATAACCTGCATTCATGTAAATAATTAAATCACAGATATTAAACCTGCATCACATATATTTATTTAATTGAATCATAGGGTTTGTGAATTTACAATAGCATTATGATTTTGAAATGGGTTTTATATATCACGCAGCCTTAGAAACGGTCTAATAATGCATGGATTCTTGTCCGTAGAATATACCACTTCCGGTTACTCGATGTGGGCAAAATGCAATCGAGAATAATTTTTTTAATCGAGTATACATATTGAATTGAGGAATTGTGACAGCCCTATTAGCTGATAAATGTAAAAATACTGGTTCATTGATTTCATTTTTGCAGTTGTTTGATATATTCATGTTATCAAGTGTCTGAAATTTACAACACCAAACGGTGACAAGGTTTTTCTCGCTTTCATCCACATACTAAAATATAGCCACAATTCAGCACTGGTTATTGCTTAGACTTTGCAGTTCGTAACACAAATTTCCAGTATTGCTGCTCAAGATGTAAAAATATTAGTTGAAATAATAGTAAAAATAACCCCTGGCCGTGTTTGCACTGTGCTGTGATGTTGTTACTAATGCCATGTGTGTGACTGGTGGAGTTGTGTCTATATCCGGCGTGCGTCTAGAAAAGACAAATAAAATATTGAAATATTTATGCTCGGAAATGTTTCTTCTCTCTGCTTTTGCGCCCCAACTATCCATTTATCTCGGCAAGTTGTTTTGTACATACACTATCAGCTTGTTGGAACGCCACCTGTGATGCTGGGATAGATTTTGGATGGAACTTGTGTTTAACAGACCTCGCCGGCTTCATGTGTGCACCCGTGTGTAAGATACACAACAGTAGGACTGAAAAATCTAATGTGTTTGGGTGTGTGTATTGCATTTTTAATGAATGGAGTCTTGCCATGTTTGAATTTTGTAATCATGTGCAGGATATTGGCAGGCAGTTGCAACTTTGTGCTGTATCTACATTGCACCAAGTGTTCTTGTCTTTCCTGTGAAGGTGGAAAAAGAACAAAATCAGCACTTGCTCCTAGACATTCCTTATAAGTTAGCAACACTGTTTACATGAATGAACGGAATGTGACCCTGGACCACAAAACCAGTCTTAAGTAGCATGGGTATATTTGTAGCAATAGCCAAAAATACATTGTATGGGTCAAAATTATCCTACCATAAATATATCAAATTTAAATCTGTGATTAGTAATATGCATTATTGCAACTTATATAACTTAAATTATATGCAACTTTAAAGGCTATTTTCTCAGTATTTTATTTTATTTATTTATTTATTTTTTGCACACTTAGATTCCAGATTTTTAAATAGTTGTATCTTGGCCAAATATTGTCCTAACAAACCATACATCAATGGAAAACTTATTTATTTAGAAATTATATTTAGACCGTTTTAGGAATTGTTTTACACAAATCATCCTTCATAAGGTAAAGGACGTTGTAAAGGAAAATGTAACCTTGAAATCTTTATTTTTGACTAAGACTGTATCAAAGATTGAAATCATTGCTTGTTATCTCATAATTAGACTTTGAGACTTCAGCCTGGATTTTATATGGTATGGCCTCCTTTTCACCCAGCAAGAAAGGGAAAATTCACCCAAAAATGTATATTTTGTCATTATTTACTCACCCTCATGTTGTTCAAAACCTGTATGACTTACTGTCTTTTCGCAAACACCAAAGTTTTTTGGTCCACAAATTGAAAGTCAGTGGGGTCCAATGTTGTTTTGACCCCAATTGGTGCTCAATAGATATTTTTTATCATCAAAGTTGAAAAACATTTGTGCTGCATGATACAGTTTGTCATAAATCTCTGATGAATAGGAAATTCAAAAGAAATGCATTTATTAATTTATTTGACATAGAAACATTATAAATGTCTTTTAATGCCATTTTTAATTAATTGATCTTTTACATACAAGTATATAAAGAGTTAAACCCCAAACGTCTGAATGGTAGTGGAACTTTGCTCTTCATTGTTTTGAATTTAAGTTCAGTTCTACATCCTGACATTTGAATTCAGTCGTAATTTCTGCAGTTGCAATTTTGGCGTTCGATGTGGACAGACAAATTGCTGGTTGTTTGTTGCATCACAACGAAAACATCAGCTGAAACGTTCTTGAAAATGTCTGTTTTTTTTATGTCCTGCAGAAGAAAGAAGTTTGTATTTGTTTGAAATGATATGAGGGTGAGAAAGTGATGACAGATTTGTCATTTTGGATGAACGACTCCTTTAATACCATGCGTAAATGACAGACTAGAAATGTACTTAAAGCCCAACTGTGAATGTGAACTTTTGTTCACAAAATTGTACATGAGCGGAAAGTCGAAATGAGCAGCATGTGATTGTAGATTGCTGTGAGGATGGATCTCCTCCAGCTGCTCGGTATGTCCGGTCAACCCTCTGTACGTCTCACCAGCCCGTGCCCCGGCTTGCTTCGTTCGCGACCGCGGCGTCCAGAAGCTGCCATTTGTTTAGATAAGCCTTTGATACCGAATTTTATACTTCTTGGCTTCACATAAGGGCAAAATCCACTTTTTAACTCTTTCACGCCGCACCGCTGTGCTTTGTAATCAGCTGCGACGATTATACGATTGAAAATACGCTCTGATCGCTCCTCGTGTTTATTTTGGACCGCGATACTTGGCCAAAAACAATACCAGTCAAAACAAAGCAGGGGTTATGTGGACTCGCAGTAATTTGCGCTGTCTGTGAAGAGGTTTTTGCCTCGCTTTGAAGTGTCCGGTGCCCAAATTACAGTGCTGCCATAATGAAGTATTACCATGCAATTACCCAGCGGTGTGCTACACGCAGCAGCCGAGCAGAGAAAGTGCTGAGAATAGTGTGTGTGTGTTTAAGTGTAAGTGTGTTGCAGTGCCACGCTGTGAACAGGACCGCTTGGTTTTACAGTGGGCTGCCCTCACCTGAGGTGGCCGGGCCTGATGAATTATGGAGCGGCTTAACGGCGGCTTCATCAATACTGCAAAATACGCAGCTTATTGGCACCAGCCGACGCATTAAAGGAGAAGTTCACTTCCAGAACAAAAATGTACAGATAATTTACTCACCCCCTTGTCATCCAGTATGTCTTTCTGTCTTCAGTCATTAAGAAATAGTTTTTTCAGGAAAACATTTCATACAGACTTCTATGTTGCCCATGAGATTGAACTTCCAAAATGCAGGGCTCTAAATGATCCCAGCCGAGGAAGAAGGGTCTTATATAGAGAAACGATCTGTTATTTTGTACAAAATTTTTTTTAATACATTTAACCTTAAATGCTTGTCTTGTCTAGCTCTGTGCAGGGCTTTACGCTTACTTTTCTTTTAACTTAAAAAGTTTAGGAGCATAGTCAAAATTTCAGGAGCAACTTCTAATCAATAATCAAAAAACTCTGATAAGAAATGTGTCTTCCCATTATGAGGTGATATTTGACTCCTTAAAGTGATTTACAAGGGAATTTTGTTTTTACCTTTGTAATGACATTTTTCTAACTTTATTAAAAGTATGTCATCTTTTGTCTTTTTTTTAATTGTATTTTATAAACTTTTTAAAATTTCTTATTAAAACAACAGAATAAGTAAAATAAGAATAGTTAACCAATCAAATTAAATCAGTATTAACAAAATTGATTTTGTACTACAGAGATGGCACAGAAGAACACAAAAGTGGCTTGTAGGTGTATTGTCAGATGTTTAATGAGGCATGAGTGCAGTCAAATTCATAAATTCATATTGAAATGAATGTTTTAAATCTAAAATTTTGAATACAGAAATATTAAATGAATCATTCATTAATTTGATTCAAACGGCTGATTCATTCAGGAATAATGCAAGTAACTTGTCTTTATAAATGGGAAATTAAATCATTGACTCATTAGATTTGTTTAAAAACGCATTCATAAAACAACGCTGTGTTTAAATAGAGATGTGTAGCGGCTCAGTTGTGACTTGTTTCAAACTATTTTTGACAACGAAATAGAGCAAAATCAGGCAACAGTGTTATAGTGAGGCAATGTAAGTCACTTAATATTAACTTCTTGTTTATTTAACTGTTTTAGTAATCTATCTCATTTAAAAACTCCCTTAAAAATCATCAAAGGCTGTCCACTCTTAATCTTAGTTCATCGCAATCTCACAAAGTTCCATTATAACAAACAAAGCTCTTTACACTTTACAGTGAATCTCTTATTTACTCTCTCTCTCTACACTTTGTTTATGAAAGGATTCGTGAGATATGTCTGTGGTACATTACTCGGCGTTGCAAAAACACGTAGAAACGTTTGAAGTTTCCTTCAGCACAAACACAAATATGCTGATCGAGTCAGTCGCTCTGATGCTCCTAAATATTTTTTCATTGTCGCATGCAGTAGTTTTCAGTCACAAATGGGGATGAAAATGAGATTTTTCGACATACCCTAACTGTTTTGAACCAGAATACACAGAGAACACACAGCAGGGCTCTACAGTGTGACCGTTTTCTTCAAAATCATCCTACATCCTTTCTTTTGTAAAGGGCATTCTTTTGTAAAGGATCTTCTTTGCACGTTCACTTTGTAAACACTGGGTCGGTACTTCTGCAACGCTGTATGATGATTTTGAAGTTGGAGGAGAAAATGACATGGGAGTTTTTCGACCTACCCCAACTGTCTTGAACTGAATACGCAGAGTGCACGCAGAGCTATACAAGACGAGCATTTAAAGTTGAAAAGTATTTAAGTTGTATTTTTTTTTAGAAAATAACAGATTGTTTCAATAGGTAAGACCCTTCTTCCTCAACTGGGATCGTTTAGAGCCCTTTGAAGCTGCATTTAAACTGCATTTTGGAAGTACAAACTCTGAGACACCATAAAAGTCCACTTTAAGAAGAGAAATCCTGAAATGTTTTCCTCAAAAAAAACTATTTCTTTTTGACTGAAGAAACATCTTGATGACAAGGCGGTGAGTAAATGATCTGTAAATTTTTGTTCTGGAAGTGAACTTCTCCTTTAACAGGCAATGTATTTTTAATTAACGCAGAGCCTTCCTGCTTCTGGCGCGCAGGTAGCACAAAGGCTTTAAAATTTTCACAAACCGAGACGGCCGCCTTGTCTTTGCGCTTAGACCCTTGGGCCGCTTTCTCCTCGTCTTAAAAAAGAAAAACGCAACATTACGTGCCAGCCATTCAGAGATGGTTTTTAATTTGTTGCCGCTCACTTCAAGTTTGGGGAGTATTATTATTCAAGCTTCCATAGAAACCAAAGTTACACATCATTGGCAGTTGAGTCTGTGAAGAAAGAGGAGGTCGACTCCTCCCTGTTACAGACGCCTTGATTAAAACCAACACGAAAGGGAGAGAGAGAGAGAGAGAGAGAAAAGAGAGAGTGATGAGACAAACCACATGCTTAGTGACTCATGCACACCAGGCCTGCAGCAGATGCGCGCTCGGTGATCTCTAATCAAATCTCGCTCTGGTACGTCGTGGAAGACACACATTCGCTCTTTGTGTCAGTAGCGGAAGTTTTTCTGAGGCCGAATCTCCTCGCTCGCACTTACCTCAGCGCTCCAAACCGGCGCTGCTCTCGGGGTCAGTCGCGGCTGAAATGAGAACCAGGGACGGGCGCGGGGTCAGCAGCTGGTGGAGGATATGGCAATCATTTATAAAAATATGCTTTCCCAAGCCCACAAAAACAAAAGCCCCAAACTCAACAGCTGGGAAGGGTTGGGAGTAGCCCCAAGGCTGGCAAGTTCCCTTCCAGATGGAGAGGTTAGGCCGAGGCTAGCCAGGCAGCTTCACTTAAACTTCCGATTCCCATTAGGCACAGAGAAGATTGCAGGGGAAGGGAAGAGGAAGAAAAGCAATGAGCATGACTGCTCTGTTTTTTCGCCCCGCTTAATCAAATAAAGCAGGAAGCTTCCGAGACGGAAGAATTGTGTTTATTGATACTTATGCATACTCGCAGTTTGTTTGTTTTCGAAATCCTCTCTCTTGCTGTGTGATATTGGTGTTTGTGGTTAGCCATTCCTCTCTCTCTCTCTCTTTTTGTGCAAATCTTTTTCTGGGAGAGTTACATTTTCACTTTTTTTTCCCCCCTTAATATTATTATTAATAGTGCATTCTAAAAAATGGAACCATTGGGAAATTTCACGAAACCCAGTTAATAGCCAGGCCATGTCAAATAACGAATGAAACAGCTCTTAAATAAAAATTGATGAGCTTCTCTCGGTCTTCTGTTGATCTGACGCCCCACGCAGCACAGAAGTAACAGAGTCCTGGTGTGGATATTAAGTTACCACCGGCTCGACTCTTTTGAAATGTGCGATTGCCGTCTTAAAGGAGCTCCAGAACCCGTTGAAGACGGCCCCTTAATAAGAGTAATGCACACACCAAAGCCTCGGGAATAGATCCACGGCACGTAATGCGTATCTTGTGTGAGCCGGTGTCAGGAGCTAGTGGCTCCAGAAAGACACGAGGGGAAGTTGACACGGGGTCCGCGCAACCTGGCAACCTTTTGAAAGTGTACATGTGATATTCATTGAGAACGACTCCGCTAGAGAACGTTTACTGCTAGAAGGCCGGGCTGCTGATGTATTAAGCTCTATGAGGTCTGATGGGAATTAATCAATGAACCGGCAGAGGCCCGAGCCAAGTTTGTACCGCTCTTTCAAGCCCCCCAGCAAATCTCATATTCGTTTTTTTTTTCTAAAGAAATATGGAAAAACTCAGTTTAAAGCTTGAAAGTCTGAAAAAGTAATAGTGTGTTTTGTTTAGAAATGAAACAGCTCTTCAGGTCATTTCGCTTTAAAAGCACACTAGGCAGTGGCTTGGTTATTATTATGAAATGTGGATTTGATTTTAATGCACATGTGTAAAAGCAATTGAAATCAGATCTTCAGATCGGATCTTGCTGAAGACATTACCATCACCTCAACTGGCCATTTCTGGATAAGCTCCCATATACTGTACAGTATATGAATGCTCTTAAGCCTCACAAGTGAGTGATGACTGTGCAGGTTGCCATTACGCATTTCGCGAGGACATTTGTGACCCTGGACTGCAAAACCTGGGTCAGTTTTTTGAAACTGAGATTTATGCAGAATCTAAAAGTTTAGTATTGTTGTATGTTTGTTAGGATAGGACAATATTTGGTTGAGATACAACCAAACCAAACCAGATCTGAAATCTGAGGGTGCAACAGTCAGAATAGTGAGAAAAACGCCTTTAAAGTTGTCCAAATAAAGTTCTTAGCAATGCATATTACTAATCAAAAAAGAAGCTTTAATATATTTATGGTAGGAAATTTACTAAATGTCCTCATGGAACATGAGCTTCACTTAATATCCTAATGATTTTTGCATAAAATCGATCATTTTGACCCATACAATGCATTTTTGGCTATTGCTACAAATGTGATACTTAAGACTGTTTTTTGTGGTCCAGGGTCAAATTTGGAGATTTATCTTGCGCTTTCTCATTTTGTTTCTCCTGAGCGTGTAAGGTAATCCAGCACCCCCTTAAGCCGACAAGCATCGACCCCTTCGGGCTCTAAACACACTGAGGGGTCGTGACCTCAGGGCCTGGTGAGGTCAGGGTGGCGGACAGCAGGGGCAGCCATCACAGGCCCATTACTGCAGGAAATTGGAAACACTGACCCAGCTCAGACACTGGCAGCATGCGCTCTGACGCCATTTGTAGCGCCTAATTGTGCCATAATTAAGATGAACTGAAAAGGGGGATGGGAGTGGTGCTGGAAGGAGAAGCAGACAGGAAAGAGGAAAGCTATCATCACATTTCACATGCACGCGTCCGCTCAGAGTTAGCCCGAGTGGACGTGACTGCAGTGGTGTGTAGGTTTTGTTTGAATTTTTGGCTGCGTGTGTTTCAATATTGAAAAATTATAATTATATTTTTAAATATTTTCAATACTTTTTAAATTATGATTCAAGACAATAATCCATTGTAAGAAACACATTGTGGCTAGCAGAAATCAGGTCTATCCCATAATTATTTAGTATGGGGTTTATTTTATTTTATTATTTTATTTTATTTTTTTAAGACAATAATGCACTGTATGAAACACATTGTGGCTAGCGGAAATCAGGTCTATCCCATAATTATTTAGTATGGGGTTTATTTTATTTTATTTTATTTTATTTTATTTTATTTTTTTAAGACAATAATGCACTGTATGAAACACATTGTGGCTAGCAGAAATCAGATCTATTTAATAATTAATGTAGTATGGGTTGTATTTTATTTTATTTTTAGTCATTTTGTGGGTTTTATTTTATTTTATTTCATAATGTAATATTGGTTGTATTTTTTAAATTAAATTTTATTTTATTTTATTTTATTTTATTTTATTTTATTTTATTTTATTTTATTTTATTTTATTTTATTTTATTTTATTTTATTTTATTTTATTTTATTAAGACAATAATGCACTGTATGAAACGCATTGTGGCTAGCGGAAATTGGGTCTATCCCATAATTAATTTAGTATGGAGTTTATTTTATTATTTTATTTTATTTTATCCAGACAATAATGCACTGTATGAAACACACTGTGGCTAACAGAAATCAGGTCTGTCTAATAATTAATGTAGGTTGTAGTTTTATTTTATTTTATTTTTTATTATTAATTTATAATTATAATACTTTTTTTTTATTTACATTTTTTGGTCATGAATTTTGAGATTGAAGGCATGTCACACATCCACACTTGTCGAATTTCGCTACTTTCTATGATTTGACAAATCCATTTGATTGGATGTGTTGCCCTTTCTTCCACTGTAATGTTAGGAAACATATTTATTTGTCATGATAATAATTATTTGTAGTCATTTTTGAGTTGCGACCCGCCAATTGAGAACTGCTGATTTAAAAGACAATTTTAGACATGTATTACACGGACAAAAGGGGGAAAATGGCAGAGTTTAGCTGTGTGGTTTGCAATTTTGCCATCAACTTATATTACATAAAACAGGCCTGCGACCGCAGCATAGCGATCCTGTGTAACACAAGACCGTGAGTTCTGGGGCCACCGATCTTTCCCCATTTGCATGTTTGAAACGACAGGGCCTCACCTTTTAATGAAAGAAAGCAGCTCCCCACCATGTTCATTTCAGCCATGTTGAATTAGAATAAGGAGCTCTGTGCTTTCTCAGTCAAGCTCCCATTCTCAAAAATTAAACTTAAGACCACTTAAAACCTGCTCTCTCACACTCGGCTCTGATCAGAGTCGGATGTTCGTTTAAACATAGGATGCAGTGTTCAGATATGTTGTTTTGTTTATGTGTGTTTGTGTGTCAGACAGAAATGAAGGGCAGCCACTGGCCTCCTCAGACCAGGCCGCCTTGTAAACAGACACCTACCAGCAGCTGGGCATTTGGCAACCGTACAGACTTGCGTGTAGAGAAGGACACTGACCCCACCGTCTAACTGTCTCCACCCACCCACACACACACACATGCACACACTCACTCATTCACAGAGGTCTGTGCTACCCCTTCCTGTGGCTCGGCCATGACTCGTCCCGACTCCCACAGTGACAGACAGCGGTGTGTTTACTGGCTTTCCGGAAAGCTAGACAGGAAGAGCATATCTCTCCCCTTCCAAATTTTTATTTTTAAATCAACACTTTGTATCGTTTATTTGTACCCAACAACAAGTCAGCGTGATTTATTTTGCTGTAATCTAAAGCGAGCGTCTCCATTTCCTAAAATAAAGCGCTGGAAATGCTTGGAAGAATGTAAACCGAATGCTGGAGAAATTATACAAATACAGATAGCAGCGAGCTCTTAGTCAAAATGTTTTCTCTGAAGTGCGCTGGGGAGCCTCTCGAGGCTTGCCAGGAAAACACTCAAACTTATCTTTCTTCCTCTAAGCTCTTGTTGGAGACCTCCTCCTGGAGTGAGAGCTCAAGTACTTGTTTTAACAGCTAAACATGCTTTTATCTAACACATCAGTTTTTATCTGTGAGATGAGGATGACACATGTAAAATTATTATTTAATCAATTTTATATATCGCGTAAAATTAAATACATCTAACTTTAATCATTTATATATATATATATATGTATGAAGAGTTCCGATGCAACCCCCTAAAAGTCATCTCGGTCAAAAATGAGATAATGATACTGATATTATACGTCCATCAAATACTTTCACTTCAAACTCGCTAAAATCCCACCCTCAGCTCAATCAGAAGTACCAGCACTTAAATAGAAACCTATACATCGGAGCCTGATAAAAATGCATTTTTTGAAGAAAGATGGAGATGGAGGTAGAGGCTTTTGCATCTGAACACTTCATATATATATATATATATATATATATATGTATAATCACATCCAAAATAAGTTTATCTATCTATCTATCTGTCTATCTGTCTATCTATCTATCTATCTATCTATCTATCTATACATCTTAGTACATGTAAATATTTTCAAAATATAGGGCTTATGTGTGTGTCAGAATATACACAGGATATACAATACACACAGGATACACACAAATATAATGTAAAAAAAAACTTATATTTTAATAATTTGAACTAATATATATTTATAAATTATATTAAGACTAATATATATATATATATATATATATATACATACACACACACACATATTATTTATTATTGTAATTTCTTTATATATAATATGCTTGACCAAGTATTAAATAAATAACAGTATATATTTTATATATGTATATGAAATAAATTGATTAGGTTACATGTATTTATTTCATGCTTATTATGATTTAAGATTAATTATTAAAAAAGATACAATATATTATTTTATATAGTAATATACTTGTATACTTTTTGTATATTTTTATTTTTAGATATTTATTATATATAATATGCGTGATCAAGTGTTAAATTAAATAAATAACATATAACTACATTTAAACAAATTAAATACATCATAAAAATAATACATACAAGTATAAAAAAATCATAATAAGCATAAAACAAAATACATCTTAGCTTAATGATTATTTATGATTAATTATAATAACTATTAAAAAGAATAGCTGAACATAAGTTCACAAATAAAATATATTGTTTAAATTGTTATTGCTTTAAGTTATTGTTGTGGAATACATTTAAAAACACTTGATGAGATTCTTACTTGGCTTCAATAAATATAATGTTTTAAATAAAATACATGATTTAGTATTTTATGTATTTATCATATACATTATTTCTGTGTTATTTTGATGGATATTATTATAAATGTTTTATTGCTTATGCATTATTTGAAAATACATGATAGTATTTTCTGTGGTTATTAATAATTGTTTTGTAATTTTATGCTTATTTTATATTTTTTATTTTATTTTTATGTTATTATAAATGAACTATTATTTAATGTTTATTATTTAAAGCACATACACCCATATATAATATAATTTTTATAGAAAATTGTGTGTGTGTGTGTGTGTGTGTGTGTGTGTGTATATATATATATATATATATATATAATGTGTGTGTGTGTGTGTGTGTGTATATATATATATATATATATATATATATATATGTGTGTGTGTGTGTGTGTGTGTGTATATATGTGTATTTATTATATATACAATTTTTATATTATCTTAGCTCTTTATATATTTTTTCGTTAAAATATTTAAAATAGTATTTTATGTGTTGTTTTATTTGTAGTACTTTTGTGTTTGTAAAAACTGGAATTTGAACTGGAACATACACACATTTTATATATATATATATATAGTTAGTATATAGTATATAGTAGTATATTATATAAGTTTTAGATTTGTTTTTTTATTTTGTTACAATATTGTATAATAATAGTATTTTATGTGGTTATTGTTTCTAATATTTTTTTGTGCGTTTGTAAGAACTGGAGCTTGACAGTTTTGTTTACGTGTCGCCAGCATGCACATGTCTGAGGAAGCGCAGCAGCTGCGTGTTTGCGGTATAAATCAGCATCGCTCTGTCTCGTCTCTTCTCTAATTATTCATCGAGAGAACTGTTAATATCCTGCATGTGGTTTTTCCCTTCTCCGCTCTCGCTGTCCTACTCTCTGATCATCACTCCTAAACAAGCTTCGCTTTATCATCACTGCCAACACTTCTCTAATGAAGGCCTGTATGCAATCACCAAAACACACCAGAGGCTCGCAAATTACAGCCCGTTTGTTCCCGCAGCCTAATGCCGGGCCGTCCCTAACCCCCCCTCCCCACCCCTTAGACTTTTCAATCCGGCTAAAATTAGGGCCCCCGGCCTACCAGCAGCCCATGATTACCATGTTGTTTCTCCATTTCCATGATGGATTTCGGTGTAGGTTTAGTGTTAAAATGAGGGTTGGATCCTCAGCGGAACATCAGGATCTCGGCGTGGCTTTGAAGGAGGCGAGGACAATTATTAAATCCGCATGGCAAGCTCTCTTCCAAGGTTGCGTTCCTTCATACTGCAACCCCCTCTAATACCCTAACATCCACTTAACCTAAAACGCCTCGCTGTCTCCTCCAACTGTCCACCCTGTCTGACCAGAGGGAGACACATGTTTACTTCAGCTACTCGTGTTAAATGTCACGCACATTGAGGCGATCTCTGTCTGTCTGTCTGTGTCTCCCTCTCTCACACACACACTTAGAGCCCACTGAGGGCATAAGTGGCTGTCTCTTATCACCAAGTATGTGAAAAATGTGTAATGCGGGCAGAGCTGAATTTGATTAAAGTGAGGAAGTTTACAGAGGAGGTAAAGTTTGATGAGCAGGCCTGGCAAAGTGGCACAATGACTAAATTGGTTGTTTTGCTCCAGGCACGCAAGGAGGGAGTCACTCTTTTTTTATTTTTTGGCCTACCAAAGGGCTTTTAATGTGAGTTTAGCACATGACTGATTTCATCATTATAACATGTGGTCTGTTTGGTTTCAGCTGATTAACTTAATTGTTATTGCACAAGTGTTTTGATGGATGTCATTCGAAGAGCATGTAAGCAAAGATGTAAAACTTGTCTGATTGAACTGTAATGTATCAAATGAATGAATCATTTGTATTTATTTATTTTAGATATTTTAGCAGTTTATACTTTTTTGTACTATTTACTACAGTATGAGTGGTAATTTTTCTTATTTAAAGTTGAATTATGCACAGTGTGTGTGTACACACACACACACACACACACACACATATATATATATATATATATACACACTGCCATTCAAAAGTTTGGAGTCAATAAGATCGAAGAAGAAGTCTTTTCGGTGCATCAAGGATCCATATTTGATTAAAAATCCAGAAAAAAAAACAGTAATACTTTGAAATATTATTGCAATGTAAAATAGTGGTTTTAATTTAATATACTTTAAAATAGAATTTATTCCTGTGATGCAAAGCTGAATTTTCAGCATCATTACTCCAGTCTTCAGTGTCACATGATTCTTCAGAAATCATTCTAAAATGCATATTTATTATCAGTGTTGAAAACAATTGTGCTGCTTAATTTTTTTTTTTATTATTGGAACCTGTGATGCCTTTTTTTTAGGATTCTTTGATGAATATAATGTTAAAAAGTACAGCATTTATTTATAGAAATCTTTTGTATCAATATACACTACCATTAAATGTTTGGGGTCAGTAATTTTTTTCTTTCTTTGGAAAAAAAAAAAGGATGTGTTAAATTAGTAAAAGTGATATAACTAAATAAGTAAATAACTGCTTTTTATTCATCAAAAAATCCTGAAAAAAGTATCACAGGTTCCAAAAAATATTAAGCATCACAGCTGTTTTTAACATTGATCCCAAACTATCTTATTTAATAATTTAAAAAATTATTAGTTGTCTCATTCTTCATCAAAAATAAATTTTAACAAAATGTAATGTTGAATTTATAGAAATTCAAATAAAAACCCAGATGCCAATACAAGTACGTGCAAGGCAGCAAAATAATGTTGAAGTCCTAGCCTCAGTGTACATTCTCTGTGTCCATTATATATTACGAAACCCCAGCGCCCTGTAAAACGATATGTATAACAGGCCTCTCAGACCGAGGCTCCGTTGAGTGTAAATATTTGGAGTGTTGAGAGTCAGAGCAGTCACTGTTACAGTCAGAAGGCCCTTGAACTATTTGTCTCTCATGCCTGGTGGCGAGAGGGATGTACCACTCCGTCTGCCGGTTCGCTCGTTCCCTCTGTGCTCCGTCTTTGACCTCTGGAGCCAGACACTCAGGGTCCTCAGTCACTCCTCGGTCTGACGTCTACATCGGGTGAACAACTGGACAAAGTCAGTGTTGTATTGGGGAATGCTGGTGATTGTGAATGAGGCTAAAGGGGCAGGCAGGGCTAGGGATGTTGTTGTGCTTCAGGGCTGAGCTGAACTTCCTGTAGAGGTGTAAAGGATAAAAAATCGCTGGGAATGGGGTGAACGCGAGGCTACGAAGGAGATGTGTCTGAGCCTGGGTTTAGATGTCATTTCACCACCATAACCCAACCCAAGAAGCACCTTTCAAATAATATGATTTGTATCCCATGTATACTTGGGTCTTTTTACCTCTTAAAACAATATACACAGTTGAAAAGTTTATGTACACCTTGCAGAATCTGCAAAATGTTAATTATTTTACCAAAATAAGAGGGATCATGCAAAATGCATGTTATTTTTTTTTATTTAGTACTGACCTGAATATATTTCACATAAAATGTTAACATACAGTCCATAAGATAAAATAATAGTTGAATTTATAAAAATGACCCCATTCAAAAGTTGATTCTTAATACTCTGTTGTTATCTGAATGATCCACAGCTGTGTTTTGTTTTTGTTTTTTTATTTAGTGATTCAACAGCCCCTTGTTTGACATGAACAGTTAAACTGCCCGCTGTTCTTTCAGGTCCCACAAATTCTTTGGTTTTTCAGCATTTTTGTGTATTTGAACCCTTTCTAACAATGACTGTATGATTTTGAGATCCCTCTTTTCACACTCTTTTATTTATTACTATTATTATTAAAGAAGGTTCAAATTCTCACTGATGCTCCAGAAGGAAACACGATGCATTAAGAGGCAGGGGGTGAAAACTTTTGAACAGAATGAAGATGTGTACATTTTTCTTATTTTGGCTGAATATTATATATTTTTGATTTAGTACTGCCCTTCAGAAGCTACAGAAGATACTTACATGTTTCCCAGAAGACAAAATAAGTTGAATTTACCCTGATCTTCACTGAAAATTGTCACCATTCAGGTATCAACACAGTATTAAGAATCAAGTGTATGTAAACTTTTGAACGGCGTGTGTCATATTTATAAATTCAACTATTATTCTCTCTTGCGGGACTATATGTAGACTTCTTTTATGTGAAATATCTTATTCAGGTCAGTACTAAATAAAAAATAACATGCATTTTCTATAATCCAACTTATTTTAGTAAAATAATTAACATTTTGTAGATTCTGCAAGGTGTATGTAAACTTTTGACTTAAACTGTATATTTTTAAGTATTTATTTAGTGAGTATGACAAAGTTTGCCAGAAGTGCACAACTGTTTTCAGCTTCTGCAAAGGCTGTGGTTGCCCCACTTTCTCTCCGTCATTATTTTAATAAAGTGTCATTACCGCAATTATTGAGGCGATTAGCTTGTTAGAAGGCCATCCATCAGAGAACAACAAAAAACAAGCGAGGTCACGGTCAGCCGACGCAAATGTCAGGTCACAGTGTGGGCAAAGGAGGCGTTGTCTGAAAACACCCTGTGTGTCTTATTACAGGGGGTTGCTGCCTCCTTTGTATTTCATTAGAGCTTTAAAAGAGGGGCTCGAAGTATGTAAAGGCTGGCGTTAAATGTTTGTTTTCTGCTTTCAGTCGCATGGTTTGCAAGTCTTCGCGGGGGTGTGTTTTAGGGGCCTTTGTGCGATGTGACAAAAAGAAGACTCTGTGAACTGGGCCGGCTTTGTTCCTGTGTGCCATTGCAAAATATGATTTGAGACGAGGATCCAGGACCATTCTTTCAATGGGCAGTTTTTATTTTCTGCCAGCATTCTAATCAGCACCGGACCCTTGAGCTGAAGCATTAACATAAAGCCACACTGTTCACCCAAAGTCACTTCGGTCCTGTAGGCGCAAGAAAGGAATTTAGGGATCTGTCATCTGCCAGACATTAGACTCCCCATCTCACTCCCCACATCTCCTCAACCAGATTCCTCCCTTTTTCTTTTTCTTTTTTTTTTTTTTGATTGACCTCTTTGTGTGCATTACTTACCTCTATGGCATCTTGCTCATCCAACTTTGGCAATCAGATACATTCTACATCATGTTACTCTTGTGAACACGTGTCGAAGACTGACACGTAAGAGAAGAAACTCTTAAATAAAGTTGTTATTTTTGTTTTTGTTTTGCACACAAAAAGTATTCTCGTAGCTTCATAAGATTACAGTTGAAACATTGATGACATGGACTATTTTAATGATGCCCTTACTACCTTTCTAGGCCTTGAACGTGGATGTTGCATTGCTGTCTACACAGGTTCAGAAAGCTCTTGGATTTCATAAAAAATATCTTAAATTATGTTACAAAGATGAATAAAGGTCTAATGGGTTTGGAACGACATGAGTGGTGAACTGTCCCTTTAAGATATTGTCATCGACCACTATTTATCAGTCAAAAACTAGAACCTACACTACTGTTCAAAAGTTTAGAGGCGGTCTAAGAAGCTACAATATAAAATAACACATTTATTGAGTAGAAAAGTGACAATAATGTTACAAAAATGTTTTCAACATTGATAATAATCCAAAATGTTTCTTGAGCACCAATTCAGCATGTTAGACTGATTCAGAAACATCATGTGATACTGAAGACTAGAGTAAATATGCTGAAAATTCAGATTTACTATCACAGGAATAAATTTGACCTAATCTCATGGCGAAAACGTACCTGTAAGACGTGAAATACGTTCCAATACGTACACATCACTGTAGTTTCTAACAGAAATGAACTCTAGAGGCGGTAAAACAGCAAACATAAGTAATCATTTTCGTACACAGTTCATATGTTTCGCTTTCTAGATGTAACAAGCTTGCTCTGTAAAATTAACACTAGAGGCGGTAAAACAGTAAATACTTGTATTCATTTTCATACACAGTTATGATTACAGCTCCACATGTTTCACTTTCCAGACATAACAAGCTTGCTAGGTAGCTCAGTCAGCACAGAAGTAGACTTAGGATGTGCAACTCTTGGGTACAAAAAACATGACTCATGAAGAAAGAGCTGAAAGATGAGAGATCGAAAAACAAGCTAAAGCGGCATGCTTGCGTTGGTGTTTTTACGTCACATTCGCTTTTGGTCATACTATTTGGTAGGTTTAGGTGTATTGCAGATGGTACATTATTTTAAAACGTCATGGAGCATTAGAGTTATAGCGCTACTGAATGGACATTTCAAGTCAGAACTGCAATGACACGTGCAAAACCAACATCACATAAAAAGTACATGTAATAACATTTCACAAAAATAATTTTTTTACTGTATTTTTAGGCAAATAAAAGCAAACTTTTGAACATCGATTTACACTTCAAAAACATCTGCAATAGGCAGATAAATGTTCATAATTATGAAACACCTACTCCGCAGGACTATGTAGAGGCGGCTGACAGGAGGAAACGGTTTCTGCTTCCAGACAACACCAACACGAGCGGTGTCCTTGCGCGTATCCTTATTTAACATGAAAACTTAATGGTTTGGGCCTGGAAGGCTGCTGATGACTTCACCAGAGCTGTGCTTACGACGCATGGAGAGAGAAGTTCTCATCTTCTTGGCTAAAGATATGGAGATTGAACAGGACAAGTCATTAAGTTTTCACCAGCCCGCTCTCCCAGACCCAGCCTCGCCCAGGGCTCCCTAACCTCCCGCTGCACTACGGGAGCGTTCAGGGTGTCACAGCAGCGAGCTTGAGGCAGTTTACAGCACTTCCTAGTGCTTTCCGTTCTCACTTTTTCTGTCTAACGCACGCTTTCCAGAGCAAAAGCTGTTTATAGGTTGCGTCAAGGGAGCTGCTTTGCAGATAAATGACAGGGTTTGGGGAGCAACGTTTACCCAAGTATCTTTCTTTGGCAGTAATGAGAAGGAAGTGTTAGGGCCTTGACCATGCCAGCCCTGCCACGCTGCTTTCTGGACTGAGAGCTTTGTTTACTTTAGCGCAACATTAGCTTCGGTCTCTGTATTACAGATCTCACACGAGGAGTAGCGTTTGTGGCTGTACTGGGAGATTTGTTCAAATTAGACCTCTAGAGATCATATAACCTAAGTGGAAACAAATGTTGCCACTTTTCCAAGTCATCATCCTCCGTAGCGAACGAGATGGGGGGGCAGTGTGAGAGCCAAAGCTGCGAGTGGGAGGCCGAGCTATGCCACGGCCCTGGCTTCATTCAAGAGCCGCCACGTTTAAGATGGTAATGAATGGCCGTCAATGAAACGGGCTCCTGTGCTGATATACGCAACAAGCTTGCCTTTCTCACGGCACCGCGGCAGGCAAAGAGAGGCGCCCCTTTGTCACGCCGGCACATGTGCTCTGTCGGCTTTTTGCATCTAGTAAAATACGCCTCATTGTCTTGAATGTCAACTCTGTAGATCTCCAGACCGACAGCATTCTTCAAGTATGTGACTTTGTGGACTCACATTCTGCTCACCCCTCCTTCATTAGATTAACCATAGCCCCATCCATGTTCTCCTGACTTGTTTTGTGCCCTGTGGAGTGTTTGAAGCATTTTATGCACATTTAGGCTTCACAGCACTAAAATGTGAAATGTGTGCTGGGTAAAATAAAATCTATAGGTTTCTCGAATTAAATCGCATTTTACAAAATGATATCAGTTCTTGAATCGTCTAGCCTGTTTTAGCGGACCTCCCATCCAATAAATCGTAATAAGCTTTGTGCTTTGTTACTTTTAATATGAAACAATGTCTCAGATTTCAAATTCTGTCCATTTCATTACAATATTCAAACAATAAATGTGGTTTTGGCACTGTTTGAAGACTGACAGATCACTATAGGGCCTCAGTTCAAGAGAAGTGTCAGTGTAAAGTGCATGTGAAACTTTGACCAGTTTTAGCATGAAATAAACATGAATGTACATCTGAAGGAATGTTAAAAGAAAGTACAACTTACTGAAATCTGTATCCTGTCTTTTGTAATCACTTCAGTGTTTTAACCGCAGAAAGAAACAGCTTGTAAACAATGTCACGTCATATTTACCTCAGAAAAAAACATATTCGTGACCGTAAAATCATTAGTCAGCTAGAAAAATTAACTCTAGCTGAGAGGTGCGTTTTGCTAACTATATGCACTATATAACATATTCATTATAATTTTTCCTGTTCTTCAATGTGTAATTTTAATGTTTAAATAAATCTGTCAGTTTTTATGATAGACATCATTTAAATGCTTATGTTTCAAAAAATGAATTAGAGTGGAAATATAATTATGTAATTGTAACTGTACTGTGTTTGTATGCAAATAATAATGTAGTACCAACTGACTCTCATGTATATTTTACAGCATTAGTTGAAAGATTTTTGCCATGTACTGTACCTGATATATATCCAAAGCCCTAGTTTAAAAGAAGGTATAGAGTTCATATTCCAACCACATTCATGGCATTTCTAGTAAGTGTATTTCATCAAGGTTATTTATTTGAGTCTGGCTGCTATGCAGGAGAGCGGGTCTGAGCTGGCAGTGAAAAACATTTATTTATAGGTATCTAAAAAGCCATGTAGCCATCTGACTTCTCTGATGTGTGCTGTTGGCAAATAAATACTCTACTTTAGGTACAGATACAGCTATTTTTGTCACTACGGTTTTCTCATTTGAAAACCATAAATCGTCTTTTCTTTTTCATTGCTTGTCCTTGTTTGTGTCAGAAAATCTAAAAGTGTTCAAAACAGCAATGAAAGGCAGGTGTGGTGTGAAAATATATATGTCCCGTTTACCCGAAGACCCTCCCTCCATTTCCTACTCTGCCACACAACTTGTGGTCCAGCTTAATAATGCATAATGTCCAGATTTAGGTATGACATTAACATTACTGAAAAAGTGAAGTGTTTGCCAAACCTTGATTGGTTGTTTAGCACTTTTTCATTTATTTTGTGTCATTTTTGTGTATTATAGTGCTAACAACTGCATTCAGAGCTATTTTTTTCAGTGAGGAGTGAATGTAGAGTTAATGTGCTCTGACCATATGGTTGCGGTGAATTGACGACGGATATTTGACTCTGTGTTGTAGTGATGGGAAGCAGTGGGCCGTATGCCACAGCGATACTGAAACAATAGCAAGACACAAGCGCACGAGGTCAACCGTGTGCACGGTCCCTGCCTGGAGGCAGGAAGGATACAAGCAAAAAAAAAAAAAGACAGAAGAGAAATAGCCAGAGGAAAGAGAAAAAATAGAAGTGATACTGAATGGATAGTGGTTGAGGAAGACGTCTTCCCTTTCTCCTCCATTGTGAGGCTTATACGGCCACATTCTCTTTCCAAGAGGTCACAGTGCACTTTTGAACTTTCACTCTTTATGGACATCGGCCCCGTGTTTCCCCGGGAGAAAATCCATGCCGTTTCCCATGAAGCGAACACATGGGGCGGACGAGTCGATTAGATCATATTTGAACAAATCTCTCAAACCAATGAACCTTCTCTAAAAACGTACAGCATTTTTCCTTCAAACTCCGGCTTTTCTGTTATTAGATCTATGATATTAGAGTGGCATATTGAATATTTTATCGACTGTCTGCATGCCTTGCGATGACCTGCCTGACATGCTAACTTCTCCTCTCAAAAGAGACTCTGTGTCACTCTGTATCAGGCAGTCAGGCATGATGCTCCCCGCACATTTCCTGTGAATAAACTCCTGCGCAGCAGGGGGGAACACAGAGCAGAGGTGAGCACACACACACATACAGTACACACCAGTCCCAATTTCTCTGGTAGTCCCTCCTTCCCCCTGAGAACGGCCTTATAAAATCCATGGAAGGGCTCAGTGAGTTGAAGCCTCCTTAAACCTCCTTTTATCACTTGGAAGGGCTCTTCTTATGGAACACTCTGTCCAGGTCACAGCGCGGCTCCCTATGCCCAAATACAGTCATCCACCTCCTGCATTTCCTGTAAGACCTCCACATTCTTGATGACAGTGCTAAAATCACTTTAGCAGAGGTGCCAACCACAAATGTAATTTACTTGTCACACATTAGGTCAGTGTCACGGACCACAGGTTCCAAATATCTCAGCAAAACACTGTTAAGTGGTGCATTCCATAGATGAAAATCCATAAAACACATTATTAGACCGTTTTCTAAGGGTGCATGAAATATTAAATCCATATAAAAATCATAATAATGCATAATGCAATTGTGAATTCACAAACGGTGTGATTCAATTAAATAAATATATGCGCTTTAAATATTTACATGCATTTAGGTTACCAACATGCGTTTCAGAGCGGCTCAGTTTACAATAAACACTGCTCTACACAAACTGTTATCATTTACATTTGTGGAACGTCTCAAACTCTATCTTTGCATATTTTTGTGAGTTTGGGCTTATTAAAATGTTCGTCTGGGAACCCAACATGCGCTATTTCATCAGGTTTATGAGGTAAATCATTTATAAACCTACCCAAACAGGAGAATTCATCAGTATCTTTCTAAATATGTTAACTGTTCATCATGATTTCAAAATAAAAGCTCAATCCTGTGAGTGTACACATTTTGATGTCCATATATTTATGAAATTACAGTCTCTGTAGCATTTCTGTCGTAAAGAAATGGCCAAATATTGAAGATTAAGTGGACATTTGAACTAAATGATGTTTAGTCAATATGAAACAAGGATTAGATTGTGCAGTAAAGTGTAAAAACAATCGTCAGACCGTAGGCGTCCTGTGCAGTCATTTGTTATAATGTGTAATGCACATTAGCTCTATTGGTTAAAACTAGGGATTCAAGTGCATAGCACTGAAACTCTATTGTAATTGTTAGAATAGCCATGGATCCAGCAATCTCTGCATAAAACTGATCAGGCAAAAAAAGCTGTAGAGACTTGAAACTTGTAGGGAAGGTAGTACACACACAGTCTACGATGTCACCAAGGCTCGCCCCAGTTGGCCTAACGGGGCGCTACAGCGATCAGTAGTACGAAATTACTTATGACTCATAAATTATTTGTCGTTGGCTCAAGTCATCGTAATCCTTGACTCAGGGCTGACAAAACACACGTGTCAGATTTGTCCGTCGTGCAAAATTTTAGGGTATTTTTGGAAAAAAAAACTTTTGCAAACTAGTCCTAGGTTTTTCGCCCGATCAGAACCAAACCAGTGTAGGAAGAGTCTCTGGAAAGTGAATATCAGTAATTATCAAAAAATATTACTGGGACAAAGGGACGCCAAAACGTTCGAAAGGGTAGTGAAAAGTGTTGCCTTTACTAAAACGGCTAGAGCTTTTGAATGGAATGAGATATCTTCGTCAAACTCACAATGTGTATGTAAGAGCTAAATCTGAGGTCACATGAAAAAAGTTGCAGAGCTTGGCCACTTGGTGGTGCTATAAGAGGGAAAAATGCATAAGAATGGCCATAACTATGGAATGGTTTGTCCTATCAACATAAAAAACAATACACCCGGTCTTGGTCCAAAGTGCCAAAAGTGTCTAAGAATATTTGCGTATCTCACAAAACATGACCGCCATAGGCCAATGAACTTTGAGCACCTATTAAACAAGGTTAACGGAGGTCGATCGGAATGAAATTCGGTAGGCCTGTTTAGCTCATGGCCCTAAAGGTCATGCAAAATTTAAAAGAAAGCTGCCAAGGGCGTAAATGACTGTATATTTTGCATTTTTGTCATATGATACGATACACCTCCTCATTCCGAACAACTTTGTCTCTAGAACCCCTGCTGTTAATCAAACAGTTTGTTAAATATTTGAGATGTAAAAAAAAAAAAAAAACTGCTTTTGCAAACTAGTCCTACGTTTTTTGCTCAATCCAGAGAAAAACACTGCAGTCCAATTCTCTGGACTCTCTAGGTCAATAATTATTAAAAAAAAAATTTGAAATGTACTCTTTGGGAAGCTGTAACAGGGTCGTTTAGAAAAGAGGCCTGTCCAAAAAATACTAAAAAGCCTATAAAGCCTAAACAAAAACTTAAAGCTTCATGAAATCTAGTGAGCATATTAAAAACACGTGATTGTAAACAAGCATGCAAAGTTTAAGGGAGATTGGCCACAGCTAGAGGTATAACAGTCATAAATGTTAAAAAACATCATATTTATATGGTACATTACCTGGATTTGCCAAAAATTGATTTAGGTTGTTACAGGCTTAAATAATATGCTACATAATATGTAATGTCTTTTTTATATATGTGCTTAAATGCCTTAAAGCCATTGAACCCCGGTAATCACAGCTGCTTGCTAAAACGATATGATTACTTTCTTTTGATACTTTATTTGAACTAATTATTATTGCCTCATTGCTATTATATGTTTTAAGTAACTTTAAAGGCTCTTGTTCCCTTAGGTCTATTTTTATTACTACAAAAAAAATTATTGTGATTATCCGATTACTCGATTAATCGTCAGAATAATCGACCGATTACTTGATTACCAAAATAATCGTTAGTGACAGCCCTAGTCATATATCAGCCTCCAATTTCCCTTCACACAGCACTTACACACTTCCAACCCCAGACAGACCAGAGACTAGAATGTCAGTCGCCAGTCTCCTGTCACAGTTGTCGTTTTACAGAAGTAATTTCTCCAGCCCTGTTTGTTTGTTTTGCGTGATGTTTTCCAGAAAAGTTGACAATGAGCCATCAGTATCGTATCTTTAAAGTTCACATGGTTTCGCCACAGTCTTATTTTGCGTCCCTTGCTTGTCTGAATTATGTCAAAGTGTCCCCATCTGTCCTCAGAGCTGTGGAGAGACACTCAGCCACCCGGCACCCTGTTCAATGCACGTCTTTGTGTTGAAGCTTTTATGGGCTTTGGCTCGAGTTCATAGCGTCATTGAGGGACTCAGACTACAAAACATTGGTTACGATGCTGACTAAAGCTCATGTCATATCTGCACTGGTGTTTAAACACAGTGGTGTTTGTGGTCTTTATATGGCGTCATATTGTGCTCCTCTGGTCTTATGTGACTGGCCAACCCTCATGTGTGAGGAAAAATGGGATGATACACGAAAAGCTGTGGTGCAGAATGTACTGCACTTGCTTATGACACAGCTTTTGCCTCAGGGTGTCCCAGGTTCAAATTTGGCCTCGGTCATCAATCATTCAGTTTTATAAGGCCTGACATTCTTACAAATGAAATTTAAAAATGTGTTAATATGTTATGCACTAATGTGTTAATATTTCATGCACTAATCACTATGCCACAGTTGCCACATATTATTTATGTATTTACTTTTACTTTATTTATTTATTTATTTATTTTTTTGTGTATAGATGTGACAGTAAATTAATATACATACAGTGCCCCAAAAAATATTTAGACCCTTTTGGAAATGTAAATCACTGTCTGAAATAAAATAAAATACATTTTTTGACATTTTATTAGTTTTTTAAATTCTATTTAAAATTTACATTTTACTTTAAATTGTCTATTTCAATTTTATTTTCGTTTTAGTACTTGAACTTAAACTTACTTTAAGTTAGTTGCTGAAGTTGCTGATTTTTTTCCAATGTAACGTTTTCTAAATTAATTTTAATATAATGTTTAATTTTTTTCCATCTTTATTTCAGTTTCAAAATATGGTTTTAAAATAAAATAAAAAATGAAAAGAGCATGAATTGTATTTAATTAATATCAAAGTGACATCTGAAAACACAACTTTTCTTGGAACTTTTCTTGAAACTAACTTTATTTTTACTTTTACTGTTATTGTTATATCAGTTAGTATTATTTTTATACTGTTATTGTATGCATTTATATTTTGAATTAGATTTTATAGCTTTCGTTTTTTTTAGTTAAATTTTAGTGTTGTTTTGGCATTTTTATTTTTTATTTACAAATTTCTATTCAATTGTCTATTTCAGTTTCAATTTGAGTAATTTTAGTACTTAAACTTACTTTATGTTTAAAGTAACATTTTCAAAATTAATTTTGTTTATGTTTCCAGCTTTATTCAATACTTATAGTATATAAATAAAGTTGTTCTTTTGACATAAATCACTCAGTCTTAAAAATATTTTTTTCTTTAGTGAGTGATTTTTGCATTTAATTTTAACCAATTTTATTCAAATATTAATATATCAGTGTTATTTTTGGTATAGTATGCATTGATATTTTGAATTAGTTTCTTATAGCTTCAGTTTTTAATAAAATTTTAGCTTAGGTTTATTTATTTATTTTGTGTTTTTGTCATTTTTATTCACTTTTTTTATTTCTGTGTAAAATTTCTATTTCACATTCAATTATAGTAAGTAATGTCTGTTTAATTTTTGTTTTTTAAATTAAACTTAACATGTAAGATTTTTATCTAATGTTTTTATTTTTTTCAGCTTTATTTCAATTTCCAAAAATTAAGAACACTTATAATATACCAATAATATTATTTTGGCATACTTCACTCAGTCAAAAAAAAATATATATATATAAATAAATAAAGTGTAAAAAAAAAAAAAAAAAAAAAAATACACTATGAATGTCATTTAATTAATCAAAAGTGACAGTTGAAGACATTATTCTAGAACTTGTGTCTGGTCAGTTGAGTGGTCAGCAGTCTAGTCAGATGTAGAAGTCTGTCTGTGCGTACATGGCCCCAGCTCTGTTTCTTTCTGAGTGCTACCCGAAAGCCTCGACCACATATTGATTCCTGCAGGTTAAGCGTCCAGCACTTTCAGAGCATCGTGAGAGACATGAGGCCCATGCATTTAACATAATAAAAACCACCTCACTTAAACCTGCACATCCACAGAGTTTCAAAGTCTGAGACAGAGTTCAGCCACCTCCCTCAGAGATCCCAGCAAAAAGCTCTCTGGCATCTCCTTGGGCTCTTCCCTCCCGAGGTGTTTCATCCCTTGTCGCAAAAAGTGTTAAAAAGAGGTCAAAGAAGCAAAGTGAAGTTTGCCCAAATGTTTTCTTTCTGAGTTGCATTTATGGCTTCCGTAGCGAAGCGGCAGATGTAGTGAATAAATAAAGTTCTTCTCCAGCAGAAAAAGCTTCTGAAGGGTTAGGCCAAGCATGCTGAGAGAGTTACTATTATCCACGTAAATGCTGCAAATGTAATTCAGCCCGAGGTTGGAACTGCAAAAGTGAGACCGACATGTTTTTTCTCCCCTTTTACCTTTTTCCTTTTAATACTTCTGAGTGTAAGCTGGCCGTTTTAAAAGGTTTTAAAAGGTTCAGGACTGAAGGTCATACGATGGTGCCGAGGCACAAGCCACCCCTCCCCGCTCTTTGCCTGGAGAAAGCACTATAAAACTTTGATGCCCAAATTAGGTTGTTACTCATCTTGCACCTTCCTGCTCACAGTATTGACAGCGGCGGTGAACTGCTGCGGGGAGATAGCATCTCAGCGTTTGGACTGGGTACTCCGCCTCGCGGCCGCTGACAACAGCAGAAGTGTTTTAACAGGGTTTTAATGGCCGGCCACTTCTGCTCCTGGGAGCATTGAAAATAGCTGCTGTGAAAAGAGAGAGAAAAAAAACGCTCTTTGGCTGATGGGAGCTGACATGGCCTGCTTTTTCGGTCGCCATGCTCATGTGACTTTTGCATCAGAGCTGCTGGGAACATCTAGAGGTCTTTTTTCCCACTTTTTTTCCTTCCCTGTCAATTTCTCTGGGAGAAAGATTCAGAGAAGAGTCACTAGAACTCTCTTGTACTTTAAAAAAAATATACACTATATTGTCAAAAGTTTGGGGTCACTAAGATTTTTCAAATATGTTTCAAATATCTCTTATGCTCACCAAGGCTGTAGTTATTTGATCAAAAAATACAGTAGAAATAATAATACTATAAATTTTAATATGTCATTTATTATTGTGATGGCGATGTTAAATTTTCAGCAAACCATTACTTCAGTCTTTGTCTATGTGATTATAATATGCAAATCATTATAATATGCTGATTTGTTGCTCTTTCTGTTAGCAGTCTTAAAAAACAGATGTGCTGCTTAACATATTCTTAATACTAATATAAAATTGATTTTAAAAAAGCTACTATAATAATATAGCAGTATTTGATTGATAGAATGTTCAAAAGATCAGCTTTTTTTAAAATAGAAATAGTTTATGAGAATGTAAATGTCGTTTGATCACTTTTTAGTGCTGAATAAAAGTATTAATATAAAAAATCTTGTTTTGAGTGGTAATGTGACCTTTATTTCAAGTATATAACTAATATTTCAAAAAATCTTGTTTTGAATTGTAGAATATCATTTATTTCAGACATATAATTAATATTTTAAAAATTAATGATTTGATAATATATAATTTATTTCAATGATATAGTTAATAATTAAAAAAATTTAAATGGTAATATATAATTGATTTAAATCATATACCTAGTATTAAAAAAATCTTATTTTGAATAGTAATATATCATTTATTTAAATTTTATAATGAATAATATTTCAAATAATGTTTTGAATGGAAATATCTAATTTTTTAAATTATATGACTAATAATATTTTAAAACATCTGGTTTTGAATGGTTATATGTAATTTATTTCAATTGTATAACTAATAATATAAAAAAGGTTTTAAATGGTATTATCATTTATTTCAATAATGTAATTGATGTTTTAAAAAATCTTGTTTTGAATGGATATAATTTATTTCAATTATAAATCAAATTTTTAAAAAAATCTTGTTTTGAATGCTAATGTATATGTTTTTTAATTATCTAATAATTCACAAATTCTTGTTTTGCATGGTAATATATCATTTATTTCAATTATATAACTAATAATATTTCAGAAAAATCTTGTTTTGAATGGTAATTTTTTCAATTATGTAACTAATAATATTTCAAAAAATAGTAATATGTAATTTATCTCAGTAATATAACTTTATCTTTGTCCCTCTCTATTTGTGTATTTATTTACTGATATCGGTTTATATCTTTTATATAATAAATAATGTATATGAAATTATATCTTAAGTTCACCTATGCAAAACTTGAAAAACGGGGGATGTTTTTATGGCTTCTGTCCAATTTTCCCCTTTCTGTCCACACGTTCCCTCCCTTCCACTGTCCTTGTTTGATTGGCTGGTCATTAAAGTGTGTGCTGACAGAGATTGGGCTTTGCCCTTTTGATAGGGGCTGAGTGCCCTGGCCGCCCCTGCCAGCCCCCCACTCCAACTGCCCACTGTGGAAACCTGGCCCCTGCATTGTGCTTCTGAATGGGGGCCCTGTGTTACGTTGTGGCCCTGCTGGCTACGCTCATTAGCAGAGTTTGGCGACACACAGTCCCCCTGAATGAGTCTGCTTGTTGCCACACAATAGATAAGCCCTGAATGTAGGCTCAGAGTCTGGCTCCATGCTGACACCTCTCAGCAGCCACAGCACTCTCATAGCCACTGCTCAGCTCTCGGCCTGCGCCTCTCCGCTGGTCCATTTGTGCAGGAAATGACAGGGATGTGGGGAAATAGAGAAAGATTTGCCTAATTGATGATCCTATGATGTCATATAGGTCATTCAGCTTCCTGCTCACCACACTTTTCAGCACAAACCCACGTGACCCCATGCAGCATATATGCACACATTGCTCTTTTCTCACCCCCATGTCATCCAAGATCCAAGTTCATGTCTTTCTTTCTTCAGTCGAAAAGAAATTAAGGTTCTTAAGGAAAACATTCCAGGATTTGATGAGTTGAAGGTCCAAATTTCAGATTCGATGCAGCTTCAAAGGACTCTACACAGTCCCAGCCGAGGAATAAGGGTCCTTTCTAGCAAAACGATTGGTCGTTTTCCAAAAAAAATTACATTTATATACTTTTTAACCACAAATGCTCATCTTGCACTAACCCTGCGATGGGCATCTACGACTTTTAATCCACTATATGGAGAAAAATCCTGGAATGTTTTCCTCAAAAACCATAATTTCTTTTTGACTGGATAACAAGGGGGTGAGTATTTTAAAGTAAATTTTAATTCAAGAATGAACTAATCCTTTAATGATTCCATGAATGGAATCTTTCCATTATTAATTTAGACTTTAGTCTTAGAAAACGGTTCTTTTAAGAACTGTTTTTTAAAGGTTCTTTGGGGAAACTAAAATGGATCTTCTAAGCCACTGCTGTCAAAACATTCTTTCAGAACTTTTATTTTTAAGAGTGTAACTAATTTGTGGCTATACTACACTATATATGCGAGTATTTTAATGTTTTAATTGCAGGTTCACTCTTCACTGTAACCCAGTTTTTTGCTTTTTATTTAGAGAAAAAGAGGAACAAGTCAAAATAATTTTTTGGTAATCAACATTATGCCACAAGTGCTGTCAATTGAGCTTAATTTGATCTCGGAATATTCCTTTAAAAGCCATGGTTATTCCTAACCATTTCAAATGCGCCGGATGGAACACATCAGATCTGATTTTCCCCTCCTTGTCTCCAAAATTCATAATCTGGAATGAAAGCAATCAGCATGAAAAGTTCATGCCTCCATTTGCTGTCATCTGTTTGGGTGGTCAGCTCGAGGTGTACCGCGTTTCAGTTGTCGTCTCGTCCCCTCCGAAGTGGCACAGCTGCGAAAGTTTGTTTTCACCCCATCGTCTTCCATTATCTGCCTTAATCAAATTCCTGCTTTTGATCACGGTGAAGGGTATATGCGGTCAGGCCAGGGGGACCTGGCAGGGGGGAGAGTGTGGGACATCAACAGGGGGCTTTCATGTTTCCCATCTCCTCTTAACTGAGCTTCATTGTATGAGTGTGGGTCAGTTTAAAAGCAATTGCACCAAATCGTGTAACATGAGCCTTTGGCTGAGCGCTGGGCTATGTTGATAAGACCCGAACAGAGAGGAGAATAGGTGATAGCTGGGTCAGATACAGGAAAGTGTCTGTCCTCCTGAACGCTCAGGGAAATGGATTGAAATGATTGCTTGTACTGTGAGTGGCAGGTTGAGAGTGTGTGTACGTGCAGAGTAACATTTATCTGTTTGCATGTATGCATTTTTCCTTATGTGTGTGTGTTTGGGAGTGTTGTTACCTCTGCTTCTCTGCTCTCAGCACATAGGCTGTGTTCGCTCCCCCACCAATTAAACTGATTGAGTTAATTATACATTCTTCACTATGCCCTTATGTCCCTAACACTGATTGGCTGACCTTTGTATGGCCGCCTGTCCTTAAAGTGAAAGGGTCGAATCTAGAGGTGGCTAATGCAAGCTAACATGTACAGTTGATGTCAAAAGTTTCGGAAGACCTAAATTACCTGAATAATATTTCACATAAAAGATGTTTACATATAGTCCACAAGGGAAAAAAATAGTTGAATTCATAAAAAATTACCCTGTTCAAAAGTTTACATACACTTGTTTCCTAATACTGTGTTGTTACCTGAATGATCCACAGTTGTTTTTTTTTGCTGTTGTTGTTGTATAGTGATGAGTTCCTTGTTTGTCCTGAACAATTGAACTGCCTTTTTCCTTTTGAAGCATCAGTGAGCATTTGAACCTTTTGCATATGAGTCCCTCAGTTGTCCTCAGTATGAAAAGATGGATCTCAAAATTATACAGTGTCATTGTTGGAAAGTGTTCAAATACACAAAAGTGCTGAAAAACCAAAAATGTGTGGGACCTGAAAGATTTTTCTGAAGAACAGCGGACAGTTTTAACTGTTCAGGACAAACACTAAACAAAAAACAAAACTGTCGATCATTCAGGTAACAACACAGTATTAAGAATCAAGTGAATGTAAATCTTTGAACAGGGTCATTTTTACTATTTTTTTATTTTTTTTTTATTATTTTTTTTATCATTCTATTATTTTTATCAACAATTTTTTTCTCTCATGGACTATATGTAAACGTCTTTTATGTGAAATATCTTATTCAGGTGCATTTTGTATGATCCCTCGTATTTTAGTAAAATAATTAACATTTTAATATTCTGCAAGGTGTATGTAAACTTTTGACTTCAACTTCTTTAAAGCACAATATTCACAGTACTGTTCAAAAAAAAAATTGTAAATGATATCTAGAATTATCATACTCTATCATGCACACGCATGCGTCGTGGTGCTGTCTATGCAGGGTCAGGCAGCGTTCAGATTTCATCAAAAATATCTTAATTTGTGTTTCCAAAAATTAAAAGTCTTACGGGTTTGGAATGACATGAGGGTGAGTACTTAATGACAGAATTTTTATTTTTGGGTGAACTAACCTTTTAAGTCAGTCATAAAGAAGAAATTTCTGAATGTCATTTGATAAGATTCCTACATTTTTAAGTGTAATTTGAAGTGTTTGAATACTTTTGGTGGCTCCTTTATGTTGATTTATGTATATGGCTTTGAATTCAACATATATTGTGAATACAGCCGACTTTTCTGTCTTTTTTTTCTTTCATTCCCTCTTTCTTTAACTTCCCTTCACCCCCTTCCCTTTTGTACCTTGCTCTTGGTCTGCTGGTCAGATGGGCTGGTAGAAAGCCAACAATCCTCCAACCTCTCACATGCTTTTCATTCACAATATCACGCGTTGTAATGCCCTGACCCCTTCATTCATGTTTTACAAGCTGTTCATTAACTCTCTGAGCCCTGCTGCTCGAATTTATGAGGCTATAGCAAGTTTGTACATGTTTTCAGTAAATTAAGCAATTGACATTTAAGGGCCCATCAATGGGCTGCAGGACAGACCAAGATGGACGTTTTGTGTGTGCTTGTGCGAGTTGTATGTTAAGGGATTTAGCTACACTTGTGTATACAAGATCGAATATGACACATGCTCTCAAACACCAAACACACCCCGACTGACACGTATAGAAACAAACAACACACACTTTTAGCCCCGGTCAGATCAGCATAGTGTAATCATGTCATTTAGTGGCATTACTGCATTAGCTAAGTATGGCTAATGGCCACAGCTGTTTTGCAACATCTTGTGATGCTCTTATGATATCCAGGCTGATAATTGCTTTTCGCTCATCAAGAGCCCCTTTCATTTACAGCAGGCCATCTTTAATGCTCGAGCAGCTATGTGTGTGAGTCAAGAGCCACATGGAGTCGGGCACCTCCTCGCGGAGACCCAGATGCACACATGCGTGCCAGGCAGGTGCTGTTGTCCTTAGGCACTGAGCTAACACCTGAGAGCTTAGCTCCATAACAGACCCTCCTGTGCGGCTCGGCTAGGTGTCGCTGGGTTTGTCTGCACCCCGTCAAAAAAAAAAAAAGCTTGGGGATGAATCACACTCTGAGTGTGTGTGTGTGTGTGTGTGTGTGTGTGTGTGTGTGTGTGCCCCAAGCCGAAGCAGATTTCCACTCACATTCTCCTTGTCTAAGGCCATGTGACAGCATCCACACATTGGTGTTTTACCTTAATTCACTTCTGTGATTTGAAATCTGGATTTCTTCTTACAACAGTTTGTTTATAATACATTAAAATACGAAGAAAAATATAACATTTTAAAAATAGCTCCCACTTTATGCAACTACTATGTACCTGCATCAAAAATAAGTATTTATTATGTTCATATTGTATTGCATAACACTTTTGCTGCTTATGAGGTGGGATACAAGTAAGGTTATTGACAGGTTTGCTGGTGTGGTTATGTTTAAAGGTGTGTTCAAGTGTAAGGGATGGGTCAACAGTGTAATTATAAATGTAATTACAGAAATTAATTACAGTTGTAATCACATGCAATAAATGTCTAATGTAAAACATGTATGTACACAGTAAGTGCATTGTATCAAATGATTAATTGAAATGTAAGTACATAGTAGTTAAGGCCACCTAATATAAAGTGGAACCCAAAAATAACTATTAATAATCATTTTCTATTTGTAGCTAGCACTTTCATTCATTAGTGTTAGGTTGATTAGTTAACATTAGTTAACTACTTTAGTTTACATAAACTAAGAATGAACAATACTTTTACAGCATTTATTAATCTTAATGTTGATTTCAGCATTTACAAATGCATATTTAAAATTAAAAGTTGTGTTTGTTAACATTAGTTAATGCACATCTAACATTGAACAACTGTATTTTTATTAACAAAGTTATTGTTTATTGTTCGTATTTGTTTGTTAATACACTAACTAATGTTAACAAATGACACCTTATTGTAAAGTGTTACCAGTACATTTTATTTTTCAATTTGACAGGGATGCTGCATTGTCAGTGAAAATTAAAATGAAAATAATTTCATTTAATTTTCAATTTTTACACGTTTTGCGTAAATGAAATTGTTAATCTGGTTTTCATTTTTTAAATTGAATTGGCAGAAAGTACCTTCCATACAGTAGGAATATTTTGAGAAATAATAATTTTATTCTTAAAATATTACTTGTTTAATCTTATAATGGAATGCCTTTATAGTTAAAATTACAGTAATACAATTCTAGCATTAAGAGATCAAAATAGTAAAATAATAAATTAAAGTGTCAAGATAAATCTGTAGCTTTATGAATGTAATGTTGTAATATTTTGAGAATTAAATCATAATTTAATTAGTTTAATCGTATAATGGATTGACTCATTCTCATAATTGCCTTCATTCTCCTAATATTACTTCATTATAACTTAACTTCATTGTGATTTTAACTATTCTCTAAATATTTTGATCTCATAATGCTGTTACTTTATTGTCATAATGACTTGTGTCTAGAGCTGCAAAACAATTAGTCTTGATTAATCAATTCAAAAAAAAAGTTTGTTTGAATACTATGTGTGTGTATTGTGTATGTTTATGATGTATATATAAATACAGACACATACATGTATATATTAAGAACAAATATGTCAGGTTTATATGTAAAATATTTATATATAATATATATTATATACAAGAGTTTACATACAAATACAAATATTTAAAAAAATATATACATATGTGTGTGTATTTATATATACATAAATATAACACAGTACACATGTATAGTAACTTACATTTTAAATCAGTTAATCAAGACGTTAATCATTTTGCAGCTCTACTTGAATCCCATAATGTGACCTCAATCCTAAAATCTTGGTTTTATTTTCAAAATATTCAAAACTTTGTTATATTTATTTTCACAACTGCTTTGTTCTCAGTCTTAGATTTTAATATTGTTATTATGGAGGCCCACACATGACATACAGATGAAAATGTAGACATAATAGCCACAAATGATTAATGAATTCCCTCATTTGAATGGCCAAGAATTGACTAAAATGCGGAAGCTACTTAATTTGTCAGAATGAATTCTTTTTCAATAGTTTTACTAATGTATCTTTTCTCTCTCTTCGGAGGCAATTCAAATTGGTCGTTTTTGTTGGTATTTCCCGCACGAGCCTAACGATTCGCTCTCGCCATGTGGCCATTGTCATTCTCAACCCGGGGTGTACAGATGAAACTCCCCGCGATCCCGTGTTTTGCTTTCATCCTCGTCAGGTCATTGTAAAAAGTGTATCTATAGAGCAGTGTTTGGGGATCAAAGGCTCTCTGAACTATCTCACTCACACGTTCTGCTCTACTTCTTTATCTTGCCCTCTTCCCCACTGAGCTCTGTGAGAGCTGTGGGTTCAAACGTTCAAGTTCGGTGTCGGAGATGTCCGCCGCTCACACCTCCTCTCCCCCATGAGAAACACGAGCTCCTTCGGCCGCAGGACCGATGAGAGGAGGAGAAGGAAGAGAGAAAGAGAGAGAAAGGGAAAAACAGCGACTGGAAATGGCTGTCAGGGGCCCGGGCGGTTAATGGCTTTCGCAGAGCTATCGCCCTCAACTAGCATGTCTTCTCCATTAGCGAATTCTGTTCCGATGTGCTAAAGCCGTGTTGTTTTCTCCTTCTCCCACTCCGGTGTCACTTTCACTCCGGCAGGTCTGCGAGCGGCTTTTAAACGGTTCGTCTTGCTTTTCCGACGCTCTGTGACTCAGCGCCGACGTTCCGCGTGTATGTTCCCTTCCTGCACTGTGAATGACTCTGTGCTCAAATAAACCCAGAGGCCAGTCGTTGGCTTTGATCAGGGCTTTGTCATCTTTATGGGAGTGTTGAGAGGAATAAGCCAGGGCCAGCAGTGCAGGACCCCAGATTAAAGAAGACCAGAGACGGGGAAGGGGGGTGTGTTTGCGGCCCTCCCTCTGGAGCTTAACACCACATGTAACTCCATGGGCTGATTTTACTCCGCTCAGGTTTTCAGACACATCAACAGCACCAGGCGTTTGCAGAAAACGGAAAAATGGAGCATCAATCCACAAGTTCATATTTGTTTCTTCCTCCGGAGAAAGAATGTAAACCGTAGGCTGACGTTTCAAATACTACATGATTTGTGGGCTTGTAAAAAAAAAATGCAAATCTGGCTACATATGTGAGCCTATTATGAGGGTGAGAAAGAGTGTGAGAGGATGTATGTGTGTGTTTGTGGTTTTGCGTGTGTTTTCAGTATCCAGACACACTCCATGGGTGTTTAAGAGATAAAACGGGGGTCACACACTACAGCGTCCAGACGGCATTTGTGTTTGTGCCCCCTTTCCGATAGCCCGGCTTTCCACAACCGCCTTGACCTCCTCACCTCTCAACTTTACTTGAACTTCTGGAACGTTGTGAACTAAAACAACGGCAGAATGAGACAAACGAGGCCATTAGCCTTTGCGCTACAATATGTAAACCGCACACAGTTTTATTAGACGCACACAGACGTACGCCGTTTATAATGAAACAACAGTGTTGTGTAATCATGAACGTTGAATTTAAGAGGCACAGACCTTTGACCTCAAGTTTTGTTGTGGAATAGGGTGGCTCTTGTCTTGGTTGGAGGAGTGGTAGATTAGCTAATCCTGCCGCTGTGTGTTTGGGCTCTTGGCCCCTGCGTGCTTTTGGGGTAATAAGCTTACATGACAGGACCGAGGGTTAATGTTGTTCCCTGTGCTCAAACAAAGGCCGATTATACACTCGCAGAGATGGAATGCATCAGTACAGCTAATAAAGAGGTGAAAAGTGCTCTTGGTAAAAGTTGGTGTGTTAGTTGTGAGGAATGTGCCTTTTAGTGTTGTGGCATTTGTGTGTGTGTTTCACTTTGTCCACTGTAGCATTTGAAGATGTGAAGTGTTTATGTAGTTGTGGGGTAATGTGCAATTAGTGGCATTTTTTATATATTCTTTAAAAAGTATAATAAAAAAAATACAATAAAAGGCTTTGAAGCAATTTCACAAAAAGACTTTAAAAAGTTTGTATTGTATCCTAAAAAAAAACAGAAACATACATAAATGCTGTACAAAAACTATACAAAGACAGTCTATAAATTAGTCAAAAGTTAGGTCAGTACATTTCAAAAATAAATAAATAAATAAAATAATAATACATACTTAAAAAAAATTAAATTAGACATGCTTTTTGATTAATTAGATTTTTTTAATTAACTGTTAAAACAGAGTGTAGAAAAAAATAAAAAATGTAATCCAGAAAAAAAAATTACATGAAAAAAACAAATTTGGAAAAAAAAAAAAAAAAAAAAAATTATGCATTAGACAGATGCTTTTATCCAAAGCTATTTAGAAGTACAGTACATTGCATACAAACGATTTTGTGTTTTTTCAAAGAAGTCTCTTCTGCTCAAAAAAGCCTGCATTTATTTGATTCAAAGTACAGGAAAAAACTGTAACATTTTAAAATATTTTTACTATTTAAAATAACCATTTTCTATTTGAATATATTGTAAAATGTAATTTATTCCTGTGATTTCAAAGCTGAATTTTTAGCATCATTACTCCAGTCACATGATTCTTCAGAAATCATTCTAATATTCTGATTTGCTGTTCAAGAAACATTTATTATAGAACAGCACTTATCTGAAATAAAATGCTTTTTCGTAACATTATACACTATACCATTCAAAAGCTTGGAATCAAAGAAATGAATACTTTTATTTATCAAGGATGCTTTAAATTGATAAAAAGTGATTATAAAGCCATTTATAATGCTACAAAAGATTTCTATTTCAGATAAATGCTGTTCTTCTAAACTTTTTATTCATCAAAGTAACCTGAAAAAATTCTACTGTTTTTTTTAACATCATAATAATAAATGTTTTTTGAGCAGCAATTCAGAATATTAGAAGGATCATGTGACTGGAGTAATGATTTGAAGTCACCGGAATAAATCACATTTTAAAATGTATTCAGATTTTAAATAGTACAAATATTTCAGAATTTTACTGTTTTTGCTGTACTTTGGATCAAATGAATGCAGGCTTGGTGAGCAGAAGAGACTTTTTTTTTTAAAAGACATCAAAAACTTTTGACTGGTAGTGTAAATCAGTTTGATTCCAGTTTGAATATCTTTTGCATTGAGTTTCTTTGTCTCCTCACTCTTGGTGTGAATAGACTTGTAACAGCTTGTTTTCAAGCATGTATTTGCCACTACAGTAAATGTGTCAGCACTCACCTTAATAGATTACAAAGGATTGTTAAATGAATTATCGTGTTGTCTTATAATAGTTTGATCTCTCTGTTATTACGCATCACATTAGATGCATTATTAAACAGAAGTACAAGTGACTGAATGTTTTTACAGTTGATCTTAACAGTGTGCGTGTGTTTGTATTGCAGAGAGGTCATTCGTGCTGTATAGTGGATCGGTTTGTGCATTATTCCTCTTCACTCTCTCTTGCTCTGCTAAATGACTAAAGCTGCTCTCTAGCCTTAGGCGACGCTGCTGGGAGAATCTGCTCTTATCACTCTCCACTGACTGCACACACATGGAAGAGAGAAAGAGCGGTGTTAGTGTACATCGAAGAAAACCCTTAAGAGATCTGAGCACACCTCACCTTCATGACACTTCCATCTGCTCGTGCGTGTGCCTGTTTCCATGCATCCGATAGGCCTATTTCAGTATCTACACAGAAGCAGCAAAGTCTTTCCTAGTAATCCGACTGGTCGGGTTTAGAACAGGCCGGATCGGTAGCTAGCGCCGACTACTCAGCGGCGTTCAAATTAGATTGGGTGTTACTGAAGCATCTAACGGGGCAGATAATACCGCAGAATAATATTGTCAGGAAAAGTCCCCGAATGAAACGTGAGCTCATGAGGGGGGACTTCAAACGCACGGCAGCTGTTGATCCGCGTGGGTCAGCCGGCGGTCAGGGGCTGGTGTGAATGCTTCAGTCTCATCAGGACTCTGACTGCAGCATGCACGCTGCGCTCACCCTCTCTCGAACCCTGTCCGTGTGTTTACTGTTCCCTTCTCCAACGCAGCCAGCACTGGCCTGTTTATGGAGTGGGAGGGAGGAACGGTTGAGAGGAAGACGTCAGCAGGGGTAGTCAGGAAGGTGCTGAAAGGTGGGCGGCTCTTGCTTTGGCATGTGCGTCTGAAGGCGGCCATTTGTGAGAAGGATTTAGGGGAGACGAGGAGCTCACCTGTAAAGTTGCACGGAACTTCTGGGTGGGAGAAAATTTTTCGGTGCATTGTGATTCTGAAGGCTATGCCAATATTTACGTGTTTTCCCTTCCAAATGCTCTACGAAGGCTTCATTTAGTGTGAATATGATATATGAAAGTCACTCACTGACTCACTCGGTATGGCTCTTATATAATGCTTAATATAACATAAATGATGTCTCTTACTGAAATATGTAGTAGAACACCCATGAAAGATTTACATTATTTAAACTCAACCTCGGACATCTAAAGGTTTTAGCGCCATAGAGTGATGGTGTTTATGCTACAAAAATTATGAAAAAATGTGCCTGAGGTAGCGAGTAACACTGATTCCAGGTATCCTGAGAGAATTGGCAATGGAATTCATAATTGATTTTATTATTCAACGTTATTTGCTGGTTGTCATACTCTCATTAAGTGGCCTTTTTCATCTGCTCAAGCAGGTCATGTCTGTTAATATTGTTAATATCTCTGGCTAAAACTAGCTAACGTTAAAGTTAGTGAGTCCATGCTAACATACAAACCTCAGCTAACTATACTCACGTAATGTACAGTGTAGGTCAAAAACACATAAACAAAGGTCTACATTTCAGTGCCTCTCTATATTAAACTGGTTAAATGTAAAAAAATTAATCTTGCACTGCGGTAAACGAAAAGTGTTGATCCTGGATGTTGCCATCTGCGATCATGGCGAACGTAACATGAGATTTCTCCCGTTTGCATTGTGATCTGTAAACCCTCGATTCCAACTTAATCATGTTACTCATCATATTTAGTTTAAAATCATTTATATATCCCTCCATGGCACATTTAAGTCCTACTTGAATGCTCCTCGATGAGAGGTGGTCCTTCTGTGTTCAAAATTGATCAAAAACATCTTCGGACAAGGTTTCACACTGACAGACAGTGGGCAACTCTTGGGGCGGGGCTTACCGCTAGGTCAATTCAGAAAATAAAATATTGATATGAGGACCATTGCTAATGAAAGAGCTTACAGGTGGCGATGGATGGTAGGCTTACACCAAGTCTAGTACCATTGATTTTTCCCACAAGGAGTCCCCTGGATATCGAGTGAAATCTGCGATTTGAAAGTCCTCACGTCCTGACAAGTGTCAACATGTTTACATTCTACAAGAATGGCATCTAGCGTTTCATGTCTCTGCCGTTTGTAAGAACTTTCAGTTTTTGTCTACTAAAGGCCTCAAAGGCATCAGGGCTAAAGTGGAAAGAACAAAGACGCGGGTCTTTAGGAAGTTTTATTCATCTATAGTCATCTTCCCATTCTTTTCGCCTCTTCTTATGGCTAGGAAAGCAGTGAAGACATTGCTTTTATTGTTGCCCTATGACTGAAAATTACAACCAAAAGCCAAACATGTGTTGTTACCTATCAGTATTTTATCTAGCTGTGTTGTGGTAAAAAATAGCAACAGGTTGTGCCAGTAGCTCACAGAGTGTAACTATTAAGTCATCTAAATAATTTCCCTCCATAGTCCAAAATATATATAAAACAAAGTGAATTTTAAATAACATAATCTTTCATTGGATTTCTACTACATATTTCAGTAAGAGACATCATTTACATTATATTAAGCTATAATATTGATGTAAACACCTGTCTTAAGAGAGGATAAAATATTTAATGTTTCATATTTCATGTCTGTACATTCAAATGTAAATGCAGACCTGCTGTTGTCTATGATGTCGTCAGTAAAAACACGGCCCTACATCATATTTGCTACATGCAATCCAATACTTGTTTCTTACTAATTTCAGAGTGCTGATTCCAAAAATAATACCATTTTGGCTCACAAAATATGATACTTTTGCTTTTTTACCATTTGTAAAGTGAAGAAGCCTTATGTTTTTGCTTAATTGCCAGAACAACTGCCACAAAGACATGATTCCAATCTTTTTCTGAGACAGCCGATGTCATTCGACATCTCTGGGTGTTTTATTACATCCACGGTGACAGAAACGAAATGTGGGGGGAAATAATAACTATTTAGAAACTTTGTTTATGTGAAGTTCTTTGAGCATTTTGCATACTGTTTGTCTCTCTTTTTTTTTTTTTTTTTTTACTTTGATTTAAAGCTTATATAAGCAATACTTTTGCTGTGCATTTTTGCACACCTTAGAACATTCGTCAGCAAATAGATTCAAGCACTCAACTGTACATACAATACATATATATGTATACACACACATCTCTGTCTCTTTCTCAAATATATATCATAAATAGATAATATATGTGACGCATTTTTGCAATCAGCAATTTTTTTTCAAGATGCAGAGTAACCAAACATCAAACAACAAACATTCTTTGTTCTCCTTTATTACTATTACTAATTGTATGTTTAATGTTGTGTTTAGTTTTTTATACGTATCTAATTTTTGATTTACTATTAATTAGTAATTTCTTTTAAAAATAATTTAATAAAAATCCACAAACAAATCTGATATTCAAAGCTGGTAAACTAATAATAAGAATATAGGTTAAGCATTGTTTTAGAACTGAAACGTTTCCAGAATCGGATCAAATGGTGGTCTCACCCCTAGTGTTTCCTCCGAAAATGTTCGCCCGTGTTCGCTGTTCACTCTTCAGAAACAAGAGGGGAGCGCTGACCTGCTCATTGGCACACGGTGACCGGTAACCCAATACCCCCTCGGCTCACGCCCCGGTCCAGCTCTCCCCTCAGGCCTGTCGTAAATCAGAGCCAAAGCAGCGGGGTCTGTGGCCCCCAGCGCCGCTCTCACACCCCTGTGCTCAGCTGTAATCTGTCTGCATCCCGCTATCGGTCTCCTCCCGTGCGTTAGCCACACTGGCTGATGCACGTAACCGCAGGCGGTCCTCCGTGCGGAGATGGCACTCCGCTCTTCTTACAGATCAGGATTAAGAGCTTGGCAGATTCCTCTTCATTTAATTCTTTTTTTGTCATGTTTTTGGTAATCTTTGCCTCTGGTGATAATCTGCAGGAGTGTGACAGATTAGAAAGGAGAAAAAAAAAGAGAGAGACGCAGAAACTAAACATTAAAACAGCTGGGTGAGCAGCTATCGGGTGACCTTCAAAAAGCCGGCCTGTGCAAAGCATTACCACGGCCTGAGGACGCAGAGAGAGATGCAGATCTCTCGCTTTCGTGCTTTCGCTGCCTTTGAGTCCTCTCACCCGTTCATACTCATCCGGAAAGTTCTGCCTCTTCTCGCTTCTTATCCATCTGCCATCTGTGCCTCGGCCTGTTTCTGTGCTTTTAAAACACTCACTGCCATCTTAATTATAACATGGAGCAACACACAAACCACTCGCAGGAACCTCTTGAATTTGTTGATCTACTTTGCTTTTGTACCGCCAACATTTGAAGCCAATAAGCCTTTGTATGCACGGAATGAGTCTGGCATTTTGCACGCCACAAATGATAACTGTGTTTGTCTGTGAAAGCATAGAAATTGCACTTGTTTGACTTTGCCTCTTTCTGTTCCTGATTTCTATTTCAAATAAATGCTATTCTTTGAACTTTCTATTCATCAAAGAATTCTGAAACACTAATCACAGTTCCACAAAAATATTAAGCGTCACAACTGTTTTCAGCATTCATAATAATGTGAGATGTTTCTTGAGCACAAATCATCATATTGGAATGATTTCTGAAGCGTCACGTGACACAGAATACTGGAGTAATGATGCTAAAAAAAATCTGCTTTGCCGTCACTAAATAAATTACATTTTTAATTCATTTAAAATAGAAAACAATTATTTAAAATTGTAATAAATTGTCACAGTGTTACTGTTTTACAAATAAATACAGCCTTGGTGAGCATGAGACTTGTAATGGTATTATGTAATTTAATTACAAAATAAATGTAATTGTAATCTTTTACAGTTACTGAGAAAAAAAATGTTTAATTGATTTAAATGTTTAATTAAAATACAGTTATGAAACTGTTAACAATTATAAAAGGGGGTTACATCTAGGGCTGTCCTTGACTAATTTTTCTGGTCCACTAGTAGTCAGTCATTTAAGCATTAGTTGACTATTAGTTGCATGTTTATGAAAAAAACCTAAAATCATAATAATGAGCCTTTAATTGCCTACATAGCCTTGTCACAGAGTACCAGCGTACCAGACATAATAATTCTGAATGTGTTAGGAAAAAAACAGCGAGGAGACTTCATTAACGTTTTAATGATTGATTGATTGATAAATAGTGCTTTCTTTGTTTTCTGCTTAAAAGATGAAGTTGTCACAGTAGTTGATGCGCATTTAATCATGTTTCATATGGATTACGTAATCTGGGAATGTTTGTTTTCTATTTGAATTGGTTCATTTAAAAGTAGACATTTCACTCTTTAGATATATTTTTCATGTCTGTATGGCAAGTATACATGAGTTTAGAAGTTTTGTGCTCAAGTTCACCCTGTTTGTTTTAATTATTTTGCAAAAGCACAACATTTTGTTGTTATTCTTAATGCACACAAATAAACGTACAGTCTGTACAAATTCGAAAGATGTATTGCTTTTATCTGTATGACTAAAAATGACTGAGTATTTTAAGAGCAATAAGAAGCAGTAAGCATGCTACTGTTCGGCTTCTACACGCCTAGATTAACATTTAACTGAGCTGCCATGTACAGTTGCTACTACATACATCTTTCAAATGAAAAGCCATATTTCAAGTCGATGAATGATAGGTGAGTGTTTTTATGTCCTGCCGATAACGATCTGTCCATCACGGACTCCGTGACTTTGCCACTTTCTTTGGATTTTTTTTCTGCGACTTAACATTTTAATCAACCAAGCCTCTTCTTGCTGACTAATGGTTAGTCGACTATTAGGGGACATTCCTAGTTAACATCAGAAATATTCACACAAATTTGATTGATTTCTTTCAAAAGTTGCATTGACTGCGCTAAAATATGAGATGTCAATATTTCAGGAGTTTAGGACACAGAATAGGACACTAATTGATGTTGATAATTGTTTTAAATTAACTGTTTTTCCTAATAATTGTTTAGATTCCAGTGTTTCCTGTCATAGCTATGCAAATATTGAATTTCAAAAACAGTATAATATTAAGTAAGCTATTAACTTTGCAGTAGCACTCGACACCGATTACTGTTAGACTTCTCAAAAAAAATTTTTTTTTTTTTTTTACTTTCAGATTATTCTGAGGTTAAATGTAGATTTAAAATCACAAGAAATAGTTTAACCTGGCCAGTTTAGAAAAATGTAGAAATTTAAATTTAGGAAAGTAATCAAATGTAATCAGTTACATTACTTTAATAAAGTAATTGAGTTATTACATTCTAAATGGAGTACCTTGTAATCTGTAATCTAGGACATTTTTCTAAAGTAACCTTCCCAATACTGGTCCTGAACTAGCGAATAAGTTTGACTTCAGTTTGAATAGCGCCACTCTGTTCATCCGTGAAAATACCAAAACGGTGCGGCTTGTGTGACTAGTAGTCATAACTTCGGCTCATATTGATGAGTTGGTATAAGCTAAGTAGTGGTGTCCTTGCCTGGCTTTGGCTCTGTCCCCGATGGTTTTCATAAAGTACACGTGGGCTTTGTTAATGTGCAGGATGGATTACACTTAATTGCAGCCCAGTACAGTCCGACCAGTGCTGAAGAGAGGTATGTTGGAAAGAATTCCTCTGATGGTTAGAATCTGCTTCGGTCAATCTAAGAACTTTTTGACAGCTTGTTTTGGTCAGCACTGTTATTTTCGGCATGATGTTTAGCTTTAAAACAAAGAAGCGCCACATTCAACAGCCTGTTTTGGTCAACAAAGTTATTTTCAGCATGATGGTCACAATAAGCCAGAAAAAACACCACATCCTGCGTGTTTTCTGGCTGAATTTGGCAAAGCCGCTTGGCAGGTGGCAGGGTGACAGGCATGATTATTTTAGATGAATCTGAATGACTATGACTTGTTTAGCAACATTCACCTTCGCCTTGGCTGGCGGAACGTTGTTATTTTACAAACCGCACAAGGATGAAAAGGATTATGCTTTTTCTCCTCGGTTTCAATCCTTTAGAGGCTGTTTGAGAAGACAAAAGAAGTGCGTGGAGATTAAAATGTGCCATTGTTTCCCTGAAAGCTTATTATAAAGGTATTAGATGGACAGGAAGGGGTATGTGGCTCAGAATCAGGCGCCTTCGTTCTTTTCCTCTCAGCCAAAGGCCAGCTGGCTGTTACCTTGCCTCACAATTAAGGCTCACCTATTAAATCCCCTACAGACGGTCTAAATTAGTGTGACAAATCCAAGGGTCACAGTGCGTGTGTGTGGGACCTTCTCTCTGGCTCCAGTGCTTGGCTTTTGCTTTCTCCGGACCTTGAGACAATTAGCTGTGGATTCACAGCCTCTTTGTCGCCGATAAAACAAACTATGTCTCATATCTGTCTACTTTGACTGGTTTTACCATTTGATGTGAGGCCTGTGTGCGCTACTTAGCCGCTGTAGACAGCATGTTGCCAAAGTAGGAATGGCTGCTCTTGTGTTTTAGAGGCTACACATCAGCACTGAGAGTGTTTTGACAAGACAGATGTTCTGGATGCTGATGAACTCTTTGGCGTGTGTTACATCAGACGGCTGCTCTTGTCCTTGAGGCTGTGAAGAGGAGGAAGTCTGCCTGCCTCTTCAGTGTCATCTGCACTCGCATTCACAACTGGTCTCATGCTGTTTGGAAAGGTTTCGTATTCCTAGAATTGTATTTCATCCAGCTTCTACCCTCATTGGAAAGAGTCTTATTCAGTAGACTTCAGGTCTGGAGTTGAATGATAGTATTGATCGGTTTAGTGCAGTGTTAATTTTTACACAAATTTTTAAATGCATTTTTGTCTTTAGAAAGTTTACATTTAAAAAATGTTTTTAAATGTATTTAATGTTTTATAATGTCATTTGTTTTAAGCTGTTTTACAGCTATAAATACGTTTTCTATTTCATTACATAAACTATACAGTTTGCACTGTATGTTGTTGATATACTGAAAAGAACCATCTTATATGAATCATTTGAATCAGAGTAGACTGGTTGCATTGTGTGTTTTTGAATCAGTTAAAAGAACCATCTCATAGGAGTCATTTGAATCAGACTAGACTGGTTGCGTCATGTTTTTCGAATCAGTAAAAAGAACCATCTCATAAGAGTCATTTGAATCAGACTACACAGTTTACACCGTATGTTTTTGATTTACTGAAAAGAACCGTCTCAAAGGAGTCCTTTGAATCAGAGTAGACTGCTGATAGATGTGATTTTGAATCAGTAATAATCAGTAATAAGAACCATCTCATGGGAGTCATTTGAATCAGACTACACAGTTTGCATGGTAGGTTTTTGATTCACTGAAAATAACCAACTCATAAGAGTTATTTAAATCAGACTTCAGTTTACACTCTGTTTTTGATTCACTGAAAATAACCATCTCATATGAGTCATTTGAATCAGAGTAGACTGGTAGCATCATGTGTTTCTGAATCAGTGAAAAGAACCATCATATAAGAGTCATTTGAATCAGACTACAGTGGTCATGTGTCTGATTCACTAAAAGAACCAGCTCATAACAGTACCTTTAATCAGAGTAGACTGGTTACGTCATACCTTTTTGAAGCAGTGAAAACTACAATTTATGCAGCTTTGGACATCTAATTTTGGTCAACAAAAATGAAATTTAGTTAAAAGATTTCAAAGCTAAACCAAATAGTCAAATATTTAATTTATTAAATTAAGCATTTTCAACATTTTACAAATTATGGAATTGTGCATTCCATCCCGTCTTCATTTGTGTTGACAAAACCCATTTTTTTGACAATTTTAACATTAGTTTAGTGCATTTATATTATCTACTCATAGTTTCATTGCTTTATTATATATACAAATGCTTTGTGTAGTCAAGCGTACAAGGCTTCTCATTGACATACAGATAATGAGCCAATGTCGTCCGCCTCTTGTCTCGCATCCTTTTCCCACTTTCTGACATGTTTCCCCCTCTTTTTCTGTACGCGTGGACATATAGACCACCTAACTAGCTCCATTTGTCCAGATTATTTAGAGGGGTTTAACCTTGCAGCCTCTGTAAAACAGAGACATCCTTTAAAGGCTGTGCTTCCCTTAAAAGCCAAGCCTGTGGCCATACATCAGAAAACAAGAGCTGCGCTTTGATGGCCGCTGCCATTAGACGCAGTCCTGTAAAGGGGCTTTGCCGTTCGAGGCACTCTGGAGATAATTGTGCAATTAGCAAAGAAGATTGTGGAGTGCTTTGATCAGGAAGCAACATGCAACTCCTCAAGATATCAGAGTCACCAGAAAAGATGCACTGACAGCAGGGAGGAGGGAAAAAAGCAGTGTAGTGGACTTTTTTAGGACTAGATGGAGGTTGAAAAAGGCTCCAGTTTGCTAAGTGCTCACACAATAAAACTTTAGCCCTTTCATCTACTGTCCTTTGGTGCAGATTAGCACTCGTTTATAATGCATTGTTTCAGTGTCAGTTAATGATGGGTGCCAAACACAGATTACAGAGAAAAGGAGAAGATAAGGGTGAGAAAGGTATAAATCCTCCCTTCAGAAACAAAAGAGAGAGGAAGAGTTTGCAAGGATGAACGCTTTCAGATTAGATTTGACCAAGAGGTGAAAACTGGATGCTGGTTTTCCCCATCACTGAATTATTTTTGTTCCCAATTAAGAGTCAGCACAAGTTGTGTTGTGTTTTTGATTTACTGAAAAGAACAGGCTCATAAGAGTCATTTGAATCAGAGTAGACTGGTTGCATTGTGTGTTTTTGACTTACTGAAAAGAACAGGCTCGTCATAAGAGTCATTTGAATCAGAGTAGATGGGTTGCGCCGTGTGTTTTTGATCCACTGAATATAGAACCAGCTTATATTTCTTATATGAGAGTCATTTGAATCAGCGTGACTGGTTACGTTGTGTGTTTTTGATTGACTGAATAGAATCAACTCATAAGAGTTATTTGAATCAGCGTAAATTGGTTGCACCGTGTGTTTTTGATTCACTGAAAAGAACTGGCTCATAAGAGTCATTTGAATCAGAGTAGACTGGTTGCGTAGTGTGTTTTTGAATCACTAAAAGGTATCAGCTCATAAGAGTCATTTGAATCAGACTACAAAGTTTGTATTTGATCTTTTTGGTTCACTGAAAAGAACCATCTCGCAAGAGTCATTTGAATCAGACCACACAGTTTGCATTAAATGTTTTTGATTCACTAAAATTAACCAACTCACGAGAATCATTTGAATCAGAGTAGTCTGGTTGCGCTGTGTGCTTTTGATTCACTGAATAGAACCAGCTCATAAAAGTCATTTGAATCAGAGTAGACAGTTTGCACTGTATGTTTTTGATTCACTGAAATGAACCAGCTCATAAGAGTCTTTTGAATCAGAGTAGACTGGTTACATTGTGTGTTTTTGATTCATTGAATAGAACCAGCTCATGAGTCATTTGAATCAGAGTAGACTGGTTGCGCCGTGTGTTTTTGATTCACTGAAATGAACCATCTCATACGAGCCATTTGAATCAGAGTAGGCTGGTTGCGCCTTGTTTTTGATTCACTGAATAGAACCAGCTCATAAAAGTCATTTGAATCAGACTACACAGTTTGCACTGTATGTTTTTGATTCACTGAAATGAACCAGCTCATAAGAGTCTTTTGAATCAGAGTAGACTGGTTACATTGTGTGTTTTTGATTCATTGAATAGAACCAGCTCATGAGTCATTTGAATCAGAGTAGACTGGTTGCGCCGTGTGTTTTTGATTCACTGAAATGAACCATCTCATACGAGCCATTTGAATCAGAGTAGACTGGTTGCGCCATGTTTTTGATTCACTGAATAGAACCAGCTCATAAAAGTCATTTGAATCAGACTACACAGTTTGCACTGTATGTTTTTGATTCACTGAAATGAACCAGCTCATAAGAGTCTTTTGAATCAGAGTAGACTGGTTACATTGTGTGTTTTTGATTCATTGAATAGAACCAGCTCATGAGTCATTTGAATCAGAGTAGACTGGTTGCACTGTGTGTTTTTGATTCACTGAAATGAACCATCTCATACGAGCCATTTGAATCAGAGTAGACTGGTTGCGCCATGTTTTTGATTCACTGAATAGAACCAGCTCATAAAAGTCATTTGAATCAGACTACACAGTTTGCACTGTATGTTTTTGATTCACTGAATAGAACCAACTCATAAGAGTCATTTAAATCAGAGTAGACTGGGTTGTGCTGTATGTTTTCCACTGTAGACATACTAGTGATGTAGCAGTGTCACTAAATAGGCATAATAATGCATATGTTAGAACTGTTAACAGGACCAAATGTCTTTTGGTTTTTTAAAGTGGAACTCTGTTTCCAACCCTACTCACAATGCATTTCGATGCACCACACGTTTGGAGAGCCAGAGTGCTGAGGAAGGCAATGCGGTAAGATTGTTAAATAAAGCCGGTGTATATAGGAAATAGATCTTAGCAGGGTCCCTGTGAATGACTGCCAGGTCAGGAAATAGAAGTGCAAGCCTTGGCTCTGAGTTTCAGAATACCCCTCACCTCCTCTTCTTGGCCACACAGCCTGCGGAGAGTAACTCTGACGTAGGAGAGGCCTGGAGGGCTACATTGGTCGGCTTGGCACTCCTCTTTCCTCCCCGGCTTTTCACATAACCCGAGGCTCTAGAGGGGAAAAGAGGAGGCAGGCTGCGCTATGCTCAAGGGGCACGAAGCACTTCCAAAATAGCACTGGGTAAATAAGATCGCATGGGAACCAAACATCGCCATGGGCCTCATTCTCTGCCACATTTAGGCCTGTCCTGCAGGGGTCAGGACTCTCCATTCCTCACATCTAAACATGAGTGACACCCTGAATAAATCACACCAAGCTCTAACATCCCCTTCCCGAGCATCAGGGGTACACTAATGGTTATGTTGCCCACTGGGGCCTCCTTTGCTTTAATCAGCTGGTCATGGGCAAATGATGACAGAAGGACCACCATGCTTCATCCGATGGTTTCTGAGGTACAAACTCCAAAAAGTTAACCCCAGCTGTCAACGCTGGCACAGTATGTACACCAACACATTTGTTTAAAGTTGTTTCTTTAACTTTGGGCGCATGTCTTACACTCTCAGAAAAAAGAACATTTAAAATTAAACAATTTATTGTTTAATTAAACAATTTTGTTCTAATAAACATTTTCTTTTTTAATCATTTAGTAATTTAATGATTTATCTATGTTGTCTGTAATAATGCTTTATCTATTTTGTCATTAATTCATAAATTTTTTTTTAAGGTTAGTGTACTTGGTTACCAAAAAAGACACTATATATATATAATATAATATAATATAATATAATATAATATAATATAATATAATATAATATAATATAATATAATATAATATAATATAATATAATATTTTATTTTATTTTTTTTTTTACTGCTGAAGATAGCAAAATAAAGTACACTGGGGCATATTATACCTAAAAAATCTTCATACAGTGGACTACCAGTAAAGCTGATAAAAAAAAATTGGAACTAAAAATGTAATTATTAGTGTAATCTGACATTATCAAGATGAATTTGTTTCTGACGCAGTTCTGACATGATGAGTTCCTATTATATATTGTATTACCATTTTCTAAACTACATTGAAATAAACTCTGATAATGGGACAAATGTTGAAGGTGTTTGAATAAATTTTGGTTTGATTGTATATGGTATGATCAAGGTAAATATCACTATTTTATAAAATACACTGTCATTTCCAGTAGAGCTGTAATTGTGGCCAAATTCTACAAGAAAATGTAAAATATTATTGCAACAGAGTTCTATATGATTGTAGGTAAGATACCTAAATAGAGCCCTATTAAATAGTTTTAGTTATTTCCAAATTCTGATTAATTTTTTTCCAAATTCAGTTTTTTTTTTCTGTTGTAATTTTTTAGGATTCAGTGTTTATTTGTTTGTTTGTTTTTACATTTTAATTTTTCTAGACTGTTTTAAAGGTTAAATTAAGAAATATTATGTCTAATTAATTTAAATCAAGAAACAGCAGCAATTTATTAAAAGTTTAACAAAAGGTCATCACATTTAATTTTTTGTTTAGTTTTATTTTTTACCACATTCTGAGTGTTCCATTCATTTTTTGGATTCCATTTGAATGTTTTTTATTAAATTGTAATAAACAAAAGCATCTCTAATTAACTGATATTATTTTAAAATATATTATTATTTTTTTTATTATTATTTTCAGAAATTCTGTGTTGTGTATTTACATTTTTTCTGCTAAATATTCCTAAAAAATAATGTTTTAATAATATATTTATTACTAGTAGTAGTACTATCATTACATCAAGTAATATATTTCTGTCACGGTTTCGTCAAATTAAGCCAAGCTGTGAGTTTCTGTTTGTATATTATATGACAGTTTTTCTCACAATAAATGATAAATATTAATGGTAAACATATATTGAGGCAACAGAGGCTAAAAACATTGTGAGTGCAATGCTTCAGTATGCATAAATAAAATCTTGCATCTGCGCCATTCATTCACACAGAGACACGCAGAACATACAGGATTTATATTTAAATAGTATTTTTGTGGCTTAATAGACCCTTTTTCTGTTAGTAAACATTGTGACGCTTTCTTCTGTGAGCGGAGCTTAGGTGGAGGCAAAAAGACTTCCCTGACCGCTTTACTAACGCTAGCTATTAGGTTTTATTAGCTTGTTTTATAACAATAACTGTATTAAATCCGATTGTGCCTGCATATGTAAGGTCACTCACTGTCCGCAGCCGCAATTGCTATTTGAATACATTAACTTTAACGGAAACCAGATTGGCGACCCATATACGTGCTTACTCAAAGGATGGACGATCTGACAGGATTACCTTGGTTGAGTGATTCACATCTAATGTTATAGGGAAACGTGCATATTAAAGAGAAACTCACCTTAATCTAGTCACGAAAAAAATATATATTTCAATTTCAGCAGGCATCTTTACAGCTAACTTATATAAGGATGTTATTTGAAGATGTATGTGTCATGTAATGGCCAAATCATTATTTTAAAGTATATACCTCCTGTAAATTATGTAAGTTTACAGTGACATTTCAGTACTTTCACATTATTCATGCAGTACATTTAATGTAAAAATTCCATAAACTGCAATTTTGAACGTTCTGTATTATTTTTTCTTACCAAGTTCTTAAAAATTTCAGCAACAATCAATCACAACAATGCGTATATACAATTACAGATTGTTAAGCATATAAATCGTCAGTTTGTTTTTTTTACACACATGCACACAGACATGATTTTATACACGGCATAGTCAGAGATGCATAAGAAATGTTTAGACGCCTAACATAAACCATAATCCATAACAACAATACTTTATTTAACCTTTTCTGATAAGAAATGTGCCCATAAAACATAAGAATTTTTGACGATCGTATCTGTCCAGTCGTTTTATCATGTTTAACCATAGCTGTCAATGTTTTTTTGTATGGCAGAGGCAGCAGGTATGTGACAATTTCAAATTGAAGCCTGTACAAGGTCGATTCTGGAATACAACATCACAAGATGACATTTTAAGGCGAATCTGTGCTGGTTTGAATGGGCCACCTCCAGTTTTCCCTTTGTTTTGCCTCCAGCTAGCGCTGTAACGTAATCATGACGTTGGCACTAAAAGGGTCTATATTCACAGACATGAGTTAAGTGTACTGACCTAGTTTTGATTTAGTAAATTCCGTGACATTCCACGTTTTACGGTGAATTCCATTTTTATGATTGGATTCGGCGATTCCGTCCTTATTTTCCGCATCGCGGAAATCATAGGGCCCTACCTAAAATGCGGTCTATGTAATTAGACTTAGAAAGTCAAAGGCCATTTTGTACCAAAATGTTAATGTTGTTTCCATTGTGTTTAAACACAGTACCTCCTTTGAGATGTTGTAGAAATGACACTGTGTTGAGAATTTCCCTTGCTTTCAGAAATACAAGGAAACGTGTGTTTTAAGAGTGCATTGACAGGGCCAAAAGTGTCCATAGTTGAAGAAACGCCCTGTCTCTCTTGGGTTGAGCTGGAGATCTCATATATTTGAAAAGAAAGACAGAAAGAGGGATCTTTATCCACTGCCATTTCATAAATAAAGCCAGTCTGCATTGTGTCACTGTGAGCTTATCTGCATCCTCGGATGCTGCTTTCATGTTTTGGAGCTTTCTGTTTATGTAGTCTCCATATGGCTCTAGCACTGGCCTCGTGGTGAGCTTTGAAGGTCTTTTTTAATGTGTAACTTCAGGGCTTGAGTGGGTCTCTGCACTTAAGACAAACTCAAACAGCTGCTCTGTGGCCTGTGCTGTGAATAATGCACTTCCAGTTAGTGAGTCTCTTGCTCGAGTGTGTCTCTATGTTGTTGATCGGAGGTATGGGATAGAGTTTACACTTTTCATGTTCCATCAGTTCAGCTATGAATGGAATTAAGGCCACCCCTGACACACACACCGCTGTTGCCTCCACCAGAAGGGCCTGTGTCTTGGCCTGGCAGGCCATCAGAAACCATCATAGAGTAGACTTGTGATGAGAGGCACAGAGTGACACCCTCGACCACACACGCTCACACATACATATACTCACACATACACTCCCCAGAGTGTGTCAGTGCTGCCGCCTCATCTGATTAACAGGAGCATGAGGCTTTACATGACCTTTTTTTCCCAGAATCCTCTCCAGGGCCAGGATGCTCAACCTTTTTTTCTCAGAATTGGATACTCATAGTCGTCTTTACTGTCCTGACTCTTTGCACTTTGCCTTCCCTGTATAATCTGTCTTCACCCCTCCTTGTGTGCCCGTTTGCCTCTGCCGCTGGCATGAATGTAGCCCTTAATAAAGGAAAGAAAGTGTTTGTGACACCTCTGCCCACCGGTGTGGCACTGCGGTTGAGTTGTCTCCTTTAGTCCTCTCACATGAACACCCTCAGTATATCGCAAGGTTCAATCAACACTGTTTCCTCACTCAAGGTGTCACGCTCTATAATTAGCGCACACACACGAGCACTGGACTGCACTAGAAGAGACGCCGGCTGTCAACGCACCTGTACTCAGGCGGCCAGGCTGAGCGTCTCCTGTAGATGGCTCATTAAAGTGATTTGATCAGAGGGATGATGCCGCAGAGTGTGTAGTGGGGCGAAGCCTGTGGCTGAGATGTCCACTGTTGATGTCCTGATATGTGCTGGACTGAGACCTACAACCACCTTTCCTTTTAGGTCTGGGTAATAATATTGATTGTCTTTTCTTAAAATCCATAGATTGATCTTTTGTTTTATGTCTCTGTTTCTTGCGCAGCTAAATCTGCTGAATCTACAGCCCCACAACAAAAACACCCATCAGAACCAAAGCCTTGATCTGATTCTTTTTGCAGATTGATTTGAATGTAATAAGATGAAATGGATGTGTACCGCAGAATAATGGCTGAAAAAGTGTCTTTCTATGGACTTGCATGTAATAGCGCAATACAACGTGCCAGGCATATTCTGATTCGCTTATAAACCGGTTTATTTTTAGTGGTTTAAAATCAACAGCAAACATTGCAGTCTAGTTCATAAACAAATGGCACTTATGATTTGGTTATTTTTAGTCAATTGAAAGTACAGCACAACCTGTATAGTCTGATTCACACAAAAATGACTCTTAAGAATGGATCATTTTTAGTGAATCAACTCTGTTTAAACAGTAGACTAATTCATAAACAAATGTTTCTAATTAATGTAATGTAATTAATATACACCAATTTTTTCATCAACTTACAGCTCAGTTAGTATTCCAATTCATGCAAATGACTCTTATAAACTGATTATTTTTAGTGAATCAACCTGCAGTTTAACCAGTATAGTCTGATTCATGAACAGATGGTTCTAATGAACTTTTTCTTTTTAGTAAAGTTAAAACCTACAGTACAGCCGACCTGTCTAATCTGAATCACAAATGATTTCTGTAAATCATTTTTTAATCAGCCTACAGCTCTATTAGTATTCCGATTCACGCAAATTACTCTTATAAACTGATTATTTTTAGTGAATCAACCTGCAGTTTAACCAGTATAGTCTGATTCATGAACAAATCCTAATTAACTGGTCATTTTAGTAAGGTGAAAAACTATAGTACAGCGTAACCTAAACAGTCTGCTTCACACAAATAACTAATGAAAAACATTTCTTTAAAGAATCAACTTTCAGCTCAGCCATTATAGTCTGATTCATGCGTAAATGGCTCTTATGAACTGGTTCTTTTTAGCAAAGTTAAAACCTACAGAACAGTGCAACCTCAACAGCCTGATTCACACAAATGACTCATAAAAACATTTCTTTAAAGAATCTACTTTCAGCTCAGCCATTATAGTCTGATTCATGCGTAAATGGCTCTTATGAACTGGTTCTTTTTAGTAAAGTTAAAACCTACAGAACAGCGCAACCTCAACAGTCTGATTCACACAAATGACTAATATGATATATTGATACAATTTTTATTTTTTTATTTTTTTTTTGTGTGTGTGAAATCATCTTCAGTTCAACCATTAAAGTTGAAACCTACAATATAGTGCAAACTATACAGTCCAAATCACACAAATGATTATGATTATTAATGAATCAGATTATAGTCTGATTCATGCGTAAATGGCTCTTATGAACTTGTTCTTTTTAGTGAATCAAACTTTAGTGTAGTCCGATTCATGCTTTTAGTAAATTAACATTTACAGTACAGCGCAGCCTGTATAGTTCATTCACACAAATGACCCTTAAAAACTACTTAATTTACCAAGTTGAAAGATTCCCTGTTTAATTTACAGCAATAGCTAAATGAAATTAAATTGAGATCTTGTGAATATGAAATTGAACTGCGTTTTGATATCTAGCCCTAATGGCTTTGTCATTGACTTTCAGTGGTAAGGGCAGCAGCTCTGGGAAAAACCAGGCTGGGTTTATGGGAGAAAGGGTGAGCTAGAAAATAGGGTACAGGCCTGGGAACCAATGGCTCTGTCGAGCAGCAAAGGCCAGGCAGGGCCGTGTGGAGGGGTGGGAACGCGAGGCGCAGTGTCCTGCCAGGCTGCTCTTCCCGCGGGAGCCTCGGACAGAGAGACACTCGGAGTCGATAGGCTCTCTTCCTGCCGCGGGGTCAGGCCCTCTCCACAACTTCCCACCGACCCGGCAAGGCCCGGCTCACAGTGGCAGGTTAAAATTAGTCTCTCTGGCTGAACTCGAGGCCTCCCTCTCTCAAGCTGCTCGCCTGGCTCTGAGAACCAGCGAGTCTGATAAAACACGCAGTTTTCACACAGTAACTCTTCTCTGTCAGAGAGACAGATACTATCCATTTTCTTTTGGCCCCCATGCTGAGAGGCGGAGGACGATGGGGCTTTTGCGCGCACCGTACTTGGGAGCGAAGCTCAGCGCTGAACTCTGTCTGAACTCCCGCTCCATGATTTCTGCTTTATTATGACGCCAATTTCATTTTAAAAGCTGAATCAGGCCGCAGTTCCCCTCAGAAGCAATTAAAACACAGCGGGGGCAACCTGTAGGATATCCTCTGCTGTCTCTTCAAGTCGGCCAGATGCGCACAGAGGCAACCTGTTGGTTATAACAATGTTTTTCTTCCTTTTGTTGCCCTCCCTTGCTCACGCTATCCCACGTTAGCCATCCTAAATCGCTCACAGGTACTCTGGCGCTTCATCAAAGACATAATATACCACATTAATTCTTATTTTCAACAGTGTTTTATAACATTGACCCAACTTTTACGATAGTAAAATATGACGTAGCGCCAATTTGTGGTGTTTAAAGTGCAAGTCAAGCTTTCCAGTCTGTTGAAAGGTGCTCCCATAACAGCTCCCAGTTGTTAATTCAAACAAACGTCAGTGCTAATGTGCGCAAATGCTCCCAAATAAAGCGAGTGTTTGCCCACAGAAGTGGAAGCTCCTTTCTGAGGTTCCCGGCGTAAGTGATATTGACCAGTCCAATCCTGGCCGGTCTTCTACCCGGCCTTCCAGTAAGAGGTGTATGTGTGTGCAGAGGATCGATGCTTGTGAGGCCAGTCAGCACGTGTGTTTAGACAAGTTTGAGGGGATAATGGCTGTTGCCGCTCGGACACACCGACCTAATGGAGACGAATGGCTCCAATCCTCATTAAAAGCAAAGCCGATGGACTAGAGTTTCGGTGTTAATGTACTGCTTTCATTGTTAAGGTGTGTGCTGGCTCTCAGAGTCAAAACAAGATAAGAGTGTTTTCACACCTGGTTAGTGTAGTGCTGGTTTTTCAAACCCCAAGACATTTTGAGTCAGCAAGTCTGCAGCTAAAAGGATGACGTTGGAAATGATGATTTAAAAACTCTAGCTAGAAGTTTGGATTATATCCAGCATGTTTATAGGTCGACACTTCTGGTTTAATGGTACAGGCATTTTAAGATAACATTTTAACGAAGCTACTGTTGAGCAAAAGTATGGTTACAATATGTTTCTGGCCATTCAATTTACATTAATTTCACAATGATTTTCTAGATTAGACTGATTTAGGCACAGTTTAAGTTGTTAAAGGACTAGTTCACTTACAGAACAAAAAAAAACCTGATAATTTAATTCCCCTCATGTCATCCATGATGTTCATGTCTTTCTTTTTTCAGTCGAAAAGAAATTAAGGTGTTTGAGAAAAAAAAATCAGGATTTCTCTCTAAATAGCAGACCAACGGGTTGAAGGTCCAAATTGCAGTTTCAGTGCAGATTCAAAGGGCTCTACACGATTCCTGCCGAGGAATAAGGGTCTTATCTAGGGTAATGATCAGTTATTTTAAAAAAAAAAAAAAAAAGAAAAAGAAAAAAAATGTGCATCTACGACAACGCATTACGTAATCACGTTGGAAAATCACATTAGTTCTTTGTAGTTTTTTCTTCAAAACTTCAAAATTGTCTGATTTCTTTGTATTACCTCTTTGGCAAAGGGTATTTGACTTTCTTTTTTTGTGAAAATGAATGCTTGTTTCACTACATAAAACCCTTATTCCTCAGCTGGGTTGTGTAGAGCCCTTTGAAGCTTCATTGAAACTGTAATTTTGACCTTCAACCTGTTGGGCCCCATTGAAGTCCATTATATGGAGAAATATCCTGGAATGTTTTCCTCAAAAACCTTTATTTCTTTTTGACAAACGAAAGAAAAACATTAACATCTTGGATGATATGGGGGTGAGTAAATTATCAGAAACTTTTTATTCTGAAAGGGAGCTAGTTTTAATTTTATATTTATTTCCTTTTCCATTTCTTATTAGAAAATAATTATAAATCCTTAATAAATCTAAAATAATAACTAGTATTTTGTTTATATTAAATGTGTTTTATTTTGTATTCTGTATTATATTTGTATATTTTTGAGTAGTGTATATAATAGCTTACAATATTTTATAATTATTTATGGCTTTTTTGGTTAATTGGTTCATTTGTTGCGCAAAAACAAATGAACCAACAAATTGTGTGGTGTGTTTTTACTCAAATTTTATAATCACCGGCCAAGATAACATAACATACGCGCTTAATAGCGTGACATAAAATATGCATTTTTCCTCATACCTTACATATTTGGTTGCTGTTTTCTCATGGCCGACACGGCTTAGAGACAAGGGCTCCAGAGTTCATGAATGACGCTGGGTTGCATTAAGATGTCTCTGCGCGTTCTGATGAATGGGGATGAATGGGATTTGCCATATCGTGCAGTGCCACAGCCAGCAGGAAAGCAAGCAGATAGCACATCCTTCTCACATTCATCAAGCTATATTTCACAATCTCTTCAAAACGAATGACCAGAGCCGCCCGTCAGCGGCCAATTTGTGTCTCCTCTCCCCTCTGACATGTGGGAGTAACAATTATCAGCAGACAGAGAATGTGTCTATGTAAAATATTTGCATCATTTTCTGCATTTCTAGACTGCAAAGTTCATCCGGTGTTAAAAGAAGTAGGCGATTTAACAACTAGTCACAGAATCCGGCTTAGGCTTTGTAGTTTAGTCCAAGCTTGAGTTTGTTTCGGAGCATGTGTGGTTGTATTTTGGAGAAATTGTGCGAGTGTGTACACCGCTCCATCCTCAAGTTTACAACTGGATCATAATCGTCATCTGTGTATGATTATGTGATACAAACACAGCGTGTATACACACTACTGAGACTGTGTGTGTGTTTGTGTGTGAGAGAGACGTCCCGGTGTAGGACTGGCTGGAGGGCAGGGTATAGCGTGCATGTGGAGTGTCCGTAGCAGGGGACGCCAGGCTGTCTCCAGGATCTGAGGCCCTCCCCACCAGCGCAGACGCAGGAAGAGCCCTTCATAAATCAGCCCAGATTAGAGGGGCCGCTGGGCCAAGCTCCGCAGACTGCACTGCTTAATGTCAGAGCACCAGAGATGGCTTAAACAGTCTTTCTCCTCGCTTTTTATTAAATCTACTCTCGAACTCAAAGGGGGAGACTGAGAATCGAAGGTGAGAAGGCAAGAGGAAGGATGGGATGCGGAGAGCCACAAATGATGAGCTTTCCAGTAACGGCTAAGGAGCGACTGGATTTACAAAGTATCTGTTGTGTTAGATAGCTGAGACTAATCTGAGCCCGGGGAGAGAGACGGCCATCCTGCTCGCGCTCACATTGGCTGAACAAAGGGCCTTCCATGTCTGCACGGAAATGCAGCGTCACACAACGCATTCCCTCGCACACATTCTCCCGGATTTGATGCGCGCACACACATTATTTTTCTCACGCTCGCAGACAAATGCTCTCTGTCACAAACTCTCGCTGTCATTTCCCGCTGCCTGTATCAGGTACCACGTGTTTTCCTTATTATTAGCTCTCGTGGCGGAACCCTCCTGGGCAGACAGCGCTCACTTTTGATGACACTGCATTGTTTGGGAAATCAAACAGTCAGCTGTATTTCTGTGGACTTGTAGTTTTGGGCTTAATATGATATTTAGAGGGGAAACAACAACACAGCACATCTCATGCCAAGGTGTAAAATAAAGTAACCCAATTATTTAAATATTTGTCATATACTTTTATTTATTTGTTTTTATTCAAATAATTTTTTGTGATATTTTTATATTTACACTTACAAGTATGAGCCACACACAAAAACAAATTTTCAAATAGACGTTATCTTTATTAACAAACCACATACAGTCCACAATACATACAAACCAAAAATTATTCAGACACCAGATATAGTTTTTGATATTTTTTTACACTATAGTTCATAGAGCATAGCAAATTAAAGTAAACTGTGACATATTATACCCCAAATTCTTTAGTAAGTAGACTACCAGTAAAATTGATTAAAAATTGGGACCAAAAATTATTCAGATACTTTGACCTGCTTAAGTGTTTTTTCTTTAATTGCTGATGTGACCGTTTTACACCACAGACTGAACTAAATTAAGCATTGCTTGGTAATTGATGAACAAAGTATTGATAGTTGTGTAAATGTTGTCATACCAACAACTGAATTTTTGGTTGATTGTAATCCATTACATACCTTTCTATCAAAGTTATTTAACATTATCAATACAAATTTGTTTTGAAAGTTTAACTTTTTTGTCATATTTTATTACCATTTTCTAAACTATAGCTAATAAACTGTGATAATGTGAGAAACATTGAAGGTGTCTGAATACGTTTTGGTTTGACTGTATTTAAAGTCAAATCAAGTACATTCTCACCTAAAAAAACTCTTAAAACTACATTGAAACTGTATTTCTATATGTTTTTTTAATTTGTATATTTTTTTAGTTACTTATTAAATTACTTATCCTTTCTGACAATATGTAATAAATAAAATAATAATATCTTTTTAATATATTTATTTATTTTTTATTTTTATTTTTTGGGCATTTTGCTTAAACCTAAAAGGAAACAGATTCAAAATACACTATAAAACTTTTAGTTTTAGTGTCAGTGTTTCACAGTCTGACTAAATCAGATGATTTAAACCATTTGTAGACATACTTTGTCATTTTGCATTTTGTTCTTTGTAGATTAATTGCAGTTTGTATGGTCCTTCTCCTCATAAATTTGATTTTATGATAATAAAGGTAGTATTTTCCATTCGATCCATTCGATTTTATATTTCAGCCTTCATTGTGAAAGCCTAGGATGTGTTGAGAACCAAATTTGGCTCATTTCTTTAACTTTTCTACTTCTTAATCTATCTTGTATTATAAAGTGTGGGTCACAGGTCCACATCATTTTCCAGCAAAGTCTGTCGACATAAAGTAATGGCTTTCTTGTTGTTCTTTCCTATTTTTGGGTATAGAGACTGAACAGTATCATTGTGTTGGCTCACAGACATTTTCTCCCCATATTTTAAAAATAATTATATTTTGACAACTTTTTTTTCCCATCACAATCCAATTACAGTTTCCAATCCTGTCCTAATGATAGCTTTTGAGTGTAATAAAATGTGTATGGTATCTTTGGCTGAAACCAAAGGAAATCCTTCAAAAGTGAAACTGGGCCAGTAAAAACACCAGTAGCTCTAACCTCTTGTCTTTTCTCTCCACCATCTATGTGTTGGTCATTACAACCCAGCCAAACTTTGGTCTGTAATCTGTAAATCGGTGTCTTTCTCTCAGAACTGCATTGGGCTGCAGTGAGTGTGATGTATTCCTCAGTTTACTTGCAGCGAAGGGCCATGGGAACTGTGCATTGCGTGAAGTCACAGAGATATTTGTCAAAAAAAGTTGTTAGAATGGTCATGGTGACGTCCCTCCCCTCTTTAGCATGTCACAGGGAAAGTATTGATCCACAACTTCCCAAAGTTATTTATAATTGAAGATAAACAAGGAATGTCCATATGCCTGGGAGCCAAGTCAAGGGGGGTGCGTTGTTTTTATTTTCTGTTTTCTTTTTTCTTGTGAATTCTTGAAGGAAGTTCTCAAGGGGTAGGCTTTTTTCTTTTTTAAGAAAAATAAAATAATAAATAAATGTGTATATATAAAAAAAAAGAAGTGATAAACCAAGTGACACCAGCCCACGTAACGTGGGAAGGAAACTGTTTGCGTTATGGACGTAACACATCCTATTATTATCCCACTGTGTGTGACAGCTCTGACCAGAGCTGCCCTTAAACACACACTGAGCTGTTTGAGGAGAAATGCTACTTCCTCTGTCCGCACACACACAGACCATGTAAGGCCAGACCATTCCCAAGTCTTATTTCTGACAGCCTTTATGGGAATGCTTAAATATAACCCTGGCGTCCAGCGGAGACATAATAATCAAACGAGTTGAGCAGTAGTTTTTCCCACTTCAAGGTGGTCCTGCTAATCTTCGGGGGCACTGTCACCATCTTGGTTGGAAAGAAGTATTAGCCTTCATTTAGGGCATTTAAGGGCAGCACTGGCTTTGCCAGACCCATTCCTTCTTTCACCACAAAGCAGGAACGTCTTACGCCACAGCGAGCGATTCCTCGCCTCTTCACATTTAACCTTGACATCATTTTACACAAACAAAAGCTTTTTCCACTGATCATCAGCAGAAAGTGATGCTCTATGAGTTTGAATCAAATAGCAGCAATTAGCACTAAGGACACTTTCATACTTGAGCTCTGATGGAGAAGTTTGATGGAAAAGAATGTGTAAGTTTTGAAGGTTTAGGAAGAGCTGAATCTTAATGTTTTTTTTGTTTTTTTTTATTTTGTAGTTCATGTTAATGTTCCATATTTGTAGAGTTAGATTACCTTTGCCATAGTGTAATTATTATTATTCCTAGATGCTAATAACTATAATAACAACAACCAAAAATCTAGGAATTTGTAGCATAATTGGGGGCTCGTCCGGGATGACACCCAATCACGGGACCTGAAAGTTGTAATGATCAAAAATACGAGACAAACATCCCAAAAATACTACAGAACATAACACTAACATTCACTCAATCTTTAAAATTACTAAAACATTTAATAACTGGTATTTCATAAAACAACTGTATGTCTATTTTCTTCTGTGTAATACAAAAGAAGAGATTTTGAAGTTGGTGAATTCCAAAACAACAGTGAATTTTTATTACAATCAGATGACCTTTGCCGTAGTGTAATAAATATTGTCCCTAGACGCTTATAATAATAATAATAATAATAATAATAATAATAATAATAATAACAACAAAATAGGAAGTTGTAACATATTTGGGGGCTCATCCAGGATGACATCCAATCACATAACCTGAAAGTTGTAATGCTATAGTATGAATACAAGAAAGAGAAACATCCCAAAAATACTATGGAACATAGCACTAACATTCACTTAATCTTTAAAATTACTAAAACATTTAATAACTGTTATTTAATAACACAAAATGTATGGCTTTTTTCTTCTGAGTAATACAAAGGAGATTTTAAGAATAAAGTAAAATAAGTCAGTAAATTCCAAAACAACACTGATTTCATTGTATAGACCATATATAAATAAATAAATCAACATGTCTAAAAATTAATATCTATGTTTGATATTGACATTTCTACATTTAACATTTTAAATGATTGATTTTAGTGTACTTAACTAGATAAGGGAGATTTTTTTAAAGGGATAGTTCACTCAAAAATAACAATTTCCCTCTTGATTTACTCATTCTCAAGCCATCCTCGGTGTATATGACTTTCTTTTTTCAAACAAATACAAGTGGAGTTAATTAGAAATGTAATTTAAAAATAAAAAAATGCCCTGGCTCTTCTAAGCTTTATAATGGCATTGAATGGGTGTTGAGATTTCAAAGTCCAATAAAGTGCATCCATTCATCATAAAAAGTACTCCACATGGCTCCATGGGGTAAATAAAGGCCTTCTGAAGTGAATCAGTGTGCTTTTGTAAGAAAAATATTTAGATATATATTCCAGATTTAAAACTTTGCAAACAATTTCTTCCGTTAACTGTCGTACATGTGTACAGTGGTGTACCAGCGGATGAAGTAGGAAGTAGGCATAGCATAAGCTCCGGTGAGAATATGCTAGTCGTGCAAAACCAAGTTTTGTTTACAGGAGTGAAAGAAGCAAAGTTTCGTTTCTTTAGCAAAGGAAAACCAGTCTCCTTTTGGCTTATCAAAATCATTTTTCTCATTTTGTACCACTGTGTTTCCGCATTGGTCACCTCTGCATTCCTCACCACATTCGCTAACGTCTTACATTGTCCGCTGGAACACTAGTAAATGTGCGTACAACAATTAGCAAAATAGAAGTTACAGTTTATAAAGTTTTAAATATGAATATTTTTCCTTCAAAAACACATCGATTTGCTTCAGGAGGCTTTATTAAACCCCCTGAACCATGTGGAGTACTTTTTATGATGGATGGATGCACTTTCTTGGACTTCAAATCCTCAACAGCCATTCACTGCTATTATAAAGCTTGGAAGAGCTAGGGCATTTTTAATATATCTCCAATTCTATTCGTCTGAAAGAAGAAAATTATATACACTTAGGATGGCTTGAGGGTGAGAAAAACATGGGGTAATTTTCATTTTTGTGTGATATTAATATCATCTTTAATATTGTTTTAATAATGTTGACAATACCATTGTTAGAGTGCGTTCAAGAACGTCTTACCATTATTTATCAGCACATAAAAATAATTTAATTTAACAGTCAGAATTGTAATATCGGTGCATGACTAATGCTTTAGCACTCATCTGAAAAAAGATAAAGATATACTTCATTGGAGGAAGGAAGAGCACCCAGTAAGGTCATAGTGAAGAAGGAAGTGATCTCACAGAGCTCAAGGTTAGCAGGAGTGTCTGCACCTCTCAACACCATTCAGCAGCAGCCCCACCTGCCCCGCTCTCACTCTCCTCAAGGCTGAAATAAACCAAATGCTTCCCCGACGTACGTTATCCCCTCTCTTTCATCAACAAACTGTGCTAATGACTTGTTCAAAGCTGTTTGTTCTTGCTCCTGCAGAGAGAAGGCTTTGATGATGTATGGCGGTCTCGGGTGGTGTGGCCCTTAAGAAAGCTTTGACACTTGGAAGGCCTCCCATCGCCTGTGAGCTGGTTCAGCGGCACTGGTCCTCACGCTTCACGGTCTAAAACTGTCACCATGTGTAGAATTACAACAATTAGCCTGTGATTTGTGTGAGACGGTGGCCTGAGGCTGCAGACCACCCATGCGTTGCTGCTGGGGAAAGGTGCTGGTGACTCAGCCCTCTGTAGGCGTTGGTGGAGCCGTTCTCCAGATTGAGCAGCTGCCTAGCAAGGGTGATTGTATAAAGAGGGGTCAAACTGTAAGGCTTCCGGGGGATTGTGCTGAGGGCATTTTTTGCATGTTAGCTCTGTTATCACAGACGATCGCAGATTCAGTAAACTCTTGTTTCATCCCAGTTTGGCTTTGGAACGGCTGTAGATGCATCTGGTGCTTTTTGGAACAGCAAACTGATGTTAATGTGTTAATGTACAAAACATTTAAGCTGCTCATTGCAGACAAGACACTCTTGGTGGCTGGCAGACTTCCTCCCACAGAAGAGTAATGCTTGTGCATCTCACATGTCGTCTGCTATGATTGTTTACATGCCTGTGGTGGCCAAGTAAACAGTCTTTTATCACTTTTTTTTTTTTTTTGTTATTTCTTATGCAGTTATTTTTACTTATGTATATATTTGAGGGTAAATGATCAAATTTACTGTAATTGGATAATAGTGATCTGTTAAGTCTATGTTGGACACTATGTAAACTTCTTTAAATTCTTTTCTGTATTTATGTATAATGGGGAACTGTTTGACATTAATTAATTTAGATCATTATGGTGAGATATAGATTTGGGTAAATGGAGCCTGCTTTTTATCTATACAATGAAAGAATATAATACATAATTTCATTTTAAAGGAATAACCCTTTTATTTTATTTTATTTTATTTTAACCTTCCTCAGAATGTTCCTCAGAATCATGTTTAATAGTTTAATGTTTATGACTGTCCAACATCCAACGTTTTTGTAATTCTAGAAATATCCCTAAATTTAGGCTGTTGTAAGTCCCAGGTCATGTACAAAGAAGCAAGAGCATAGTTTGGCAGATTCTCCAGGTATGCTGAACCTCCTGAGACCAGCCATGATGGGCTAAATAAGCTGAGATCAGTGACGGCTGCAGGTAAAGGGCTCCATTTACCGTCCCTACTATCTGAATGGAGCATCTAACTATTGCCTATCCAACAGGCTTCACTCACTCTAATTGCGAGTAACTATTCGCCTTTGAAGTCTGACATGAGGAATCTGTGGTATTCTTCTGTGGAGTCTCTGCCTGAAAGGAACGTCCTCTATCCACATTCATTACGTCCCAGCTCAAGTGTATAAACAGTCGAATTAAGTAATGGGAAGTGATATTTCAGAGCAGAATGGATGTTCTGTATTGCGCTAATGCTAGTCAATGATTTATATAAGTGTAGTTTTTATGATTTTAAAGGCTCCCCTGAATCTAAAACCCCTGCTTTTTGCTAGAAGACTTGGACACCATTGACTTCTAGGTGAAATGTGCTTCTCCGAGGCCTGATGCTCCTAATGAATATGTCCCTGAACCAGCCCTCCCTTTTCCCTTTGTGCCCCTCATCCCATAGCGTGGTACTTCAACTTTGAAAAATGCCAGGAGAGTGTATCTCATGGCCCAAAGAATGTTTTATCTGCTCGAGTTATCGTTTTTCACTTAATGACGGCCATTATGGCCTCAGAGCGGCAGAACAGGCTGCGAGCAACTGCATAAGAAGTTTGAAGTTTTTTTTCTGCTTCTCCGTTCTCTCTCCAAGGTGTAATGCAATCTAACCTTGGGAAGAGGCCTGGAGTGGCTGGAGCCGTAATGTGTAAGAGGCTCCTCTGTTAAAAGTGGCGTCGCCAGGGATGGAGCGAGGGGAGTTGGGGGCGAGGAAAGGCAAAGAACCGGGTCTGCTTCTTGTCACTCAGGGCAGCCTCTGCCCAGGGAGTCTGTGGTACTGCAACCTAACACGGCCAAGCGACCATGCTGACACTGCGTTCAAAGGCCTACAGTGGGATAACCTATTTAAGGAGAATCAGCCTTCATCATCCATTAGATCACTCTTGCTCGTCCAGAAGCTGCTTAATAAACTCTGCAGGTCATGCTGGGATTACCTGGGCGACTGAGAATCTCTATAGACGTAACCTTTGCTAATTCCAACAGCTAAACCCTTCTGTTTTGTGTCACTTTGTGTGAATAGGAACCAAGAGGCATCAAACCAGTGTTTACGTTTCTCTGTTTTAATGGGCCATTTGAATAAGCCTGGTTGTGACCTCCTGACACCCATCACAATGAGCAGGGCAGCAAGGGGATTAGCTGCTATTTTCTAACAACTTTCTCTGTCTCTCTCGTTCTCACTTGCCCACTGAGATGCTTCTTGGAAGCATCTCCTGTGACAAGATCTAATGTAACACTTGTGTATTCGAGGTCACTACAAGTTCAATTAGCCTCGGCCACCTGTTTGCCTCTAACATTTCGCCCAAACAACACTGGTCATCTAGTCGACATGGTGCTCAAGGTAAACACACAGATAAACTTACACTCTCCTTGTGATGTTTACATAGCTTTCAATTTCTGTTTAAATATATGGGTCAGTAACAGTGCCTTTTTTTTTTTTTTTTTTTTTTTTTTTTTTTTTTTACATGTATTTTTTTTTTCAGAAATGCAAGCACAATGCAGTCAATGCATAAAAAACATATTAGTGCATTTTAATACAATGAGTGTGATTTTTAATTTGTGTATTAAGTTATATGAGCAATATACGGTTGTGATTCAGACGTAGGTAATTACAGCTTGCCAATATACAGCTATATCGCATGGCTATGAGTGTGATATTGAGTTTATACATCAGTTCATGTGTAAACGCACAAGAAACAACAGCAGAGTGTTTCTTTTCTGCAAACTGCTTCCTTCCGCCACAGATTCAAATCTAAAGTTTACAGTTTAACAGCTGAGCCCAAGCCTCCTTTACTAATTTGAAAACATCACTTTGTCACGAGGACGTTGACTTGCTTTATTGCAAGTGTAATGTATTGCTGTATTAAAAGCTCACTGTATTATGTAGAGTATTATGAGAGAGAGATGGACTGAGCGAGTGTGATTACCTGCATCTGATACAGCATTCATTCTTCAGCTCAATCTCATATTCACAATGAAACATTAGGTTAAATGTCTTCTGAGGAAATATCTTTGTCATACTATCCTTTCATCTATGGGTGATTTCCGCACTGCTCAGTGCATTTGTTGGCTGCATCTTACAAAGTGTTGTTGAAAGTAAAAATAACATCCTTGTTTACAGCCCTGTTCTAAAGGGCGAAAGGAAAAAGGGGATTTTTTAAATAGACGCTAACTTTATTATTATTATTTTTTTTAAACACATTTTTGAAGTCTTAACAAATACATTCTTGCCTAAAACACCCTTCCGTGACACAAAAACAGTATTCTTTTTAAAATTATAGTGGATTTGGGTGTCCACCATGACACTTGCTGTAAGAAATACCACAAGTGGAGTGATACAAATGGTGAAACGGTTCCAGTATTACTAGAATATCGCACTCCTCTCAGCCAATCAGATTTGAGGACTAGAATTTACATGTTTTTATCCCGCACAACCGAAGAAATAAGTAATGTGGTGGTGCAGCCTTTTTGGAGGCAAGGTTAGTTAGTAATTGAAAGCTTATTGTATTATTGTATTACAAGCTCACTGTATTATGTAGAGTTTTATGAGAGAGATGGACTGAGCAAGTATGATTACCTGCATCTGATACAGCATTCATTCTTCAGCTCAATCTCATAATCTCACAATAAAACATTAGTTTAAATGTCTACTGAGAATAGCGATATCTTTGTCATAGTATCTTTTCATCTGTTAAGGGTGATTTCCAATAACAGCACTGCTCAGTGTATTTGTTGAAAAGTAAAAATAATTTTCTTGTTTACAACCTTGTTTCAGGCTCTTTCAACATAAAAAAGTCATTACTGCTGACGGTGGCTGACACCCTGGAGCTCACATGTCCGAAAACATAGAAGCAAATTTTCAAATAGACATTATCTTCATTAACAAACTGAAGTCTAAACAAGTACATACTCATCTAAAAAAACTCTTAAAACTACATTCCGTGACACAAAAATAGTATAGGGGATATATATAGCTCAAATAATAGGGGATTTGGATGTCCACTATAACACTTGCTGCGAGAAATACCACAAACGGAGTGATGAAAACGGTGAAACGGTTATCAGTTCCTATATCACTAGAATATCACACTCTCCTCTCAGCCAATCAAATTCGAGGACCAGAAATTAATAAATAATAATTTACCAATTTTTATTCCGCACAACCAAAGAAATAAGTAATGTGGTGCAACCTTTCTAGAAGCAAGGTTAGTTTCTAAAACTAGATTATATTTATGAATTAATAATTTATGATACTTGTTTTTTTGTTTTTTTTATTAAGATAGATCTTGAAAATGTTCACAAAAATTAACAAAATAAGTGCAGTTGACTAATATGTGACTTTTATCTTGGACACATATATATCATTGACCCATATGTTAAACTGTAACTATGTGCGCAAAATACTGTGCCATCTGTCCTTACGTTTGCTCTGATTGAGTCATCAGGCGTGAGCAGACTGGGTGCTGAGAGGTGCCTGCGCTACTGCAGATATATTCTCTCTGGGATTGGCCTTCACCCCTGCGGATCAGGGCGTAAAATTGCCGGCCCTTTTGCACCCACATGTGTTGATAAGTCCCATTAATATCTCACTGATCCCTACCAGCTCAGAAGCCGTGTGGGAACTCTAAGCCCCATCATGTAGAAATGGCTATCAGCACTATGATATGGAGTAGAGAGGGAGTGGCGGGTGCTGATCCCCAGTAGGCAGGATCAGGGAAGCGTATGTGAGCACTAACCGAAGAGGGGGGGATGGAGTCAGGTCTGAGCTGGTGACAGGTGCCGAGCCTGGCTTTGGCTTGCCGTGACCCTCCGTGCTTGGCGGCGCAGGCTGGCGCTGCCCACCTAATCCCTGGCCAGCTGTTGCAGTTGTCGTCCCAATCAGGGTAAAGTGTCAGGGCAGGTGGCGGCTGGTTCAGGTAGCTCCGGCGCATGCTGATCGGCAGATCCGTGTGGCAGTGACAGAGCTCTGCTGTCATGGGGCTGCTTTGTGCTGACGGCCGGCCCCCTGAAAAATCTAGGCCACATGTTTCCAGAGCTGTCAGCGGCCCTCCGGCCTCCCATCCATTATCCGGCTGACGCTACGGGCCGCAGCAGATCGGGGCCCGCTGAGAGGGCAGGAGGTGGGTCAGGGTGCACCCAGACACCCCTGCCGGTGGTGAATGAATCAGTCCGTCTCTGTTAGAGCGAGTTGTCACAGCACCATCCATCATGGCGGGAGCTTCTCTGTCTGAAGCGTTAGGTCTGCTGAACAGAAGCAGGATGTTGTGTCTGATGCTTAAACCTGGAGAGGTCATTTGCCCCAGCCTTTATCATGACTTACAAGCTGAGAGTCTTGGATATTTCGGATATCTGGAATTCTACAGGAAGCTTGTTGTAAATCAGCATGGACGTTATGTGATAACCAGATTCAGTGGTTACTTTGCAAATATAAAGCAGAATGATCTCCTAGTTTAAGCAGTGGAGCGGAGTATATTAAAACAATCAATATGGACCATACATGAAGATGAAGATGCTGAGTGCTCCCTCTGATCGATCAATACGATGGTTAACGTTTCTCCCGGATAGTTTTATCATCAAAGTCAATAGCAAGCTTTGTAAATTGCAGCGTTAGAATAAAAGATCACTGGGGTCTAACCTTCTGCTCCTCATGCTATGAAGCGAATTTGATTATTATGAAGAAATCCAGTGTCAGAAGAAGAATTCATCCGAGGACGTGTAATTTGAGATGTATTTGCTAATGTCATTTTCAGATATCTTCTCTGATTCGGAATACTCTTCAGGAATGTTAGCTGTAATATTACTTTAATGCTGTGTTGTTATGATATTGTTTTGATGTTGCATCACATGTAAAGATTTTTATTGTAGTGCTACTGTATAATGTCAATTTATCAATTTCAGCACAAATGCAATAAGTAAAAATACTGTAAAAAAAAAAAAATTATTTGTGACTCTGGACCACAAAACCAGTAAAAAGTAGCACAAGTATATTTGTAACAATAGCCGGCAATATATTGTATGGGTCAGAATTATCGATTTTTCTTTTATGCCAAAAATCATTAGGATATTAAGTAAAAATCGTGTTCCATGAAAATATTTTGTATATTTCCTAGCATAAGTATATCAAAACATAATTTTTTATTAGTAATATGCATTGCTAAGAACTTCATTTGGACAACCTTCAAGGCGATTTTCTCAATGTTTTCTAATTTTTTTTTTTACACCCTCAGATTCCACATTTTCAAATAGTTGTATCTCGGACAAATATTGTCCTATCCTAACAAACCATACTTCAATGGAAATTTTATTTCTCTATTGTATATTGTATGAATCTTTTTTTTTTTTTTTTGTGGTCCCGGGTCACATTTGTATTTTATATCAATATTATTATTATTAATGATCATAAAATAAGAGAAAAAATTATGTTCTACTAAGCATAATGCGAATTTAGCAGATACAGTTATAATACCGGCACTCAGATTTCTTAATTATATTTATTTAAATTGTGTATTACATGTAAAAACAAGTAAAATGCTAAATTAAACTAATTAAGTTTCCACTAAACAAAAAAAAAACTACACAATTAAAATACCTACATGTATTTATTTATTTTATGGTGTATTATATACCTGTTTATACATGGCGTTTTCACTTTCAGTTAAAAAAATTTGGTGGTTGACAGGAAATTCCTTAAAATTAGTGTATCAATGTGTCCATTTTGAGACCAAAAGTTTTTTAGTTGGTTTTTGTTTTTGGAATATAGTTTTTGGAGTCTTTAGCTGATTTTTCCGAATTATTTAGAGCCAAAAAGGGGCAAATCTACGATGGCATGTGTCAATCTGTGCTTATTGTTTGTGGTTTAGCATACGTCCATTTCTGTTGTAAATACACTGGAAATAGTAGCACAGCTAGAGCTAGATATCCTAAAACAACAGTGTTTCACTGACTTTCATCATCTATGCTAGCAAAATAATTTTGTGTAAGCTCTCATGTAGAGTGGTTGTGATTTTATTTGTGGGCTTTTTAGATTATTATGTGGGCACGTAGACTTTATATGTGGTCTCTGTCGAGTCAGTTTGCATGTATGTTATTGTGTACGCGTGTGCTGCTGGCATATTACGGGTGAGGTGGTCCAGCAGGGTTTGGCGTTAATACTCTCTATAAGTATCCAATGTCCGGAGGCAGTGTTCGGATGGGAGTGTATCAGTTTCCATAAGTCTCTGGCAGTGCTGATTCGTCTGTGGTTATTGGGCCGTACAGACAAGCTTTAACAACGGTGTCTAGTGCTAGAGCAGAGGGGAGAGGGTCCTGCCAGCCTCAACCCGAGAGTCCCTCAGCACTCTTTACAGTAATAAAACAGCACAATATCGGACATCCGACACCCCAGATCAAACCCCATTACATTAAGGAAATATTAGACTGGAGCGCCGGCCTGATGCATGCACATGTCAAGATGGCCGACAGGACTGGATGGCTGAGTCTGGGCTCCGAGAGGAAACAGACATGAATTAAAATATGTGTTTACCTCCCAACATTGTCAGCAAGTTGGCAGGCTCTTCACAATACTGATGCCGTCTTTACATGGGCCGGAGCGTGTATTGATTGCACCATATCACTTGCATCAAATGCTTTTTGTTTTTCAGAAAATTACAAGTGGAATACTTAAAATGGCATATTGATATTTAGAAAAAAATTGAAAAAAATTATCTCAGCATCATGTCATTCCCAACCTGTACAAAACTAATGATATTTTGAAAAATTTGTCCGTATAATGGAAGTCAGTTCAGAGCTTTTATTAAATTCACAAAAACTCTTAAAAATATATTATATTCCACAGAGGAAAATAAGTCATTTAATATGACATGAGGATGAGTAAAACATGTCTTTTATGTTTTCAGTGTACTGTCTCTTTAAAAATGAAGTGCACCCACCAGTGCCAGTCATTTTTAAACACTTTCTGTATTTTTTGGTGCCTGTTGCCATTGAGTTAAAACATAATTTACACATCTTGTTTCCTGAATTGGCCATTTAAAATAGTTCTATTTTTAATATTATTCAGTATAATTAATTACACTACCAGTCAAAAGTTTTCAAACAGTAAGATTTTTAATGTTTTTTTTTTTTATTTTTAAGAAATCTCTTCTGCTCACCAAGCCTGCATTTATTTGATTTAAAGTACATATGAAATATTTGTACTTAATTTTAAAATGAAATTCGTGCGTCTGATCAAATCTAAATTTTCGGCATCATTACTTTAGTCTAGAAATAAAAAGCTTTTGTAACATTACTCACTATACCATTCAAAAGCTTGGAGACAGTCTATTTTTGGGAAAGAAATGATAGAAATTAATACTTTTATTTAGCAAGGTTGCTTTAAATTGATCAAAAGTGATGATGAAGACATTTAGAATGTTACAAAAGATTTCTATTTTAGATAAATGCTGTTCTTCTGAACTTTCTATTCATTAAAGAAACCTGAAAATTTTCTATTCAGCTGTTTTCAACATAATAGTAATAATAAATGTTTTTTGAGCAGCAAATCATCATATTAGAATGATTACAGAAAGATCATATGACTGGAGTAATGATGCAAAAAATTCAGCTTTGAAATCACAAGAATAAATGACATTTTAAAATACATTCAAATAGAAAACAGTTGTAATACTACTAATATTTTTGGATCAAATAAATGTAGGCTTGGTGATCTTACTGTTCAAAAAAGTTTTTATCCAAAATGGCTTACAAAAGGGGTTCATACAAGCAATCAAAAAGGGCGAATTGTATTAACCACCTACTTAATAGTGCAACTATTTTCACCAGATAAACAGTACTAAGTTAATAATTACATAGAAAAGAGGCTAATTAAGTCTTTTAATCCCTTGTTTTTTGGTGTTGTGTGACTAAAATGCAGGTTTGAAATATGTGTTGTAATAACAGAGTTTACTGAATTCTTCCTTTTTAATGCGTTTTCGTTATGAAATATTATATAGAGTGTTAATCTGAATGTAGTCTGAACTGAATTGGGTTTATAACTGTATTTTGACATGTATTTGTGTTAATTTAGTACACAGACATGTTTTCGTTAACATCTTTGAAACCCTTGATCACACTGACGCTCCTCAGCACACGACCGGTATTTTAAGCTCTTCTGAGCTCGTAAACATGATTTTGGTCTTTTAATATTCCGGCGCTCGCTGTAAAGCTAGATGAAATAGCGTCGCGCGTTGCCCCTCGGCTTTTACTCTGCCTCGTGAGGTTTGACTTATGCGATTAAGTACATTTGCAGATCAGGGGACTCATTCAGGAGGAGCTGAAGTGGTCATTCTTGAGCAGCGAGAGTGAACGGAGGCTGATCTTCATTAGAGAGGGCCTAGCGAGGGGCTGATGACTGTGGACCTCTGCAGCTCGGATGATTTAAGTGTCCTCTCTCCGCCTGGCCTCTATAAGGGTCACGGCGGGCCTTTGATGTTTCATTATGTACGGCGCTCCAAGAACAAAAACATGCAGGCCACATCAAACGGCCGTCCCGCCGAAGCGTCAGGAGAGGCCTCTACCCCCGCCCCTTCGCTCTTAGCACTAGATTACTAAAATCAGCTCTGCCAAATACGAAAGCCAAAACAACATCAACGCGCCCACAGCAGAAAAATTACACCAGTGTAAATCAAGGAAAGCCATCAGCTGGATGAGAAACAGATCTGCTCCCACTAAATCAGACGGCACCTGTGTCGTTACAGACGCGCGGAGTCGTCGAAGTTTAGTTTGTCTGTTCTAGAAACTGCTGGCTGAGCAGCGTCCGTCTTTTGTTTGTTTGAGCTGACCTGAAACATGACAGACAATGAACATGGGAAAAATATCCCATTTGGACAGGGCTGTTTTGGTCTCTCATGTCCTGATTTGATTGTGTTCCAGCGGAGGTTAAATGGGTTAAGAATCTTAACAGCACTAAAGCCCTTGGAACGGTTACTTATTAATCTCTTTCACTTTGAAGACATTACCACCAGGTTTAGCCGGATTTACCTCACCAGATAACATGGCCAGATTTGTCAAAACAGCTCAGCTGAGACTAGGAAGGGCGGCGGATGCAGAAACGAATCTCTACACCCATCAGCGTTCACTTACGCTTTCTCTGTCTTTTTGTTTCTTTGCTCACCTCACTTTATGGTATGCATACAGGAAGGAGAATCCTCCAAGTTTCCTGGTAATCCTGTTTTTGTAGACTTTATCAGTTCATCCACGCATTGACCCAGATTTCTTTTTTCCCCCAAACATCCCTGCAGTATCTCCTTAAAATACTGATAGAATCGTTAGGAATGATGTCAGTGCAGTACCATGTGCTCTACAGCCGAGTCTAATGGATGCGTTTTTGTTTATCAGAACTCCTGAGCACCTTACTGGAACTCAGCTCTGCCTCAGACTGTCTTCATTTGATTAGTCATGTCTAGTCATGATTGTTAAGCCCATACTACAACACCCCTGAGAATTGGTATGTGCGAGTACACAGCATCTGTATGGAGTCATTGCTGATGTACAGTACCCTTCTAATTTAATTGCACTCTTAGTATGGATGTGCAATCAAAGTTATTTTATTTTATTATTTTATTTTATAAGGGCATACTGATTTTTCGTAATTGTGAGGGGAAAAAAAGTCTTGCGAGAATTGCGAGATATAAACTGAAAATTGCAAGAAAAAAATCTGAATTGCAAGATAAAAAGTCAGAAGTGCGAAAAAACAAACTTTCATTTGTGAGAAAAAAGTCAGAATTGTGAAATAAAAACTCGCATTTGCGAGAAAAGTCAGAATTGCGAGATACAAATTTGCGTTTGCAAGAAAAAAGTCAGAATTGTGTGATACAAACTAAAAAAAGTCAGAATTGAAAAATAACATTTTTGCGAGAGAATACAATAACACATTTGCGAGAGAAAGTCAAAATTGCTAGGTACAAACTCGAATTTGTGAGAAACAAAGGCAGAATTGCAAGATACAAACTCAAATCTGCAAGAAAAAAGGTAGAATTATGAGATACAAACTTGAATTTGTTAGAAAAAAAGACAGAATTGTAAGATACACACTTAAATGTTGAGAAAATAGTCAGAATTGCGAGATAAAAACTTGCATTTGTAAGAAAAAAAGTCAGATGTGCGAGATACAAACTTGCATTTGCGAGAAAAAAAGTCAGATTTGTGAAATAAAGACTCGCATTTGCAAGAAAAGTCAGAATTGTGAGATACAAACTCACATTTGCTAGAAAAAAGTAATAATTGTGAGATACAAACTCACAATTTATGGAAAACAAAAAGTCAAATTGCGAGATGCAAATTTGCGTTTACAAGAAAAAAAAGTCAGAATTGCAAAATAAAAACACATTTGCGAGAGAAAAAAGTCAAAATTGCAAGATACAAACTCAAATCTGCAAGAAAAAAGGTAGAATTACAAGATACAAACTCAAATCTGCTAGAAAAAAGGCAGAATTATGAGATACAAATTTGAATTTGTTAGAAAAAAGTCAGAATTGTGATATACAAACTTAAATTTTGAGAAAAAAGTCATAATTGTGTGATACAAACTCGCATTTGCAAAAATCGCAAGATACAAACTCAAATTTACGAGAAACAAAGGCAGAATTGCAAGATACAAACTCGAATCTGCAAGAAAAAAGGCAGAATTGCGAGATATAAACTTGAATTTGCAAGAAAAAAAGGCAGAATTGCAAGATACAAACTTGAATCTGCAAAAAAAGGCAGAATTGTGAGATGCAAACTCGTATTTTTGTAAGAAAAAAGTCATAATTTCCAGTTTATATCCAGCAATTTTGACTTTATCTCGCTATTCTGACTTCAGAACTCACAATTGTGAGTTTATATAGATGTAAACTCAAAAAAAAAAGTCTCACAAAGAATTCTGAGATGAGTTGTAATTAACATTTATATATATATACTTAATGGTAGAAACAAGTTTTTATAGTTATACGTTTTAAAAAATGCAAAAAAATGTCCAACTGTATATCTGCATATAATTTTTCTATATTAATTTGCCTGAACTGGGGAAAACAGAGACGGGAGCCTCTCATAACATGCGTAAAGCTCTTATGTGTCTAATCCCACCCGCTCGCGGGGTTTTATGTCAGTGCGCGGGTCATTGGTGTGAGCTGATCAGCAAAAGGTGATAAAATAGCCACCTGAAGAGGCCTGGGTTGGCTGTGTTAGGGTAATGGGAGGTTACTGCCGCATCTCACCTCAGCAGTGCTGCTGTTGCTGGGCTGTAAATGGGCGTGTCTGTGAAATGGTTTTTATTGTTGGTTAATCTGTGGACAGTGGCAGGCCCATTTCACACTGAATTCCACCCTGTGGGGCCGTGGCTAATTGGACAAATTTGCACAGCGGGGAAGGAGGCACAGAACGGCGGGAGGCTTGATATATGGGCACAGGGCTGCAAAGCACAGTCGAAGCTGGCCAGTTACACACACACACACACACACACACACACGCACATACTCCTCCACCTTCCATCTATACATAAACCACAAAGTGAAGGAGCTGTGTTCATAATGTCAGGAAAGCAAAATTCTGATTAGATGAAAACAGAAAGTGCTTATCAGTCACCAAAATGGATTTTAATATTTACAGCTAAAATCAAAATAGTGTTGTGTTTTCTAATTAGCAGACCTTATTAATTGACAATTATTTGAGAGAAAATACAGTTTAAAATATTAAAATTAATATAATTTTAAAGTGATTTTGTGTTTATATATATATATATATATCTATATATATATATATATATATATATATATATATATATATCATAAAATACATTCTAAATTAATAATTGTGATTAAAATATATAAACAGATTGTAGGCTATTCTAACTGGAATGTGTTGTGAAAACTAAACTTAATTTAATTAGAATTTAAAAAATATATATATATATATATATATATATATATATATTTATTTATTTATTTATTTATTATTAAAATTCTTACAATTCTACATTTCACTTTGTAAATTTAATTTAGAGTTTATAAGTGTAATTCTTATACAATACATTATACATTTATAATTGAGATTAAAATATATAAACAGATTGTAGGCTATTCTAACTGGAATGTGTTGTGAAAACTAAACTTAGAATTTACTTAGAATTTTAAAATTGTAAATTTAAATGTAATTCAGTTTTTGTTTAATTAAAATTCTATGTTTAATTTTGAATGTGTAAATTGTAATTATATTATAAATTATTATTTTTATTATTATAAATATGAAATACATTATAAATTTATGATAGAGATTTAAATATAAGCAGAATTCAGGCTGTTAACTGAAATGTGTTGTGTAAATAAACTTTAATTAGAATTGTGTGTGTGATTTAATTAAAAATTTAAATGTAATTAGATTTAAATGTAATTAAAATGTCATTTTAAAATTATAATTATATAAGCAAAATTCAGGCTGTTGTGACTAGAATGAAAACTTTGAAAAATTTTTTTATATATATTTCCTAAATATGAAAAAAATACTAATTATTCTGCATAGACACAATTGCATTTTTTTTATTGTTATTATTATTATCATTAAATTGAATTCAGTACATGAAGTGGTGCATGATGTATATTCAGAACTGTCAGACCCACTCCTTACACTGGCTCTGAATCCTGTGGCCTGTAGGGATATCAAAAGCCAAAAAAGGTCTCTGTGATTACTCTCAATGACCAGAAGCTTGTGGAAAAACACACACTCCTAAATCACAGCAGACCCGGCCTTGGAGTGTAAAGGCCCATGCGTAATTGTTTTTTCTCCAACCTCAAACACAGAACTGCACCGCTGTCTTAAAGCAGCACATGACTTCTGTTTCCTTTTTAACAGGACCAAAGTCCTGGTTTATGTTCTTTTATTCACCCATGATCTTTTTCTGTTCTGTTTTGTCATCTTTGAAGTTGTGAATGATGCTTTAATGAATAGTTTCGCTGCTCGCAGAAGGTCGGACTCCGGCACAAATGAAGACATGGGAGTTCAGAAGGCTGTGAAACCGAGCCCAAGTTGAAATGGGTGGTAATTGCAGCGGTCGAGCACGTGTGAAGTCAGCCCTCTGGAATTAAGATGCAAGCCGTAGGCTCCGGCTCTAATCACGACTTGGCCACGCTCCCTTCATGTGTGTGTATGTGTGCAGGTCATAAGCAACAGTTTCATCAACGCCCTGGAAGTATAAATCTTGGGCCGGAACGACCGCAACACCAGCTGGGCTCCAGCTCTCGGCTCGGTGAAAACGACGATGTAGATGCTCTCGAATCCATGCAGCCATGCATCTTGACCCACATAATGGGAGATTTCTGCACCCAGACCACAGCTAATACAGAAAATGATAGGGGAAGGAGCTCGGGGAGGCCCGGCCCCAAATCTGACAGTGATTTTCTCCGGCTCACTTGTTGTTGTTGTTGTTTTTCTGTCATGGCTGCAGTGCTGGCTTGGGGCTGGGCCCTGGGCCCTTTGATGTGTGAGCTGCAGGGGAAGGCAGGCCGCAGAATATCAGCCTCCCTCCGCTGTGGCAGCCGTGCATCCGTCTGCTCTTTCTCACACAGGCCGCTCGGCCTCCTCGCCTCACATTGCCTCGCTGGCCCATCTGGATTTAGTTACTTCGTATTACTGTTCCAGCACTCTGCCTCATCCTTCTTTCTGTTGCTTTTTCTCTCGTTTTATATCTATTATTGGCATTCTTATTCCTTGTCTCTCTTTCACGCTTTTTTTTTCTGTTAGTTTGTGTCACATTCATTGATCACAGTCTCCATTTTGCCTTCTGTCTCTATTTCCTCATCATTGTTTATTGTTTATCAGGCCATTTTGACTGGAATTTGTTGTAAAAACTTTTTAGCTTCATGCTTTTTTGACTTTCCTAACAATTATTAATTTTTCACAAAATGTAAATAAAAAATACATTGGTGAAAATCATTGAAAATTAATCAATGGAATGGAAAATGATAGGTTATATTTACCCCTAAAAGAGAATATAAAGAATATATTTTGCTGCAATATATATGTGTGTGTATAAAATGAAATGATAATAATGGGAGAAATTATAAACAAAGTTTAATAAACATTTAATAATTAAAAAATAAATAAATATATTTCTATATTTTTTATATATATATTTTTTCTTAACAATTATTAATATTTCCTGAAAAAAAAGAAATACAGTGGTGAAAATCAATGAAAATCAAAGAAAGTCTCATAAAGAAATATATATATATATAAATAAAAATGAAATGATTATGATGGCACACATTTTGAACAGAGAAATGACCGGTCATATTTACTCCAAAATTAACAAAAAAATATATAGAAAAAAATAATGTGTTTAAAATTTTGCCATAATATATATTATATATATTTGTATTGTAGATTTTCCTAACCATTATTAATATTTTCCAAAATAAAATAAAACAAAGATATACAGTGGTGAAAATAATTGAAAATCAAAAAAGGACCAAAATAAATAAATAAATAAATAAATAAAATAATATATATATAATTTCCAATTGTTTGTGTAATATTTTTTTTCATAATTAATATGGGGTGAAAATCATTCTGTGCAGACATAATTTTACTTATCAGCATGATTTGTAAGTAGTAATTTTTTGCAAGATGTACATTTTACATTATACTTTACAAATGTACCTTGAATTTGTAAAGATATTTTAAGAATAAGTTAAAAAACAAAAAACATTATAGGTTAGTAAAAATTAAAGCACAGTGGTATGTTGTGTTTAACTGTCATAAAATGATGCAAAAATGTGTAATGGTCCTAAAAATAGTCTTTTATGGGGAATAATGTGTGACTTCCCTTGACTGTTTTCATGGGATTCACTTAGTTTAGTGGTGATTAGCATTACGGAGAACCAGCAGAGCCCATAAAGGATGTGAGCTCACATTGTGCCCATCTGTCTACCTTTGCAGTAGATTATTTTAGCGTCTTTCCCCTTAAACACATCAGAGTCCCGTCTCCACACACTCATCAGTCTCGGTGTCTCTCTGTTTGTAGTGGTGTGGCGTTGAGGCCGTGGTTAGGATGATATCAGGCTGATATAATGAGGCTGTTCCAGCTACCCTCTCTGTTTCTCCCTCTTCCGCTCTCAGATGATGTGGTTGTGGTTTTTGCAAAGAGGTCGCTGCTTCAGACATTAGCTCAGAGCTCATTGTCCGTCAAAGAGCCTGAGCAGATGCGGCGGCTTCCAGTTTTTCACCTCTTTCTCAGTGCTTCTCCCCAGGAAAGTTTACACAAGACAAACTGTTTCTGTGTTTTGCTCTGAATCTTCTTTTTCCACACCCAAAACAGATGACCTTCACCCTGAAATGCTCAAAATCTGGCCCATGTGTTGATGCAGTTTCAGAGCCGCTGTACCTTCGTTCTCCTCTGCTGCCTGCAGCCTGGGTGGAGGAAATCCGACCGCCGCTTTGATCAGGGAAAAGCCTCGCTCTGGTGCGGGCTGCCTTGCGGTGGATCAGATCTAATTCTGACACTCTGTCCTACTTCTGGGTATCGGGGGGTGTGTTTGTATGGAGAGGAGTCAGTGTGTGTCTCTTTTGTGCTCTCGCTGGATCTTCACTGAGTGAATCATTGCTCTCGTTTCAAGCTGTGGAGACAGAGGTTCCTGCCAATGAGGCATCATTCATCCAGGGCATGTGTGGTGTGAGCTGACCAGGCGATTTATGTTCTACCTCAGCAAAAAACTGTTCCACTTGCATCTTATTCATTTCATATTGTTCCTAGCTTGTCTAGCGCTAATGCAGACCACATTTTAGTTTTTGTTTACAAGTCTTACTCCTAGTTTTGAGAACACTGCATTTTAATGAAGTGTAAATGTATGTGGTTTGATCATATGGTGTAGTTTTTATTTATTTATTGCATTTTCAGTTTTTGCTGTGTTTGCCTGTTACTGCATCTGACTAAAAAAAGAAAAATGATTGTGATGGTGATTGTGAGGCAGAAATAAGGAATAACGTCACATTGCAAGATATAAAATAATATTGTGGAATATAAATCACAGCTAGGACATATAAAGGTGCAATTATGAGAAATAAACTCACAGTTATCTTTATTTATTTAATGTTTTTTTTTTTTCATTTTCATTTTCACATTTTCAGTTGTTGTAGTAGCCTGTTTCTGCCACGTAACAAAAAATGTACAAAAAATAAAAACATATATATTATATTTATTTGTTTATTTATTTATTTATTGCTTTTTTTCATTTTCAGTTGTTGTAGTAGCCTGTTTCTGCCTCGCAATAAAAAAGAAAAAAAATAAGGAACAAAAATAAGAAATAAAGTGAGATAAAATAATGTTGTAGAATATAAATCACAACTAGGACATATAAAGTGCAATTGTAAGACACAAGCTCACAATTATCTTCATTTATGTATTTATTTTATTTATTTATTTATTGCTTTTTTCTATTTTCAGTTATTGTGGGTGCCTGTTTCTGCCTCATAGTAAAAAAAAATAAAGAAGAAATTGTGGAACAAAAATAAGAAATAAAGTCACATTGCAAGATATAAAATAAGGTTGTGGAATATAAAGCACAACTTGCAAATATGAGAAATAAACTCACAATTATCTTGATTTGCGTATTTATTTATTTATTGCTTTTTTCATTTTCATTTGTTGTTGTGGTAGCCTGTTTTGGCCTCATATAGTAAAAATAAAAATACAAATAATTGTGGAACAAAAATAAGAAATCAAGTCACAATGCGAGAAATAAAATAATACTGTGGAATATAAATCACGACTAGGACACATAAATGTGCAATTATGCGAAACAATCTCACAATTATCTTTATTTATGTATTTATTTATTTAGATTTATTATTTTTATTATTAGATATATTTATTATAAGAAATAAACTCACATTGCAAGACATAAAATGATGGTGTGGCATGCAATAACATTTATATTATATTAATTATTTTTTACTCTGAGGCAGAAACGAGCTTTTTTCTTCTTCTTTTTTTCAGTGACATTGACATTTATGTGACATTTACTGGTTCCTGGATCGAGATTAACATGTTTAATGGTCTGGTGCAGAGCAGATTTTTCTAGTAATTTTTACCTCTAATTTTGGGGTGCAGTGGGACTCCAGAAGCTGTTTTTGGTAACTTTTTTTTCACAAATTTGGAAGCATATTTGACATTAGTATAGCTTCTTTGCTCCTCTGAAGAGCATTCTCTGAGCAGCCGTTGGCAATCTCTATAGAGGCTTCTCTTTCCTGAATGTAATTAGTTCGCTCAAGTCGCAAAGTGAAAGTTTACTCAGCGACCGCGTCTCATCTTGTCTCATTTTTGCAGAATTCTCAGCCGTGTTCGGTTCTCTTGGCTCCTGCAGCATCCTCAGCACCGCCGCTGCTTGGGCTGTTCTCAAATCAGATTAACCCGTCTCCATTTTCCACCCGGCACAAACACTCGTGTGCAAAAGTCTCGCTTCTGCACTCAGTCAACCCCTCAAAAAAATCAATGAGCTCTTTCATTTATTATTCTCCTCCATCTGGAACTATTTTATCATTGATAGGTACATTGTATGCTTTTGTGAATGCACCGTTCTTCCAAAAACAATATTTGTTTATTTGTTTATGCACCTTTTGTGATGAACAGCCTGCCAGAAGTGGTGATAAATGGAGTGTGGGAGTACCGGGCGTCACGTACAACTTTAATGCAAATTTAGATGTCACATATTAGTGCCAATAGATAAGATTTAACAGAAACTTTCATCAGAACTGAATGTCCCACCATTGTTTGTTAAATTAAGCATCAGCCTGCAGGTGTTTTGGGGTAATGGGTGTGTTTGATCAGAGGTGGGATGGTGTGACACTATGTCGGGGGGATCGGTGGACTGTAAGGGTCACTGAAATAGACTGACCCGGCTCTGCAGGCTCCTGTCCTCCCGTGTTTGGCTTGGCCTGGTCCAGGGCAGATCGATGATCTGTAAAGTGGATTTGTTATTGCCTTGTTTGCTTTGGCAGGTCTTGAAAGCGTCCGGCTGATTACAGTCCCAGATGTCATTGCGCACATTACCGCTCAGCGTTGCTCCTTCTAAAGGCAGTTTCTTTTTTCTTCTTCTCAGGCTGCTTTGCTTCCGACGTTTTATTTGCATTCATACATGTCTGTGCACACTTGGCTGCTTTCAGGTTTTGTTTAAAAATCTAATTTAGCATTGCTTAGCATTGATTCTGTTGCTAGTCCTTGACCCTTCATAGCTCAGGGTGAGTTTCTCTATTGTTTGAGTATTTTCAGATTCAGATACATCATTTTAGATTATGTGCTTTCTTTTAATTTAGTAATGGACTCGTATAACAATACATTTCTGCCTTACATCCTTTACGTTTTATTCTGGAGCTAAAAGGTTTAATTGACCATGTGCAATGTCAGCTGTGTCATTTCTAGATTTTTTTTTTTTTTCAGTTGAAAAGAAATTAAGGTTTTTGAGGAAAACATTTTTTTTTCCATACAGTAGTACAGACTTCAATAGGAACAGGTTGAAGGTCTAAATTGCGGTTTCAGTGCAGGTTCAAAGAGATCTACACGATCCCAGCTGAGGAATAAAGGTCTTATCTAGTGAAATGAATGGCCATTTTCTAAAAAAAAAAAAAAAAAGTATATACTTTTTAACCACAAATGCTCATCTTGCACTCGTCTTGACTTCATGCATTATGTATTGACGTTGACGGAAGTACTGACCAAGCAAATGTACAAAGACAAGTTGCCCTTTACAAAAAAACGACCTTTCCAATGTGATTACTTAATATGTGAAGTCAGAGCTAGTGCAAGATGAGTATTTGCGTTTTTTTTAGGAAAACATTTCAGGATTTTTCTCCATATAGTGAACTTCAATGGGTTGAAGGTCTAAATTGCAGTTTCACTGCAGCTGCAAAGGGCTATACACAATCCCTGCTGAGGAATAAGGGTCTTATATAGCGAAATCTTCAGCCATTTTCTAAAAAAAAAAACGAAAATGTATATACTTTTTAACCACAAATGCCAAAATGTAATCATCTTGCACAAGCTTGACTTCATGCATTACGTAGTGATATTGGCGGAAATACAGACCAAGCGAATGTGGTAAGTTAAACGCCCTTTACAAAAAAAACAATAAAACAATGATATCAGACAATTTTGAAGCTGGAGGAGAAAATGAGATGAAGTTTTTTGCCCTACCCTACCTTTTTGAACCGGAGTACACAGACGAAGAACTAACCATGCCGCGACCTTTCCAACATGATTACATAATGCGTGAAGTCAGAGCTAGTGCAAGATGAGCATTTGTGAGCATTTTTTTAGAAGATGGCTGATCGTTTCGCTAGATTAGACCCTTATTTCTTGGCTGGGATCTTGTAGAGCCCTTTGAAACGGCATTGAAACCTTCAACTCGTTGTTCGCTCAATGAAGAAAAATCCTGAAATGTTTTCCTCAAAAACCTTAATTTCTTTTTTCGACTGAAGAAAGAATGACTTTGGGGTGAGTAAACTATCAGGACATTTTATTCTGGAAGTGAACTAATCCTTTAAAGCACTGCATTAATTTGCTTTTTAGTTAGCAGCAGTAAAAGTTCATCACTGAAGTCTTTTACAGTGTTAGGTATCCTAAATAATAGTTGGTTTTCAGATTACTGGTTCAAACTCCCAAATGAGGAGATTTAAGACAAGTTGGTAAAGGTCTATTGGTCCGGTTGGAACAGCGTGATGTAGCCCGGGATAAGCGGCTTTTAAAGCTGGAAGGAGAGAATGAGTGAAGTCCCAGGTGGACGGCTGGATTTGGCCACAATCATCACATCAGATGCTCTTCAGCTCGCAACTCACCGACTAAACTCACTGACTGATGAGACTTTACTTTTCTCCTCGGTCTCTCCGATAAGATTACTTCCACTTAAGAGGGTTTAGTCTCGACGGTGGAGAGGAAATATAACGATGGCTGCATAGTCTGCGTAATAACAGATTAAAGACACATTAGGCGGTGATTTCTCATTATCAAATGGGATTGTGACAGATTGCACCACGTCCGAATGAAAATCCTCTCTGCCTGTTCTCTTTGATGCCAAAGTGTGCCGTGACCTCTGCCTGGACCCACGGGACGGCAGGCTGGCTGCCGGGTCGATCGTTTGGCAGTGCGGGTGGTGCTTGTCCTGCATGGCCCTGGTGTCTGGAGATCAGGGCTGTTATTACTGCGAGGAGGCTCTGCTTCTTGCTGCCACATCAGAACGTGGCGGTCCGGCGCACTGCTCCACGAGACCTGTAATTGAACTTTCGGCACGGTGCAGGAAGTGTTTGTAAGTGATTATAAGCAATATGTTTCTCTAAATTAGGCCTTTAATTAACTCCACAGCTTGCTTTTCTGCTTCATTTGCAACAGTTTCTTTTTTTTTTAGGTCGGCAGTTTTTGTTAAGAATAGTAAGGGTGAAGTTTTGGCCCTTTTCTTTGAAAAACAATGATAAGAGGGTTTGTATCGCTCAGCCATCCAGTTAGAGGAAAGTGAGACTACTTTACTTACATGCGCTTGTCAACAGCTGCCTTTAAACTCATACTTATGCACATAGTCCTAAAATTGATGTGAACTGTCGATCACAGCTACTGTTCAATAAGAAAAAAGGATGTTCAATGAGAAAATGTGTAAGATGATTTATCAGAGAATTGATTGGATTGTGAAAAGTTGTGTTATATGTCGAACCAAGTTCATATTTGGTGAAACGACCATTTTAAAAAATCATCATATTTTTGAATGACATAAAATAAATTTTGACTAAATTTAAATGAAATTAAATTCATAAATATAAATGCAAATGCAGATGCAATAATTATTTTGATTCATTTATATTTCTAAATTTAATTTCATTTAAATTTAGTCAAAATTATTTTTTTTCATTAACAATTATGTATATGTGTGTGTATACATAATTTTTCAGAATAAAATGTATTTAAATTTAGTAAAAAGTTTTAAAGAAAAGATTTAAAGATTATTAATATTATTATTATTATTATTATTATTATTATATTATTATTATTATTAATTTATAATAAACGTTTTATATACAATTTATTTTAAATAAATTTAGATGATGATGATGATGTGATCACGATCTACATCATCATCATCATTTTTGAATGAAAAAATTTAAATTGACTTAATTTAAATTGAATTGAATTCAGAAATATACATAAATACAAATTTATTTTAAACTGACTGAAAAACATGATTATTATTATTAGTAGTAGTAGTAGTAGTAGTAGTAGTAGTATTACTATTATTACTATTATTAATAATGATAAGAATAATTTGTATTGCATTATTGAATAAAATGTTTCAAATTTAGTAGGAAAAAGATTATTTTTATTAGTAGTAGTAGTAGTATTATTAATTTATAATAAATTTAATAATATATATTTTTATTTAGTCGAAATGATGATGCTGATGATGCTTTAGTCAAAACGTAGTAAAAAATTATATACATTTTTATTATTAACTTTTATTATTATTATTAATAATAATAATTTATATATTTCTGATAATGTACCAGATAATGTTAAATTTACCAAAAAATTATTTTGTTGTTATTATTATTACTATTATTAATTCATAATACATTTCTGCATAGAATTTATTTTAAATTTAGTACAAATGATGATGATTATTATTATTAATTTATATTTCTGAATAAAATATATTTTAATTTTAGTAAAAAAAATATTATTATTATTATTAATTTGTTACTTTTTTAATACAATTTATTTTTAAATTGAGTGAAAAGATGATGATGAGGATGATTATCATTAATAACAATTTTTATTGTGTTTCTGAATAAAATGTATAAAAAATTGTAAAAAGATGATGATTATTATTATTATTATTATTATTATTATTTTTATTGTTATTGTGCTGTGTCAAGTTTGCTCTGACTAAAAGAAAATGTATTTTAACTTATTTAAATTTTGTCAATAAAAATATTATTATTAGAAATGATGATGATGATTAAATGCTCTTTGTTTTGCTTATGTACCACGTGCTGTCAGCTTTGCTCTGACCAAGATAAACTTTCAGTGATTTTGTTTGTTTGTATAGTTTAATTATACTTAATTGTAAGTTGTTTACCATTCTACATTAATGTACATGTGTCCATTAGTTATTTCATCATGGCTTACCCAATCAGATTTAAGAGCTGGAGCTACAGTGTCTGTTTTATAAATACAACATATACAGTTCTTTCCAAACATGATCTGATTTAACCTAGTACTCCACTGCTGGTCTGTCATTGAAGAGGAGAATCCAGGGTCCTCAGACCTGGTGGCCAATCAAGTCATTGTTCCAGTCAGGTGTAACAGTGGTTCCAATCAATCAGATCACTTTCTCCCGTAGTGCGGCCTCTGTGGTGCACATCACCCGTCTGATAGATAATGCCATCTGACAAGGCCAGGGCCCTGTGGACGTGTCTGTGCGAGGGAGGAACTCTACGGCGCTAACCTCCCATCTCACAGCCAGCTGAGACCTCTGTCCTCTGCACGTCTTCACTCTCTCTCTCTCACTTTCTCTCGTTTTCTCTCCTCCTCCTTCTCCCCCAGTGGTGGACATGAGACAAATTGTTGTCCGTGCGATCCTAACTTAGTTAGCTGGACAAACGCAGGAATCACCGTCGCCATGTCTGTCTGAGCGTCCCTCCTCATTACAAATGAGATCACAAAGCCCCCTGAGTGCCCTGAGCGTGACTTTCCATTTCTGCTCGCATGAGAATATCTAAATAACGTCCTGCTATTTAGTCATCGTGCGTTAAGGCAACAGTAAACAGAATGCAGTGCAAGTTTATGTTTGTGCTGGGTCATTTCCTGGCTGAAAGTGTGAACTATCAAGACCCTCGGAAATGCAAACACTGTAAATAAATGCTGAAAGAGACACACAGAGAGTAATGTGTCTTTGGTTTGGACTTGTTGCATGAATGGGAGTGCTTGCCAGTAAAACGTATTTGAATGCTTAAGTCAGATTTATGCCACTTGCATAGGCATAAACTGTAATTAAAATGCTAAGCCAGCAATTCATTATTTTGAGTTTATGGCCTATATGTATGGAAGCCTGTTTCCACCACTGAATAAAATTTTTAAAATGTAATTGTCACAAGTCACAATTCAGACATTTTTCTCGCAATTGCAAGTTTATATCTCGCAATTCTGACTTTTTCCCCTCATTTCTGTGGGGAAAATAAGAATTGTGAGTTTGTATCTCGCAATTCTTACTAAAAGGAACACTTCACTTTTTATTGAAAATAGGCTCATTTTCCAAATCCCCTAGAGTTAAACAGATGAGTTTTACAATTTTTGAATCCATTCAGCCGATCTCCAGGTCTGCTGTTAGCACTTTTAGCATAGCTTAGCATAAATCACTGAATCAGATTAGACCATTAGCATCTTGTTCAAAAATGACCAAAGATTTTCTATATTTTTCCTATTTAAAACTTGACTCTTCTGTAGTTACATTGTGTACTAAGACCGACAGAAAATGAAAAGTTGCAATTTTCCAAGCTGATATGGATCGGAACTAGCGTCTGTGATGCTAATAAAAGTGCTACCGGCAGACCCGGAGATCGGCTGAATGGATTCAATAATGGTAAAACTCATCTGTTTAACTCTAGGGGAGTTGGAAAATGGGCCTATTTTCAAAAAACTGGAGCGCTCCTTTAGTAACTTGGAATTGTGACTTTCTCAGAATTGCAACTTTTTTTCTCTAAATTGTTAGTTTAAATCTCTTATTTGCTTTAAAATTAATTTTTACTGAGAATTGTGAGTCAGAACTGAGTTTATATCTTATAATTCTAATATTTTTTTCATAATTGCACATTTATGTCACACTTCTGAGGAAAAAAGTCAGAACTGTGAGTTTATATGTGACGATGGACCACAAAACCACTCATAAGGGTCAATTTTTTAAAACTAATATTTATACATCATCTGAAAGTTGCATAAATAAGCTTTAAATTGATTTGTGGTTTGTTTGGATATGTCAATATTTGGCCGAGATACAACTATTTGAATATCTGGAGTGTGAGGGTGCAAAAAAAGAAAAAATTGCCTTTAACTCTTTAACTGTCACTCCCTTTTTTTTCATGAGTGAATTATAATTCCCAATTACTTCAAAATGATTATATCTCACTATTCTGACTTAATAACTTGCAATTCTGACACCGCAGTAGTTTTTAATTTCTCAGAATTGTGACCTTTTTTTCTCAGAAGTTAGTTTTTTTTTTTTCTCACAATTTTGAGTTAATATCACGCAGTTCTGAGAAAAAAAAATCAGAACTGAGAGTTTACATTTCTCAATTCTGACCTGATAACTCACAATTGCGAGTATAAATCTCACAATTCTGAATTGTGAAGTCAAAATTGTAAGTTTGTATCACACAGTTTTTTTATATTTTTTATATTCTTTATCTAGTGGCGGAAACGGGTTTCCATATAAAGGCCATGAATGACCAGTATCACAAGTTCCATACTAATTTGTCTAAATAATTAAAATAATAATAAATAAATAAATTCTTTTGTATGCCACAAGTCAATTTAGGCATAAAAACATGTAATGCATCCTGGTTTTATGCAGACTATTAATTTTTCTTTTTATGAGCGCACAGTTCTTTGTATTTATATCATGAACATATTCCTTTAGTCAGACCAGATGTAACAGGAATGTTACGTTTCAGATTTATTGCATGAACTTAATGCATACTGTACTTTGTCCCTGTGTGCATCTTCATTGCTCTGAGGTATTAGAAGTATGTGTGTGTGAGACTGACGGAGAGAGTGAGTACAGGTGTGTGTTTGTGTTATGTGGGGATTAAGGCCATGTCCATCCGTCAACTGTGGGCTGGCAGTCTCAGGCGGTGCGTGGGCTCGGGTTTCCGCCGGCAACAGCGGTCTGATGGATGGGGTCTGCTGAGATGGGCGGTATTGTGATTAATGTGGATACTCACCCCTAGCGCCAGATTTTACGCGTCTCTCATAGATCTGAGAAACACGTTCGCATCCAACACACGGTATGCTTTGACGACACCATGTCTGTCTGTCTATCTATAAGTCTTTCTCTATGTCTGTTTGATCATTTGGTAGTTTATTAATTTGTTCTTTTGATAGTTTGTTTGTTCGTTTAATAGTTTGTTAATTTGTGGTTCAATAGATTGTTCATTTGATAGTTTTTTTCATTTGTTGTTCAATAGTTTGTTCGATAATTTGCTTAGTTGATAGTTTGTTCATTTGTTGTTAACTAGTTCATTGTTCATTGGTTTCATTTGTTTGATCTGTAAATCTTCAAACAAAGCTGTTAAAGTTGTTTTCTGAATTTTGAAATGAGAATGTCAAACCTTTATCTTCACAAGTAGATAGTTTGTTTGTTTGTTTGTTTGTTCATTTAATTGTTTGTTTGTTTGTGGTTTGATATTGCTTTTTCTTTTTGTTGTTCGATAAATAGCTTGTTAATTTGTTGTTCAATATTTAGTTTATGTGATCATATGTATAGTTGTTGTTCACTAGTTTGTTCATTGGTTCGTTTGATGTTTCATTTGTTTGTTCTGTAAATCTTTAAACAGGCTTTTAAAACAGTTTTCAAAATTTTTAAACAGGACTGTCAAACTTTTGTCTTCACAAGTAGTTTATTCATTTGTTGTATGATTGTTTGTTTGTTTGTTTGTTTGTTCATTTGATAGTTTTTTTTCCATTTGTTGTTCCATAAATGGCTTGTTCATTTGTTGTTCGATATTTTGTTAATTTGCTGTTTCATTTGTTTGATCTATAATTCTTCAAACAAAGAGGCTTTTGTCTTCACAAGTATTTTTTGATTTGTCGTTTGATAGTTTGTTTGTTTAATTGTCTGTTCATTTGTAGTTTGATAGTTCATTCATTTGATAGCTTTTTAATTTGTTGTTTTAGATTTTGTTTATTTGTTGTTCACAAGTTAGTTTGTTCATTGGTTCGTTTGAGGTTTTGTTTGTTTGATCTGAAAATTTTCAAAAAAAGAGGCTTTCTCAACTGTTCTTTTTACATTTTTAAACAAGACTGTCAAACCTTTGTCTTCACAAGTAGTTTATTAATTTATCGTTTTATAGTTTGTTTGTTCGTTCGTTCGTTTTATAGTTTGTTCATTCGGTAGCTTTTCATTTGTTAGTTTGTTCAATAAATATAGCTTGTTAATTAGTTGTTCAATATTTTGTTAATTTGATAGTTTGTTCACTTGTTAGTTTGTTTGTTCATTTGTGGTTCGATAGTTCATTTTTTATTTTTTTTTCACTTGTTGGATAGATTGTTTGTTCGATAAATAGCTTGTTTGTTGTTGGATATTTTATTAATTTGTTGTTCACTAGTTTGTTCATTGGTTCGTTTGATGTTTTGTTTGTTTAATCTGTAACTCTTCAAACAAAGAGACTTTTAAAACGTTTCCTACATTTTGAACAAGTCTTAGTCAGTGTTTTGTCTTCAAAAACTTTGCCATTAGCAATTTGTTATACCATATTTCTTTTAATTTAATTTATTTACATTTAAATAAAATGTAGTAACATTTAAAAGATTCAGTTCAGTTCTGAATAGTGCACAAAGAAAATGTTGTTTTTATTATCAGCTGAGTTTAGAACGATTCATTTTACAAGTCTGAGCACAGTCTGAGTGACTGATTCTCGGAAATTATCTACAAATATCACAATTTGCCAAACGTGATTACCTGTGAACTTTTGCCGTGCTTAGGTTATTGACAAGAGCAGCTTAGATATAAGTAACTGTGTCTGTTGTTGTTTTGAATAAGATTTGATAGTATTTCGAGTGCTGATTGCTGAGTCAAGCCCGGGCGTCATGTTTTGTTCGTGGATTGGTGCGGCCCCGTAGGGTTTGGCTCCGGCGAGCTCGGGAGGGGCTCGATACGTTCCAGCCTGTCAGAGAAATGAATGCACTCAAGTAGCTGTGAAACACATTAGCTTCTCAGCATAAACAAGACGTCTGCCTCATTAAGTTACAGCGTAATACAATACTCTTCCATATCAATTAGGCGTCCCTGCCACTTTGGCTGGTGGAAAACGGCTTCTCGCTCGTTCGCTCTCCATCATTAGGCCCCGTTCTGTTTACACGGACTCCATCAGTTTCATTTATTAGAAAAGCCTCGGGACACACCTAATATGCAATCGCTGTTTAACTCAGAAGCATATATTACGTTAATGTGCCGAACTCCGGCGTGAGTGGTGAAAGACTCGACCGATCAACACTCGGATGTGTGTATTGCGTGCATACGTGTGTGAACCCCGCCGAACAGGGCCATGGGAGTGCGCTCTCTCGCCCGAGCTGTCAGAGAGCGGGGCAGTTTGTCAGCAAACACACCCTGCAGGGTCTGCTCTGCGTCAAGCGTATCATTCTCCTTTAATCATAGCGGCACTCTTTATTATTAACGCGGTCCCGTGGCCCCCGATTCGAAGCGAAAGAACGGGAAAGGAGAAACACACAGCGGTGTTGTCCCAAGCGAGGTTCTGCCCTCGTTTATTTCCCGGACATCGAGTGAGGACCGCAGAGGCTGCGGCAGCCGTGCTGTTCGCTAATGCTGATGTTTGATGTTGAGTTATGGGGTTCTGAGGGCTTCTGAGAGCAACTAATGAGAAGAGTGGCTTGAACTTGGAAATGGAGGTGGACTGGACGAGTTCAGCAGCCCTTGCCTGGAAACACTCTTAGGGAGGGTAAAGGGTGAAGTGGACCCTATATAAACCAGTGGGTTTGATACTGATGATGCCCTCACCAATCACAACATCACCCCTATTGCTTTAATCATCAATGCAATGGGTTCTTCTGGCGTTAGCAAGATACACATAGCACCTGTGCGAAGATATGGGTTTGTGAAAGCTCCTGTATGTTTTTGCAATCTGACATTCACTTAATATATAAAAACATACAGCAACTTGGTGATTTTGAGTTTTAGTGCTGTATTTCAGGCCTCCTTTACATCTTTTACTTTGATTTGCCACCAAATTTAGTCCCTTAGTAGTTTGTTTGGTTTGGTTTGGTTTTAGTCAGCTATGCAATGTTATGCAATATTTTGAATTTGCCACCACTGAAGATTATTGAGGGACTCAAACACTATTAAAAAACTATTAAAAAAGTTCACACATTCACTGATGCTACAGAAAGACAGACAAAGGATTACACAATGAAACGAGCCAGGGGGTCAAAACTTCTACAGTTTGAAGATCAAGGTAAATTGTACTTAATTTGTCTTCCGGGAAACATGCAAGTATCTTCTGTTGCTTCCGAAGGGCAGTACTAAATGGAAAAATATATATATTTTAATTATTATTAAAAATAAATATATTATTTTTATCTTCATCCTGTTAAAAAGTTTTCACCCCCCGGCTCTTAATGCATCGTGTTTCCTTCTGGAGCATCAGTAAATGTTTGAACCTTTTTTAATAGTTGTCCCTGAGTCCCTCAGTTGTCCTCAGTGTGAAAAGATGGATCTCAAAACATACAGTCAATGCTGGAAAGGATTTAAATATGCAAAAGATGCTGGAAAACTAAAGAATCTGCAGGAACTGGAGGATTTTTCTGAAGAACAGTTTAACTGTTCAGGAAAAACAAGGGACTCATGAACAACCAACATAAAACAAAAAATAGTCGTAGATCATTTAGGTAACCACACACAGTATTAAGAACCAAAGAACTTTTGCAGGGGGTTATTTTAATAATTTCAGTTAATTTTTTTTTGTCTTGTGGACTATATGTAAACATCTTTTATGCAAAATATCTTACTCAGGACAGTACTAAATAAAAAATAAAATACATTTTGTATAATCTCTCTTATTTTGTTAAACTTATTTACATTTTCACAGATTCTGCAAGCGGTTCCCAAACTTTTGCATAAAACTGTATTAACCTCTCTTTTCTCTGTAGTCACCTCTCTTTACAGACACATAAATAAAACGACCTGAATCTCAGCAAATACCTCCACAGACATGAGAAATATATGTATAGGAAACTTGAAATGTCTACTTTTAAATGAAGTCAGTCATGTCAAAAACATATTAACATATAAAGTATGAATGCGGGCTCCAGTTGTTCCCGTCTAAACTCATTGTCTCTACGAGTGGCTTCGCTTTTTTAAAATGTAAATGTGGTCAAAAAGTTAGTTCACCAAAAAATGAAAATTCTGTCATTAATTACTCACCCTCATGTTGTTCCAAACTCGTAAGAGCTTTGTTCATCTTCGGAACACAAATTAGGATATTTTTGGTGAAATCCAAGAGCTTTCTAACCATCCATAGACAGCAAAGCTCCTTCACAACGCATGCGTGTGCTTCCCTCCAAATGTAAACAAAACACTGCGCACGCTTGTTCTATGTCAGCATGTGTTGTTTACATGCAAGGAAAGCATGTGCATGCATCATAATACTCTCTAAAATGGTGCTAGACTGACGCAGAGGAAAAGAATTGTTGAATAAAGTTATTTATTTTTTTCAGAGAGCTTTTAGATTTCATCAAAAATATTTTAATTTGTGTTTCTGAAGATGAACAAAGGTCTTACAGGTTTGGAACGACATGAGGGTGAGTAATTACTGACAGAATTTTCATTTTTGGCTGAACTATCCCTTTAATATGTGTTTTCAGTGATCCACTTTACAATCCTATCACCTAAAATGCATATTAAAGCCAGATGTAATGGATGACTTTTTGGCTTTGCCTCCTCTCCATCCCATCTCTCAGCAGCGTTTTGAAACCATATATAATTAAAGAAGGAGAATACAAAGGGCAGAGCATGTGAATACATAAAGACATAGGCTTCTCTTAATCTATTAAAGGTGTTTGGGAGCCCAGGCAGGGCTTTCTAATCCAGAACGGCTCAACGGGTGCATTAGGATCCAGCGCTATGATCATTTCACAACCCTTTTGTGGAGACAGCAGGTCATCAAAACTCTTAGTGGAATTATTGCGGATTTAACCCTGATTTTTGATCCTCCTTCTGCAGGAAGAGCCGTTTCACACCCATGAAGTGCATAAAGGTGTTTTTATGAATAGGAGACACAATGTCTCTGAATACACTTTCACACTGACAATTTGAGGAAGCGCTGCCAATGCCACACACGAAGCGTTGCTCTCTTCGCTATTAAAGGTTTAAGGCTAATTGTCAGACGGCGCTCTGTTTTTCTAAGTTTGCCGAACTGGCTTTTGAGCGGGGCGGAGAGAGTGCCGTGGCTGAGTGAGCCGGAATCCATTGTGTGAAAGAGAGTGTAAAAGCCCGGTGAGGGTATTGATGGGATTACTCACACTCTCGCAGCTAAAGAGCGAGAGTGAAAAGAGAGAGCGAGGGAGTAAATGATTTAAAAGGCAGTGTAATGTAATGAGGATGGGGGGCCTTGGAGGTGGGGGGAAAGACTTCCTTATGGCGATCTATCTGACTGCTAATCCTCAGAGCTTACATCTACATTAACACTCACACATCGGCGCTAAACACTTCTGGCAGCCTTTGGGTCCGTATCGCTCTAGCCGTGGCGCGCTCGTCTGCGGCGCTGTCAGTCTGGCTTTTAGGAGCCGTTGATGCTGTGTGTGTCTGTATACCGGCGGCACTTTAAAGTGGTCTCTGATTAAGAGCCAGTGAAAGCAGGGTACGCACCGAGGAGCTGGAGGGCACGGAAATAAAGCCGGCCTGAGTGCCCAGTGTCGCTCTTATCTGGAGAGTTGGATGGCTTGATCTCTTCAAAGAGGACACTCACTCGAGCAAGGCCATAATCAACTGATAATAAAGTTTACTTGACTAACTACAGGCCTCGACTGAATTCTGGCCGCTCTGCTTTTCCACTAAAGTGGCCACCAAAATTTTTATTTTATTCAGCTTTTACTTTTAAGTAATTTTGGTGATTTGCCACCAGATTTAGTAGTTTTTATTTTATTATTTTTTAACTTCTTTTTTTTTTTTAATAGCTTTGGTGATTTGTCCCCAAATTTAGTTGTTAGTTTTTGTTTTGTTTTAGTCAGCTTTTATATAACTCTTGTGATGAATTTTTATTTCTTTTTTTATTATTCTGCTTTTACTTTTATTCAGCTTTTACTTTTAAGTAGCTTTGGTGGTTTTCCACTGAATAGTAGTATTTTTTTTTTTTTTTTGTAATTATAGTTATTTTTTGTTTGTTTTGTTTTAATCAGATATTATGTTACTTTTGTGATTTGCTACCCAATTTTATTGTAATTTCATTTTATTTTTACTTTTATTCTGCTTTTACTTTTAAGTAGCTTTGGTGATTTTCCCAGCAAATTTAGTAGTTTTGTTTTAGTTTGTTTTGTTATTATTTGTTGTAATTATTGTAATTAATGTAATTTTTTAGTCAGCTTTTATGTAACTTTTGTTATTTGCCCCTACATTTGATTGTTTTCCTTTTATCTTTTTCATTACTATTCTATTTTTTAGATTTTACTTTTAAGTAACTTTGGTGATTTGTCACCAAATTTAGTGGTTAGTTTGTTTTGTTTTGTGTTAGTCAGCATTATTTTATTTTATTTTATTTTTGCGATTTTCCATCAAATTTAGTAGTTAGATTGTTTTGTTATTATTTTTTGTAATGATTGTAATTAATGTAATTGTTTGTCAGCTTTTATGTAACTTTTGTGATTTGCCACCAAATTTTATTTTATTTAATTTTTTATTTAAGTAAGTAGCTTTGGTTTCCACTGAATTTAGTAGTTTTTTTTTGTAATTATTGTAATTAATGTTTTTTTGTTTTGTTTTGTTTTAGTAGTTTGTTTTTAGTTTAGCTTTTATGTAACTTTTGTGATGTGAAATTTTATTGTATCTATTTTATTTTATTATTTTATTTTATTTTTTCAGCTTTTACTTTTAAGTAGTTGGTGATTTGCCACCAAATTTAGTTTGTTTTGTTTTGTTTTTTATATTATTCAGTTTTTACTTTTAAGTAGCTTTGATGATTTGCCAATACATTTAGTAGTTAGTTACTTTTATTATTTTTTGTAATTATTGTAATTATTGTAATTAATGTAATTATTATTATTATTATTTTTATTATTATTATTCATTCAGCTTGTAATTAATGCAGAGTATGTAGATCGTGTGGGCACTTCCTGTTCCCGATCCACCTCTCTCTCCCCATCATTTCCTGTCCTCCGTCTACCCTCTTCTAAATAAAGGTGGCAAAAGGCCAGAAAAAGGTGGAGGTCTTCTCAGCAGGGGCAGTTCAAGCAGATGCCTTCTTGGACAAACGACAGCCTGTGATTTACACACTGTCCATTTTCCACCAGACGCCTGTTTGTTTTTAGACACAAGTGAGCAACATTACACAAGTCTAACACACTTTCCTTAGGATAATTGCTTGTTAGCTCAATTTCACTTATGGCCCCTTAATAAAACCTAATTGAATTAGCCCCACCTTTGCTGTTCTTTTAGGTGTTTACGCTTCTCTGGTGCCCCTTGTAGCCCAGAAACAGGATAATGCATGTCCCCCGCATGCCTCAGTAAACCAGCCGTAACCCGAGGCTGTCAAGGTGAATGTTCTCTGAACTAAATAAAGAAAATCTCGAAAAAGAGATAAGTAGCTCTGCGTTTGCCAACATCTAGGGAATGACTATCCCACATGGGTTTTATGATGATAAAAAAAAGCTTCTTTTTTTTTTTTTTTTCTCCTCGCTGTTAAATGTTAACATCACATCCTCATGCCTCAGTGGGTGAGACAGGATTTCCAAGTAAAGAATCAAAAACGAGATGAGCACGCGAGGATCCACGTGGGTCCGCTCAGACCTTTTGTCTCACCCAGAACCTGCGGCAGGCGTTTTATTATTGAATTGGTGAGGCTGAGCACTGACGGGTGTGAATAATGCGGAATGTGGGCTGTGGCGGCTGTCAGCCAGTCTGATGAAGAGATCTTCCCTATTGGTGGGAATGAACTTCTGACCCCACATCCTCTGTCTCGTTCCTCTTCAGCTGTTGGGCTGCTTTAAAATAACACTCACAGAGGTACACGCTCGGCCTCCTAAACTTGTCTAAAACTTTCAAAGGTGACCCTGACCGTGAAAGAACGCACTTTGCTCTGGTCAGGTGTTTGGTCTTTCCTCTAAACAGGTTGCTGACCAGTAAGCTGAGCAAGAAAATCTATTTTAATCAGTTTTATTCACTCAGTAAGATTTGTAATGTTTTTTAAAGAAGTCTTGTATGCTCATCAAAGTTCCATTTATTTAATAAAAAATACAGAAATATTATTGAAATTTAAGATAATGGTTTACTATTTTTATACACTTTAAAATATATTTTATTTCTGTGATGCAAAGCTGATTTATTATTCATTTATTATCAATGTTGGAAACAGTTGTGTTGCCAAATATGCTTCTGGAACCTGTGATAATTTTTTCAGGATTCTTTGATGATTAAAATGTTAGAAAGAACAGCATTCATTCAAAACATAAATATTTTCTAACAATAGAATCTTTGCTATCGCTTTTTATCAACTTAACACATCCTTTCTAAAAAGAAATTACAGCAAAACAGCAAAACTGTTTCCAGCATTGATAATAAATCAGCATATTAGAATGATTTCTGAAGGATCATGTGACACTGAAGACTTAAGTAATGATGCTGAAAATTGAGGTTTGCATCAAAGGAATAAATAATATTTTAAAGTATATTAAAATAGAAAGCAACTATATTAAATTGCAATAATATTTCACAATATTACTGTTTTTTTTTGTATTTTTAATTAAATAAACACAGCATGGATTAGCAGAAAAGACTTCTTTTAAAAGCGTTAAAAATCTTACTGATCCCAAACTTTTGAACAGCAGTGTATACTGTTACAACAGATTTCAGTTTAAAATGAATCATTTTTAAACGTTTTATTCATCAAAGAATCCTGAAATAAGTTTCACAGGTTACAAAAAAAATATTAAGCAGCACAACTATTTCCAACATTTATAATAAATCAGCATATTAGAATGATTTCTGAAGGATCATTTGACACTGAAGACTGGAGTAATGATGATCACAGGAATAAATTCCATTTTAAAGTATATTAAAATAGAAAACCACCATTTTAAATTACAATATTATTTCATATTATTGCAGTTTTTTTCTGTATGTTTATTCAAATAAACACTTGATGAGCAGAAAAGCTAAAAAAAAATCTTACTGATCCTAAACTTTTGAACAGCAGTGTAAATAATATTATTTTTATTTTTTTTATTTTATGTGTTTTTTATTATCCTTTCAGCACGAGTGAATAATGATTAATAGTAAGAGGAGAGACAGTTACAGTTTCTGCTGTAGTATTTTGGCGACATACAGAGCTGCTGTTTGTGGGTGGCAGGTACAATTGCCACTCCCATTCACCCTGCAGGAAGTTGCTTTGATGGCCGTCATGTTGACTCTGGCGATTTGGGTGCTTTGAGGAGTCAATGGCAGACACAGGACAAACAGCTTTTTATGAAGTGGTATGAAGTTATCTGCTGTCTGTGAGTCTGGCTGGGCTGGTGTTTTACAGCAGATAAGGGCAGGCCTCTTGCCTCCCTATCAGCGCTGCGCCACCGGCCGCCCGCGCTCCTCTCTCGCCTGCGCATTAGCGCCTGTCAGAGGCCTCGAGTGTGGCTGAGGGTTTGCAGGGAAGGCCAGACAAGGCCAGATAGCCGTTGGCCTGCAGATCAAAGGGTCTCCCAACAGGCCATTCAGATAAAGCAGCTGTATTTCATGCGGCAGGTATCTATAATAGAAAGACGCCACTGTCTGAAATGCAGCATCACGGGAGACAGACGAACTGCGCTTCCTTAACACCCCCTCCTTATGCAATATCTCCTTTATTGGCCTAGGCGCTTATTGCTGGAAAAAATGAGCCCAGTGTTTTTGTTTGAAGTCATATTGGCCCACAGTGGTGTTTTTCAGGGGTCAGTCATTTCCTCTTTGCTATCCCTGTCAGAGGAAGGCAAGGGGGGTCGGCTAGGGCTTGAGCTGCTATGTGTGCCAGATGAAACACAGATAGCTGTTTATGACCTCAGTTACACCAGCATAGCCATAGACACTTTTCAGGCTCATTATGTATTATGACTTCAATGAGACTTACAGAATTGCAGTGTTTTCAAGATGGTATGGTGTGATTTTTTTTTTTTTATGTGTGTCTGTGTGTGATTCAGCTATCACCATCATCATCATGCCATAAAATTTGATAAGGAAGCAGTTTGCAGTGATCAAACGGATGTGTAATGAGCTTTTATTCAGTGTGTAATGTGAATCAAAATCGAGGTTTGAACTGTTGTTCTTCTCTCTTGGTTTTTCTCTGGCAGGCATGTTTGACCGCAGCGTCACCCTGCTGGAGGTGTGTGGCAGCTGGCCTGAGAGTTTCGGACTGCGTCACATGTCCTCTGTGGAAGCCACAGAAGAGGGCCTGAAGGAGAGGCTGGCAGACGCAATGTCAGAGTCGCCCAGCAGAGACATTGTGGGCTCTGGGACAGGTGAGAGCAAACACTCTCACTAATGGTGTTATGCACAACATATAGGCAATGGATGTCAGATAACATACCATTAAAAGCAACAGTTAACAGTACAGGTTTAAAAGGATGGTTCTTACAAAAAACATTTATTCACTCGTATACTGTTCCAAATTTGTATGACTTTCTTTTTACTATGAAAAAAGTAATGTTTTAAATGTTTTGGTCAACACTGGACACAATTGAATTTTATTGTATGGACAAATTTATTTAATGTGTTGTTCAAAAGGACATTTATTTACAACTTTCATAACATCCAATTTAGGTGCTGGTTTTAGATGCATTTTTAAAGTGCTCCTATTGTGCCATTTTTAAAAGGGTAATGAACTGCCTTTTTGTACTGTTCTCTGAGGTCCATTTATAATGTTATCAAGATTTTTACATAAAAAAACAGCATAATTTAGAAGTATTTCACTATTTTCTGTCCTGCTTTTAACCCCTCTCAGCAGAACACTCTGTTTGAATAGGCATAGTGGATTGAAGTAAACGCCCACTGCTATGACTGGCTAACAGTCTACATTAATTCCTCTTGGATAGGCGCTGCCGTTTAGGTTTAGGTTTAAAACACATAAATAACTCAGTACATATCAATCTATAAGAAGAGACAAAGGAGTAGTGACCACTTAATGAAAACAGTTACTCATACTTTAGTTGGGACATCACTGTCGGTCCAATATAGACGGCACAGCATCGTCTTCTAGTTGCAGTCTTTTTGAAAATCCCATGTCGAATTGTGTTGCTCTGGTTGCTGACATAACATTGGTTCCCTAAGATAAGGGAAAGAGCGTTGCGTCACTGACACTATGGGTAATTGTAAACAAATCCTCTGTAAAATGAAGTGAACAAGAGACTGAGTTCTTACTGATGCGCTCTGGAACTTAAAAATAAAGTTCATCCACTCTTTCCTAACATTGGGGTCAAAAGGAAGGCAATGCAAACATGTTTTTTTTCCCACAAATTGGCACTGCAGAGTGTCCTGTTGTTTTTATAGCCATCTTTATTGTTTGGTTTCTGCGTAGACCTGCACGTTCGCATCTCTGGTAAACACTATGTGTGAATTGGTGGGCGGGGCTAAACAGGCAGCGATGTAAATGTTCTTCTGTGGAGGCGGCGCTTAATCGATCTATTACCTATATCATAGTAGAACATTCCAGAAGCTGCCGTTTTGGCAGACTGCCAAGCTGTTTTTACAATAACGGCAAAGTTTTGAGTTCTGAAACTGAAAGGATGACCTCCTACATACTGTATTGACAAAAGTATTGGGACACCCTCTTCTAATGAACAGGTTCGACTACTTTAGTAATTTCCATGAGTACTAATTTTAATGTTGAAGCATATAATGATTTTCTAGGGAATTGTGTCCTTTTAATGTTACAACAAAAGTTTGGACAGGACCCTTTTTTTGTTTTAACATGATAGTGCCTCTGTGTATAAGGCAAGGTTCATAGAGAAATGTTTGATTCAGTCAGGAACTTGACTGGTCTGCATAAGCCAAGTTCTAATCCCTGCTCTGGTGTGACTTTAAATGCAAACCTTGAGCCAAAAACTCATCACCAAACACCAATGACTTGTACATACACTATATAGCCTAATCCTTCTTTAGAACAGAAAAAGGCACTCAAAACTGTAGCTAAAAAGATGGAAGCATAATTCATGTATTTAAAAATTGTATTTCCATCTCTGTTGCTTCAGTTTTGGAAGTGTCTAAAATGACTGTACCCATATGCACAAGTCATTGGCGTTTTTGGCTCAAAGTCTGCATTTAAAGTCACACCAGAGGTGTTCAGCTGTGACTTGGCTTTATGCAGACCAGTCAAGTTCTTCCACACTGACTAAATGAAACATTTCTCTACGAAACTTGCCTTATACACAGAGGCATTGTCATGTTAGAATAAATAAGGGTCCTGTCCAAACTTTTTCTATAAAATTAGAAAAACACAATTCCCTAGAATATCATTATATGCTTAAATATCAAGATTAGTATTCATGGAAATTACTAAAGTAAAGATTTTCTCATAATATGCATTTAATATCACCTCATTTTCCAGCTATTCTCAAACAATTAGTTTGAAGCAGTTCAAAGTTTCAGTCTCTCAAATTCCCTCTATTCCATGAGCCTACTCTTCTCTGATTGGTCAGATGGCCCAGTCTGTCGTGATCGGTCTACCACGTACAGCGCATGCAGGAAACAATACACCTACTGCCACAGTTTCGTATTTTGAATGCTATAAACATCTATTATTTATCATACTTACAGGTTGTGATTCGGTGAATCCAGCTGGTCCAAATAAACTAGGTACTGAGCCATCTTTGTAGAGCAAGCGTTTTGTGAATCTTACAATGAGCTCCCCAAGATTAGAGATGTAGTCATCAGTAAAATGACGTGTTTGAGGGTGGCTCAAGTTGTTCATTGCCAAGATTGAGTTTTCTGCAGAGCAAAAGTGGGTGTTTTCAAACTTCTAGGTGTTTCTAAATTATGCAGTGAAAATGATCCCCCTTACCTGACCCCACCCCTAAAAACACCCCGATCTAATAACTTCTGTTACTCTCCTGTAAAGACCTATACTTGTCATGGCTGGCCAACGTAGAGCATAGGTAGGATTTACGCAAATGCTTTACTTCATGATGTGTACCCATTATGGAAGTGGGATTCAAATTACTAATGACTCGTTTAGGCTGTACAGAGTCGATTCTTTATTTAGGGAGACAATAACTTTATTTATCATGCACTTTCAGCTTTACAACTTTGCAGGTCATTTACATTCACATATAGCTACATTACACACTGCATGAAAGGCCATATTGGAAATGGCATAACAGGGGCACTTTAAAGTACTAATATGTACCACTTTGGGTGTACTAATAAAGTACTAATATGTACCACTTTGTACCTTATTCACTATGTGAATAAGGTACAAAGATTTTTAGACCTTTTAGCTTTTGTACCTTAGGGTACCGCCCAAGAGACAGCTTTGTACCTTTTTTCTGAGTGTGTATACAAAAAAAAAAAAAAAAACAGATGTTATTTTTTTCTTTTTTGTTAAAAGACCTGCCAACAGAACTTCAGCCAAGTTTGTTCTTCTCATTAGTAGCTCGTTAAGCTCCAAAGCAAACGAACTCCCTCAGAAGTTAATATGGTAAACCTTATTTTGTTCGATTTGCTCTTGCTAATTCCTCCAGTGACTAGGGGAATCAGTTATGTCTCCTCAATCCTGTTTGAATTACACAGAGATAAGAATACGTCCTGGCGTATTTACGTGATTTCTCGTACAGATCTTGGAAAAGACACATTTCAGAGGTTTTACAATAACAAATTAGGTCATTCGCATCGAGGCGGCCGAGCGCAGCGAAATGAGGGGGGAAATTGCCACTCTTGACAATCCAAATGTTTAACTCATTTAGGAAGCTGCTGCTCTCCGGCCCTCCCCCTCGTCTGAACAAGACTTTCTTTGATATCTGGAGAAGATGGAGGTTGGATCCTGGACGCCGCTGCTTGGAGCAGCGAGGTCACAAGGGCCTAATGCATTTAGCATCGACTGGCCCTCTCTCGTAGCGCGTCTATTAGGCACTAATTTGATTTGTACCTATTCATTTGCAGTCCCTGCAGCAGCACCGAGTTGGCCCTCTCCATAATTGGTTCTGTCTCTATTTTTGCATCATTAGATTAAGCCCGACTCCCGGACACTTGTAGTCTGCGCTTGTCCGTCCATTTATACAGCCTAATGTAACACAAAATTCATTACTGATCACATTACTCTCAACTTTTGGCCCCACGGGCTGGCGGATGAATGTAACGTTAAGCATCTCCTGAAGCAGGAAACCCAGAGTACGGCCAAAAAATGGATTGCGGCGAGAGGCTCTAAATAAACAGCACGGTGGCTGGGGACAGGGTGCTGGAGCCTCTGATGAGCGCTAGCCATCCGTTATGTCAGTCTGTGTCTTTTTCACCCAGACGTTCGGCTGCAGTTAAGAACTGGTGCCAGACTTTAAGAGTTCAGGCCATTCCCATTTGGATCTTTGTCGAAGGTACCGACTAATGTGGCAGTAAGTGCTGAGAGTAACGGCCGAATATTGGTAATTACCTTATAGTCATCCAAAGTACCCTCTTCATTTGTCGTCATGGGTCGTGTCTGGGTTGTGTCTAGACAGTATCTGTTGTTCTGTGAACCCCTGTTGTTGGTGGAACCTGGTTCAAAAAATTTTTATTTCAAACTTTTTACTTAGGATTTAATGCGTCCTAGCTAAATAAAATTAATTTCTGTATAAAAAAAAAACAAACCAAAAAAAAGTATAGTAATAAAAATCTTACTGACCCCAAACCTTTGAACAGTCATGTATGAAAACCCGTTTCCACCACTAAATTAAAAGAAAAAATTAAAAAAGGTAATTGTGACTTTTTATTCTGAATTGCGTGATACAAACTTTGACTTTTTTTTCTCAGAATTGATATAAACTTGCAATTCTGACCTTTTTTCTCATATATAAAACTCGCAGTTACAAGAAACAAACACAGTTCTCAGAAAAAAAAAGTCAGAATTGCACGATTTTTCTTGCAATTGTGAGTTTATATCCTGCAGTTTTAAGGCAAAAATGTATAATTGTGAGTTTATTTCATGTAATTTTGACTTAATTTCTCAGAATTGTTTATATCTTTCAAATTTGACTTTGTAACTGGCAATTATGAGAAAAAAGTCAGGATTAAAAGTTTATATCCTGCAATTCTGACTATATAACTTGTGATTTTATATTTATATATATATATATATATATATATATATATATATATATATATATATATATATATATAATTCTGAGAAAAAACTCAAAATTGTGAGTTTCTCACAATTCAGGCTCAGAGTTGTTTATATCTTTCAAATCTGACTTTTTTCTTGCAATTGCGAGTTTATATCTCACATTTCTGACTTTGCAAGAAAAAAGTCAGAATTAAGAGTTTGTATCATGCAATTCTGAGAAAAAATTGAAGAATATCTCGCAATTCTGACTTCGTTTCTCACAATTGTTTATATCACTCAAGTCTGACTTTATAACTTGCAGTTGCAAGTTTATATCTCAGAATTCTGAGTAAAATGTAAAAGAAGTAAACTCACAATTGCAAGAAAAAAAAATGAGATAAAAAGTCACAGTTACTTTTTAAAAATTCTATATTTAGTGGTAGATACAGGCTTCCATAGTAATGTACAGATAATACTTTGTGAATTAGGTAAAGTATTTATTTATTTATTTTCCCACAATCACACCTTCAGTCTCTACACACCATGGACCCCAATTTCAACCTCTTTTCTAATGTGTAAGTGCCATGATTTTATTCTTAGACTTTTCACAGATCGAGTTTTGCCATCTAGACACGACTTTACGACTGGTGTGGGATTTATCTGATCGGTTGTAAAGCAGCATGGGATTGTGTCGTTGAGCTGTGGGTGAGCCAGTGCATCTGCGTATGTAATACTTGGCCAGCTTTCTTTGTAGTTGTGGGACGCCCCGTTTAATAAGGCAGGTTCAGCCGGGAGCCTCTTTGAAGGGTCGAAAGCAGATGGTTTGACACTTAGCATCTCCTCACGCACAGGCGCTTCTTCAGAAGAGGATTGTAGCATCAGGGGACATCTCAGACTCTTCTTCTTCTACATTATCAGTCGCTAACTACTTCTCCATGTTTCGTTCCATCTATCTCTCTCCTCCAGTCCTCAGGTTTTGTTTTCTTGCATAGTTTAACATCAATGAAATTGAGACCCGAGAAGCAGGTGATGGGGAGCCAACGCAAGGCTCCCAGTTTACCGTAACGCAAGGAATGTAAAAGAAAACTCTTGAAATGCAGTCATCTTAAAATTAGATTTCGGCCAGCGGCATAATGTTGCAAATTGGATTTTTGTCATTGGTGCTAACCCAACGTAAATTCCATTTAAGCAGGGGGAAGAGGACAGGGCTCAACCCTGTCAAGCGCAGTGTCCCTCCCCACACCAGTGCCAGTGTTTACTGAGGTTACACACAGGGATTATGTCTCTGTCATTCCTCATTACTCCAGCCGCCCCAAAAAACACATTTATATCTATTTCCCCGTTAAGCCTACAGTACTGAGAGCACACTCTCAAATCCCCAACCCCCCTTCAGCTTTACAGAGCTCTCAGAAAGTAAAAGTGATGTAGACATGACTCTTAAAAATTTGATAATGCTAATACACTGTCTGCCTTTAAACAAAATGCTGCAGCGAGAAGATTTTTCTCACTTTTGATTTATTTTATTGAATCATTTCATTTGGTTCAGTTCAAACTAATAAAAAAAATCAAATAATGCTGTCCCCCTATTTAAGGTTTCCAATATTTTCTAGTAGTGATGTAATCATAACTTGTAAAAAATGATAGCACAGCACTGTGATTATGGAAAGATTTTATAGTAATTGCGTATGGCGGTGTGAAAGTTGAAAGGACTCTCCTTTGTTGTCTACTGAACCAAATATATGTGTTCTTTTAAAATTATCAAGGCCGATGGGTTTTTGTGCACTTGAAGGAGAGCCCACACTGTCAGAGCCGGACATGCTACAATAGCTTCATTGTGAAGAGGATGTTAGCGACAGCTCTCAAGCACCCTCTCTTTCTTTCTTCCTCTCCTTCATCTTCATCCTTGAGTATACAGTTCGACCCTCAGGGAAGAGCTTTACTGTGACATCAACACACATCCCTAAAACACACATACACAACACACTTAATATATATATATAAACACGTCAATGTCGTTAGCTAAGTTTTATTATTAATTATGCTTATTCAGCTTGACTGTAGTTGAACTACTTTCATTTATGAATATCCAGTTGCTTGTTAAACTACAGTTTCAAAACACTAAAGCTTCATTACGGAAACATTCACATGGCTGGCCCTTAAACAGTCATGCATGGAAGATAATAAAAGAAAGAGCACATGTACGTGAGCATAGTTTTCCCGTCATAAGTGCACACTCGCATGCTGTGACCACCACTGAGCTGACTGAACTGTGACCGGCTGAACTTATGATGATTAGAGCTTTTGTCACGAAACTAGGAACAATGCACTTACATCCGCCAGTAACACTCGTCTGTACATATTTCTCCAATGGCTAGACACTCCAGGGCGCCAAAAATCTGTCTTCCTCTCGATTGGCTGTTAGCACTCATGAAAGAAGCAGGATGTTTGTTTTCCAACCTCTGCAAAGCCATCAAAACATTCATCACTTGATATTTTAGCCTTTGCACACTAGTTGTCACAGTTTTAGTTTATAAAATTGTCAGGTTCAGTTTGAACTGTTTTTTTAATGATTTAATTTATGAGTTAATTGTCTGACCAGGGATTGGTTATTAGTCGGCTCTCACGGAATCTGCGCAAAGAACTCGACAGAAAGTTCCTCAGGTTTTTCTAGAATTAGAATGTCGTCATTCTGAAAGCTCTACAAGTTCCCAAGTGTGTTTGTTTATTTAATATTTTGGCTAATTTGATGATGCTTTAGCTATGAAAGTCATCCAAAATGGTCATGTCTGTCTTTCTTCAGTCAAAATGAAATTAATTAGGTTTTTTAGGAAAACGTTCCAGGATTTTTCTTTATATAGTGAAATTCAATGGGGTTGAAGGTCCAAATTGCCATTTCAGTGCAGCTTCAAAGAGCTCTACATGAACCCAGCCAAGGAATAAGGGTCTTATCTAGCGAAACGATCAGTCATTTTCTAAAAAACAATAAAAATTGATACACTTTTTAACCACAAATGCTTGTGTTGCACTATTTCGACTTCACACATTACGTAGTCACTTTGGAAAGGTCACGGACCCAGTGTTTACAAAGTGATCGTCCAAAGAAAATCAAACACCCTTTACAAAACAGGTAAAACAATGATGTTGGGGGATTTTGAAGGAGAAAATGAGATGGAGTTTTACCCAACATTACCTTTTTGAACCGAAGTACACAAGCAAAGACCCATGCATGACCTTTCAATGTGATTATGTAGTAAATTAAGTCACAGAGCATCATCTAGCATCGCAGAGCTAGTGCAAGATGAGCATTTGTTGTAAAAAACATATATTTTAACTTTTTTTAGAAAATGACCAGTCATTTTGCTAAGACACTTATTTATTGGCTGGGATCGTTTAGAGCCCTTTGTAGCTGCATTGAAACTGCAATTTGGACCTTCAACCTTTTGGCTCCCATTAAAGTCCACTATATAGAGAAAATTCCTGGAAGTGAACTAATGCTATTGACTGACAGAGCTGACAGTTTGAGCTTTATGCTGAACTTAGAGTAGATTTAAATGTCTGTGCTAATGCTTATGCATACTGAGCCTCACCATCTACTATTTATTTCATGTATGCTAACATATAAATGAGGTTTGATAGAGAATTAGGCATGGCAATGAATCAAACAAGCCTTGAGTTGGTAACTATTCCAGGTATCACTGGTGCAGTAGGGTAGGTCCTGCTCTGAGCGTACTGAAAACCCCCCATTGTTTGCTTACCTGGTTAATGACAGTAATATTCCCTGTTTGAATTGGACCAGCTCACAAGTATTCTTTCGCCAAATCGCAAGCTATTATCAAAAAGAGCGTTCCATGTCTTAATGTCACGGCTCATTTTAATGTGGTGTGATAGCCATCGCTAAAGCAACAAGACACAGCTGAAAGCACATCAGCCCAGTCACTCGCCGTGCAAAGGACTTAGCTCGTGCTAATCAATCATCCGGCACCTATACGCAGCACACGGACGATGGATTGCATAAACAAACCCAGCTCTAATCTGGGTCTGCTCAATCTCCTGCCAAACCCAAGTTCCTCAGTGAAAGTGTGCTGGACCATAAAGTTGCGCTGCAAGTCTGGAGCTTTGGTAAACGTGTTTAGCTGCTGTGAGTTTGGTCAGTGTAAATACATCCATATGTCATTTAAATCTTCCTCTGTAAGCCGAATCTCTTCCAGCACATAGTGACCCTGCATTTGTAGGCAACAAGACAGGCGTTATCATAGGGATATTAGGTCCATTTCTGCGTGCCGTGTCGATCTGACCTCTGTGGAGCTGTTGCTGGGGATAGGGCCTGCAGCTCTCGGTGAGTTTACTGTGCCATTGACCCTGATGTTGAGGTCAGCTGTAGCTGACATCATTACTTACACTCTTAAAAATAAAGATTCCAAAAGTGTGTTTTTGCAGTAATGCCATAGAAAAACCATTTTTGGTTCGCCAAAGAACCTTTCCAGGAACCATTCTTAAAAGAACTCATTTGAAGAACATTTTAAAAATCTAAAGAACGTTTTTTGACCATAAAGAATGTTTTCTGCATTTGGAAGGCTTTTCATGGAACCATCTCCTTTATTTTTAAGAGTGTACATTGTCTGAGACCAGGAACATGAAAAAAAATCTATGTGGTTCTTTTCATTGTGAGATAGGTTATTATTTCCTCCCCTCAGCACTCACCCATTCATTCCATGATCAGTCTCTTCAGCACAGCCAAAGCTGTGAGAGTAATGTGCAATGACAAGGTGAGACGACGAAGAAGAATTCTTCTATCGTCAGTGATACATTGGGCCTGGATATCATTTTATCATTTATCCCCTGCTTTTTTTTCCTCGTTGTTCTTCTAGCCTACAAACTAGTTGCTAAAACAGTCAAGAAAAGGACGGAAGCTGGGATTGAGGCTAGAAACCGAAGCTTGCAGTAAATGGGCTTTTTGTGGGATTTTTTGAGACTGCACTTAACAGCTCGCTCAAGGGAGCGACAGTCAGAAAATAGCGGCTCGGAGAGAAAGAAGGGAGAAAGAAAGTGAGACAGCTGAGGGGGTGGAAGGAGCACTTTTAAAAGATGTTCCAGGATGTCTAGACATGGTGTTGGTGAAACATGACGAAAGCGCCAGGCATTTGAGAGCGCCGCAAATGGAAGCAAGAGGCAGGTGTTGGTGAGACATGCTACGTGTCAAGCCGTGATTCCACAACTGATCCGGACTCGTAGGGCATTTACTGTGTTTAGCCTCTCGAGAGTATAAAGAAGAGTTCATTATTCAATACCACACTTACCTTGCTCTTTCCTACTTCTCCAAACTCTTCCTGCCTCTCCTTTCATATCTACACATGTGCTGTATATATATCAGTAAAAGAGGTTGCATGAATTAGTGATAGAGGACATAATGGAGGGTTTCTTGAAGGCGCAGTTGAAAGGCGTTACAGCGCTAACGGTCCACACCGATATGAGATCACTGACCTGACTGCAGCACTTTCCAGGGAAGTGAAAAAAGGAGAGAGGACGCGAAGACTGTGTGACTGTCGCTGCCTGCGCTGCTGTCTCTCTCTCAGTTCTCTAATGGCCTCACACTTAGGAAAGCACTCACGCACGCCTTTCTCTGTGCTGTGAATAAACATTTTCTCTCTTTCTTCCTCTAGAGGCGTTCCGGCGCTTTCAGGTGATCGTGCGCTCAAAGAGGAAAGCATCATTTAGTGCTGTTATTTAATTGCTTAGTGATGATCTGACTAATGCAAAGCGAAATGGCAATTATGCAAAGCAGAAAACACATTGCTGTTTATTTTCTAATGTGGCTGGTAGATGAAAGCTCAGTTTGAAGCGACGTTGTCCGGTTTGGTGTTGGCGGGCAAGTGCGAGTTCGAGCTCCAGGGCGAGTGAGTGAGCAATGGTGCTTTTCAGTGAAAGACCAGCTGAGTGCAGGATTCCTCCTTGGGCTACGGGGCTTTAATGAACCTCACTCCATCAGAACGGCTTGTGTGTGTGTACATCTCGGGATGTTTGGCATGGCGTACGGCTCCGCGGCCGTCACATTGACCGTGGCCATCAATCAAAGAGACATAAAGCAATATGGACAGCAATTAAATCAACTAATTGAATCAAAACTCAAATTAAGCCACCAGGCTGAGTGGTTTGTAATTGTAAATGGCATGAGCCTTCCATCCCACTGGCTTAAATTTGAGACCTGCGCCTTGAGCAACTATTTAACCAATTACTCTACTTGCAGTAATAGACCTCCTTAATGCTGGCAGAATCTGAGTGATTTTGTTTGACTTGGGTTTTTATTCAGAGGCTGTGGTCTAGTTGTAGCCTGTGCAATAAATACGAAATCAGTCGTGTTTGTTTATCTTAATGGATTTGGCTACGTTTAGTCCATTTAGCACATTTGGAAAGTTTGCTATCACTGTATACAGTTTAAATAAACCAATTGAATTACAAAGAAATCATTTGAGAGTCATTAGTGGTGTTGCTAAGGCAGGCATCGCTATAAAGTGTAATGGTGTCCGTGGCAAGGATGTATTAATTTGATCAAAAGTTAACACATTTATATTGTTACAAAATATTTCTGTTTCAAACAATTGCTGTTCTTTAAAAGAAAAGAAAAAGAAAGACAGTATCACAGTTTCCACAAAAGAAATATTAAGCAGCACAGCTGTTATTAATGATGGCAATAAGAATATTTCTTGAGCAGCAAATCGGCATATAAGAATGGTTTCTGATGTATCATGTCACATTGATTTTGGTGTAATGGCTAGTTTAATTTTTTAATTTTTGATTTTAACAAAAAATGCAGCCTTGGTGAGCATAAGGGGGAAAACAAGTTGTATAGAAACCCGTTTCTGCCACTGAATAAAAAATGTAAAAAAAGTAATTGCGGTTTCTTCTCACAATTCTGACTTTTCTCAGAATTGCACGTTTATATCTCGCAATTGTAACTTTTTTCAGTCAAAATTGTGAAATGTAAACTTGCAATTCTGAGAAAAAAAGTCAGAATTGTGGGTTTGTTTCTTGCAATTCAGAGAAAAAAAGTAAAAGTTGCTAGTTTATATCTCACAATTATGAGTTTGTATCATGCAATTCTGACAAAAAAAGTCAGAATTGTGAGAAAAAAAGTCACAATTGCGAGATATAAAAACGCTATTCTAAGAAAAGTCAGAATTATGAGTTATATTTCGCAATTCTAAGAAATAAACTTGCAATTTTGAGTTATAAAGTCAGAATTGCGAGATATAAACTCTTAATTCTGACTTTTTTCCTCAGAATTGCATGATACAAACTCAATTCAGACTTTTTCTCAGAATCGAGAGATATAAATTTGCAATTTCAAGTTATGAAGTCAGAATTGTGAGATATAAACATAGTTTTGACTTTTTTTCTCAGAATTGTGAGGTACAAGCTTCGCACAATTTTTGGAATTGCATGATACAAACTTGCAATTCTGACTTTTTTCTCAGAACTGTGAGATATAAACTAGGTGTCAATATTAAGTGAGAATTACAAGATGTAAACTCACAATTCTGAGAAGATATAAGATATATTATATCTAGATATAAGCTTGCAGTTCTGACTTTTTTCTCAGAATTGCAAGATATAACTCCTTATTCTGACTTTTCTCAGAATAGCGATTTTATATCTCACAATTGTGATTTTTTTTCTCGCAATTCTGACTTTTTTTCAGAATTGTGATATAAACGTGCAATTTTTTCTCAGAATTGCAAGAAACAAACCCACAATTCTGACTTTTCTCAGAATTGCAAGTTTATTTCTCACAATTTTGACTTTTTTCTTGGAATTGCATGATACAAACTTGCAATTTTTACTTTTTCCTCAGAATAGCGAGAAACAAAGCCACATTTCTGACTTTTCTCAGAATTGCAAGTTTATATCTCACAAGTGTCTTTTTTTCTTGCAATTCTGACATTCTCCAGCAAATGTAAAAATCTAGTTCATATTCTGCTTTCGTAGAACAGCACAAGCCACTCGTTTATCAGATACAGCGGACATTCGCATCATGTTTCCTCTTATATGTCCTAAAAAAAGATTTTATCTTGCTCTTCCGACTAATTCATCACCTTGGTGTTATTTCAGTGAATGTAAGGAAAGGAGAAAGTATAAAAGAAAATTAATCATTTAAGCCCATAAGCATATGTGTGGAGAGTCATTCACACCTCTGTGGTAATGCTACACTAGAGCCTCTTTGAGTTCGGACGTTACATGCAGGAACACGAATATGCTTTCATTTCAACACGCACTCAACTCACTGCTCTAGTTAGAAACCAGCAATGTGAAACGTGGTCGTCATAAGTGCGATTCATTTTTTAGCACTTCAAGTTTTATCATGCTTAACTCAGTCCTACTTTTTAGCACTCATTATGTTTTTTTCTAAAGAAAATGCTTGCTTGCTGGTTGCTAAGCAGTTGCTAGCGTGGTCGATAGTAATGAAAAGCACTTTCTGTGAAATAATCATGATGTGAAAGACTGTTTGGTCTGTCTTATGTTTGTCCCCTCCAGGCCGTCTGCATGCAGTGAGAGGATGTCTGGTCCCTCACACGCATCACCGCGGCCTCCACCAATAGTGTGCCTCTGTTTCTAATGAGTAAATGAGAAATGTGCCCTTGCTGGAGGATGGTATGTGCCAGGGCAGCAGAGGTTACAGTAGGTTTTCATTATATGTAATTGAAAGCACAATGAAGGCCAACCACCTTTACCTGCACTGCTCATGAAAGCTCATTCTGTAATGACCATGAAATATGGACTTACACATGTGGGCAGGGCTTACTGAATGTAGTTCCTGCCTTCCACCCTTTCTGGTTGGTTCTTGTCAGTTTGGCAGTTTGCTTCTAATCTGAAAAGGGGTCTCTCTCTCTCACTTTCTTTCTCACATACACACAACTATTAATAGCCCAGACAGAATGAGTAAACTGGATACAGGATGAGGCCCTGTCACAATAATAGTGACCCATACACACTCACAATGCCCCTCAGCTGGGGTGTTGCTAATGCCCACTTTTTAAGAGGGTGATTTCCTTAGTGCCAGCTTTTCATTTGAGTGATTATCTCAGAGGGGCTGTGAAATAACTGTCTGCAGTGTGTGTGTGTGTGTGTGTGTGTGAGATTGCGTCTGTAGTATTACATGTAGTATTTTTGCTGAGGGTACAGTTAGGTATGTTTCCGCTTGTGCTCACTGAGGAATCTTAAAAATGCAAGAGTACAAACATATCCAGTATCTTGACTAGAGATCAGAATTATTATTAGTAGTAGTAATAGTAGTAGTAGTAATAATACAAATCCTATGAATGCGGGAGTGGGATAGTAGTAGTAGTCATAATAATAATAATTCATATTATTATTAGTAGTAGTAGTAAAAAAATACAGTGTACCTAACAGATTTTTGTTTTTAGTGAAATGTTCCCTCTTGTGCTCAATGAGGAATCCTAAAAAATGCGGGAGTGAGATAGTAGTAGTCATAATAATAACTCAGATTATTATTATTATTATTATTATTATTATTATTATTATTATTTGAAGTATTTTGTTTACTTTTTTGTTATTATTATTATTATTATTATGTGAAGTTTTTTGTTTACTTTATTATTATTATTATTATTATTATTATTATTATTATTATCATTATTATTATTATTATTAAGAAACACAGTGTACATCACAGATTTTTTTGTTGTTGTTTGTTTTTAAGCCAAATGTTTCTGCTTGTGCTCAATGAGAAATCCTAAAAATGCCAGAGTGAGGTGGTGGTAGTAGTAGTAGTAGTAGTAATAATAATAATTCAAATAATAATAATTATTATTATTATTGTTGTTGTTGTTGTTGTTGTTGTTGTTGTTAATATTTTTTCCCCCCAAATGTTTCTGCTTTTGCTCAATGAGGAACCCTACAAATGTGGGAGTGGGACAGTGGATAATAGTAGAAGTAGTAGTAGTAATAATAATACTAATAATAATAATATGTTAATAATAATAATTAAAATCATTATTATTGTTTTTATTATTATTGTTTTGTTGTTGTTGTTGTTGTTGTTAATATTATTAATTTGATTTTATTGTTTATTATTATTTTTATTATTATTGTTAAACACAGTGCACTTCACAGATTTTTTTTTTTGTGGTTAATAAATAATCCTAAAAATGTGGGAATGGGATAGTAATAAAAATAATTAAAAAAATCTGATTATTATTATTATTATGTTAATAACAGTAATTCAGATCATTAATAATAATTAAAATCATTATTATTGTTTTTATTATTATTGTTTTGTTGTTGTTGTTGTTGTTGTTAATATTATTAATTTGATTTTATTGTTTATTATTATTTTTATTATTATTGTTAAACACAGTGCACTTCACAGATTTTTTTTTTTTGTGGTTAATAAATAATCCTAAAAATGTGGGAATGGGATAGTAATAAAAATAATTAAAAAAATCTGATTATTATTATTATTATGTTAATAACAGTAATTCAGATCATTAATAATAATTAAAATCATTATTATTGTTTTTATTATTATTGTTTTGTTGTTGTTGTTGTTGTTGTTAATATTATTAATTTGATTTTATTGTTTATTATTATTTTTATTATTATTGTTAAACACAGTGCACTTCACAGATTTTTTTTTTTTTTTGTGGTTAATAAATAATCCTAAAAATGTGGGAATGGGATAGTAATAAAAATAATAAAAAAAAAAATCTGATTATTATTATTAATTATGTTAATAATAGTAATTCAGATCATTAATATTAATTTGATTGTTGTTGTTGTTATTTATTTTTGATTTTATTGTTTATTATTATTATTATTATTATTATTGAATACAGTGTACCTCACAATTAGTTTTATTTAGCCAAATAATTTACGTTATTTTATACATTAGCATTTCAATTTAGAGCCTATACGTTTGATATATATTTTTGGACCTGCATACATTTTTTGTGACACAAAATTACATTCATGTGGATCTCTCAATCAGGTAAAATATCTGTAGTATATGTAAATAAACAGTGGGTACTCTTTCTCTGTGTATCTCTATAAAAGGTCCTGCTGGATTATGCATTATTACAGTGGACTTTTTTTTAAGAATTATTTTTGCCATTTTACCTTTTATTATGACATGACAGTAGCTAGACAGAAAGCCAAGTCAGGGAGAGAGAGAAGTGGACAAGATTGGGAAAGGTCCGTGAGCCGGGACTCAAATTGAAATGGTTATCAGCGCTGACATTCAGTGGACTTTGACAACTCGAGATCGTGTTAAAACTACAGATCCAAATTAAAAGTGCATTATGGGTGTTGAAGTTTTTGCCAAAACCAAACGCCACATGCTTTTCTCTAGTCACGTAGCATGGATTTAAACCTTTTTTTGCTTGTGTTTCTACTGCATAGACAGCCAAGTTTTTTTTAAAAGCCCATCCTGTCAGGCAGAGACACATGACCTGGAGAGAAGAATGACGAGAGAGTGATAATCAGCTCCAGCTGCATCCATGCTACGATTAAAGCGCAAACAAGAAACTCAACTCTTAAAGAGTGTATATCAGAGTAAGTTACGCCCTCTGTCCCATTTACCCCCCTCTCTCCCCCATAATGAGGGCACAAATTGGGTCCACTCTCTCATTGGCATTTCCACTGGCACAGCAGTCTGATGAAGGGCTCTTTATGTGCTTTGATGCTGTTTGGTTTCCTTCTAATGATGAGTTGACTCCTCCTCGGTGGCCGCATGTTCTCTGTCACTCCGTCGTGTTCTTCATGGAGTGAGCGTAATGTGTAAGCATGCTCTGGTTACCCGCAGCAAACAGCGTTCTAGGTTCTAGAAATGTCTGTGCCACGCTGGACTGGTGTTTACTGCCGAAAACCAGCCTGTTTGATAATGTTCTGCTGGAGCCTGCTTTCTGGGGACCAGGCACTCGCGGTGCAGCCGCAGGGGCCCCACGACAATCAGACGTGCCTGCAGTGATGCAGAGAAAGCCAATAGAAACAGACAAAAATTCAGTGTGTGTAGAGTCAAGAAAAGAGCTTTAGAGGGAGATTTTATGTAGCTTGTAAGTTTCATTTAAAAGAGATGGCTGCTGGTAGAGAAAATGAATTGTATGTGTATATTTTATAATTCATCTAATCATATTTTTAGTGTATGAAAGTCTCACAATTCAGATTTTTTCCTCAGAATTAAAGTTTACATCTAGCAATTCTGACTTTTTTCTCTAAATTCTGAGTTTACAGCTTGCAATTCATTTTTTTCACAATGGAATAAAAAGTTAAAAAGCTAATTGTGACTTCTTGCAATTGTGAGTTTTTATCTCACAATTCTGACTTTTCTTCTTAGAATTGTATGTTTGTATCTTTCTTTTCTGAGTTTAAATCTCACAGTTCTCAGAATTTGTGAGGTATAAGCCCATAATTATGAGGGAAAAAAAATCTGAATTTTGAGATGAAAAGTCGCAATTAATTTGTTTTTTATTCTGTTGCAAACAAGCTTCCATAGTAATGTTTGCATGTATAGAACTGTTTACATTTATATACTGCTTATATTATATTTAATAATTACAGTTTATAATCTATGATTTTGTATAAACTTAATGAGACAAATATTCTTATACTTTGGTTTGCATCCATCAAATAAAATCCAAATCAATTCTAAATACGAAAGAAAATATTTATATAATTTTAATGAATGCATTAGTTTTATGAACTATCATTCATAAATTAAAAATGTTCCTATAAATTAAATACTTTACAAATGATTTTCTATATGTATGAAATATTTTGTAAATGAATGGTAGTCCCTATAATTAAATCATTTAATTTATTGGATTTTACTGTAAAAAAAAATCATTAATTAATTAATTATTAGCTACAATTCATTATGGATTTTACTATGAATTAAATACTTTACAAATGAGTGGTAGTTCATATAATTATATAATTAAATTAATTGATTACATTTTAGCGTAAATATGATAACTAATTTATGTATAGTATATTATTGAAGTGTTAACATTGTTTTTTGCTATATACTAAATATTTTACATATAAATGGTAGTTCATATTATTAATTTTATTTATTGAATTTTATTGTAAATACAATAAAAAATAAAATAAAATAAATAAAAAAAAAGGAATTCATTAATTTTATGAGCTAACATTCATTTATTACGGATTTTACTATAAATTTAGTACTGTACAATTGAGTGGTACATATCATTAAATAATTTGAAAATAACTTTTACTGTAAATACAATACAAATGTATAGTATTATATAATAGTTATAATTATGTATAGAAAGTATACTTTTGAAGTGTTAACTTCATTGGATTTTACTAATATATTAAATAGTTTACAAATAAATGCTTGTTCATATAATTAAAGAATTTGTTTTATTGAGTTTTACTGTAAATAAAATTAAATCATTAATTTTATGATCTCCCATTTATTAGTTATGGATTTTAATATAAATTGAATACTTTACAAATTAGTAGTAATTCATATCACTATATAATTAAATTAATTGATTACATTTTATTGTAAATACAATACAAAATATAGTATTATATAATAAATATAATAAGTATAATAAATATATTATTAAAGTGTTTACCTTATTGGATTTTACTATATATAAAATATATTACAAATAAATGGTAGTTCATGTAATTACAGAATTTAATTTATTAAATTTTAACTGTAAATAAAATTAATGAATTTGTTCATTTTATGAGCTACCATTTATTAATTTTGGATTTTAATATAAATTAAATACTTTACAAATAATGGTAATTTATGTAATTATATAATAAAATTAATTGATTACATTTTACTCCAAATACAATACTAATGTATAGTATTATATAATAATATAACTATGTAAGTATATTATTGAAGTGTTACCCTTATTAGATATTACTCTATATTACACTTTTTTTTTTTTTTTTTTTTTTTACAAATAAATGGTAGTTCATATAATTAAAGAATTTAATTTATTGGATTTTACTGTAAAAAATAATAATTTATTCTTTTATTTTATGAGCTTCATTATTTTTATGAGCAACCATTTATTATGGATTTTACTATAAGCTAAATACTTTACAAATAAGTGGTATTTTTATATAGTTATATAATTAAATTAATTGATTACATTTTAATGAAAATACAATACAAATGTATTATAATATATAATTATTGTAAATATGTATAATAAGTATATTATTGAAGTGTTTACTTTTGAATTTTACTTCAAATAAAATTAATTAATATTTTATGAGGTTAAATTAATTATGCAATTGTGCAGTTACGGAATACAATTATAGTAATTATAATTATGTATATGACTGTAATTTGACATTAGACTAGAAGTTATTTTATTTAATTTGTATTATTATTTTACATTTTTTTTATTATTTATTTTTTTAAAGGCATGTTATTAAATATATACATAAACATTTTGTTCACTTTGTATATATTTATTTCATAATTTAGTTATTTTATATTATTTTATATGTACTTTAATTGCTTATTTAGTGTTTTTTTTTTTTGATAAATGGGGTGGGGAAAGTTTAAAGGCGATTTTCTCAATATTTCGATTTTTTTTGCACCCTCAGATTCCAGATTTTCAAATATTATCCTATCCTAACAAACCATATATCACTGGGAAGTCTATTTATTCAGCTTTTAGATGAAGAATTAATCTCAGTTTTAAAAAAAATTACCCTTATGACTGGTTTTGTGGTTATTATTAATGTATTTATGTAAACAAGTGAAAACAAGTTTAAAATTGTTTGCACTTTGCTATAAGATTCTGCTCACACTGTCCACCCCTAGAGTGTGACATCATTATTTACTCATTGCTTCAGGCCAAGAGCACAGTTTCCAGCGGAAACGCATCACTGCTGGCGTTCTCTCCTTCCATGCAGATTCACAAACAAACACACGCCACCTGCGGTCCACAACAGCACATTTCTCCGGTCCAGGTGTGGGCCCTGACCATCTGCGCCCTGCCTTTAATTACAACTCCACTGCATTGCATCATTTGAGTGCTGTTTATTTGCGTATGCCCACGTGCGAGCGGCTTTTGGCTCTGCCACTCTGTGTGCCTGTGCTATCTGCTGGGCACACGAGGAAAAGCAGAGTCACCGTCTCTTCCCTGGCACGCTGCTGTCGCTTTGAGCCAGTAGAACAGGATTTACGAGCACCTGTCACAGGGGTATGTGCAGCAAAGCAAACAAACAGCTCCTCTCCTCCCCCAACAGCGCAAATCATCAAGGGGAATGTGGCCACCCAGTCCCTGCTATCGTTTTAGCACCGTACGGTGTGTGTGTTTGGGATGTTCTGTATACACACCAGATAATAACTGAAAAATTATGGATATGACCATTCTGCATCTGATGTATGTTTAAAACACTGCATATATCTCAGCGGTTATGAGTCCCTGCTGTCCAGGACTGTGTATACAATGGACAAAGTTTAACAACATGTAACATCCACAACATATACAATACAAATCATGCTGAGAATAACACTCTCCGCAAGGTGCCAAAACACAATCTTTGGCCATTATGTCCACACATATTTTATGTTCTTGGAAAAAAAAAGATTTTACATATTTTTCTCCTCATTTTTGGGCTGTATTTTCCACTGGATCCTTCACTTTAGGCATCTAATGAAAGTGAGTCTTTTTGACATTAAAGCATGGTTTTATTTTCCCCTAAATTGATAACATTGTATCTTTCCGTTTTCAGACTTATTGTTTTGAGCAGTGTGTAACTTTTAGGGAGGTTGACATTTCAACAGGTATTTTTTAGGCCACACAGTTAACTAAACATCAACTTTTGGAAACATTTTAGGTATATTTGTAATATGCAAGTCTTTTTTCAAGTCATAATGTGTTACTGTTTTGTCAATATTCCAGATTAATATATTTTAAAATGGCAAAATATATTTAAAATTTGCAGCATTACTCCAGTCTTTGAGGAATAGTAACCCTCATGTCGTTCCAAACCTGTATGAGTTTCTTTCTTATGTTGAAGATATTTTGAAGAATGTTAGTAATCAAACAGTTAATGGCCCTCATTGACTTCCATAGTGTTTCTTTCCCTGTTATGGAAGTCATTGCTGACCAACAACTGTTCAACATGAGAAAGAAACATATACAAGTTTGGAACGACATGAGGGTGAACTATACCTTTAAGTGTCAAGTGGTTCTTCAGAAATCATTCTAATATGCTCAAAAACATTTCTTCTTATTATCAATCCTGAAAACAGTTTTGCTGCTTACTATTTTTGTGGAAACTGCAACATTTTTCATGATACTTAAAGGCTTAGTTCACCCAAAAATGAACATTTTGTCATCATTTACTCATTTGTCATTCCAAATCTGTGTTTTTCTTTCTTATGTTAAACAAAAAAGAAGATATTTTAAGAATTTTGAAAAGCCAAATAGTTGTTGGTCACTTTTGACATTCATACTGGGGAAAGAAATACTCTATCAACTAGTAGTCCATCAACTGTTTTGGATTTTTTGGGTATATATATACATATATATGATTTGGTGCTCAAAAGCATTTATTATTATTATCAATGGTGAAAACAGTTAATATTTTTGTGGAAACTGATACATTTTTCATGAAAAGAAATGAATGGAAAGAAAAAAAAACAATTATATTTAAAGTAGAAATCTTTTGAAAGAATGTAAAAGTTTTTACTGTCACTTTTAATCTATTTAATATGTCTTTAATGAATAAAAAGTACACATACACTGCCATTCAAACATTTTGGGATCAGTAAGATTTTTTTGTTTTGTTTTTACCGAAGACTTATATGCTCATCAAGGCTGCATTTATTTGATGAAAAATACAGAAATAAACAGTAATATTGTGAAATATTATTACAATTTTATATAGTGGTCTTCTATTTAAATATACTATAAAATAGAATTTATTGCTGTGATGAAACACTGAATTTTCAGCATCATTACTCATCTTCTTATGTTACATGATCCTTCAGAAATCATTTTAGAAATACATTCTTTAATGAATAAAAAGTTAAAATGAACAGCATTTATTTAAAATAGTTTTTTCTAACAATATAAGTGTTTAATAATCACTTTTTTTTTATCAATGTAACACATCCTTGCTGAATAAAAGTATTTTTTAATGTATATTATTACTGAGGATTTCTGTTTTAAATAAATGCTGTTCTTTTTGACTTTTTGAATAAACCTGCATATTAGAATGATTTCTGTAGGATCATGTGACAATGAGGACTAGGGTAATGATGCTGAATATTCAGCTTTGATCACAGAAATAAATAATATTTTAAAGCAATATTTTCTTTAAATTGTAATAATATTTCACAATATTCCTGTTTTTTTTCTGTATTTTCAGTCAAATAAATGCAGCATTGATGAGCAGAAAAGGTTTCTTTAAAAACATTAAAAATCTTACTGATCGCAAACTTTTGAAAGGCAGTGTATTTACAAAAAAATACATTCTTTCTCTTCTTACACCAAACTGTCATATACCTTTCTATTTCATATATTACTTTAAATTTCCATCTTATTATTTATTTTAAATGAACACTTGTTCTTAATGCAGTCCCATTATTCTGCTGAAGCATTGTTTGGAAATTCAGACAATTATGAATCATCTTAAATTGCAAACCCTTTCAGAATTAAAAGAATTAAACTACAAATAACTTGTGTGATCTTGAGATTAACACGTCTTACAGTAATAGTGAATCATTTAAAATCTCTCACAGCACGAGTCTTGTTTAATAATATTATTTGCTTCATCTTTCTCTCTCTCTGTTTGTCTGTTTTGAATGCAGCAGAGCTCCAGAGGGAGGGAAGCATCGAGACGCTCAGCAATAGTTCTGGCTCCACCAGCGGCAGCATTCCCCGAAACTTCGAAGGCTACCGGTCCCCTCTCCCCACCAATGAGAGCCAGCCTCTCAGCCTCTACCCCACCGCATTCCCCTAAAACAACCATCCTGCCCACATCTCAGACCCCAAGGAAACCTCTCCGATGCCTTCGGACAATCTTGACAGTACAACACATCAACACAACTCCATCCTGCTGCGCTATATCTCTTTTCTGTTCTTTAAAATGTGCATTTTCCTAATCAAATCCGGCATGCCGGAAAACCCTGTTCAATCAGGTTCGACGTTAACATCCTTTGTCATTTACTTCCCTTGTAGATTAATTGAGAGAATGAGAGAGAGAGAGAGAGAGAGAGAAAGAGAAAGAGTGCACGTATATTAACCTTGACGGGTCGGATGTACAGTAAAAGGGATCCGTTGGAGTTGCCACTTTTCTCAAAGACGTGTCATATTACCAATATCATTATCAATCGAACTTCCAGTGCGTATCTTTATTGAACGTGTGTGAGAGTGTGTGTTCATCAAATATGTGTCCTGATTACCTCTCAGTAGATTAGGTTTGAGCTTAGGTTTGTTTGTTTTTTTCGATCAACACATCAGTAGACAAACAGTGTTTGATATATTTGAGTAGACATGTACTGTAGTTAACATTTTCATTGATTTGACTTTTATAGGTAATCAAACATCATGGTTATGTTTACAGTTTAATCTTGTTACACGGTAGTGTTTATTATTCCGCACATTTTATTTCTGTATATTTGATTTGTTTTGATCGTTTTTAACAAGAGTCAGTTTCTTGGAGTTAGTTTTATTTGGTTTATAAATTCAGTGGCTTCAAATCATTTAAATTCCTTTTCAATTTATGGATAAACATGAAATGTATTGATTCTTTCAAAAGGGATTTTTGTGTTCTGATCTTTCCAATGTTTAATTGGCTTTATTGGATGTGTGTGAGACTGATATTTAGCCAATTTCATTCAGCTCGGGCGATTTAGATGATTTAGACACTACCCAAATGTTAAAAAAGTTGTTATATTATGATCATTATTATCATAGATATATCATTTTTTATTAGCTTGTTTATTTAACTTTTTTGAATGACTTTGATTGAAGAATGTTTTAACTTGCTAGACTGGATGCACACACACAGAGTTACTGATAATTACCAATTAAACAAGAAATATGAATACACAGTCTTTGTCAAAAAGCTTAAAGAGCTGTTAGCTGACAAATCTGTGCATGTTGAAAGCCTCAGAAGCTGGAGAGGAAACATGAAGTTTGTTCACATTTGTAACGGCATTCAAGTTGGCATGACTTTAAGAGCGAATGCAGTGCACATGCTTTGTATGGACTATATTTTTTTTTCTAATAATACTTACGCAATATGTCATCTTGAAATAGAAATTTATGCAAGTGAGTTTAACGAGTCTTCTATACATTGGCGTGTTTGCTTATTACAGCATATGCATTCTGAGTCTGACTTCCTTAGTTTGTTGTTTTGCCTTGTTAACTTACCTTGCTCTCTCTTGAATATATTTGTTATACAGAAAAAAAAATAAATGCATTTAAATGACGAGATAAAAATCTGGGCCTGAGGCTGCAAATCTCAATCACTGCCTTTGTTTAGGGAGCTGTTTTTTATCATTGTGAATCTTCCACAGGCTTCAGGACGCAGGCTGAGATTTCTTCCGTCGCTGCTTTAATTATGTGCGTATAAGCTTTGTTTCATGTTATAATGAAAGGTTTATTTACGATTATATATGAGCAGCTGAATTTTCCAGCACGAGCTGTCTGTTGTAAAACATGTCTGATAGGAAACAATATTATGTGTATATTAAGTGTCATTTTCTTATAAAAACAATTTGACCTGATGCAGTAGACTGAGAAAAATCACTAAAACAAGCCATTGTTGTGTCAACAGTGATTTTTATTGTGCCAAGTCTGATGAGCTAAAATGTGTTGCATGCAAAGAAGCAAAAAGCATCTTCAAGTGTCGTCTCAACAAACATACACACATACACACAATCACTCAAACAGTGTCTTGAAGGTGATGTGAAGCAGTCATCCAGCCAGTGTGGAGGACAGTTGCAGAGCTCACACTCTCCGTCTCGGAAGGTCAGGCCTCGTTTCTCTCTGTCTCCCTCCAGACCACCAGTGCCACCTTATCACTGGAGCGACAACCTATAAATACCAACAGAAGATAGCAGGCATTTCAGTGAGGAGTGTCAGAGGTTTCCTCCTCTCTGCAGGGTCAGAAGGCTACTGTGCAAATTTGTACATTTAGTTAAAGAAGCATTAATCTATAAACAGTCTGCCGTTTAGTTGCGGTGGCACTGATACACAATCTAGCATGAGTCAATCTGTCAAGGCTTGTTGGCAATCCGTGTAAGATTTTGTGGCTGTTTGTTCCAAAACACTCCACGAATCCTCCAAACTCTATGTATCCCAATGGGAATGGGCTCCATTCAGTAACAGGCTGTTTTCTGGCACGGCTGCTGGTCTGAAACCCCCCCTCCCTTCGGAGGTCATGCATCCCTTAACTACTAACTGAACTAATGGCTGCTCCTCTTGAACCATGAAGAGAAAACATTAGATGAAGGGGAAAAAAATTAGAGAACAGGAATTTCGACCACCTTAGAATAAAGAATATTATGTTTCATTGTTTTGTTGTAGATATTTTTAACACGTTAACCCAAAATCCAGTAACTTGTTTTTCATCTTCCACCTACATGATGATGTCTTTTGGCCCCATGCACCCGCATTTTCTGGGTGTGGAAATAAAAGCTTGTATTTAGATTTCATTTACAATATGCATGTTTTAGTGGAGAAGTTTTTGTAAAAAACAAAACAAAAGATAAAGATATCAACCTTAAACATTAATATACATCATTCAGGTAAGTGTCTCCTCTTTTGATCACTATATGGGACCCTGGAACAGTAGCACGGGCATATTTGTAGCAATAGCCAAAAATGCATAGTATGGGTCAAAATTATGCATTTTTCTTTTATGCCAAAAGTCATTAGGTTATTATCTAAAGATCATGTTCCATGAAGATATTTTGTTACTGTAAATATATCAAAACTTAAGTTTTTAGCAATGCATAATACTAATCAAAAATTAATTTTGTGCACTTTATAGGTGATTGTCTATTTTTTATTATTTTTTATTATTTTTTTGCACCCTCATTAAAAACATTTACCACATATGACTGATTTTGTGGTCCAGGGTCACATATTTTGTTAGGCTTTTCAGTAGAGAACAATCTTAGTCAACTCTGTTACTATGATTTTGTACAAAGCAAAACTGTTTAATGAATTACTTTATCTTAAACACCATGTAATGCCATGAACTTAAACACAAGGCTTTCAATATTAAATTAAATTGTTACCTTTTTTAAAGAGGCTATATCTTATAATTATTAGGCTATTTACATTGCACAATCCCATTAAAAACTGAAAAAGCGCCATTTTGTGTAAGCTAATAACTAAATTATTCGCGGGATTCGAGTGAGGTAAAAGTGTTCATATGTTAATTTGCTCTATTCTACATTAGCCTTTTAACGACATATACTATTTACACACAATAAACATAAAACACATAAATGCTTTTGTGAATATGAAAAAAGCGCCATTTTGTGTAGGCTAATAACCAAATTATTCGCGCGGTTCGAATGAGGTAAAGTGTTCTCATCTCCACATAATTTATTTGCTGTATTCTACATAGGCCTATTTACGACATACTTACATGAAAAACATCTTTACAACATGCTGGTTGTTTGGAGGTTGGCTGTTGCCTTCTAGTAAACTGTAGATAGCACGACTTTGTAATCGCTTTGTGTTGTAATATGTTACTCGTCAATCAGACGAGGCGTGTAAAGCACTCATCTCCACAACTGTTTGAGAGACAGTAAACTGAATAATATCTGACAGCTCCTGGGGGATTAAAAGGGGTCAGTGTTGACATGAATGTGTGACACATACTATTTTTCAATTAGCTGCTGAATAGCCTCGATTAGATCAACTTATCTTCAGGATCCCCACACCTGAACGCGCATCTCATCAGCGTCCTGATCGAAACGATGGGCGTCTGTTTGCTGCTCACAGACTCATCGCTAACAGATACAGTGAGAGCAATCTTCCTTTATCTTTAAGTCGTTCTCACTGAATAGCGCCGGACTGATTGTGAAATAGTGGTTGTTTTATATTACTTAGGTTGCTATCTAGAGTTTCCCCCCTCATCCCTTATTTCAAGAATAAGATTATTCTATTACAAAAGTTAACTCTCCTATTTGAAACTTTCAGGTGCAATCTGTGAAAAAGCATTATTCAGTATATAAAGTATATTTTACGTCATTAATTATGAAGTCGGAAACACATAGGGTGATGCAAATCATGTGTAATATAGAAAATATGTTTACTGATTAACACTACACGACACATTTCTGATTGGAGGTGATAAAATTACTTAAATGCATTATGTATTTTACAAATGTTCGTTGAAAAATAATTATCTAGATGTGCAGAGTAATCAAATCTACAGTATTATATTGCTGTTTTAAAACAAGAAGATAAATGCACGTGCCACAAAAAGGAAGAGGTGAAAAGAACAACAACAAAAAAAAGCTATTTAACGAATGATACGTCTAATTCCCTTTGCGCTATTATTTTTATAAAATAAAATAAAAAAAACATATAGCCTATTATTAAAAATCCTTACTGTATATGTACAAATTCAGCACAATACAATAGAAAATTGAAGTTCAATTGCTTTTTTAAAGATATTTGCGGTGCCAAAGTTAAAATATGCAGTGAATTAGTTTATTGCACTTTTTATAGCCTACCATTTTGAAATATAATACTGATTTTACTAATCGAGTAAAAATACATCGTTACAAGTTAAATGAGTGGAAACAAAGATGTTTTCACATAGTGATCTAAAACATTAGATCTGAAGGTAATATGCAATTTTAATCAATCACAAATAAGTAATTTACTAATTTACAAAAGGGTAAAGCACTTGTTGCATATAAACGGAGCATGAGGCTTAATCGCTGAAGGGGAAATGATAGGCTCAGTCAGCATCACACAACACAAAAGCTCAGGGGACCGAGAAAGTCCGGTGTTTGAGTTTGAGTGTGTGTGTGTGTGTGTGTGTGTGTGTGTGTGTGTGTGTCTCATCATAAAGGAAACAGATAAATCACTGATTTAATTACTAATACACTGTGATATTGAAACCTTGCTCACTTTTATATATCAGCTTCATGTCTAATATATGTTAATCTTGTGATTATAACATTTAAAAAAAAAATGGATTACACCATCTATGATTGTATCAACAGGTTACTGCTATACGACAAAGGGAGGAAACAAAGGTATTATTTTATTTTAGTTGGTACGGATGTAATGTTTGCAAAACACACGTAGCAATGTGTAATACTTAAAATTATTTAGTATAAAATAACCGAGCTAAGCGTTGTGTCAAACCCATGCTTGAAAAAAGTATACTAAGTTGAGAGAGAAGACCAGGGTTTCCATACTAGACCACATTTTATGGGTTGTTTTAGCCTCTGATAATGACACCACACTGCACTGAACGGGCTGCAGAACCAGGTAAACGTATTCCCTGAGGTTATTAGAGCGCCCCCACCTGTTACCTGAAAAAGGTGTAGCTTCTAATAATCATCATAAGCCGTGCTTTGCCCAAATCAATTTAAGGGTCTTTTAAGTGGCGTCTAAAAGTTCAGAATTATTAAAGCATTATGGGGAAAATACTGCAGAGTTTAAAGGACAATAGTGAATATTTACTAAAACTACATTAATGATTTACCATTTCCACCAAAGAAAGTAAAAAATATATAAAATATCTTAATCGTTTTGGAGCGACTGTTGGTTGATCACTTAAGCCGGTGCATATTTATGAATTTAAATCTTCCTTTTTTTCCCTAAAGGCCTAAAACCAGGGAAGGTGTCAGGTTCTCTACACTATTACCACTATTATTAAATTACTATAATAACCTTATAAAGATAACATGTCAAGACTCGCTTTCAAACATAGGCCATATGTCTTGTAAAAATACAACATTTCCACTGTTAGAATTGTGAATTCGACAGTTCCAAAAAGTCAAAACCAAATTATGATCCGTAATATCTCTATAGCATGAGTTTGTCTTGGGCTAAATTTTGTTGAAAATATTCTCACACATAGGTTAAAATTTAAAAACCCATATTTTCACCTATATCAGTCGTGTTTTGTTGTAAATCTGTTGAAATCAACAGGTTTGTGTGAGGATTGGGTGGAGTTAGCAATAGCATCACCTCGGACTATTGTGTCGCTAATATAGTGAAAGCAACATGCTGCGTGTTTTATAGTTTCTAGGACTGGGCTTTTAGATTTGTGGAGTATACTACTGCCAATATACTTTTGGGCAAAATGAGAGTGGGAGAGAACAAGCAGAGCACCAGTGCTGTCTATAAAATAGTTGTTTCGCATCCATCAGGTACAGTATGTCCAGAGGAGGTTCTGCTGACTCGGTTGGGTGATACAAAATGGGCTATGCGAAGAGCAAATTGTACGATTTGGCAAAATAAGCACGAGCAGATCAAATACACTGTCCTAATGAAAAAGAGGAGACATGGGGAAATTTATACAGGGTGTGTGTGGATGGGTAGCAAGAACGGAGGAGAGAGAGCAGGACGGAAAGGAGGAGGAGAGAGGGGGCTGCTAGCCGGTGGAGGCGCTGGGTATACATGTGACAAGGGGAAATATGAGGGACTTTGACAGGTCTTAAACGGTCTGGCGCCAAGGCCTCAGTCTACTGGCTAAATATAGCAGGAGAGATGATGCAGAGAGATGATGAAAAGATGAAAAGAAGGAGCAACAATGTAAAAGCAGAAAAAAGAGCGTCGGACATTTAATGATCAGCCTTAGAGGATCATCTGGTTTCATATATGTGAAAGGTATTGCAAAGGTTTGCGTTATCTTTCTGTAGGAACATATTAATTTCCTTAGAACCTGGAAACACAATTAGACACATTGTCTTACAGCGGACACCGTCTCAAGGACACAAAAGCTGACAGAAGCAGATCATGCATAAAAGTTTGGCACCAGACTATTTTTAACTAATGAAAACGTCCTCTGGTCGAAGCTGATGCACGAAGACACTTCTCTACACCTGACAAACCTTTACATCATTACAATCATTCGGAATACAAGTGGTCATTGGTTTTTCGACGCCTCGTTGTTTTGGCAGTAAACAGTGGCAGTGCCGTGAAAAGTTTTCCAGCATGAACGCTTTTTAAATCATGTGTGATAAGAGCTCAGCGCATGATTACATTCTTGTCGGTTTAGATGTGTACAGCAGGAAAAATAAATCTGGCGTAATTGCAGAGACTTTGTTGATGTGATTACTTCCTTAAGTATATACATAGAAAACCATTACCATTCCCATGTGTGGTTAATCTCTTTCCAATCCAAATCACTCTCTGTCGAAGTTTTAGCCCAGAGATCAAACAAAAACTATTGATTAGTCCTGTTTCAACTTGCTGCAGGTAACACTTCACATACAAAGAATACGTATATTTTTACAAACAATCTTTAATGTTTACATCCAATGCACTATATAAGCCTATTAAAGTGCCATTTTAAGTGTTAGGGAAAAAAGTTAAATTACTAAACCAGGAAGCACATTGATTATTAATTAGTTTCTTCCCTAGAATGTGATTTTATGTTATTATATTACAGGCTTTTTTTATTTGTCAAAATGACGTTCCTATAATTAATTAGATTTTATTTCAACTTAACATTTAATATTCTAAATGTCTTTGAAACTCAACATAGGGCTTTGTTTACTCTCTTAATTTTTAGCCTTAAATAATGAAGGTTTTATATTAGGAAACACACTTTTTCACAATTTTGTTTGCTATATTTACATATTCTTCATCATATAAGCAGAAAACGCTTTATTTTAAAATCTACGTGTATTTAGCTATATTGTCCTACCATAAATTGTGAACAGGTTTCCGTCCTAATATTGATTTATTATCATTATTTAGTTGGCATTATTTTCACGACTTTTAAAAGAAAATCGTATCCTATTTAAACAATTAACCTACCTGTCTGATAAAGGCGTGCATGTTCCACATTTTAGTGTCAGTTTTAATAAATCCCGCTTTAGCTCTGTGTCTGTTCACTCCTGGCTTCGGCAACAAGTGTCTGCCTACTTTGTCGTAGTTTTCTCTGTTTACGGTGCAGATTTAGCTATTCTTGTGTATTTTTATGATGTGAATGTGTTATTTAACTTCAAAATAGAGAGTAATGAATTTGCTAAACATGTTATCCTTGATTAATATTTACTGTTCAATTTGAAAACGTGCAATAAAATGTTTTACAAAGATTGCTTAGCTATTTTAATGACATTAAGACGTGAGCGGCAATCCGTAATGCTCTGTAATAAAACCTATGATATCTAAACTATTTTATGTCCAATTCAGTAAATATCACATATCGTGCAACTAAATCAAAAAGCCTATATTGTACGTCGTCGCCTCCGTTTTAAATAACAGCTGTTAACGAATCAAGTTTCTGGTCAGCAGCTAACAAAGAAATACACTCTGATTTTACTTTGTAACTTTTCAGTATTTTATAAGCAATATTTAGTAACTATATCAGGTCCTCTCTGGCACAGTAAGGGTTAAACATACAGCCTGTCATCATGTTCTGCTGATTTGTATCGAAGTGTAAAAGTGACAACATTCCGCAACCGGTTGAATCCGTCCGCACAAAAACAGAGATTGGACATTAATGCGTTTTGGAAATATTGGAACTATTCAGTGCGACATCTGATCGAAAAGTATACGTTGACATGCTAACTTATAAAGATCACAAGTCATCTGGAGACAAAGAAAGCAAGCACAAGCCAAAACTTTGGCGTAAATGCTGAAGGGATTGGAGTGCACTGTTAGAGGATTTTGGAGTAAATATGAACTGACAAGAGACGGTTCTTACTGCGGTACGTCAGCCGACTGGCGCCAAGCGGCTATCTAACAAACCCAATCCAAGTAAATCTAGAGTCCACGAGTGGATTTCTTAAAGGTATAGACTACACTTATGGCTCGTCCCACAGCTAAAACTACAGGTCGAAAGTAGATGGTGAACATTTATAGTGTCCTGGCACTTAAACCTAAAAGCATTGAGATGTACGTTATTTTCGAGAATATAGAGGAGCGTATGCTTTTATCCGCTCACCTGCACATTCAGCGTTAGGATATATAAAATACATGGAAATTCATAAATGCAATCATTTTACATTCTAGAAACTGTTGTCTATGCATATTGCGTCATATATGGAGTATACTAAAAAGTAATACTAAAAGGTAACAACCGCAGATGCCTCTTAAGAGTTAAGAGTAATGCAGCACTCACCAAAATTATCTTTACATTGGTCTTTAGATTCCATCAACTCTCTTCCTCTTTCTTCAGTATAGCGCGTGGCTGTGCGCTTTGAATGACCCGGGGCTGAATTTAAAGTACCAATGTCCGATTATTGGCTGCTGTTCCTCACATGAAGTCAGACACGACGCACGCACGAAGCACGGAAAGAGTTATTAACACATTGAAACGTTGAATTCAATACATACGCACAACAAGGTCCTTTGGCTATGAGTGTGCAATGCTATATTATGAACAAAACACTCGTGCGCGTCACTTTGATAAAATAAACGCCATTTGGTGTGTTCCTTATATGTTTATTGACTATTGCGAATAGCCTAGTTATCCTCAATTTATAGCTTAATGTTTTAAAACGTGCTACCAAAGGTAAGCATATAATATTTTGCGCTAGTTAGTCATAACAATTTGCACTTTTTGTCTAGGCTATTTATACGTCAATAATCTTAATTCCTAGTTTTCAGTGTATCGGAGAGTGAGTTTGTTCCTCGAACAAGGAGGCATCGTAATTATAAAGCGTAAGCCGACCGAGGTGCAGTCACCACCGGCTAAGCACTGAGGGCTGACCCGGTGCTTGGCTTGGAGACGGGGGTGGGATTTCCCGATCTTTTCTGTCATTGGTTAATATTTTATTCTGTTGACATGTTTTCTTACTGCTAATGCTTCCGACACCTTCTTGTCCACCCCCTCTCCTTGAGCCTGGCCGGAGCTGTCAAAACCACGCCTATGGAGGCCCACAATTGGTCCAGAAAGCGTAAAATCAGCAATCAAGGGGGCTTGGTTCATTAGTGCTGGGATCAGAGCAGGAAGGACATGTGAGATAGTTACAGTTGTACAGTGGACAGGGCAAGATCTAACCATTTCAACTCCGTGTCTGCGTAGAATGACTGCGCTTGAATGGACATCCGCATCGAAAGAATAATCTTTTTATGAGAGCAACTGCTGGAGAACAACAATCCCCAAATCTGCCTTCAGATCGTCGTTGCGCTCACTTTGACTGATATTATTACGGGGACTTCGTGGAAACTAGCAGCTACGGGAGTTAAAGTGGAAGATCCTTCCCACTGTCTTTGCTCGCCTTTTCGCGATTCACATTTTGCCAAAATTGCCTTGCTGCGCTTTTCCTCCTCGTAGTGAGACAATCTATCGTCTGGATACGCGCTGCTTTTGCCAGAGAACACCGCTGAATATATTTTCTCACTACGATTGTTGGATGCACCGATGAGAGATCCAGTTTTTACAGGGACTGCGATGGCTTACCACCCTTTCCACGCTCACCGGCCGACCGACTTTCCCATGTCAGCTTTTCTCGCGGCCGCGCAACCCTCCTTTTTCCCGGCGCTGACCTTGCCTCCCGGGGCTCTCACAAAGCCGATCCCGGACCATACCCTCGCCGGAGCCGCGGAGGCTGGGCTCCATCCGGCTCTGAGTCACCATCATCAGGCAGCTCATCTTCGCAGTCTTAAGAGCCTGGAGCCAGAGGAAGAGGTTGAAGACGATCCAAAAGTCACACTGGAAGCGAAGGATCTATGGGACCAGTTCCACAAAATAGGAACAGAAATGGTTATTACGAAATCTGGCAGGTGAGTTGCTCACAGCTGCTCTATTTTTAGTCTTTTGTCTCAGTGGTTATACTAGGGAATGTTATGATGCACTCAGCGTTTCACATATATTCCACAACACATTCGCCGTCTGTTGCACGGATTAAAAAGTCTGTTTAGGTCGATGGCTGTGTAGTTCACCAGGCCCAGTAAATTCATTACTAAATCTCTGTCTTTTGCACATCGCTCTCGTAAGTCATTTCCCCTTTATTTCCCTATTAATGTCTTGCGCCCTGAACTGCCTGACCTAATTATTATGTCAAAGAGACTGTAGAAATGAATGTCTTACTGTCAGAACATGTGTACCTGAACGATTCATCTGCTCATTTGAGTTAGGAAAACGAAATGGGGAAAGTACAAGCGATGCGTATTCTGTGGCTAGCAAAAGGAAAGTAGCTGAGGCTTTCTGTTGCTTATATCAATATCAACAAATATTGACTTTCAAGGCACGGTGTGGCACCGTTAAATTGTGCTTTCATTTATTTCGTAAAGAGAAATGTTTCTCTTGGTCTGCTTATGTACTGAGGTGACAATAAACTATTTTATGTAAATAGCCTGCCACTTTCATGGAAGATTTAGGTCTTGCGGCGAGCTAAATTATCTGCAACCAAGTGAAATGTTAATATTTGTTGAACATTTATTTTAAAGCGGTTGTTTTATTTAATAAATCTAGTTAAGGTAAACATAGCGCAGAAAACGTTTGAATATTATTTGGTTGTGTTGTTAAAACGTTAAGCTTGCATCTGCCCACATTTGCAAAGAAAAAAAAATTGATTTATGGACTTATTTCCTTTTTCTACAGGAGAATGTTCCCACCTTTTAAAGTCCGCATCAATGGACTCGATAAAAAAGCCAAGTATATTCTATTAATGGATATTGTGGCTGCCGACGACTGCCGCTACAAGTTCCACAACTCTCGCTGGATGGTAGCGGGGAAGGCCGACCCGGAGATGCCAAAGCGAATGTATATACATCCGGATAGCCCAGCTACTGGGGAACAATGGATGGCTAAGCCTGTTGCTTTTCATAAACTGAAGTTAACCAACAACATTTCGGACAAACATGGATTTGTAAGTAACCCATTCTTATTTAAATAACCCGTTTTTTGTGTCGCATGTAGGCCTGTTGTAGTAATTGTGTGTTGCTGTGTAATATATAAATATAAATTTACTGCCATCTGTGGGCTGTAATGCTGTCGCTTGCAATGATTGGACATGGTTACAGTATCGCTGTTTATTCCTGGGCGAAGAGAATTATGAATGTTCTAAAATATATATTTTATTTTAGTTTACTTAATTTCTTCGGCTAATGTACAATTCTTTATTGTCGCTGCATTCATTTCTTTCTTTGTTTCGGCAAGCTTATAAACCAGATATGGGGTGTTAAGTCATAATTTAATTCGTTATGAATAATGATGACATCTTGGTTATGTAATGTAAATACTTCATCCTGATTTTTTTTTCTTGGCCACTATTACTTCTATTGTTTATGATAGGCACAGAGCGCTATAACTTTTAAGAGGGGTGGAAGTGACAAAAAATGAGGTCAAAGGAACCGGAGAGATCTTGAATCACGCTACAGTAAATGAGTTTACAAATAGCAACAGTGAAAGTGTAATTTGGCCTGTTTTGAGTGAGCGCAGCAACAAATTGCATAGGTAGAGCGACCTGTGCAGTCCATGATAGTTCACTGAACAATGTTGAGACGGATACAACGATGCTGACCAATACTCTATGTGAGCATGCAGTCAAATATAGTGTGTGACCTGCTCCCGTACGCGACTTGCAAACAAATCGACTGGAAACAAATGAAACATTTACATGCATGGCACAACCATTTGATATTTGTACAGTCAAATAGAAAATATATACGTATATATTTTTGTGTTCATTACATTTTGTTACTTTATTGTACAATTAAGAAACTCTTGTATTTTATTTATTTCAGATTTAATTTGTTTTTATAATGATAACACCACAAAAGAACTCATGTTGCATGTCCGCTTGACTGTTTTCTGTCTACCTGCCACTGGCACAGGCCTGTTGTTATGTGATTTAACCCATGAACAATATTTCCACTATTACTACATATTTTATGCGGTATTTATTGTCCAAAACGATTTTAAAGAATAATGACTTGAATGGATAATTATTTTGACAAGCACTAATGTTTTCCATTCCTCTTCCTCTCCTTCTCATTAGACCATCCTGAATTCAATGCATAAATACCAGCCTAGGTTCCATATTGTGAGAGCCAACGATATTCTGAAGCTTCCGTACAGCACTTTCAGGACATATGTTTTTCCTGAGACCGATTTTATTGCTGTCACAGCTTATCAAAACGACAAGGTATGTACCCATATTTTGATCTGTGCTATGGACCTTATATATGAGCACTATATAATGTAGGACTTTACTAAAGTTCGCATTTTTGCTTTTGTTCTGCGATGCTTTTTGCATGTTCTGCATTTGATCTGATGTATATGCTCAATTAACAAGATGAGTAGGAGTATTTATAGTAGTAGTATTTTGAATATTTGGATGCAAAAGTATATCTCTAAAACATTTCAAATTCCTCGTGTCCAGTGCTACTTCCAGCTACTGTTCATGTTAATTGTAGTCTGTGTCCGAGGGGCCTAGTGAGCTTGTCGGTATCGTAAAGTTTATGACATAGAGTCACAATCGATTAGCAGGCACTTAAGCTCGTCGGTTTGTCCGGGAGCTACACACTCTGAGGCTCAGCAATCAAAGCGTGTCAGTTGCTAAACGCAAAAAGCAGAGGCCATCTAGCTTAGCAATCTATGAACTTTAAGGCCTTGGTTTCTCCTGAATTTATAGCCTACAGCGTCCAAATCACTTGGGCACAACGAAAATCGTTCTGTTACATCGCTCTGTATTTTCATGGAACTTGTAAAAACTGGCAATGATTCAAACCACACTATTAATTATTGATAGCAGGTCGGCGTCACTCATCTAGTTCGCCTCTCTTGTTCTCTCTGTTGTGCTGTAGAGAATACCAATTTGACAAATGGAAAATGTTTACTCGTGGAATTTTCTCAGGGGGGTCGTGATTTGATCTTTTTCATTAAACATTTTTAATAATTAAATTATCACTCTAAAGTAATCTGTGTTAGCGTGGTTAACGGTGTTGGGATAATAACTGCTGATCACCACATGTACAGGCTTTGCTTTTTATGTATTTAAATCTGACTATTTTACTTGTAGATTATGAATTCGTGCAGCACAACACTGATAACAACAATACCACCATTAATAATATTTTAATAGCCTACTAATACACCGCTGCTGTGTAATTGTATTAATAATGTTACAAACGAACAAACATATGAATAATAAAATATACGCATTCGGTTTTGCTTTGTATTCAGATAACACAGCTGAAGATTGACAATAACCCGTTTGCCAAAGGCTTCAGAGACACGGGGAATGGAAGAAGGGAAAAAAGGTAGGTTTTGAAACCTTTATAGTTCACAACATTGTAAAATGGCCGAGGAACCAGATTTAAAGCCTAGCAATTGTTTATATTTCAAGGGTTTTATTTATATATATTTTTATAATATTTATATATAGCTATTGCAGTGTAGTGTGGGTCAACTTGGGTCATATTTATTTTTCTCACTATTTTAATTTAATTTATGTTAAAGGAAACAGCTGACCCTTCCATCATTACGCATGTATGAGGATCAATGTAAAGTGGACCGTGATGGCGCGGACTCTGATGCTTCCTCAAGCGAACCTACAACCGGCAGAGATGCTGGTCATTCACCTGGACCGGTTTCCAGCCCACTTAGATTTAACCGGAGCAGCAGAGGTAGGTCTAAATCTATGAATAAATTATATTGCTATGCTTCACGATCACTGAGAGGAAACATGCCTAAGTGTCATATCATTTACAAGCCGGTGTATTATGCCTTTAGCGTTTTCAAGATACTTTAATAATTAACAAAGTCATTTTAATAAAGCATTTATCATGGAACAAATGTGGTGATAAAATCAAATTCTCTAACATGTTATAAGATGACTCAGACTGAAGCAACACATAAGGCCTAGGTTATAGCCCTGACTTACATTTCGTTAGATTCACATTACGGTTGGATGTAGAAAACTAAAGCGAATATTCGAAACTAGTCCGTTTTTTAATTAGATAATTATATATAGTTGGTCGCATTTAGTCTAGTTAGAACACTACATATTATTTTAGCAATACATTTCATAAGTATTATAAAGTGTTAAAAAAATATCATTAGCCTGTCAAGCAGTATGAAATTAACGACTGGAATTAGGCGAATCTAAAACGTTTTTTGAAAAAATATAAGTAGGCTGTTTTTTAAATTTTGTTTTGTTTTTTAACATGTGGATAAAAAAAAATATTTTTTTTTCCACCACAGACGAGAAAACATGCACTGACAGTGAGCACGAATTGGACAACCAAGATGAGCGGTGTGGTGGCTCCAGCAGTCCTGGACCAGAGCCTCCATCTCCATTCAGGTCGAGATGTGAGGAACGTGGGCGGGAGAGGCCTGCTCTGGAGAAGAAAGACGATTATCCGGACTCTAGAAAATCAAGCGATTCTATATTTAGCATAAGAAACTTGGAGAAAGACAAACTAGAGAACAGGCCGAGGAAAGACACAGACTTGTCAAAGAAGGACACAGAAAACGGTGGTCTAAGCGCCAGTAAAGAAAGCTTCTCTCCTCTAATGGTACAGACAGAGAGTCCTTCACATTTTGGGGCAGGGCACCTTCAGAGCTTGGCGCTTTCCGGCCTACACAGTCAACAGTTCTTTAACCCACTAAACACCGGACAACCTCTATTATTCCACCCCGGACAATTTGCAATGGCACCTGGAGCGTTTTCAGCAATGGGTATGGGACATCTACTGGCTTCAGTATCAGGAGCTGGTGGCCTGGAGAACGGAAGCCTGTCGGCCCAGGGAGCTGGGAGCACCCCGAGTCCTTTTCCCTTTCATCTGTCTCAACATATGCTTGCCTCTCAGGTAAGGGAACTCTCGCCATTTTAAGTCTAGGCCTATGCCATCATACTGGTTGTGGAAGCACGTGAATGAAAATGTTTTTGCGTTAGTTTTTTTCTGTGATGCTTTTGATTTTGTTTGCATGTGGTTGTTAAAATCGTAAGTGGCTGTAGAACTTTTTTTTTTTTTTGGATTACGTACACAGAAATGTAACCTATACAAACAGAATACAAAACTTCAACCACTGAATACATGTCAGTTACAGATTTTTAAAATAGCTATCTCTAAATGTTCTTGCAAATGCGTATTATTTCTTTACAATTAGGCTATTCGTGATAATAGTAACGTGGATTGATTGGGACTTGTATTCGTTACATCTTTGTGATTTTCAGTTACCCAAAATGTGACTATCAGTAATAATTTCTTGTTACGTTTATTTCTATGCGCCATTAAAGTCAATAAATAGGCTACTCCTGCCATTGAAATCAGATGAACTGCGAACAGGTGGCACTAGTTAATCTGTGCAAATTCTGTCTCTCTGAAAATTCGCCATGTAGCAGATCCTTTCAAACTGTTGCATGTTCGGTGTGCTAAAAGTCGTTAACGAATGTCTCTAATTACAGGGCATTCCGATGCCAACCTTCGGTGGACTTTTCCCGTACCCCTACACCTACATGGCCGCGGCAGCTGCAGCGGCCTCCGCCCTTCCCGCGAACAGCAACACGGCCTCCTCGCTCTCCAGGAACCCGTTCTTGAGCAGCTCCACTCGCCCTCGACTGCGATTCAACCCCTACCAGCTCCCCGTGTCGATCCCTCAAAGCACAAACCTGCTCACAACCGGATTGCCAAGCGGCCTAAACCCCTCATCCGAATCGTCTAAATGCGGTAGCAGGGAAGCAAGTCCTGTGCTTGATCACAAATCGGGGGCGAGTCAGAGAAACGGCTCACCTAAAACAACAATGAAGGAATCCATCAACGAACTTCAGAACATTCAGAGACTAGTGAGCGGCTTAGAAAGTCAGCGGGAGACTTCCTCACCTAGGGATTCGCCCAAGTGATCAAGCATCCCCAAACCTATCCAGGGCATGACTTGAATTGCCAGAGGATTTTATTAAGTGGTTCTCTGCGAGAAATTTCATTACGTACTGTTTTTGCGCATGGATGTCTGGAGTGGGAAAAAAGCAAACATCAGTCAACAAGTAAAAAATCTTAAAAGAAAAACGTTGGACTTGGTGCTCTTGGTGGTGGAGATCTGCGTGGAAGTGCTGCGAAGACAATCTATGGTGTAGCCTAATTGACTCTTTATAGAACATGCTGACAAGACCACACCAATCTATTAAAAAAGAAAGAAAGAAAGAAAAAAAAAGGAATTTACAAATAAAGTACATTTTCTTTTGCGTAATGTCAGTAGGATCACTGTTGGTTGCAATATCTAAATTGTGATTCACATAAAACCTGTAGGCTGAAAACATCCAAGCTACACCCAAAAAGGAAAAAAAAATAAATAAATAAAAAAGGATATTTCAAAAGGGATTGAAATGACAGTTGGACCGTTAGTTAAATCCGACAGACAGTTATACCTGAACTATTTAATGTAATTATTAATAAAAGAAACCTAATTCTGTAAATAAGCTACAAGGACCTAAGAATATGCAAATTGGTATTAATTTATTCAAAGCTGTACATTTGCGTGTACATAATATTTAGAGTTTAACTCGTTGCATTTTTTTTTTCTTTTTTCATTTTTCACTATGGTTGTTGTAAATGAAAGCTATAGCGTTTGTTGTTTGGAAACAGAAGGTGTTCCTATCTGTGATGCGTTGCTGTTTAATCTGCCTGTGACACGTAATGAAAGCGTGTGCCATCATTGCATTGTAGCAGTTGCTGTAAAAAACACTTATCACGCTGCGGGACTCGCAAGGTATGGGAAGCCTCAGGTTAATGTACTCCAACAGAAGAGACATTCCTCTTCTTGAGCTGAGTTTATATAAAGAAATATATGAACGTGTCCCGTTGTGCTGGCTGTCCGGATTTTTCTGTTGTTGTTGTTGTTGTAGGATTCTTTCACAATTTCAATAAAAAAAAAAATCAACGTGTTTAAATATTTTCACATTTATGGCACTACGTTACCTCAATAATAAGCTGCACTCTTAATAAATGTATTAGGTAGGCCTAACAAGTCACTGAAAATGTTTTGGAACAACGACAACATAAAAATATAATAAAATAAAATTTATACGAAAAAAAAGCAATGTATTTGGATAACTGCAACATACACGCAGAAAATAAGTGTTGGCAAGATTGTTTTAAATTGCGACAAAATAGGTTTGCCACACCCTCACTATTTGTGATTACTGGTCACATGTAATAATAATAATAAACGCCATGCTTTGTAAGAAATAATATCTGGAGAATAATACTCAGAGATGTTTACAATTTCATGGTTTTAAAGGGGTTTTCAAAAATGTAGCATAGCAGCCTAGCCAAAGCAAAAGCTACTGCGCCCTCTGTCGTAGACTCATGTTCCGGATTATTTTACCCCTCATCAACATCAGTGTGATTTTAAGATACTAACCGCTACAACAGTAGTTGTTTTATTAGGCCTTTATAGGCATCTGCAAACAATTTTGGTTTATTATTATTATTATTATTATTATTATTGCTATTATTATTATTATTATTATTCATTGTTTTACATACTATTGTATAACAATACACATGCAGACCTGAAATAAAACAATATTAACAGCAATCGCAACCAAATGCTCTATATTGTAGGCTACTATAATAATAATAAACTAAAAGGCAATTTTAGGACAAATTTTGTCTAAACCAGAGTTTAACGAGAGCCATACTATTTTTGTAGGCAAAGCGCAAACGCAATTTGTGATTTATTAATGATATGTAAATCCATAACAAAGTAAAAATATAACAGTGCTAGCGTTTGTTTGTTTTCTGTCAGATGATAACCCATAAAATGTGCTGAAGCGGCTTACTGGTTACCTCCTGAGCGAATGCGCCTTTATTTACCGCCAGGTGAAAAAACGCTTAATTTTGAACTTATTACCTATAATTTAGTTTATATGGGATAATCTAACTAATTATAATAGCTAATCATAATAATTATAATAAATATACTACATCATGGTACAAAGACCAGAGGTCTAAATTTGAATTCTTTATCGTTTCCAGTGTTTCCTGAGGAGTACAATGCAACCTTTTGTGTTGTTTTAAGCCTATTTATAGTCGTAGAACTGCAATGTACGCGTATTTATAGACAAAGCTTGACTCGGAAGCAGAACTACCCTCGACTCTCCCCACCTCCTTTCCTTCATTCTCTTTCAACGACCCAGATATGTTGTGTGCTATTTGGCACCGACCATTAATGATTTGAGCGCGCCCTGAACGTCATTTAGGCTGTCGAGCCGTAATGAGTTGATAAGCGGCACAGCAGAGTAAAAATATTGGGGGAAACTACTCTCATGTTATAGTGAAAGGGTTAAGTGCTGCGGATAGGAGGTTAGGGAGGATGAGAGTTTGGACGCCCAGCCACTTTGGCAGCAGACAGCCCTTTGTCCAGCAACCGGCGCCTGTCGCCTGCCTGCCGGCCATGCAGCTTCCCCACACCCGCGTACAAAGGGACAGATCCCGAGAGTTACAGCTCCTAATTAGAGATCCCCCCTTGTTTCTCTTCTTTTCTTTCTCGTGCTATAACTACAAGCCCTCGTTTTCATTAAGGGGCCATTGTTAAACGCTGTTATATTCAATTAACAGACCGAACAACGCAAGCTAACTCTTTGTCCAAACTAATCAGTCAATGACCAATCAATAGACTGCGATGACAAGCAATTACGGTTCTGGTACACGACAAAAACCGGCCAAGTGTTTACATATTTAGCTTTAAGTCAACCAAATCGGAAAGTGAGAAGGACCGAATCTTAAGCACACAGGCCGAAAGTGACATTAGGCATAGAAGCCAATTACTAGTTGTTTCTTTTATATTAACGAAAAAACAGACAAAAGGACCATTGACAATGTCGGGTTTCTCACAGTCGTCTGGGTAAGTTTTTATCTGATCTGCAGAAGCTGAAACTGAACACTGAGAAGCTTGAAAATCTATGAAGGCACTGAGGGGTTGAGATGACTTGTTGCTGATATCATTCAATTCTATGAGCCCCAGAAATACCATGTAAAAAAGAGAAAGAGAGAACCTCCAGGCCTACTGCTATTTAAAAGAATTACTGAAATGTTTACTACTAAAATGTTTAGCTTGCATGCACTTGATCAATCTCTGCTGTTTTTTTTTTTTTTTTTTTTGAATACCATACATTTGTGCACAGGTTTTAGTTCATTTATGTACTAATATATGACTGTTGAAACATCCAAAATTACTCTAAAATGAATTATGTAATTTAATGAATTTATGAAAATAATAAAGCTGAGCAAACACCATCACCTAATATTGATTATAAACACAAATTATAAATGTAAAAACTCCAGTGTCATATTTTTGACATATATATTGGGTAAACAAGTGAGGACAATAAAACCACACTGGGATACAATAATATCAGACCAGGACAAATTGTCACACATATTTTAAATGTTTAAATTTGTAGTGTTTAAATTTGTAAGTACATTTGGTAGCCAAAACAATGGTCCGATATTTCTTTTACATTTGTTGCTGAATTGCTTTGTGCTTCATAACTGTTTCAATGTTTAAATTTTCTGAAAAGCCTATAATACACTGTTTAATGACAGGTTCAATGACGACACTATCTGTATATTCAGTGAACTGTACCTTTTTGTTTTCTATGCAATAATGGTGAGAATTTAAACAAACGTTACTATAGCTGAGATGAGAAGAAAGTGACTTTCAAAAAAAAAAAAAGTACCCTGATAAAATATTCGATGCAGTAAAAATGTGACAACAAGCACCGGTCTTGAGAACCTGAAAAGTTTTATTTTCTCTAAGTGTGGGTGGTGAGGAACAGTTGCTTTCATAATGTATCAGGTAAGATATGATTTGTTAGATATAAAATATTGCAGTATTTAAGACAAACATATAATTGTAATCACACCTCCTTGTTGAAGCTTTCAAGCTTGAGTGAAGATGTCAGAATCTGTGTAGATCCTGCAGAGGAGCCTCATTCTCACACAGGTTGTGCATTTAAAAAAGGCTGATGGTGAGTTTTCTGCTGTCACGTATTCTTTCAGTGTATTTCAAAGAAATTCTAACACACACACACACACACACACACACACACACACACACACACACACACACACACACACAAATCACTTTTTGATCAATCAGAATAAATAAAATCTGAACATGGGATCCATCGCCACCTTCTGGACATATTAATAAATATATAAGCAACTGGTAATATTGTATGTCAGCATTTATGTTCTTGGTGCATGCTTTTTTACAAAGCAATTTATAATAAAAGGAAGAGATTATCAGAAAATTAGGGGCAATTAGCAGGACAGGTAGTTGAGAATACATTATGCACACAAAAAAAAACCTACTATTAAAAATATAAATAATATTTTTGTATTAAAAGCCAATAATCAATAGAAAGAACTTAGAAAGTCTTTAACTTTTCGTGAAAACTTTTAGTGAAGGAGAGTAGGCTGGTTCCAATTATTGTATTATGTATTAAAATGTATTATATTATAAAACCCAACACTGATTTATCATATTGGAATTAATTAATTTTAACCCTCAGTAAAATTATTCGATTCAGTCTTAAGTTTTTTTTTTTTGTCCATGAACAATTTATTCATGCAGAGTTGCTTGTCATCCAATGAATACAAACCACAAAAGGCTTCCTCTGTATTCAGTGGACTGTCAACATGTAGAAACAAAATCAGCTCACTATTTACGCAGTATATAAAACAACCACTAGGTGTCGCTATAACCTTCTAACTTTTCCTTCATTTTTGAGTAAATCTAACAATTCTGCCTCAGAATAATTTTCTAACTAATCCTAACCCTAAACAATTTTAATTATTTAAAAAAGCACTCAAAAGAATAATGGTATAAAATAAAAAAAAATTATGATTGCTTAAAAGAAAAGCAAAGATTTTAGAAGGAGCACAACATCAAATTTAGCTTCTTAGTTTAATTTATACTACAAAATCTGTACTTAAACTGTTGCGATCACATTGTAAATATACTTTAATTTTCTGCTGAATCTCTCAGTGCTGTTCCAGATAACAGAAAGAAATGAATATCACCTTTTAAGTCACCAGAGCGGCTCAGGCAACAGGCGTCTCTAGAATCCCACCACAATAGATGAAGTTAAAGAGGGATTTGAATGTCTGACCCACACTCATCTACTTGCCAGCTCAGGTCCTGCCACAGAGATGAACACAAGAGATTACTAAAGACTAACAGTTGATCATGATGAACGAAGCGTCAGGCCAGGGAGGGTCTGAGACTAAACTAAGTCAGCCCTTCTCAAAACATACAATTCTCTCACACTTAAGAGGGTACAGTGTAAGCATACACAAACCCAACAAACTTCAGTGCCTGGGTAGTTTCTGGGGTGTTTATTTGCTTGCTAATAGTTGTTAAGTTGCAAACTGATTTTTTTCTTTCAATTATGATTTTGTGCTCTTGGTCAGAGATGATAATGCATTTGACGTGCATAGACAGGACATGTTTGAGAGAATCAGCCAGGTTCATTAGTGCTGGTGCAAATCTGGGAGGTCAATGTCAAGGGTCATTTTAAGGGTCTCTGGGTTTTTAAAGATTATATTCTCTGATATGACTGTTTGTAAACGATATTATGAGCCCTAAGGGTAAGGCAGAGAGTGCTTACACCAGCATGCCCTGACAGGATTCATCTGGAGAACCTTCCAGAGCAGAAACAGCAATTATAGCTATAGCACACATTATAACTTCTGATATGAAACAAAGTTTCAGCTTTCAAATTTAGTCATTTTGTAAGAAATTCAAACAAGAAATACCGTTTTGTGCCTCTTTAATGAGTCGCGACAGATTGTTGTAGCGCCTCAGCTGAAGCGCCACCTGAACCGATCATCTAATCCTATTTACTAGTTAGAGCATGAAAAAACATGAATAAACATCAAACGGTATCTTGTTTCAGCCGCTGAAAGACGTCAATACACACCATTTAGAAGTTCAAGTCCACCGACGTTAATCTACTCTCCTGTCAGTCAAACTCCCTTGGAATTGTCAATTAAGTTATCCAAATATGAACACAGTGTTTTTAAAAGTAGTTGACAGGCTGTAAAAAATGTGACCCAGCACCACAAAACCAGTCATAAGGGTATTTATTTTTATTTTTTTTAATTGAGATATATATCAAACATACATTATATATACAACATTTATACATGGCTTTGAATGGCTTGTTAGGACAATATTTGGCCAAGATACAACTTGAAAATCTGGAATCTGAGGCTGCAAAAAAAAAAAAAAAAAAAAAAAATCACTTTTAAAGTTGTCCAAATTAAGTTCTTACCAATGCATATTACTAATCAAAAATTAAGTTTTCATTTATTTATGGTAGAAAAATTAACAAAATATCTTCATGGAACATGATCTTTACTAAATATCCTAATGATTTTTGGAATAAAAAAAAGAAATCAATAATTTTGCTATTGCTACAAATATACCCTGGTTTTGTGGTCCGGGGGTCCATGTTTTATTGTTAATTTTATTATACAATAATTAATTTTCTTTTTATCTCTTTGATACCTTATTCTCCAACACAGAAGCCTATGGGCAAGACTTCTGGTTCATTATAGGAAATAATGAGAGGAATAACAACGTGCAGTAAAATGGTAAAACTATTTGCAGTACAAACCAGTGTGTTCATAATTAAGACAATACATTACAATAATATGGCAAGACACACCAATTTGCAATATCAAGCAGCAAAACGAGCTGTTTTGTACAGCTAAAAATACCTGGATGTGAATAAGCCAGACCCATAAAATTTACAAATGGCAGTGCTCACTCTTACGGGAAAAATAAGGTGGATACATTAAAAATCGGAAATGAAAATGACATAAGCAGGCTAGTTGTTCACAAGCTTTGTCCTTGCTTACATAATTACACCAGGAGCCACATTTAAACATGTATCTTTAAAATGATATCCTCTTGAGTAAATCTTCTTTTAGAATATTTGCGACACTGAAAGCACATTGTAAGGTCCACATAGCTATTAGCTACTGCAGTTGAAGGTTGAAGTACCATTAAACTTAGTCCCGTGCCCTGTGTCACATGGTCAGAGGTCAGAGAGCAGCAGTGATGCCAGTGATTAGCATGAAGCATGACTGCCCATGAGCCACGTGATGTCTAAAAGCCTAAGTGATAAAGACACTAAATGACTAATCAACCGATTTGCAATGACAAGCATAATAAACAGCAGAAATCAGACTTCGGGCTAACTGCTACAGACCACACTTTTGAACTGCAGTTTTTTATTGCAACACAATGCATGCATACATTTATTTATTTCTGCAATACAATAAAAGTCATTAGAAATAACTCTTGTTTGTTCTATAAGGTTGCTGCTGTCACAGTTTTAGTCATATTGTGATGCTAGCAGACGATTCAAATATGTATTTCCAGTGAAACTACAGGAAACATATGACCCATGATGCCTCACGTGTTGATTCTTTAGAATGATGCCCTTCCCAACTTTCCCTATTCATCATTTCCACTTTGCAAATCAATACTGCAGCAATACACAAATGTTTGTTGTTTGAAAGCAACGGTGCTTATGGGCCATGTGCAGGCTTTTCCTTGAGGCTGTATTCAAATACTGAGGCAGAAGATAAATTACTCTGTCTGTAGCTGACAGGTGCTGAAACATTTGAGAACGACACCTGTGCAAGTCACACGAGGACGGTAAGGACTGCAAGCAGAAATGAGTGCGGATTTAAAGGGAGAATGGAAAGTATATTTCATGAATTGATCTATTGTTGTGTGGTAACATGTTTGTATTTGGACAGCAGCTACACGAAACACTGAACAGAATAAATAGTTTTAAAATATTGAAAGTGCTATAATTGACACATAGACTTGCAATGCTAATGCTAAAAAGTGGCCACGAAATGCAAAAGTTCATGCATTCAGTTCCCCTAAACCTCAAAGTTGTACTGCGCTTTTCCCCGTAACCATCTGTGCTACATCATATTGCAAACATGAGATCATCGTACTGTAAGATTTATCAAGTTACAGATAGGTAGTGCTGTGACCACTGAGTTTGACATGGGTGTGAGGCTAAATAAACCATTCAGTTTTAACAAAGATTTGTACTGCAGCACCTTCACTCACTGACAGCCTTAGGTCAATGTTTTGCTAGCTTTCAACTAAACCAAATCCTGTGTATAAACGGCCCGTTTTCGATGATGAAATTCTGCTATGTGGCTTTGTATGAGCACAGTTACAGTACGTTGCCCAAATTGGTCGTTTGGTTGTTTCCCGCCTATTATTTGTTATAAGGTCACAAATAACACTACTTGTGTAAGAGCACAAAATGTTTTGTTCAGTAAGTGTATTTTGGGGCAAAATTGGTACATTTAGGGTTTATTAGTTTAGAATGCTAAAGTTAGCTACGGAACATATGTCATAAATTAATCTTGACCATTTAGGCTGCAAGATTTTCCTTCTTCTTGCATTATAACTTTTAATAGCTTAATAAGATAAAAAAGAAATGCAACCTGACCATTTTCAAATGTTTTCAATTACATAAAATACCACAACCAACCAAAATAAGTGTTTAGAAATGCAAGACTTGATCCAACCACACTGTGTTTTGAACGCTGTTTCTCCAGCTTAATCAGACACAGTCTCTTTCCCTTAATTGGACATTCAGTATTTCTTGGTGTACTGAAAAAAAGACCTGTTCAAGAAATGTTCAGGACTATATAAATATATTTGTAGGCTTTTGTGTCAAAGGCAAAACCAAACCATTTGTGGTTGATGGTTTATCCCACTGATCAGTGCTGCATTAGTCCAATGACAGAGAAGCAATTTATCTAGTCCTCTGTAAGTGAAGCATAGAACACAAGTGACTACCATATTAATATTTCATGACAGTCAGTGTCATGAATAGTAATGAGCTGTATACATGAAATACACTGAATATAATTATCTTAATGATATAATCCTAACATTTATGTTTAATCAAGTAAAAATCAGAAATTAAAATAAAGGGGAACGTTTTCAAGACTCAACACCACACAAAACTACACTGAAGTATTGTATATATTTACATACCAAAGGCTTATAACACCGAGTAATTCCACTAGTCAGTGATATATCAAAGTTCAGATGGTTCACATCACTGTGCATACTCTGCAGGTCATGAGAGAATTAATAAACATTTGATAATACCTGGCAAAACTCATTGGCTTACATTATATAATGATAAGATTAATGCTGCCCAGTTAAACAAACGAATAGATATTTAAATACATAAGCTTATTAAACCAATTGTGATAAGATGTAAACTAGCCAATGAACAAACTTGATTTCTGATATAAAAATTAAAAGCATATGTCACTGTGGCGTTACTCTATAGACATAAAAGCTAAAAGGAACATATTTGTAGCTTATTTACCCCTCATTTGTATCGTAAAGATACATACTACATTAAAAGTTCATATGTGACCCCGAACCACAAAACCAGTCATAAGGGTCAATTTATTTTTAAATTGAGATTTATGCATCTGAAACCCAAAGCTTTCCACTGATGTATGTTTTGTTAGGAAAATCTATTTATAAAACCTATCTATATATTTGAAAATCTAAATATTGAGAAAATTGCCTTTAAAGTTGTCTAAATTAAGTTTTTGGCAATGCATATCACTAATTAAAAATTAAGTTTTGATACATTAATGTTATGAAATGTACAAAATATTTTCATGGAACATCATCTTTACTTAATATCCTAATGATTTTTGGCATAAGAAAAAAAAATCTATAATTTTGACCCATACAATGTATTTTTGGATATTGCTTCAAATATACCTGTGCTACTTAGACTGGTTTTGTGGTCCAGGGTCACATATTAGTACTGAAAGTGTACATATTACCTTTTGAAAAGGTACCAACCCCAGAGACAGCTTTTTTACCAGTGTGGCTAAATCTAAACATGAAACAAAACAAAAAAATAAAAATCACTTACAAAAGCATGCAATATTTTTGCTGTCATATTACATTTTGAAAGACACATGCTCAAACAGCAAAAAACAAATATTTTTGCATGCATGCATGCTTGCGGTATGTGAAAATCTTCCCAAGCGCTCATTGCTCTAGTGCTTATGGGAAGAGGGCTAATGGTGGAAGAAAAGACACAGCATGCATGCTAAACACTCTGACTGCACACAGACATCTGAGCTAATGACTATGGCAGTATGGGGTTATGCTGGTTCCAGGGTGGCGGGTCGGTCTGAGGTTTTACTATGAATCCATTGTGATGTCACGGCTCTGTACTGACTATCTGCCGCCGGGCACAGACAATGTCCTAGTGTAAAGCCAACTGCACATAATGCTCTTCTGAGAAATACAGCAAGCCGGGAAGAGATGAGAGCATCCTCACCCGATAATTTTAATGCCAAGGACTCTATACTGGGCACTGTGTTACCATAGCATAAACCAGTTAAGTAGTGCGAAAGACTGGATAAACATGAATTTTGGAAATATTTGACAGTATAATGCACAGTATTGAATGAAGATTTCAGGTATGAGATGAGAAAAGGGAGACAGAAATGTAGGATGAGGGGGTGTTCTGCCCCCCCATCACCCTCCTTACACTTTGTTGTTTATTAGCAGAGACCCCTCTTGCCCATGACCAATTATACAGGCAAATGTTTTTCTAAGGAAAAAGAGCCTGCACTCCCAAACGCATTAATCACTCACTGATGCTTCCACAGGGATACTGATTCAACTGACAGAAATACAGCAGTATTAAAAATCCTTAGTCAAGCAATTTTTATATCAGGAATTATGTAAAAATACATAAATATAAAATCACAAAAAGAAAAAAAGCACACAAATTATTATTATTATTATTTTTTTAACAGAAAAAAAGCTTTATAATATAATAGATATAATAGAATGAATTCCATTTGCACTTTGACTTACAATATAAAAAAATGTAATGTGTAAATATAATTTATATGCATATAATAAACATTTTAAATACAATTTTACAGTATAAAAAGTATAGTTCAGAATTATTTATTAGGCTACCAGAAGTTGAATACAGGCTATATATAAAAATGAACCATTATTAAATTGACAATAATGATAGTATTACTCTTTATCTAAATAACAACATAGACTCTCTGTTAATAATTCATATTTATGCTAGTTTAAACCTGAAATTAATTATTCATGCAAAACTTCCAAACATTGATGCTAAATTCGATTAAATACGTAAACATCTAATTTTTAAAAACTGTTTTAGCAATCTATAAAGCTCTGAGGAACAAAAAAAGTATATTGTAAAACGACGCCGAATTATTTACTATGTACTGCAATAATCAAGGTTTCAGCGTTAATTCTAAAGATCATCACATTTGTATTATTAAATGAGATGACTGAATTATTGTACCATCTATATGATATTGTTAACGGTAAACATTTATCGTGAGGCAGTGAAAACGAAAACTCGGTCTGACGGTGAGGCATCAACGTGTAAGTTTTGAGAGCATCGCTCAGTGTCCATTCGGTAACACCCTGCTCTCAGTACATAAACTAACCCTACTGCTGTTCCTAATTTCAAGACCACGTGACGGTGGGAGTGAGTGAAGTTTAAATTCCCTTTCAGAAAGGCAGCTCAATTCATCCCCTATAAAAAATCATCCCTTTTATAGCGACATCTTATATAGCACGCTAAGGTATAACTTGCCTACTTGAGGATCCCCAAGAAAGCGCCCATCTTGAGCGAGTCTCACCCTGAGGTTCACACACACAGAAGGTGTATCAAGATCAGTGAGGTGGAGGTAAGACCAATTATTTTCAATCACGTGTGATATCGGTAGTTAATACACTGGGGTTTAAGCAAATAAATACTGCCTGAATCTATTCTTCCTCAAGAGAATATTTTCGTACCTCCAGTCTATAGGCCTATGGCGTTTTAGATGGTTTTGTTTGTGCAATAAAACCATTAAGATATTTATTTTCGTTCTACTCTGTGACAGGATGTCAGTAACAGTCGAGTAATTAGACCAGAACAGTTACGAAACAATTTCAAGAATTAAATGTTTTGAGATTTAACTAAACAATTAATAACGTGTGCATCTAGGCCATATTTAATGTTTATTTCAAGTAGAAATGTAGAGTATGCTATATATCCATTCTATTTCAATATTTAAGTCTATTGACAAAAAGGAAAGAAGTCTGATGGAACAAATTTAGCAGGCCTTCACGTGAATATAAGCCGACATTTTGACATTTGGTAAACGTGATATAATTGCATTTGTTGCGGCTTACGTTGCCTATAAAAGATGTCTGAACAAAGATTGTTTTACAACAATATTTTATGAAAAAGTGACCCACATGCATTTGACAGAAAACAACTGAAGAGAATACAGTGGAGGAAATTGGAGAAATAAATAGGCTACCAATAATAGATTCATTAGGCTAGAGTGTAAATACGTTCTAGTACGTTCTAGTATTATTATTGTTTTATTAGTATTTTTATTATTTATATTATGCCTATATTGTATATTATGTCAGTTTGAAGGATTAGCTAAAAGGTTTAGAAATTAAGCGAACTGCCTATAACAAACTGAACAAACTTATAGAACGAACTTACAAGCTTTTATTAAGCTTCATGTTGATATTTTTATTAGCCTTTTATTTTTTAAATAAACACCTAGGTCTATATTTAATCACAGTGTAGCAAATGTTTTAGCTTTTAGAAGGATGGACTGTACAGATGAACATTTAAAAAATCCTAACATTTGTCTACATCTATAAACGGAAGAAAACATTGGCCTATTGTGACGTCCGGAATTGCAATAAGAGAGTAAAACAAACAAAACGAACCATTATCATTACACCCATGACTGAGGCCTATCTCCTAAAACATAAAACCGTCTTCCAATATTCCTGCGTTTATTCTTATCTGATAGCAAGACCTGTTTGGAAAATTACATAGGCGAGAATGACAAACGGGTTTGAGAAGGACATATTCTGGCTGTTGCCATTCATTTGGTCATGTCACCAGTAGATATAAGTCAAGGCTCCCACGGCCCTCGAACTTCTCCAGGTGATTTATTGATCTTTCAGCCTCGTGCTTCGACCCATTTACTCTAAAACCGCAACCATATTTCACTGGAAATGCTAGGACGTTCAAACGAAATCCTCTGTAGATTTTAAATTCAAACATGCGAGCGTATAAAAGCGGAACAAATATGCGAAAAAATCGAATCATTTTAAACTGTGAAAATGATAGAAAGCTCATGACATACAAAATAAAAATTACATCGTTATACACACTGTTTGTGTCCGAGCACGAATATTCAATAATTGAATGATTCTTCAATTAAAGGCAATTTTGGATAACTTAAAATTTTGAGAAACGAAACCTCTTCAAACTGTTGCGTCTCTGTTAAAACATTTATCACATCCTTGTATAAAGATCTGATGATAATAATTTTGCTATCACAGATGGCATAATGTGTCATTTTTGGATGCATGATGGTAATGATATGTGATAATGACATTTTGACAGAAAAAGCCTTGAACTTAATAAATGACAGAAAAAAAAGTCTTGCCTTGCTAATACTCAACTCAAATGATTTCAACTTAATTCAAACTTAATTCAAATAATGATCGGTATGGATTTGGTAATGACAGAATAAAGCCTATTTTATCATTACGTGAAATTCTTAAAATTAAACAGATTTATAATCTTCAAATTGTCACTTTTCTGTCCTGGCTCTCTTCTGTAATTCTCATTTCCATTGCAAATGTCATGAAAATTGCAAAAACAATTTGAACAACTCAAGTGTTGTCTAAAATGTTTGGCAATGAGAGTAGTACACTGAAGACAGTGAGACATACATACATATATATATATACATACATATATATATATATATATATATATATATATTTATGGGTGGGGGGAACTGGCCGAAAATACAACAGAATAAAAAGTTGAACATTTATTAAAGAAAACAAACAAAAATAAAACAGTTCACCAACCTAACACATAATAACCAACCAAAAAAATCTAGATTTCAAATGTTCTTTCAAATGTTTTTTTTTTTTTTTTTGTCCTGAGGTATTATGAATACCATTTTATACTATTCATGCGGGGGAGAGAATAAGGAGACGAGGCTACAAGTCAAGTTTTACGATGAATAGACTTGCTTTCCTCGTGAGAGGACCGTTCGTGAGTGAACCCTGCGCATCGGGCTGTCTCGGGTTTGGTGTTATTGAGAGCAACGTCAGCGATGAGGCGCGGGGGGAAGGAGGGAATGAGTGAATGAGCCAAGATATTCACCCCAGTGCTTTAACAATTCAAGCTGTTCTGCGGATACTTTGTGTTTCCAAGAAAACATCACGTAGTGACCATTCGCCTCCGAGACGGGCACTCACCGGTGTTACCACGAGGCTCGCGGCGGTATTTGAACAGAACCAGACTCTGGGGAAGAGACAGCTCTGTCTGCTCATGATCAGATACAGGGGATGCTGAGCTGCTACTAGTGCACTGGACTCAACGCCACACCGGGACGTAACTTCCTGCTGTAATTTCGCAGAGGACAAATTATTGCGATTTGGAATGATATGGAGGATTTCAGAACATAATATTTTATGAGGTAATATTACATTTGTTTTCAGTGGGTCACATCATGCTGCTTTGATATCCTTGTGCCAGACTGAACCCTCACTTATGTGTGGCGGTAATGCGATTAGACGCAGTTGATCTATCCTTCTTTATCAAATTAAGTGATCAACGAGAAGGCGTCAGTCCTTCGCAAATAAAACCCTGGCTAGGGCGTTTCGTTAACAATATCTGAAGATCGTCTTAGCATGTGATGTAAACAACGCAGCCTGAAGTTCAATATAAGCTGTAGCCATTCTATAGCTTTTATTATGATTTTTAAAAAACACCATAGACTTGTACAGCCCTTAATTATTTAGCAATATGTAATAGAGTGTAAATGTTATCTTTTACTACAACGTTTTATGTATTTGCATGTAATATTGCCTGTAGAAGTGATCTATAGCCTATTAAAAAAAGGCACTGCGGCCTGTATGTGCGTTCTCGCCTAATATTTTAAACGAATTGCTGGGTGCATATTTACATACATAAACATCTGATAATGCAGATACTTTTGATGTTGTTCGTGTCAATCGTTGATCCATCCTTTGACCGCGAGGGATGGAGCAGACCTAAGGCCTTAAAGCATCAACTTAATTCCTTCGGATGGCACAGTGCTCGGTAAACAATAAGACGACAAATATCTCTTGTTTAGACGCAAAATAAAAATATAAAAAATAACAAAAAATACACAGATTATCGCAAATAAATAAAATGACATGAATGCAAAATAACAAAAATATTCACATTCATATACGGCATAACTTCCCATTTTAAACTACAGATGTTCATTTATTTTTGTTTCTCCTATTTAATTTTAGTTCGCTGAAATTTCTGAATAAATTAACAATCAAGAAAGCACGTATTTGTACACACTGAATAGACCTAATTCAATAAACAATCAACAACATTTATTAATAATGAATACACCATTAGTTGCACAACGAAAATACAATGCACAACTAAAATAAAATTATACCACGACCAGATAGCAAGAATTATACCGTTATCACAGTTAATACTTCCCCCCAGACTTATTCTTAAACACAATCCAAAAACAATTGAAAAGGAAACTACAATATATATTTGAAACCGAACCATTTGTGTTATAAATGGACTTGATAATAATCATTTTTAAGCGTCAAATCCTATTTAGTTCCAATGGTTAATGGGCACCTAAAGGGGGCCCAACACATTTCCAGGATTTTTCTTGTTCCCTCTGTGATTATGTCAAAATGACAGTGACAAACTTTGTGCAGTCATGAGATACATATGTTAAAAATAAATGTTCCAATTATAAACCAAAAGGGTCTGATGCTGTAAGTTCCAAAACCATTTAGGTGCTTTATAGAATCCAGAAACCAATGCATTAATCATATAAGTCTATAATTAATCATGAATGCAATTTTTAATCTCCAAAAAAAAACAACAAAAAAAACATAACTAACTCAAGATGCCTATAAACAGCTAAAACGGTTCCTGATAAGAGTATACTTTCCTAAACCTAATGTGCTGCAAAATATCATTAAATTATCACTCACGTAGGAAGGAAAACAGCGTCATCTGACTGCGTTACTAGTGAATGGGCCTTTTCTCTAATGCACACTGTATCCAGTCTGGTACAGAACCAAAAGGAGAACCAAAAGATACTGGACTGTTGTTAAAACATGCATTAAAACTGGATATCAAAACCAGACCTGTCTGATGGACTACCTGAAAACTCATCACGGTTCCAGGCAAGAGATTATTTCAGGTTTCCAGATGGCATTTCAATGAATTGGGTGAATTCTGACCACAAATGCATGGCCAGTATAGTGCAGCCCATCCTTAAACAATTGTATTTTATTTATTTCTTTTAAAGTAGGGATAGTTGAAACTTGGTCAGCGTTGAACATTTTGGACAACAGGCTCTGGAAATAGCTAGCCAACCTCAGTGTGCACAGAGCAGTATCTGCCAGGAATAGTTTAGCGGATTATATGTCTGGGGTGACAGAGATGTAAACAGAGCTCTCGCTCACTGGGCTTAGTTAAACAGTGTAAGTGAAAGGCACATTTTGGACTGGAAAAGTCCAGGGTTGACTTGCTGTAGCCTCACGGTGCCTGTCAGACTTTATCTTTATTAGCTTTGGCAAATGCCTGGCCGAGTTTACACGGAATCCCGCTCTTCTCCTTTTATCTGAAGGGCGCACACTCACATTGTTTACATGCGTGAGATTAGGAGTGGGTGGGAGGAGGTGGATTTCACCATGAGAGCGGTTTGGTGTCCTCCGTGCAGATAGGCAGCATTTATGGAGGCACTGTGCTGTAGTACAGTAATGAGACATACCTCTGGTGTGATGTCTGAGCGTGAGCAGAGAAGGGGCGTGAGAGCGGGGCTAAGTTTCTGACCTCCCTTAATGGAATCAGCAGTGTTTAGCACGCTTCCATAAAACCGAGGTGCCCGAATGCTGCAAGTGTAAATATTTAATCTTGCGATACTTCAGAACAAACGGATCTCGACCCCTTTCCTTGAAATGAATTGGCCAGGCCATGTTATGAGGACAGACTTTCCCTCACCAAATGTAAATGTTAATGTACGCTATTTCTCAAAATTTGCAGCCTATGTCCTGTCTGTGTGTGTATAATCAATTACAGCAGACTAGGAGAGAACAAAGAGGAACTATGGCATCTGTGGTATTTTCATTACACATATATCATTAGGTCGTTTTTAGCTTGTGTTAGAACCTCGGCACAAGTTTAGTTTTTCATTGGGTCGTTTTCTTCTTTTTTTTTTTTAAATAATACTATGTGTCAAACAAGTACACTCTTAAAAAGAAAGGTTTTTTATTGGCATCGATGGTTCCGATGGTTCAGATGCAGAAAAGGTTCTTTATAGTTGAAAAAGGTTCTTTGATTTCTAAAATGGTTCTTCTGTGGCATCACTGCAAAAAAACCCTTTTGGAAACGTTATTTTAAAGAATGTATGCAGTATTTATATTTACATTTTACATACCTGAAAATAAATCAAGAAACAAAACCCAAGCAAATTATGTATTTGTATTAGTTTTTTTTTTGTGTGTGTGAACAGAAATTCTAAAGATTAAAGTATCTATTATTTTTCACACCGTTATGCCAGGTTTTAGCAGAAGACAAAAAGTGATAAAAGGTTTCTGTTTTCAATATTAACCTGAAATGATTTTACTAATATTTAAACTAATATTTCTGTCATTTTACAGAAATGCTACAGGAGAAGGCCTCAGCTGTGGCTGATGAAGGTATGACTGTGGCCCAGTCGGGTGGGCGTCCTGAGCTTGCAAGTGATTCCTCACATTTGGGCCTGCCTACAACTCCCAGCATTCCCCAGAACAATGAGCCTGACCAGGTAACCAATCAGTCGCTTCTTTTAATGATGCCTTCCTTGTAGGTCTTCACATCTGCGAAGAGATGTAATATAACAGATTTATTGCTAAAATAAAAAATAAAATGAATTATTGATAAAAGTTTATATATTTATTTCGACTTTTCACTTGAGCTGTATTAAGTGCCTAATTAAAGTATTATTTATCTTTTTTTGTTGCATGGACCGTCAGAACATTGAAAACATCAAAGTGGTTCTTCACGACAGGGAACTATGGAAGAAGTTCCACGAGGCCGGAACCGAGATGATCATCACCAAAGCAGGCAGGCAAGAAGAGCATAATTTCTATTTCCATTTAAATCCATACAACACCATAACTAGGCCATCTCGCTTCTAGTAAGAAATGCAAATGTGAAATCTTGTTTTACCAAGAGGCTCAGTCGCATGAAATGCTACAGCGCTTTTAATGGAATGTTTATAAAATATTACACGACCAAGGTAAAGCAAGGCCGAATTCCTGTGCCTACAAATATCTAATTGAAAACACAAACGGCTGCCCGGTGTGTTAGATTTAATGTGCCCTGTGGATTAAGAGCAGGACCCTGGATATTAAGCAGAGAATGAGTCAATGCTCTCTGCCAGTCTTAGCTAGTAGTTTCTCAGCGCTTCTCTGTGGAAAATGCAAAAGGTCACCACAATTTTTCTTTAATGCTGTAACATTGTGAGGGATGGGCTTCCCCCTGTCCAACTGATAAAGTGCTCCAAGAATCCTTAAACCCTTTGAAGAGCCAAAGCGCTGTTCAGTCGGACAGCTGCGCACAGAACAGGAGACTGTACTTCCACATAGTTCCAGCAACAGATGGGCTCATTTCATTTTACATACTTTAGTGTATAATGGACACCAGGCTCTGTTAAAGATGCTCAATATGTCAATCGAGCCATGAAGCAGGAAGAGCTTTTCACCGTTTCATTTTCTTTTTTTTGAGGGGATATGACTTGTAGGACATTAGACAGCCATTCACTGAACTGTAAATCTTGAGAAAACTCGCCAGGTTTCTTCACGATGGCTCCCATTACACAAAATTGAGGCCAATTTCATGCAATGATTCTCATCGTGGGCTTGTGTTACATAGCAGGCTTGAGCCATGTCTGCACGGTATATGCCGTTTGACAGTATAGGTTTACCCTGAAGAAGAATACACTTATATAAAATTCATCGGGTGTAATATAGTAACAATAATTGCTTATGACAATATTTTGCTTCTGTGAATTCCACAAACAAGGGCCAAAGAATAATATCATGTTAAAATATGAATGTGTCAGTTATTAATGTAAATCAAAAAGACTATCAATGCGACTAGCACTACTTTCTATGCAGAGAAAGTGGGTCATACATAGTGTTAAAGAAATATTCTGGGTTCAGTACAAGCTTAGTTAACAGTATTTGTGGCATAAAGTTGATTACCACTCATTTCAAGGAAAAAAAAACTGTGAAAGTTTACCGTGAAAGCAAATGGGGCCAATTTGTAAACATTAATATACTTGCTTTCAATAGTTTGGCCACAAGATATAAACAGTGTGTGTTAATGTAATTTTATTGTGAACAAAATAGCTTACTAACCATTTCTGTGCAAATTTGTATCTAATTTGAAAACTTGACAACATAACAGTATGAAACATAAAATGACAGCGAAAGTGATGACATCTAAACAGCTTCACAGCTCAAATAATACAACGAAAGTTTTAACAGAAGAGCTAACATATTTCTGGTTTTGAATCCTCCAAAATTGGACCCATCTTATTCCAAGTTAAGAGCCTTATTGTAACCTTAATTTTTGATAGTCAATTTATTATTATTATTATTATTATTTTTTTTTTTTTGTGGGACACTCTTAAAAATAAAGGTTTCAAAAGGGTGATTTTGCAGTGATGCCATAAGAGAACCACTTTTGGTTTCACCAAAGCATCTTTTCTTAAAAGAACCATTTTGTAAAACATTAAAAAAAAAAAACATTTTTCGACTATAAAGAAACTTTTCTGCATTTGAAAGGTTGAATGGATGTTCAAGGTTCTTCATGGAACCAACAATGCCAATAAAGAACCTTTATTTTTAAAAGTGTACTCAACATTATGTACTTATGTTCGGTTGAACTTAACTTATGTTGAACTCAGAATATTACTTTAAAGAATTGATGAAACTTAACTGAACTCTGCTACAACATGCGCATACGTGTCCTCGGCCCAGTACTGAGCATGACTATTGAAAGCAGCCGGCTGGACTTACTTGTACACAGCCCGTCAGAGTAAGCATCGGCGAGGCTGATGAGAGAAGCACGGTGCCCCGTTTTTTGCGTCTCCCAGGCCCTAAAGGACCTCTCTTGCTTTATCATCAAGCGCCTTTTGATCTAAGCGGCTCTTTCAGATAGCATGAATCACTGAAAGCTCAGGCGTGCAAAAGCACTAAAAGAAACAGCTGGCATAACGCGCATGCTAACACTGAAATGATACACTTTCATACTTGCCATTTCTCAAAGTCGTCCTCACACATATAAACTGAACCGCAGGCCCACCCATAAACACTACTTTGACTGAGATAACTACGAAAGTAATCATATCACTTTAAAGAATTTCACTCCCATGGATATCTACAAAGTTGAGACGTAATATTTACCATAAATGAAAATTGTGTCATCATTTGCTCACTCTCATGTCATCCCAAACCTGCTTGAATTTCTTCTGTGGAACACAAAAAAAGATATCTGGATAAATGTGGACCCCACTGAATTTTACTGTATGGACAAAAAAGACGGCAATATTTTTTGCACATATCAGGGGAGTTTCTTCCGAGGAGGCAAGAGAGGCAGTATAAAAAATATTGGATGAGAAAAAAAAATTCATAGTACAAAAATAGAACAACAGCAATATTACATTAAAAGGTTTATAAATCACTTGTTTTTCAAAAAAAAACAAAAAAACATTGTCCAACAGCGACACCAGCAGGTAAAGTTACAACGGGAATCCGCGTCTCTCTTGCCTCCCCTGAGCCCACTGAGTTTTAACAGACCCCCTAAAGCGGCTGCTGACTTTGGTAGGAGGTAATTGAGAATGAATAGTTGAAAATCACATGAGAGGAGGCAAAGCCTCCATCGCAATATGATTGGATATGACTGGTTATGACCGGCTGTGATTGGTTCATGCGATAAATCATGCCTCGTGACTTGTGTGCGTTCCACATTTGCAAATCAGTCTGAACTAACAATATAATGACATTAATGGAAGGCTAATTTAAAAAAGTAAACAACTCGCACACTTAGATATAACCACTTTGTTACGTCAAAATAAGACTTTCTTGAAAACATGATCTGTGGGAGTTTTTAGTGAGTAATTAGCTTAGTGAAGATTACAATTTTTGGGTGAACTATCCCTTTAAGCAACAAGAGAAAGAAGGAAATGTTGCACACAGCTGTTGCACCATGCCAAGGACAGCGCTCCAACGTGACTACCTACAGCAACAGAATACTGTCACAGAGCCACTGTAAGGCCCCTTTAGACATGCCATGTGATCTGCTGTGGCAGCCATTATGTCAAAGTGTTGCATAAATGGAAAGAGCATTACACATCCCTCAAGTGTTTACATGTGAGTCTTGAGTAAATGTGTTTTACTCAAGATTTATTACATCCTCACTTTTAGTACTGTAAATACTGAAGTTAATTTTTCCTAACCATATTTTCTTAACATGAATAATTTATTTTAGATAGATTTGCATATTTTTAAAACGTCTACATGTGCAGTACATAAACGTACACAAGAACACTTGTTTACATTTTACAGTACGTTTTATTTAGTTAATGCAACAGGTATCATAAAACATTAACACGGGTAACTAAAAATAAACAGTATTTTACAGCATTTAGATTAATGTTAATTTTGCATACACTACCAGTCAAAAGTTTTTGAACAGTAAGATTTTTAATGTTTTTTTTTTTTAAAGAATTCTCTTTTGCTCACCCAGCCTGCATTTATTTGATCCAAAATACAGCGAAAACAGGCGTATTGTTTGTAATATATTAGTAAATATTTGTGCTATTTTAAATAACTGCTTTCTATTTTAATTTATTTTAAAAAGTAATATATTCCTGTGATCAAAGCTAAATTTTAGCATCATTACTCCAGTCTTTAGAAAATCCTTGAAAAAATCATTCTAATATGCTGATTTGCTATTCAAGAAACATTTTATTATTATTATTATCATCAGTATTTAAAACAGTTGAGTATGTTCTTTGATGAATAAAAAAGATCCAAACATCAGTCAGAAATGATAGAAATGAACACTTCTACTGCTTTAAATTGATCAAAAGTTATGATAAAGACATTAATAATGTTACAAAAGATTTCTATTTCAAATAATTGCTGTTCTTCTGAACTTTTCATCAAAGAAACCTGAAAAAATTTTACTCAGCTGTTTTCAACATAATAATAAATGTTAAATATTAGAGTGATTTCTGAAGGATCATGTGACTGGAGTAATGATTCAGCTTTGAAATCACCGGAATAAATTAGATATTAAAATATATTCAAATAGAAAACAGCCATTTTAAATAGTAAAAAATGGTTTAAAATTTTACTGTTTTGCTGTACTTTGGATCAAATAAATGCAGGCTTGGTGAGCAGAAGAGACTTCTGAGTTTTGACTTTTAAGTTGTATAAAAGTATGTATTACAAAAGAACATAATGAACCATAGCATATAAATTCATCTATAATACAGTTTAAATAAAAATCTTAATTCTACAAAAATGCTAAATGATATCAAATGCCGAGACTATGTCGGAACCAACAGCAAAAAACGATAGTGGATAATAATTTTTGTAATTATTGGCATAGATAAGGAAACAGAGCATCATCATGGTGGACAGGTTTGTTTAAGATGTTTCTGATGGCTTAAAGCACCTCTTCTGCAGTCTCTTGCCCAGAGTGATTTACATTGATTGGATTGCAGGCCTGAGCCAGACATGGAGCTTTGCCTTTCCCTGAGCTCTTCCTCTGGGTATTAGAGGTAGTGCTTTCAGGGAACTTTTTACATAGAGCAGACCTGAGCAGCTCTGCATTTGCAAATGCAATGAAATGATTCAGTTCAGGGCACATTTATTTGCCGTAATAAATGTATGACGGCTGGTGGAACCCTTTAGAAAACCTCAAAAAAGTAATGCACTGCTGTGGAACTTTTTGAAGGAATGGGGTGGTGCAACAGGGCTGTTTAGCTGCCCGCTGTTTAAAAGACCTGCCATTAAAAAAGCACTCAGAGTTTATAAGGGGACTCGATCTTTTTGCAACTTTGAGATGAGAGAGTCTTTTGGATATTTCACATGAAGAGGTCACCAAAGGTAGCTCTGCTGGTTTGTTTTATGACAGTGTCTGGTGTATTAGCATATTCTGTCTGTCATCTCAGCTTTACCTGTATCTGAACAAAACAGAGATTCCACATTTTACAGAGCGGCTTCTTCAAAACAGAGTCAATCCCTAAAAATATATATCTGCCCAAAAGCAAATCAATCCCAGGTACAGATCATGACTCCTTATATGGGGTTGTCGAGAATAACAGTTAAATTTTATGCTTTAGGTTTTATGATTTTTTTTTTTTTGTTTGAAGTGTAGCCTTTTATAGTAGAGTCATTTGTGTGAGATGATTTGCAGAGGATTGTCTAGGGATGCTTGAGCATGCAGTCTTCTTTGAGATTTAAGTGACCTTTTGTGCTTCTTAAACAACTAATCTGTCCTAAAAACAGGTTAAGCTGTTATCTGATCACTAATCGTGCACTCATCCGCCCAAAACAAACACTTCCCGTGATTCTCTTGCACTCAAGGCCTGTTAAAACCCTCTAAAGAGCCGATAAGACAGACTCATCCGTGCTTACTGTCAGTGCTCAGCTGTTGCACACGCACCCTGGGCGTAAGTCGTTTAAAGGAAAAAGCTGTTTCTGTAATGAGCAATAACGATGACATTGAGATACCTGAACGACACAAATGGGATAAGCTTGCATATATGCGATTGAAAGAGAATGACCTCAGTGAGCGCAAAAGCGCATTAACAAGTTAGTTAAGTTGGATCTAAATGGCATTTAAGGACAACACCACAGTAGTATTTAAATATAAAGAACTTATAAAAACATCAAATCTATTTCAGTGTGAACATTTTTCTTTTAACACTGATGCCCTAATTTTAACCCTAATTTGCACCCTTTTTAGGCGGATGTTTCCCAGCTACAAAGTTAAAGTTACAGGAATGAATCCCAAGACCAAATACATTCTTTTAACTGACATTGTTCCAGCAGATGACCATCGGTACAAGTTCTGTGACAACAAGTGGTAAGTTTAACATCCTTCTGTCTATATTTAATGTTTTGACACAACAGTAATTAGAATAAGCACATTTTGGAAAGTTGTTTAAGGATACTTTATGCCTTTGGAAATTCTGCTTGAGCATGCAATAGCTAATGTAACTGGATCAGAAAAGTGACTGATCCCTTGAGGCATCTAGACAAACACTTATCTAGATTACATTGCTTAGAGGCAAAAAATTTGCATGTTTCATATTCTGCTGTCTCTTTCAGTCTATGCGATTCTAAGTTTGACAAATAGCGCCAAATGGTCTACACAGTACATTTTTGAACACACTTTTTACTTTGAGTGAACATGAACTGCCAATTAAGTATATAATAGGGGTGTGCGATATATATCGTCTATGATAATATCGTAATTGTTGTTTAAACAACATGCGATTTGACATTATCAAGTATATCGTAAAAACCAAACAAAAACACACCCAGCGTACACTACCAGTCAAACGTTTTTGAACAGTAAGATTTTTAATGTTTTTTAAAAAGTCTCCAAAACCTGCATTTATTTGATCCAAAGTACAGCAAAAACAGTAAAAAAAAAAAGTATATATTTTTTACTATTTAAAACAACTGTTTTCTATTTAAACATATTTTAAAATGTAATTTATTCCTGTTATTTCAAAGTTAATTTTTTAGCATCATTAGTGCAACCCCATGATCCTTCAGAAATCAGTCTAATATTCATTTATTATTATTGTTTGAAAACATGAGTATAATTTTTTAGGTTTCTTTGATTAATAGAAAGTTCAGAAGAACTAATATTATAAATGTCTTTATCATCAATTTAAACTAAAGCATCCTTGCCAAAAAATTATACTGTCTCCAGACTTTTGAATGGTATATTGTATAATGTTAAAAAAGCTTTTTTATTTCAGATGAATGCTGATCTTTGGATCTTTCTATTTATCAAATAATCCTGAAAAAATGTACTCAACTGTTTTAAATATTGATAAAAAAAATGATGCTTGAACAGTAATGTTGCTGACAATTTAGCTTTGATCACAGGAATAAAATACATTTAAAAATATTAAAATAGAAAACTGCTATTTTAAATAGTAAAAATATTTTTAAATTGTATTTAAATAGTAAAAATATTTTAAAAATGTACTGTTTTTGCTGTAGTTTGGATCAAATAAATGGAGGCTTGGAAAGAGACTTTTTTAAAAAAACAGAAAAAATCTTACTGTTCAAAAACTTTTGACTGGTAGTGTAAGTTAAGACTACTCCATGTGTGCATTTAGAGGTAATGCTTTCACTGCATGATTTAGTCTATTAAAATATATTTACAATTCCCCCCAAATTCAAGGTAAGGTGGCAGATATGAAGAGTACAAAGAGTATAGCTTTTTCTCCAAATATCAATACAATTGCAAATGTCCTATTGATTTTTTTTTAACACAGTCCAGTAGACAAAAAGTGAATTTGAATTGACTTTAATTGACACAAATATTTGCTCCTATTTTGCCAATGAAAATAGTTTCAAACAAAGCCACAGCAGAACTGTTTTGCACAACACACAACAGTGTTTTGTTACTGAATCAATCAGACGTTTGAACGAATCGGTTGAATGAATGATTTAATGACTCACTTATGGAGTGATCTGAAGCCACCTACTGACGATTTTATTTTATTTTATTTATTTATTTATTAATTCCTGATATTCAAATAGTTGTATCTCAGCCAAATATTGTCCTATCCTAACAAACCATACATAAATGGAAAGCTTATTTATGCAAATCTAAATCTAAATAATATACTATACTATACTATAATATAATAATTATATTATTTGTTTGATTATCAGTATAGAAAGCTTTACCTTCCCTTTGCATTCATGAATATAATGTTAGTAAATGATTACCAACAAAGAATGCTTTGGCCTGGTTTCTATCAGTCTTGTCATAAAATAAGAATTTATCCAATAAAACACTTTTGCAAAGGTCAACACTGAAGGAAACTTAAATTGCAGCCATATTTATTAGCAAACAACGTGCAGTCTGCATCAGTTTATCCATGCAATGCTAGCTAGTTCTGGCTGTGGATTGTCATTAGCACACAGTTAATTACTGCAGGCCGGAGCAGGCAGTCTGTCAAAACCAATGGGCTTAAAACAGCTGGGTTATGCATGCCGTCCTCTTTGTGACCCTGTGCCTCTGGCAATGCCACTAGATATGGGCACCATCCATCCATGCAACAATTGGCACCACGAATTAGTCAGATCTTTTTGTATCCAGGATGGAAAAAATTAAATAACGATGGCACGCAAATCTCAATGAATTGCATGGTTTGTTTCGAGAACGAGTATTTTATGACCATTTTTCAAAATCTGTGGGATAGACTGGAATTCCAGCATTTGCCAGCATCGGTTCTGGAGATCTTCAGCGACACCTTCGAGGCACACAATTAGCAGTGATGTTATGGTCAAAGCAGCCACCCCAAATCTTTGGGAATTACTCCCATAATGTCACGAACATAACCACTCGTGCTCTGAATCTGTCATTAATGTACAGATGTTCTGCATAAAGCCTTTCTGTTTCTTTGCCTGCCGCTATATCCTACAGAATTTGTGCAACACTGAAAAACTGTTTTCCTTTTAAAACCGCCATGGCATGATGTCAGAGGTGCTGGAAAGCTGTGTAGTACTAGAAGAGAAAATCTGGGGGACAGAGCCTAAATCACTACACCAACAACTATAGGCTACAGTTTTTTTGCAAAAGTAGTTAGTGCGCTTTAGTGCTATCAAAAAAACTAAATTTTAATTTTCTTTTCTATAGGATGGTGGCAGGAAAAGCAGAGCCTGCCATGCCTGGAAGACTCTACGTCCACCCAGACTCTCCTGCAACAGGGGCCCACTGGATGAGACAGCTAGTCTCTTTTCAAAAGCTGAAGCTCACAAACAACCACCTTGATCCATTTGGGCACGTGAGTGGCTGTAAACAAACCTTTTTCTACAAAATCTGAGTTTTTACATTTAAACTTTGGATTTCAGGTAGGAAGCAAAGAAGAGAGAATTACAAAGTGGACTAGGTGGGAGACAAAGCGCAGTGGACACAGCAATCAATCTTTTGTTCGTTATTGTGACATACACCCAAGTGAAACGGATTATCAAAACAACGCAGGTTTTGAATGCAAGGTTAAAGGGTTAGTTCACCCAAAAATGAAAATTCTGTCCCACCCTCATGTCATTGCAAACCTGTAAGACCTTCGTTCATCTTTGAAACACAAATTAAGATATTTCTGATGAAATCCATGAACTTTTTGACCCTGCATAGGCCCAGAAAGAAAGCAAAAACATTGTTTTGGAACTCTCATGCATGGCGACTGACCCGGAAGAGAAGAAATTGTTAAATAAAGTAATTATTTTTGTTTTCTTTGCACACAGATAGTATTCTAGCTTTATAACACTTCGGTTGAACCACTGATGTCATATGGACTATTTGAATGATGTCCTTACTACCTTTCTGGGCCTTGAAAGTGGTAGTTGCGTTGCTGGCTATGCAGGGTCAGAAAGGGCTCACATTTCATCAAAAATATCTTAATTTGTGATCCGAAGATGAACGAAGGTCTTACAGGTTTGGAACGACATGAGGTTGAGTAATTAAGGAGAGAATTTTCATTTTCATGTGAATTATCCCTTTAAGCTCAATTGTAAGAAAGAGGCAGAGTTTAAGCAGACTGTAAGACTAAAGTAGAAAAGCATTTCATTTACCGGAATTTTTATTTCTTTGAATTGAAATTAAATTGGAATTCAACCTTCAAGCAAGGTTGTCAAGCAAGCGTGTTTATCTTGAGCGATTATCTTGACAAACTTTCTTTTTGTTGATAAAAATGACATTTACACAATTTCAGTTAATTTTTATTCAACCTCCTCAAAATTCAATTGAAACTACATATATACATCTTATGTGAGAGCTATGGTAAGGGTCATCTTGAGAATGCAGAAGAAAGGAAAAGAGAGACTGTGGAGCAGAGGTGAGGAGTCTGACCATGGCAGCGCTGCCCAAAGGAGCCTGTGGACCTAGCTTGTCTGATGCAATAACATCAGAAGCAAGCTCATTAGGTTCATAACCTGTCAGAACGGCACAAAGTTGGCCTGTCAGGATTAGTTGAATGCCTAGGAAGTGATAAGGGCGAGTAATGAGCTCGGAAAGTGGTTGCTAAGCTCCACTGACGCCCACAACAGCAGGGGACACCGTGGCTGGTCGAAAGCCCCAATACAGGCCGCCATTGTAGCCGTGTTAGCACTTACCACACAAGTCACAGTCAAAACATACACTAAAGCTAGAAGTCAGAGATACTAAACTTACTGTTCTAAGAATTATTTTCATGTAATGAAAATAATTTAGCATTCACTAAAGATCCTAAAATAAAAAAATTATGTGACACTGAAGACTGGAGTAATGGCTGCTGAAAATTCTGCATTTCCATCACCGGAATAAATAACACTTTAAAATATATTAAAATAGGAAACAGTTATATTACTAATTTTAACTGTAGTCTTACATGCTCATCAAAGTTCCATTTATTTGATCGAAAATACACACACAAAAAAAGTTATATTTTGAAACATTATTGCAGTTTAAAATAACAGTTTTCTATTTTATTATACTTTAAAATCTAATTTCTGTGATACAAAGCTGAATTTTCATTAGCCATTACTCCAGACTTCAGCGTTACATGGTCATTCAGAAATTATTCTAATATGCTGATTTATTATCAATGCTGGAAACAGTTGTGCTGCTTAATATTTTTTTGGAACCTGTGATACTTTTTTTCAGGATTCTTTGATGAAGAAAAAGTTAAAAAGGAACACTGCTTATTCAAAATATACATCTTTTCTAACAAAATAAGAATTTCACTTTATTTTTAATGAATTTAACACATCCTTTCTGAATAAAAGTATTAATTTCTTTTAAAGAAAGAAAGAAAGGAAAAATGTACTGACCCCAAACTTTAAACGGCAGTATATAGTATAAAGATTTCTATTTTAAATAAACGCTGTTCTTTTAAACGTTTTATTCATCAAAGAGTAAAAAAAAATCAATACAAAAAAATAAAAAATAAATAATAAGCATAAATATTTTGATATTTATAAAAAATCAGTAAATGATGTAATGATAAATCAGTAATGATGCTGAAAATTCTGCATTGCATCACAGGAATAAATTCTATTTTAAAGTATATTAAAATAGAAAACCATCATTTTAAATTGCATTACCATTTCACAATATTATTATTTTTTTCTGTATTTTTAATCAAATAAACACAGTCCATTATAAAAACATTAAATATCTTACTGATCCCAAACTTTAGAATGTACTGCCGTTCAAAAGTTTGGGATCAGTAAGATTTGTAATGTTTTTGGGCGTGCATTAAAAAAAAAAAAAAAACGACAATAAAAAAAAACACAATACTGTATATATCTAAACATAAAAATCTTACCGACCTGACCTCAAATGTTTGGACAAGATACTGAACATACAATATTGGCCAATACATTCATAATGCTGTTCTATAATGCGCAAACATGAAATTAAGACCTTAGTGTGTCAAATGATGAAAAAGTATCCGTCAAGCGTCACATGACCAAATTCATAAACTTTAGTTTCAGGGCACTCAACTGTATAGCTACTTTTAATCCATAGTTATTTTTTTTTAGAAAGCATGACATTTAGGATTAATTGGCATTTCCACTATACCATGCTTTTATTTCTTTTGCTAGGCCACTGACCGCACAGACACCCAACACCCAAAGCTCTCTGTGGACTGAACATGTAAGAATTTTTTCTAGCTTTAAGGTCACATGATACAACTTCTATTCCCAAAAATAGACCTTAGATTATAAGAAAACAGAGATGAAAGGCAAGGGCCAGCCTCGGAGTCTGCATTGATCTGACAAAGGTGCTTGATTAATATACTTGGACAGCACACATCCCTGAATCTGAATCATCAATGCAGCTCGTATCACATGGTATTACCTCAAGACGCCAGCCAGCCAACCAGGCAAAGGTCACATGTGTCTACACTCACCCAATGAAGCGCTCAAACCATTCGTTTGGCTGGGGCTACCGTCTGTGTCTGAGATGGGGGGATTGACCTGAGGTTGCCCTCTGTGCACTAGTGCTCCTAACTCCTCTTTAAAAAGTGCAGCTATGAGGAGAGCTGCCTCATTCTCTGTCTGCGAGTCGACATAACAAAGGGAAAGGCCTTGATGCTTATTGGCTCTGACAGAACTGTGTTGGGGATGACCCTAACTAAACGCTTCACTGAACACCGAACACATGGACGCACTGAGCAGACTGGTGCTAGAACACTATGATCAAACACACATACACAAAGGATCCAATTGGATTACTTGCATGCAACGCAGAACAAAACCTTTTGACATATTTATTGATCCTGTTAGGTTAACATATACTGTACATTAACAGCCTCATTAGTGTTCAATGTACAGTTTTGTACATTTGGATATTCCCTAAAACCTATGGGTGTAACAGGATTATACATCACACATTTAAATCCAGATCATGAGCACCAAATCACCAAATTAAAATGATTTCTGAAGAATTATGTGACAAGACTGGCGTAATGATGCCGAAGCTTTGCCATCACAGGAATAAAATGTAAAAAAAAATAAAATTAAATAAAATTAAATAAATAACAAAATTGGTAAATTGTAAAAATATTTTAGAATATTACTGTTTAGTGTGTTTGTGATTAAATAAATGTTGAAAAATCTTCAAAAACGTAAAAATATTACAACCCCAAACATAATCCTTAGAATACACTTTACATATCTAAATAAAATATATTCTAAATTATCATATATCATATATATTTGTATAGTTATATTTTACTATTTTATAGAGTAGAAACCTGGACTCTTACACTAAACCTAATAGTTTTTAAATGTTTTTTTAAAGAAGTCTCTTTTGCTCACCAAGCCTGCACTTTTTTTATCCAGTATACAGCAAAAGCAGTAATATTGTAAAATGTAATATTTAAAATAACTGCTTTCTATTTGAATATATTTTAGAACGTAATTTATTCCTGTGATGCAAAGCTGCATTTTCAGCATCATTACTTCTGTCTTCAGTGTCAGAGAATCCTTCAGAAATCATTTTAATATGCTGATTTGCTGCTCAAGAAATATTTATTACTATTATTATTATCAATATTTAAAACATTCTTCTTCTTATTATTATTATCATCATCATCATCATCATCATTAATATTTAAAACAGTTGAGTACATCTTTTGAAAACTTTGTGACATTATACCCTTCAAAAGCCTGGAGTCAGTATATATTATTATTTATTATTATTATTATTTTTTAAATAAATTATAGAATTTATTTTCATTGAACAAGGATGCTTTAAATTGATCAAAAGGGATGAAAAAGACCTGCTAAATATTTTAAAAACATTTTAAAATATATTTAAATAAAAAAATGTTAAATAGTAAAAATATTTAAAAATGTTACTGTTTCTGCATTACTTTGCTTCAAATTAATACAGACTTGGTGAGCAGAAGAGACTTCATTAAAAAAACATTAAAAATATTACTGTTCAAAAACTTGACTGGTAATGTAGCTTTTTTTTTAAAACTTGTCATTGATGAAATACATAATAAATCAACCAAATATATTAATATTCTGCCTAAAATGATTAATTTATACATATCTAAAGTCGTTCATATGTACAGTGCTGCCAGTCTGTTAATAATATACTAATACTGTTAATAATTTAATAATATAAGTTTCAAATGTATGGAAATCTACATGTGCAAGACAGGGTTGCCAGGTCTGTCAGCTAAAAATGCTACTCAAAATTCGCATTCTTAAAAAAAAAGGAGGGGGGGGGGGGGTTGGGGACTGTGGATTTGGCAACACTGGTGCTAGAATGAACTTTTTGCATTTGTATACAAAAACAACTGAACATTTATGTTTATGTCAATATTCTATCCTAATGTAGGTTTGCGTTTCTATTTTCAGATCATCTTGAACTCGATGCACAAGTACCAGCCCAGGTTACACATTGTGAAAGCTGATGAGAACAATGCCTTTGGCTCTAAGAACACGGCCTACTGCACTCACGTCTTCCATGAGACAGCTTTCATCTCTGTGACATCCTATCAGAACCATAAGGTACCAACAGAACATACAATATTGTCTCAAACTTGCAGTTACTTTTTAAAATACACTACAATTGCTAACTTGTTTGTTTTTTACAGATCACCCAGTTAAAAATCGAGAACAATCCTTTTGCCAAAGGTTTCCGTGGCAGCGACGAGGGCGATTTGCGTGTGTCCAGACTTCAAGGGTAAGATTATCATTTAAAATATGCTGCATAATATACCAAATAGATATCTTACTGATCAAGTGCCCCTTTTCCTAGGAAAGATTACCCTGTGATTTCTAAGAACATGGTCCGGCAGCGGCTTATCTCATCACATGGCCATCTGTCAGGAAAACTGGGTGCAGGTGTGCTGAGTAGCCACCCGCAGGTGGTTTCTCACTATCAGTATGATGGTGGCGTCCCTCTACCGAACTCTGATTCCCAGGAAGCGCTCTCCAACTCCTTCCCATCTAGCCGGGAATCCAGCCTTCTTTACCACTGCTTCAAGCATAGAGGTATATAGCAGCCAACTTATTTGCCAAAAACACATTAATTCTGACTAGGGATGCACAATAATAAGTACCATATAGGTTATTGGTTGATATCAATATTGGTCAGTATTCATATATATATATATATATATGTTTTTTTTTTTTTTTACATTTCCTGTAGTTTTACATTTAGATTTTCTTCTTCTAACATTCACTTAAAATTTCTATTAAAAAACGCTAATAATTTCGTAACATAAATGTAAACTGTAGTCAATCTCAAAATTAATTTTCACTCTACTACATTATAATAGTGTTGCCTGAATTCACTGCTGGCATTTGAATGATTAAAATCAGTAATCTAATATAATGCATAATATTCATAAAAAAAAAAACAATAAAAAAAAACTAATGTTATAATGTCTAAATTTACTTGTAGCATTTAAAATGATTAAAAATCAATCATATAACAATATAATATAATATTAATCAAAATACAATAACCCCTAATGTTATTGTCTAAATTCACTTGTAAAATTTAAAATGATCAAATGAAATCATTTTAAATGCTACACGTTTATTTATGCATATATAATTATAATAGAACACATAATGTTAATCAAAATACAAAAAAACTAATGTTCTAATGTCTAAATTTACTTGTAGCATTCAAAATTATGAAAATCAATAATATAATATAATATACTTGTAGTATTTAAAAAGATCAAATGAAATCATTTTAAATGGTACAATTAATGCATCATAACATTGTTTTTTGTTTGTATTTTAATGAATAATATAATATAATTAATATAATATAATATAATATAATATAATGCATACTTTCATCAAAATACAAAAAAAAAAAAAAATTGCCAATGTCTAAATTCACTTATTTATAATGATCAAATGAAATAATTTTAAATGCTACAAGTTTATGCATCTATAATATAATATAATATAATGTTATAATGTCTAAATTCACTTGTAACATTTAAAATGATCAAAGGAAATCATTGTAAATGCTACAAGTATTTATGCATATTTAATATAATATAATAATGTTCATCAAAATACAATAAACCCTAATGTTATAATGTATTTAAAATAATGAAATTAAATCATTTTTAATGCTACAAGTAAATTTATGCATCATAACATTTGTTGTTTTTGTATTTTAATAATATAATATAATATAATAAAATATAATATATGTTCATCAAAATACAAAAAACCTAATGTTCTAATGTCTAAATTACTTGTAGCATTTAAAATGCTTAAAATCAAGAATCTAATCTAATATGATTTAATATACTTGTAGCATTTAAAATGATCAAATTCAATAATTTTAAATGCTACAAGTAAATTTATGCATCATAACATATAAAAAGTATAATATAATATAATATAATATAATATAATAACTGATAAGATTATCGGCATGGGTGCATCCCTAATCCTGACATAAATTATGACTAGCTGCACTTTTTATGAACTACTTAAGAGTATGTTGTTCAAAATGTAATAAATTTTCATTATATCTTCTTTATAGATAACACAAGGCATTTGGAGCTGGGATGCAAACGCCCCTATCTTGACACAACAGCCTCTGCAGTTTCAGACGAGCACTACTTCCGCTCCCCTCCATCCTACGACCCACCCCTGCTGTCCCATCCATACTGCAGCGAGGCGTTGGGCTCTAGAGAGGCATGCATGTATGGAGGAATGGAGGGAGAGGCTGGGGGCGCAGTGGGTGCCGACGACCTCCCAGCCCCCTCACTGAACTGCAATATGTGGGCGTCAGTGCAGCCGTATCCTCGCTACGGCATGCAAACTGTGGAGGCAATGCCATACCAGCCTTTTCCCGCCCACTTCAACAGCACAGCCTCCGCTGCCTCTGTGGTTCCCCACAACTCGCCGTCCATGCAGCGTCCACATCCAGCACCTCCCGACCTAGTCACGTTTACCACACAGCGGGTGTTGCCACCCACACCATCTTCAGCATCCTCCTCCCCCTCCGGCCCCACCCCCCGTGATCGAGCACATTCCTCGCTGTTTCATAGGAAGCCTGGATCGCCGTTACGTGCACAAAGGGATTTCACAGGATATCCGACCCATAGCCCTACTTCAACACGAGAACCAGCTTATCAGTACCAAACGGGTCTCAGCAGTGTTGGGCCACACTGGACTGACAGTTAAAGAGTGACGCACACCACCATCTACAACTATATTCTTCCTCAGCTAAGAGCAACAAACTCTCTCTAAGCAACAACTGCAATGAGATTATTTTTACATACAGCCATGATGCTAAATTGTAAAGCAAAGCCATAAATCTATTTAGCCTAATAGTATAGAAAGCCCACAATTTGTGGCACTGTGTATTTATTTGAATTTGAGATACGACAAGAGTTAAGTTCATGTGCAAGTGGTGAAGCCAAGCACAAACGACAGACATAATGCACTTGTTGTTGGCATTAAATAGCTAGTTCACACAAAAATAAAGAAAGGCGGTCAAACGATGACAGAATTTTCATTTTTTGGGTGAACTTTCTCTTTACGATGAACCTTTTCACTGCCAACTTTTTGTATGAAGCACAAAATGTGTGTGTGCCAATTGAAATTATGCTATGCTTGGGAGATTTTGTGATGAGTCAGTGGATTATATTGAAAAGTTTAGTTATTAGTTAACCTAAACAGACTTAGTTACTAAGGCTGCCTTTTTCCTCTTCAAATGTTAAAGTGTGCAAAACCTGTGCCAAGGCCAAAGATTGGTTGAGGTACTTTTCTGGGTGTTATTAAGAGATCCTTATTATTTCCTATTATTGCAATAAAGTTTTAAACAAAAAAAAACTTTTTTCCCCATTTTATATATTGCATTTAAATGGAATTTGCTAATGTACTCATGCTTTGCAATTGCTAATATATCTTTGTAATGCAACTCAAGCTATTAAATATGAAAACACTTGACCCTCTGCCATAATCAAAAGATAAAAATTACATCTGTGGTTATAAAAAAAAAAAAAGGTCAGCACAGAAAATACTCCTGAATTCTTCAGATTAGTGGTCTTGAATTGGCTCCTACTATGCTTTTCCCCTCTATTTTCATTGGACTGTGTGTCTGGTTTAACAATGTACCGTGCTTTGCGAAAGTATTCATACCCCTTAAGTTTTTTTTTAACATTTTGTTTTACAAATCAATCTACACTACATACACCATAATGTCAAATCAAAAAAAAAAAAAAAAAAAGTTTTTTTTTTTTTTAACATCTTTACAAATGTATTAAAAATAAAAAACTTAAATGATTCCATTGTATAAGTATTCATAACCTTATCTGGGACACTTGAAATTTAGCTCAGGAACATTCATATTGCTTTTAGATGTTACTACACTTTGAGTGAAGTTAAACCTGTGGCAAATTCTTTTGAATGGTCATGATTTGGAAAGTCACACGTCTTATTAAAAGGTCTAACAGCTGAAAATGCATATCAGAGCAAAAACCAAGACATGAGGTCTGTAGAGCTCAGAAACAGGATTGGATCAAGCCACACATCTGGGGAAGAGTTCAGAAAAAATCTGCTGCATTGAAGGTTCACAGAAGCATGTAGTCTTAGTTACCCTTAATGGAAGAAGTTTGAAACAAACAGGACTCTTCCAAGAGCTGGCCTCCTGGCCAAACTGAGCAATTCATGGAGAAGGGCATTGATTAGAGTGGTGACCAAAACCCTGATGGTCACTCTAGTTAAACTCCATTATCATATGTGGAGATAGGAGAAACCTACAGAAGAACAAACATCACAGCAACACTCCAACAATCTGGGCTTTATGGAGGTGTAGCAAGACTCAATCCTCTCCTCAGTGAATACACATGAAAGCACGAATGCAAAAAAGCACCTAAAGGACTCTTAGATTGTGAGAAACAAGATTCTCTGATCTGATGAACTTTAATTGCAACCATCATGTTTGAAGGAAACCAGACACTGCTCATCACCTTAAGAGTACCATTTCGACAGTAAAAGGGTGGCGGTAGCAGACTCATGCTGTGGGGCTGTTTTTCAGCAGCAGGGACTGAAGGACTCGTCAGAGTAGAACAAAAGCTCAGTGCACCAAAATATTGAGATAGCCTTAATGAAAACCCAGTCCAGAGCATTTAGAACCTCAGACTGGGCAGAAGGTTCACCTTCCAACAGGACAATGAGACAAAGCACACAGCAAGATTGGTTTAAAGAAAACTCTGTGAATGTCCTTGGGTGAGCCAAATCAAATATTTCTGGAGAAACCTGAAAATGTGTCTACCCCCATCCAACCTGACAGAGCTTGATAGGTGAAGAGGTGAGGAGAATAATGGCAGATAATTGCCAATTGCTGACGAGCAAAACCTGTCGCATCATACCCAAGAAGACTTGAGGCTGTAAAGGTGCTTCAGCTAAGTACTGAGTTACTTATGGAATGTACTTATTTCAGCTTTAATAAATTTACGTTTAAATTTAAGACAATTCTATTTCTGCTTTGTCATTATGGTGTATGGAGTGATGTGGAAAAAAGTATTTTAAAGCAGTTTAACATAAGGCAGCAACATAACAAAACATGAAAAAAAATGAAGGGGTAAGAATACTTTCGCAAGGCACCGTATGCTAGAAGAGAAGTGAGTCTGGCACCAAATCACTGTCCAAATTTGTTCAATTAGTGCAATGTAACATCAGAGAAGTTCCTTGCAACCAGATGGAAGCTTAAAAAACGATCATTAAGAGAAGAACAGAGACGAAACAGAACTCATCTGAAGTCCAAAACTGAACTGGCTGGGTTGGAAAATCTGCAGGCAGGCAGCCACAAGTCAAACTCAAAGAGGACGGGGTATCGCTGGTAAGCACTGCGGTTCTAATGAATGAAAACAGGATGTTACGGGAACAAATAGTAGTGAATTTACTCACTACATCATTCAAATTGCGAAGAACTGACAAAAAGACATGTGACTAATCATATCCACAGATATCTCAGGTATTCTTGCACACATGTTGAATAAACTTTACCTTTTTTAATTTCCCCAAGATGAGTTTATTATGCAGCATTGTTTCCAAGGTCAACTGAGGAAAACAGACTGCAGAAAGCAAATGCAGGATGGTTAATTAACTAAGCAATATAAGATAATGATATATAGAAAACACTCAAATTTCAACCCACCTGAATGAAGCTAATGATGTTAGATGCTAAAATTCCAGCTGTGGTTTTTATAGGCCGTTAGCTGATTTTTGGTTGCATTGTTGAGCGATGTTTGCTTTGTTGCCATGCTGTTACTCATAATAAGATTTAACTATAACTATCTAATATCTAGGAATGTTCTTAAAAAAAAAAAGTATTAGAAAATAATTATCTTAATGTCTGCTACCAGCCATAATCTAATATAATCAATAATTCTATCATGAATATACACTATGGGCCAGCCAACAACAAAATTCTAGAAAAAAAGTACAGTCAGGATTTGGTAAAGATGTGCAGTGAAGAATTAGTGCTAAAAAGGTGTGAACACAATTATTTTTGTGCTGCTCTTGGTAGATTGCGCTGGTCATTATGGAAATGATCTGGATGCATCTGTGTTTTTTAATGTGCGAACTGTCAGTAAAACGCAGAATTTTCCCCTCCCATCAGTGCTTTAATGGATTTGTGCTGTTTATGTCACATAAAAACTTAAGGACTTTTTTAAAGTCACATTGGATCAGAGTATTTGCTAAACAACTGTATGCTTTCATTTGATTCATAGTTGAACAGAAGTGCTAGGTGTGATTTTTGTGAATTTATTTAACTACAAACAAGTAAAAAAATTGTTGATTTGTATAAAGCAGGTTTCTCGGAAGATACAGGCAACAAGCAGTCATAACAAAAAAAAAACTACTTTGTTGTGACTAAAAGGGACATTAAAAGGCAAATAGGAAATGCAGTTGATTCTTCTGAATGAGTCCCAGGGTATTGATTGTAGAGAAGAAGAACTGGACTGCTGATGAAACCAAGCAGATCTAAGAAAACGGGAGGAAATGAGAACATCAGATTCTGGCTCTTTGAAATGCTCCAAAACATTTTGATTTACATGAGTGATACGCAGTCCAAGAATGAATCCCATAAAGCACCAACAGAGTAATAGGACACATGAGCATGAAGTAAATAGCCATTGTATTATACATAACTTCAATGGAGTGCTGTTCTGTTTTTGACTGGGTTCAAGTACAGGAAGTGTCATGTGGTACTTTAATATGCTTTTAAAAACTGAAACACTCTCCCTTACCAAATCCCATCTGATAAATCTAGGATCACTTAAAAAGAGCCCTCATTGTCATCTGATCAAAACTTAGCCGGCTTTTTTTTTTAACCAAAGCTTTGGTAGCACATAAAAAGACAAACTGGACCTATAAGATTCATGCGATTTAACTTTCCACATAAAAAGCCGTCTATCTCCATTAAAACAGAGCCAGGTTTAAGCCTCGCATAGAATACTCCAGCTTGTAGCATCTATCTAAGTTGGGACCGGGGGGCATCTGGAACTCATTGGAGGAGATCTCCCTTGCCCTCCACTTGCAGCTTCCCACTGTCGTCCCTAAATCCCGTCTGAGAGCCGCCTTGGCAAGGCAACTCTCTGACCCAGCAGCTTAAGTCACTCCTCCTTGTAAAACGTTGGAATCGGCTCTTCGAAGGAGCACTCAGAAGCACGCTTTAAATACTTTGAGGAGATTTAATATCAAGTCCATTATGGCCTTTCTGGAGCCCAGTAAATAGTCAATTAGTGGATAATTCTGATTCGATCCACATGCGGCCAGATCCGCTGGGGCGACCGGACAGCTTTGCATTCAGCGGGGCCCGCCAACACTCTCGGGATAAAGAAAGGGGCCGACTGAAACGGGAGGGGCACCACATGTAGCTCTTTCTGTGCTTCACCTGCCCATTGCGGCAGGCATGAATGCTGTCAAGTCTAATGCTAAGTTGCACTTTCAGTGACACTGGAATAAAAACCAAGTCATAATCCCTCAAGCTGGAGTTGTTTGTGGTCTTTCTGCATTGGAACTGAGGGGGGTTGACTGATCTTAGCAAGGGGTGGGCTTCAGGAGGAGGGCCAAATTGGGAGATTCAGAGGTCCAACTCAAGGCGGCATCCCTTGATCAAAAGGTACATCTGGTTGACTCCCATAAAACATAAACCCAAATGTAGAAAATTGGGGTCCAACTTTACTGAGTGGCTTTGGATAAAAGGACCAATAAAAATTAATAATTGTATTATATACATACTGCGGATTAGAGTTTGCTAAAGAAATGCTGAATCTTTTATCCATTGGATTATCTAAAGGCCTGCGAGGCTGATATATAGTGTGCTGCGATGGCAGAAGAACACAGGCAACAAACAAGCTCAAATTTGGAGCTAATTTTTACAAAAGGGTATTCGACCAATCGCTTCACAAAGTTGATCTGCATCCAAATACATGAACATATTTTCAAAAAAACAGGATAATTATAAAACTGCTGCGGTTGGATTTGAGGACTACACATGCATAGTCTTTACATGACTTTATTGTTGCATCACATTTGCTGGCCAACCAGTGGCTTAGCGTGTGAACCTGTGTGTGTGTGTGTGTGTGTGTGTAGCAAAGGAAAGAGCGGGTTCTGGATGGCGAATTAGTGTTTGAAAGCGTGATACGCTTTTGTTAACTTCAATACTCCACCTCTGCGCTCTCAACAGTGTTTCTGTCGGGTCTAGAGAGCCAATCAGCTGTTAAAACACAGAGTGCTGCCCCTTTTGCAAGCCCCCAATCTTAACACGGCATTCAGGAAGTGTTGCAATGAATAACCAACCAGTGAGAGGGTTCTTGCAGCATACGCATGACCTATCAAGCGACCAATCAATGATTAAAGTAGCCAAGTCTGTTTACCTCTGTATTTGACCATACAGGTCAAAGTAAAGAGATCAGATGTTTTAGTCACATGACCAGGCACACAATTAGACACTGCTTGTTTTGAGAAGAAGGTGTAGAATTCGGTCTTGAGCGGACCTCCTCGAGCACATAGCAACAAGTTTACAACAACAGATTCCTTCCTTCCACAGGTCCAAGCCTTTGACTCCAACATCAGCACTCCTTTAAAGGCATTAGTCATTTATGGAAGTGGAAAACCAATTTGTTTAAGCTCGAGACATTGTTTATGCTTACCTCACTTGTACCAGTTCTGTTACTACAGCACATATTCCGTTTATTTGAGCAAAATAACAAATGTATGAAGTCAAGGCTTGACAGAAAAGACTCAACAGGGGCTGTCTGGAGTCGATAGTACTTTGGTTTAATGAATAGGGACAGGTCTATTCAAATAGTCAAGGTATTGTGTATAAGGAGAGGAGAATGCCTGCCAGTTTCCAACCATCTAGAGTGCCAATCCCCTCTACTGGCTGAACACAGTTACTGCAAAGCCATGAAGGTGTTGGACAAATAAAGTTGTAATTTCATGACAGTTATTGGTTATCCATATTAAACAAAACAATTAAAAACAACATTGTAGGTGCAGATGTAATGTTAAGTTTAAAAGGATAGTTCAACCAAAAATAAATATGCCGTTGAAGTTAAAAGTTTACATACAAGTTTACATTTTACCAAAATAATCGTACAAAATGCATGTTATTGGACGTCAATGTATTAAGAGCCAGGGGTGTAAACTTTTGAACAGAATAAAGATGTGTATATTTTTCTTATTTTGTCTAAATTTCATTTTTTTTTTTTTTTTTTTTTTTTTTTAGTACTTAGTACCCTTCAGAAGCTACAGAAGTTACATACGTCTCCCAGAAGGCAAAATAAGTTAAATTTACTCCAATCTTCAAAAGAAAAAAACAAAAGCTGTGGATCATTCAGGTAACAACACAGTATTACGAATCAAGTGTATGTAAACTTTTGAACAGGGTAATTTTTATAAATTCAACTATTATTTTCTCTTGTGGACTATATATAAACATCTTTCATGTGAAATATCTTACTCAGGTCAGTACTAAACAAAATATAGCATGTCTTTTGTATGATCCCTCTTATTTTGGAAAAATAATTAACATTTAGCAGATTCTGCAAGATGTATGTAAACGTTTGACTTCAACTGTATAATTAAAGTAAATGGGGTTCAGTGTTGTTTTTGGGTCCCACTAACTGTTCAAAACAGTTCCAACTTTTTTCAGAATATCTTCAAAAAGAAATTAAGTCATACAGGTTTGGAACAACATGACAGTAAGTAAATGAAGACAAAACCTGAGGCCTGTGTCTTCAGAATCACTTCTGTCACCCGTAATGTTGCTCCCAGGAAAGGCTGGCAATCCCATAAACTGTGAGAGAAGATCTTGGGATTAGCCTGGAAAAAGCAACTGTAAAGCCGCTGGCTAATTCATTCGTCCTCTTTAAAATCCCAATTGAGATTCTTTGCCTCCCGAGACCTCACCTCCGGCTGATTCCTGTGCACAGATCAAGTGTTTAGTTTGACAAATACAGCTTATGGAAGATCAGGCCACCGGTGACTGACAGAACAGGCAGAGGGGATAAGACCATCGAGAAGTGATTACCTGGGTAAAGGAGGAGCACAATACAACCTTGTTTGTCATTTTGCACGCTTTGCCAAGCAAAGCCGGTAATGATAATTAGCCAGATCCACAGGGCAAATAAAAATAAAACTAAAGTAGATTGGATTTGTGAGTCATCTGCCACATCCACCTGTGGGCTTACTGCAAAACTCACAGGTTCAGGTTAGCAGCACACGCAATTGGTTTTATCATTGAATATGACACGTTAAAGGAATGACGGCAATGTTCTGGAATCTAAGTAGTGCGTAAGTGCACAAAAACAACATGGAAAACACCAACACATGTATATAAACAATTGGAAGACAGAATCTGGAGATAGAATTAGGAGTATGAGTTTAACACAAACAAAATTTGAATCTGACAAAGGACAAATGGACTTTCCAGGGGCCTCTGGCCAAAAGTGATGCCAACTTGCGGCGCTGTAAGTGCCCTAAGCCTGGATGGAAGGCAAACTAGAGGATTAATGTCCTCAGTTAAGGCTCAGAGAGTCTTTACAGGTGATTTGAAGCTCATCCTTGCTGGCTTATGTAAAGCTGTCCGAGCTGATATGGCACCTTGGTCAGAACAGGTGTCTGCTGCTTCATGTTGATGAGCTAAACGAAAAAGTGCGTCTCTTTATTGGCTATACAGGAAAATAACATGCTTTAAAGTCCGCATGAAATCCAAACAAAGTTTTTTGGCTTTTAGTATGAATATGTCAGACAAAATTTGCATTTAGAAGATAATAAGCATTCAAAACTTACAGTCTCTAACATGGATCAACATTTTTAATGACATCACCCTGCACTTCAGCTTCTCATCAAATTTCTGTCCAATCAAATGCTCTCTAGAATCCTAAAGTGTAACCCCCTACACTATTAATAGATGCTGAAGCTGTGGCTGAAATCAGTCACTTGTTTTCAGAATTTGTAATTTCTGCACAGTGAATGGACACTATATAAGGAATAAAGAACAATTCAGACAGTGTAGATATGCATTTTGTTGCTCCTGGTCCAGAGACATGCTATCAAGGAGCAGATCATATGTAAGACTAGTCGCAGACCACAAAACATATCGGACACATTTGTATTCTACACAGAATTCAATTTTATTTAGAGATAATGTGATATGGATGAGATTGTGGCTCAATCTCATCCATATTGTTATAAAATATACCATTCTGTGTAGAATGCAGATGGGTCCGATGCATGGTCTGCACCGACTTGCACTTATGATCCGCTCAATGCCATTGTGTGTTTTGGACCAGACTTCTTTCGCCCCAAAACAATGCATATTTACACTGTCTGAATCGTTGCCTATTCCCTATATGCACTACGTGCCATTCACCGTACAGAAAATACAAATACTGTGAACAAGTGATCGATTTAAGATGCAGCTTCAGCATCTATTATAGTGTAGGGGGCGAGACACTTCGAATTGTAGAGAGCATTTGATTGGACAGAAAGTTTGATGAGATGCTAAAGTGCAGGGTGATGTCATTGAAATTGATCCAAACTGGCAGAAGTTATAAGTTTTGAATACGTCTGTCTTGTAAATGCAAATGTTGTCACTGTTTTGAAACACACTAGCTTATAGTGTGTTTCTTAACCTTAAAGCTAACATATTCATACTAAAAGCCAAAATACATCAATTTTGATTTCATGGGAACTTTAAAGCCAGCAGTTTCTCAGCAGTTATTGACATTAAAGTTGAACATCAAATCTGAATCTCAGCTGGGGATTTTCTGCCTAGTCTTGTGTAGGTGATCTTTTGTGCCCTTGAGTTTGTTTTGACTCCCTCCAGAGGTAATGAGGGTAAACAAGTTAAGATTACATATCCCTGTAAGATTCAGAGGATAAGAGAAGCACACTGTATTGCATTTAAATCAATGACGAGCAGCCAAGCAAAACTGATAAAGTGGCAATTCACACAGACGTCTGCGCCTGTATTCAGGCTCAGAATGAAGGGCGATACTTTTACCTGTTGTGCTTGGACACCACTGAAACACTGCAGGAATGGTAGATATGTGAAGAACGCATGAAAGGTCACAAGATTAGTGACAGGCTGTGCTGTCATTGCCATGATCAGTGCCAGTGAACGCATTATCGTTCTCATACCCTTATGGGTTTTAACAGGCTTCATTTTCAGAACTGTGGGTGGCTGTATATTAGCAGAAGGGCTACGCAAACAAAGATGCTGAGGTTAGACCACTCTAAATGAGTTTGTAAAGCCCTAAGAGAGCAGAAGAATGTTGTTTCTGTCACAGACGTGTGTTTATTTCAAGTGCTATTTAGGTAATCATTTAGTGTCTTTGGTAGGGCTTAAAGACAAACAAAAGAAACAGCTACTGAAGCAAGAAGGGCTTTCTTACATAAGCTGATGCAGTTGCCCACCCCCTCTCCTAAAATTCTACACATCAAATGAGCAAAATTATCATTTAATGTAAAACAAAACAAAAAACATTTACATGCAAGGACTCTGAAATACTTCCTGACAAGGAGGCTTTGCCTCAGTTAATGAAGATATTTTCAGCTTCAGGCAACAATAGAATGGAAATAAGATTGCCTAATCTTTTTACCAAAGTTTGATTCTAATCTTTAAAACTCGCAGACAGAACCGCAAAACAATTTTTCCATCACCATTCACACGAAATGCGAATCATCAAATGGTAAAAACAGCAAAATACAGTAACACTGAGGACTCTTTAGAAGTGTAAAACATATCAGATGGCTGTATGAAAAGGCAAATATGCTGCAGGCGGTGGAATCAGTGCTGAGAATGAGATGCCAGTTTACAGACTGTTCTCTGATGGCACAGATAACTGTCTGCCACCCAAGACAGCATAGTTGATTACTTTGTAGCAAACACAGAAAGGCAGTCTGGATTCTAATGTTTCTGCAGCTGTTAGCTTTTTGTAAATGTCCTGGATGTTCAAAACCATGTCAAAAACAATGAGACAAAAATCAAAAAGGTATTTGCTCTGAGGCAGTAGAGATTTAGTAGAGATTTCTAAGTTAGCATGTCATTCTATATTAAAATGTGAAGGAAATTCTGGACTGGTATACAAGTTATACAGTTCACAGAAGTTTGTATACACCTTGCAGAATCTGCAAAATATTAATTATTTTACCAAAATTAGAGGGATCATACAAAATACATGTTATTTTTTTATTTAGTATACCTGAAAAATATATTTCACATAAAAGATGTTTACATATAGTCCACAAGAGAAAATAATAGTTACATTTATAAAAATGACTATGTTTCTTTGTTTGGTGATTAGTTTGTTTAGTCCTGAGCACTGAAACTGCCCGCTGTTCTGTAGAAAAATCCTTTAGGTACCACAAATTCTTTGGCTTTTCAGTATTTTTGTGTATTTGAACCCTTTTCAAACTATTACAGAAGGTTCAAATGCTAACTGATGCTTCAGAAGGAAACACAATGTAGAATGAATTTGTAGATCAGGGTAAATGTAACTTATTTTGCCTTCTGGGAAACATGTAAGTATCTTCTGAAGGTTAGTACTAAATGAAAATAAAAGATATTTAGACAAAATAAGAAAACTTTACACATCTATATTCTGTTCAAAAGTTTACACACCTGGTTCTTAAAGCTGTGGATCATTCAGGAATCAGTACAGTATTAAGAACCAGGAGTATGTAAACTTTTGAACAGGGTCATTTTTATAAACTCCACTATTATTTTCTCTTGTGGACTAAACGTCTTTTATGTGAGCATATAACATGCATTTTGCATGTTCCCTCTTATTTTGGTAAAATAATGAACATTTTGCAGTTTCTTTTGACTTCTGTATATAGATCACTCAATTCATTGAATCGGTTCTATACTTAAAATCTAAAAATAGATTATGAATAATAAAACTCAAATAGATTAATTAAAACAAACAAAAATGAATAAAATGTGTAACTATGCACATATGTCAATGTATGGTACCACCTCCAGTCAACGAATACTAATAAAACAATTAAACTTCCATTGGAGGTTGATACATCCACACATTTTGCATGTTGTACCAACATGCTTCAGTATCTTACAGGAAATCTAACCTTTTGACAGGCTGAACAAAGCATGAAAACACATTCCTTTCTACAGAAGAATGCTACTTTAGTAGTGAAATCAACCATGGCACATTCTGCTGAAACTGAACTTCAACGTGTCCTCACATTTTGTCATTCACATGGCATAAGGCACACCATTTAAGCTAAATAAACAGCACTATGTCAATCACTTGCATAAACCAGTGACAAAGAAATCCAATTACACAACCTCTTCACCATTAATTAACAAAAAAACGCAAGGACAAAGGAAACAAGACCCACTCAGGTCAGGCTAAAAACACTAGAGAGGGAGAGTGACAGCAAGCAAACAGAAACACATACAGTATAATCTTCTTGTATTTTCACATGGTCTTTTGTTTCTCATTTTACTAGTTAATCTTCCTGCTGGTTCCTGACTAACACCATTTCCCAACTAACACAGAAAACACTCTTACATGCTGTATACATGCAGAGATCATATTGTCAGTTCTGACAGAGGTCATATTCATAATGACCTTTGTATATGATTCAGGTCATTATCTTGTCATCTTCCGCACCAGATCCACCAATGCAAGGCATGTCAGGTCAGGTGCAGCGTGGTTTGGAATCTGACACTGATGGATATCGAGAATGACTGAGAATGTGACCTCAAAATCTCAACACCTGACCAGAATGGGGGCAGAGCTGACTGTGGTCAAAAAAAAAAAAAGCTTTACTGATATCCAATCAATGGTTATGAATATATCAGAATCCTGGCACATTGGCCCATACCGCAGAATATGTCATGTACATTTGGCTAGTTTATTCTTTACCTCTGCTAACCGAATGAACAGTGGTTGGTTGACACATTTTGCTTATTTGCATGGGCATGGCTGTTTACATCAGTCTAAAAAAAAAAAAACAGGAGAAAATAGCACTCATAAACCACAGGAAGAATTAGTCAGTTAGAATCAGTGAGTTCCAAAATAAGAATTAAGGTAAAAATTAGGGGTCATTAAAGACTTATACAACAGTTTAATAATTAAACCATCATGAACAACATCCCAGTTACTATGAAACACTATAAACACTCCTGCTACAAAAAAAGACATCTGAGAGGCCACGATTAAACATTATCAAGTAAAACAAAGTTTAAAATACAAATTCTTATGTTTAAAGGTGCGAAAGCAAATAAATGCATCACTTGCTCTTTTAGGTCACGCTCTCTAGACCAGTGTGATTCGTTTATAAATTAGCTAAAGGGCAGGACGAGTTGGGTAAGTTGCTCTATCCCCCAACTGACGCAACAGCTTGTCTCTTTCAATTCTTCATTCTCATCCGGATTGAACCAGCAAACATCCTTGTGTCACAAGAGTGGACTAGCGCCGGGTGTCTAAAGTGCAGGCTTAGTTGACATCCTGTCAGTGTACTAAACATGCATGACAAACAATCTGTTCGCACACAAAGATGATTGAAAAAGCATGTTGTGAACTCGAAGCACACGCAAATCTATAAATAATAAATCCATCGGTGGTCAGTTTTAGCTTGCTGACGCTTTTAGCTTGAGAACAGGTCAGTTTTGACCAAAATACGTGTATAGGCCAGGCAAAAACAATCATTTATAAGTGAAAGCATCATGTAAGCTGTTGAAAAATGGATAAAGGCCACTAAGATAATATAAACACTCTTAGTCCCTCTTCGTGAGAAAAAAGTATTAATAGTAATGCTAGTGACAGGTGGCAGTCTCTGTGATGAATCACGTATGCATATTTATCTTGTGCTTAACAGCGAGAAGAAAATATTGACACAAAATTAACTATTTATTAATGGTGTTAATGTAAATCAATCAAACGCTGACCTGGAAAAAAATGTGACTAGATATAAGCCTGTAGGAACATACATCTCTAGCCTCTCCCCAAACTCACAGCTTCGCTCTCTTCTCCCTGCTCCCCACCCTTGTTTGCTCTTTGGATTACTCTCATAGCTTCTGCCCCTATTGGTCTTTGTGTTGTGTGTTTGTGTATGCGCTATGAGCACAAGAGTGAGAGAGCACACAACTCTTTTGTTCAAGTGACAGCATGTGTGAGAAGGGGAATCCTTAGGCTTTCTCTGTTCTTTAGCAGTAACACCCTCGCTGCCATTAGCAATCTGATTGCTAATATAAAACATCACTCTAAACTTTGCGTTTTAAAAGGGGCTCAACTGTTAGTCGAGTAAATATTGACTGTTAGCAATTAAATTTTTGTTCATGAGCAAGATTAAGCTGAGCTATCAAGCCAGAGGCTATTGTGCACAGTGCAACAGAGGAGGAGACATCCATGACATAGAATTGCGTGACTCAAAATCATTTTTATTCCTTTGTCATTAGAAAAACAATAACTGTTTACTGATGTAAATCAAAGACGGGCAAACGTACCTTACCGTGTGAAGGAAACATTGCTCCTGATCTCACCTCTGCTGTCGCTAATCAACACACTGGGGTGTTGAGGCTCAATTTTATTTCTCTTAAACTAACAGTTCAAATGTTTGTAATCTTACAGAAAAAAAATGCTACAGTAAAATTAATAAAGTTAAAACTGTAACCTTGCCATACATAGTGAAAAAAAAAAAAAAAAAAACTATATATATATATATATATATATATATATAGTAAAAGTTATAAAAAATTATATTACAACTTAACTTAAGTATGGATTACCATAGAATTTATAATTTATAAAAAAACACATACTTGTAGATTTAGTAATTGTTACATTTATGGTTTTCTATACAAATAAAATGTGCAGTTCCATACACATTCCCTAATCACTCTCATTATAATGTATAAATAGTTTATAATATTTTTGCAAGCAAATATTATGCATATTTATGCATATTTAGGTGTTTCGTTTGGAAAATGTAAATATAATTACATAAAAAAATAAATAAATAAAATAAAATAAAATAAAAATAAGGCTTTTACCATTGCAGAGGATATAATGTAAAAGTTCTTATTTTTAATATAAATTTTAAGTAACATAAAATGTTTTTTTTTCGGTACTGGAAAGCATAAACATATATCATTTATAAATAGAATTATATTTTATAATCTATTTATTTATTTATTTATTTATTGGAAGAAACTTGTAGTTTTGGCACTGGAAACCAGGACTAAAACACAAGGAGATGAATTTGGGCCTAATGTACAGTACCAGTGAAAAGTTTGGACACACCCTCTCATTTAATGTTTTTTTACAGAAGTTTCTTATGCTTATCAAGGCTGTTTTCACTTGATCAAAAATACAGAAAAAAAAATTGTGAAATATTATTACGATGTGAATCAATGTTTTTTCTATATTATTATACATTAAAATTTAAATTATATCTGTAATTAAAATTGAATTTCCAGAATCGTCACTCCGGTCTTCAGAGTCACACGATCCTTCAAAATTCATTCTAATATGCTTTTATTATCAGTGCTAATGTTTTTTTGGAACCTGTGATACTTTTTTCAGGATTTTTTGATCAATAAAAAGTTACAAAAGAACAGCATTTATTTAAAATAGAAAGGTTTTCTAAAAATAAACCCTACTGTTCAAAAGTTTGGGGTCAGTACATTTTTATTCTTTCTTTTTTTTTTTGAAAGAAATGTATATTTTTATTCACCAAGGATGTGTTAAATTAATAAAAAGTGATAGCATAGATTTACATTGTTAGAAAAGATTTATATTTTGAATAAATGTTGTTCTTTTTAACTTGTTATTCATCAAAGAATCCTGAAAAAAAAAAATCACAGGTTGCAAAAAATTATTTGGCAACATAACTATTTCCAACATTGATAATTCTAATAATAAATCAGCATATTAGAATGATTTCTGAAGGATGATGTGATACTTAAGACTGGAGTAACAGCTGATGAAAATTCAGCTTTGCATCACAGGAATAAATTATATTGTAAAGTATATTAAAATAAAAACCATTATTTTATAATGCATTATAATGTTTATAATGTTTTTTTCTGTATTTTTGATCAAATAAATGCAGCCTTGATGAGCATAAGAGACTTCTTTAAAAAACATTAAATGAGAGGGTGTGTTCAAACTTTTGCAAATATAATTAGATTAATAATGTTTTTTTTTTTTTTTTTTTAAGAAACTTGTATCTTCAGGATTAAAACACCAGGGGATGAATCTGGTCCTAATATGATTCATAAATAACATATGATTTTATTTTATTTTTTTAATTAAGAAACAATTAAGAAACGTGTATCTTTGGCACTAGAAATCAGGATTAAAACACCAGGAGATGAATTCTGGCCTAAAAAGTTGTGCTGGTTTAGACATGGGCATTGAAGGATCACTGTATGCTGTCAAGATGATGTTAGCTAACACTTAAGAAACAACAAGTCAAGTCCCCCTGGGAAACCATGTTGTTTTAGACCCTCAATTAGTTTTGGGGGGTCAGCAATGTGTGCTTTCTTTATTTTCTTTGCCTCTCCAACAAGACATCCTCATAATCTTCCCTTACACACTTTAAAACTCCAAAATCCACCTAAGTATGCCAGAACACAATAACCTACACAAAGCATTTTTGGTGAAAACTGCTAGGACAGACAAATGATTTGCCTGATACAAAGGCAGAGATATTTGCTTGTGTTTGCATTGCTGATTGGTGGAGGCTTCCAAGAGTTTGAACAGCCGGTACTCTATGAGATGAGACTCAGAAGCAGATGTCCTCACACCATTTGCGAAGAAAATAGGCAAACTTAAATATCATCCACTTGGCGATAAGTAAATCTTTGCACGGCTCTTCCAAATCGTAAAGAGGAGAGTCCAGCCATTTGAATAAATATAAAGAGTTCAAATGCAAAATGTAATCAGCCAGCGCCCCCTGTCTGCAATCAAATGAGATGTAAAATAATGGGGTGGGAAGGAGTCTGATAGGGAAAGGAATGACAGGGTGAAGTGAGCATGTCGGTAACACCTTGGCGCTCCCAAAAGAGGAGGGTAATTAGAAATGGCGCAGTGATCCAATCGGCAGTCTCCAAAACGCACCGTCCCTCCTCCCTCCTTCACTGCACAATTGGACACATGACTGGAGATGCACAACAGGGAGCTGAAGCCTCACGGGCAAAAAGTGGGTCACGAATAAAAGCCAATTAACAGACAATGATGGCGCATTCAAATAAAGCACCCTAAAATGAGGTTAATGGTTATATCTGGGTCATGTAAGACACTGATGTAGCTCTAAAGCTATAAGAATCTGGCTGAACGTGACAGGGTTAACAGTTTCAGCCATATCTGTGTTGATCTTACGTACCTCCCAGTGCACTGGGAGTGTGTGCTACGTTCACACAGCTGGTGGAGACACCTCAAAAGCTCTCTTTGTGTCTCTGTCAATAATCCTGTTTGCCTTCTCATTATCCCAAGCCTTAACGCCTCCAACTCACTCCTAATTCTGCAAACGGTCTCCACAAAGACATAGAGCTCAGTGGCGCTGCAGGATATGTGTATGGCAATTATCAACATGTTCTAATGGCAGTTCCATGAGCGCAAACATTAACACATAAGAGTAGCAGAAGAGAGGATTGTGAGGGCTTCATCACATGACAGAATTGTTGTCACTCGACCCCTCTTGGGGCTTTAGAAAAGCTCGGTTCTCCAGCCAATCCAAGCATGTGCCCTCTTAGGGCCGTGCACAGCAAAGTTGTCCTGGTTTTCATAACACACCAGCAGCACACAGTCAGTGAGCAACTATGGGGAGTTCAAAGGTTCAAGGGTGTACGGTTGACTTCGCAGGTTAAATCGATGACCGTGTTTGAGCTGATTGAGCAGAAAAGAAAGCAATAAATGCCAGTTGTGCAGAAGCATATTTGTACATATTTTTGTCAAGCTGTGCTTCTTTGTTGTGACATGTACATAGTTAAATCCTGCTGCAGTCAAACATGTCAACAGCTTTCCAAATGACTATGAAAGGCAGGATGTAGATATTGTAAGACAATGTTTTTAAGCCAGACCATGCTGGCAAAACAGCAATGCTGTGGAGCATACTGCCATCTACTGGCCTTCAATGAAGGAATAAATTAATATATATATCCTAATATATAAACAGGTAATGAATGGATTTATATAAATAACTATTTCAAATGAGATACATACACATATCTATACATAAACTTTTTGAACCTGAAGATCAGTATACATTTATTTTGTTTTCTGGGAAACCTGGAAGTATCTTCTGTAGATTCCGAAGGGCAGTAATAAATGAAAAATATGACATTTAAGCAAAATAAGAAAAAATACACATCTGTTCAAAAGTTTTTACCCCCTGGCTCTTAATGCATCAGTGAGCATTTGAACCTTCTTTAATAGTTGCATATGAGTCCCTCAGTTGTACTCAGTGTGAAAGGATGGATCTAAAAATACAGGTAAAAGAGCACAAATATACATAAATGCTGAAAAAACTAATTTGTGGGACCTGAAGGATTTTTTTGAAGAACAGCAGGCAGTTTAACTGTTCAGGACAAAGAGACTCATGAACAACTAAACAAAAAAAAAACTGCTGTGGATCATTCAGGTAACAACACAGTATTAAGAATCAAGTGTATGTAAACTTTTGAACGGTGTCATTTTTATAAATTCTGCTAATATTTTCTCTTGTGGACTATATGTAAATGTCTTTAATGTGAAATATCTTATTCAGGTCAGTACTAAATAAAAAAATAACATGCGTTTTTTATGATCCCTCTTATTTTGATTAAATAATGAACATTTTGCAGATTCTGCAAGGTGTATGTAAATTTTGATTTTAACTGTATTTCAATTATTACAATTTTAATTACTGTAAATAAATATAATTGTAAACATAAATCTATACAATAGCTGTGAATTTGACTATTTAGTCGAAATGTCTTTCATATAAACGCGCTCACTTAAAAAAAGGCAAACAGAAACTGAGTGGCTTGGTTTTCAGCAAACAAAAAAGGAAGAGAGAGATGCCGAGTATGAGAGCGGCTTAATCTCGATAAACATAATTGAAAACAAAGCTTATCACTGCACTTTCCTGTGCTCTCAAAAACAATGCTTTGTTGGGTGTGATTGCAAAGTCAAAGAGAAAGCAAACACAGGTCGTAGTGCGAATAGACGGCCACAATACATCAGAGCAGCGCTTTAATGTAACACCTGCTGTCCAGGCCTGCAAGTCATTGTGCCCCTAACAAGGCACTCAGGGGCATAAAAGTGCAGTGCTCCCTGGTCGCTTTTGTGTCCAGCTATGACCGTGTTTGCTTTCGAGGTGTTCTCCTGGTGCGACAGCGATGCTCTCATTGTCAGAAAGCCTGTGGGCTTTGTGCGCTGACACGCAGAGGAAGGGAGGGGAGCTGCAGATGCGTGAGTGTGCCTGGACCTCGGCCAGTGGAGCTTCTCAACAGTGAGAGGCACCTGTGCTGACACCTCCCCTTGTTATTTTACATAAGTAATCCCTTGCTTGCTAAAGCATACAAACTTCTGAGCGCGGATCCTTTCACCGCAAAAGTGTCTTTCATCCTTTTGGAAAATGACAACCCTGACTTGTTTTCAGTTTCTAAGGTATCACCTCTGTTGTTGTTGCGAAGATTCTGGCTTGCGGCTGTTCTGACACCATTTTGTTTTCGGGGTGTGATTCCTGGAACTAAGCCGGTAGATTATATTAAAAGTGATGGATTTATCTCTTTGACTGTGGAGTCACACCTGCTTCTGGTCAGACTTTTATTTCACTGAGAGGAAATGTAACTTGTTACTTTCTGTAACACTTCACAATTAGGCTCAATTTTTGTCATTAGTATCATGAACCAACAATAAACAAAATGTAAAAATTTTACATTTTCATCTCTGTTAATGTTAGCCTACATACACTATATTATACATTTGTATAAATGGTCACAATTTATTTCAAGGTTCAATTCTCGCTAATAACAAAGGATTAACAACTACTTTTGCATCATACTACTCACTTTCCACTTATTAATAGTTATTAAGTTAGTTATGTTTAGTTAATGGATATGATTAGGAATGTAGAATATTCTCATGCAGAATATTAGCTTTATAAGTGCTAATAAACAATCAATATGTTATTAATAGGCATGCTAATAAGCAACTTGTTAGTAAGAATTGATTCCTATACTAATACCAGATAACAAACCTTTTTGAATAGTGAACAAACATATCCTGTGGTATTTATCACTACAATAAAACACAAAAAACACAAATTAATAAATAAGCCTAGATTGATAAATTCTATAAAAAATATTACTCACACAATGTTAATGAATTCTTTTTTTAGACTAAGATAACGCTAAAATTTATTGCAGCAGAAACTTGGAGAAGCATGGAAAAACAAGAAAGAAAAAAAATACGACACGGTTCAATGCAGTTGTAAAGATAAAAGTCAACTAACTACTCAGCAAAAAAGCGCTTCATATTTGCAATGAAAGCCATTCTTTACACAGCCGCGCTTCCGATGACAATTCATTAGCTCTCCATAACTCATTCGATCTTTGTTGTACTGAATCTTTTGAAAGCCTTGAGACATTTGGCACCGTTGGCTTGTGTCCACATGCTAAACTTCCACTTCTGAAAGGCCTTAAACCGGTTTCATCAATTTGAAAACGAACACTACTGATGTTGGGTCGCGCTGAGCTGGATTAAAGGCAACAGAAATAAAAGTGGTGAAAAGAGGCTAAATAAACAGTTGCCTTTCTCATGATGCTTGTGCACTGTGTAATGATGAGTCAGGGCAAGCGTTGAGTGTTGGGAAAGTGTGCATGCATAATTCACCCACCCTCTGTTTCTTACACAGGCTGTCTGTCAGCACACGGAGTGCCTCTGCCGTTCGGCTGCCACTTTGAAAGGTCTCTGAAGTCGCCTCTCGACACAGAGGCACGAAGGGGAAGGGTGCGTCTTAGTATGTGTGTCTGTGTATAAATCCTGCATCGGAGCTGTCTCTGCCTGCACATTAGGGCAGATGTCTGTCAGCAGAGTTCATTTGCTTAAACAAACCGCCGTGGCACTCCACATGTGGCCCCCATTCATTAGCGTGCCACTTGAAGCCGTGCGTGTTTTGACACACTGTGTCTCAGAGCTTCCAATATTTACACAACCACAGACCACCTACATTCTAGCGAGGCACACAAATGCGCTCACAGGCGCGCATACGCACTTCTAAAGCATTCAATTTTCACTTAGGTTTCCTACACACATTTGCAAGCTCTGACACTTAACCAGAGAAAGGAGGAGCTGGGCATTCTCTCACAGCCTGGAGATTTGTATTTTTTTTTCTCCACACAAACCTCTACAAACAGATGTAGCATCCATCATTCTGGGGGCTGGCAGCTGGATTTAACAGTAGACGATTGATTGGTTTCTCTGATGAAATCGCTATCGACTTGTTAAGAACATGCTTACTGTTTACTTAGTAATAGTGCTTTGGCACATTGCATAATTCAGAATAAAAAAAAAAAGCCTTGCATATGTGGACACCACAGGGAGTGACTCTTGCAATGCAATTAATGTTATTATGGTAACACTTTACAAAAAGGTTAAATTTGGTAACATTCAGTTTAATTTACTATTACAGCATTTATTAATTTAGTTTCAAGTTCATTTATAAATATACTTCTATATAATGTTCTTGGTTAATCCAAGCTCATTATACACCACATGAAACGTCAAAAATGTATTCAGAAATGAACATTAACCAAGATTAATAAAAGCTACAAAAATACGGTTCATTGTTATTTCACATGATATCATTAACCAATGCTAAGATAAGAAATCTTATTGTAAAGTTTTGTCGTCATCAAGTAGCAATTATTTGTTTTAAAAATGATTACACAAGAGCACTTTTTCACTGCTTGCAATAATACTGCAAAATTACATTATTGCATGCTAAACACGTGTATACTCCAATCTAAATTTCTTCAGACTTTTCTCAGAATTGCAATATATAAAATCACAGTTGTGAGAAAATAAATCTGAATTGCGAGATATAACAATATATATCTCCTTCAGAATTGTACAACTCACAATTGCAAATTTATATCTCAGTTCTGACCTTTTTCTTCAGAACTGCGAGTTTAAATCTTGCAATTCTGACTTTAGAACTCACAATTGTGATTTTGTCACAGAATTCTGAGAAAAAACAGCGAGTTTATATCATGCAATTCTGAGAAAAAAGTCTGAATTGTGAGTTTGTATCACTCAGTTCTGAGAAAAAGTCAGAAATGTGAGTTTATATCATGCCATTCTGAGAAAAAAGTCAGAATTGTAAGTTTACATCTTGCAATTCTGAGAAAAAAAAGTCAAAATTGCAGGTTAATCTCAATTCTGAGAAAAAAGTCTGAATAGCGAGTTTATATCACACAATTCTGAAAGAAGTCAGAATTAGAAGTTTATATTCTGCAATTTTAAATTAAATAATACAAATAAGACAAACCATTGGATCAGAATCTTTTTTTGAACATAGTCCAAACAAAGATCAACATGTACACATGCTGGGAAATATGAAAAAACTGGACCTTGAATTAAATTTATGACCTGCATCGCTATCAGACAAAATAGCTTGTCTGCAGTATTTAGCTGGCAGCAAATCACTAACAGCATGGAACGTCTACCAACAAGGCCCATAGTAGCTGATTTACATTTAACCTTATGTTTAGCCCCTTGACATTCTTTGGTGAGCAGGAGACAGACCCTCAAGAACATGGTTATTTAGCACCCTGGGCTGGAAGGAGTGCTCTCTCCTCCAATAGGAGTCAGCGCTGGAACTTATAGCATGGCATGAAGACCGCCAAGGTTCATAGCTCAGGTAATCCCCACTACGATCAGCATCGAGGAGACAGTTCTCCCAGAGAAGTGAACTTCACAAGCCTTCCACCCAGCCTACAGTGAAATCAAAAACACATGGTGGAATCAGACAACTTTATAGGCACCCAGCTCACAAAACAAGGGGAATGTGAGGTAAAATATGAGTGGCCCAGCAATATCACAGAAGAACAAGACAACGAGAGGCTGTTATCCATTGTCTGGCTGATTTGCTGTTGTCTGTGGCTCTGTACCAGACAATGCTTTTACCTGAATCACACAGAAAGAATTCAAATAAGTCTCTGATCAATCTAAGCAATGGTGTGTCTGACTATTGGAACCAGTTAGATCCAAAAGCACGGTAACTAGAGATGAAATAAAAGTAAAAGCTTAAAAACATAACTCTGAAACACTGCAGGCTCCAGATCTAGTTGGGATAAAGTCCCCCCAAAGAAGTTAATATCACACCATTATGAAAAAGACTTTATAACTTGCTATTGTGAGTTTATATCTCGCTATTCTGAAAAAAGTTTAGAAGTGTGTCTATATCTCGCAATTCCTACTTTATAACTCACAATTGCAAGTTTGTCACACAATTCTGAAACAAAAACAGTCAGAACTGCGAGTTTATAATTGCAGTTAGATCCAAAAGCATGGTAACTAGAGATTAAATAAAAGTAAAAGTGTAAAAACATAACACTGAAACACTGACAGACTGGAGTCCAGATCGAGTTGGAATAAAGTCCCCCCAAAGACAGAAGTAAGCAGCCTGGTTCAATATAAGGTCCATCAGCGCCTCTATTAAAAAGTCAATTTTATTGATTCACTTATGTGTGGCAACAGCAATGTTTAACTGTATTAATTAACAAACCAACACAAGATTTCTCTCTCATAATTAAGAAATCAATTTTCGACCAAATGGAAATGACAATAGGGACTTACCAAATAAGTGTTTAATTGATTGAAATGATGGCCACTCAAGTACTTAAAACTACATGAAAAAGCCATTTGTCAGTGGCTAAATCTTCAGATACACTTATGTAACCCCTAAGTACATGAATATGGAAATAAGCTTCGGAAATATGTGCTGGAAATTATTTGTTTGCCTATAAAAAAGACAACCAAACAAAATGTAACACTTTACATTAATGTTCATTAGTTAACTGTATTAGTAATACGAACTAAAAATGAACAACACTTTTACAGGATTTATTATTCTTTGTTAATGTTAATTGCAGCATTTCAGCATAACATGAACAAACAATGAATAACTGTATTTATATTAACTAACATTAGCACAGATTAATAAATAGTGTCATAAATGTATTGTTCAGTGTTCGCTCATGTTAGTTAATACATTAACTAATGTTAACAAATGACACCTTATTTTTGGTAACACTTTACAATAAGGTGTCATTTGTTAACCTTTAATAATACATTTATTATAGTTTTTTTTTTGTTGTTAATGTTAGTTAATGAAAATACAGTTCATTATTAGTTCATGTTAGGTCACAGTGCATTAACTAATGTTAACAAGCTCAACTTTTGATTTTAATAATGCATTAGTAAATGTTGAAATTAACTTCACTAAGATTAATAAATGCTGTAGAAGCATTTAACTAACCAAAATGCAAAATAAATAAATAATTAATAAATAAAACCAAAATGCAAAAATACATAAAAAATAATTTAAATTAAATAACTCAACACAGGTAAAAAATAAATAAATAAATATATAATTTTTTTCAGGTTGACAACAAATTAAGAGAAACTCAATCACCTAACTGATAAAGTGTCCTCTATGATTTAACAGAGATTACAGATGCAAAAAAAAAAAAAAAAAAAAAAAGTATTAAAGGCTTTAAGTAAACAACAGAGAACGAACCACAACAAAGAATGTCTATACTCAGATCAGTCTACTTATCAAATGGTTAAATCAGATTAAACATCTAATTCTGAATAAACCTCCGAAAGAAATCCGGGTTTATTGTTCAAGGAGCTCCAAAACTATAACCCAAGCCAAGATCTGACAGCTGTGTCTGCAGACAGATTGAGGGGGAGATGTTTAGGAACTAAGTTGATCAAAACCAGCCAACAACACCTTCAGTGCCTCAGACTTGAAAATGACATGAAACTGTTATAGAATATAACTCTTGCTCATATATAAATCAACTATTTATAGTCATTTAAACTCGTATAGTTTTAAAGACCAAACACAAGTGGCATATCAGACTTATTCTTCGTGTGTTTCTTAATGCTGTTGTCTGCTCATGAGCCAATTATTGCCAGAGATTATAGGTCTAAACCCCTAACAGAGCCTCTTCAGCCCATAAGGGTTTTTATTCAGATTCTAGGCTGTAAAAACTGGCATCCAAGCCAGCACAAGATGGTAACATGACAGACAGATTAACCAAAATGAGGATTAGCTATCCATTACATTATAGATTACGCCTCACCTGCCAAGTCGCATCCCCCTTTGAAAAAAAAAGGATTTATCAAAACTGGTGCAGACTGTTGCTGCAGCAACAAACATTCAGTGACTAGGCAACCACCTGTCCACAAGCCACTCCTAGTTAAAAACCCAAAACACAAGCAGTTATAATATCACCCCACCCACCAGCCCCAACAACGTTATCACAGCTTCTGGCTAACAGCTTCCTTTGCTATGCAATGTGACGCCTTTGGGACACATGGCCTCAGTGTAAAACCTACCTAAGTTCATGTCTTGTTCAGTTTGTTTACCTTTTCATATCCAAGTCCACTGCTCATATTGCAAAAAACATATCTTGTAGAGATAACTTTTAAGTCCATTTGGATTCTGTAACTTAACACATAAAAGGCTGTGACATACAAAAACATCCACATAAATCGAAATGAACTTAATGTCTAAAACTAATTCCTAAAGCCCCACCAAGATATTCAAGTGTGATTAAAAAACTTATTAAAATACACAATATGAAAAAGGCTTAGTCATTTGGCAAATGAATGAAGCAATGTTTTCTTTTGTTTCATCCAAAAAGCAGTGAAGTGAAAAGCTCCGCTCTGAATGATCACATTTTATACTCAGTGAAGCGTGGTAATTTCCTCTCATGAGACAAAATGATCCAGTTTAATTACAAATATAACGTTAACCTCCGTAATGGGGTCAGAGTCTGTCAACCTTCCTCTTCCACATTAAAAACCACCAAACTACGCCGTGTGCGCCGAGCTCCCTACAGGCTGTGAATAATGGCCAATTATTTAATGTGCCCTCAACGTCCTCGCCCATTATGAATTAAAGTTTGGACAGCGTTGAGGGGTAACGGCTGAGGCTAACACCTTTGAGAGCTGTCGAGCTCTGCTCCAAGCCAAAGACAAAAGGCCAAGAAGGGGGGGGAGAAATTCAGCCAGCGGTACTACAAGAGTGCCGGACAGCAGATGAAACCTCTATTACACACCAACGGGAGATGTGATTAACATGGTGCGATGGTGGCCGTGCGAATGATGGGATGACACCTCTGGGGAGCGTGTCGGCCCCATGCTACACACTCAAATGGAGGTCAGGACGGAGGGGTGGAAGATTTGTCAGGACGAGCCCGGAGGGTGAAGAGAGCTGACCGCAGCAAAAGTTTAAAGCAGGTGGTGGGTTGTACTGAAGATGGCTACAGGACATTTTCCACATGTGTTGCATCATCTCCTTACAAGCAAAACTGGCATTTTAAAATTTATTTTTACAGTTTAACAGAAACACACAGTGACTGAAATTTATTTCAGTTTGGAATGTTTTTTTGTTAAAAATATAAAAAATTTATTGGATCAAACATTAATTTGGCTTAAAAAAAGTCTAGCCAGAAAGTTTGAAGTAGTTTTGAAAACAGTTTGAAGGTTTTCAGTTTGAAATACTTGTTTTAATATTTAGTAGTTTTAAAAGTCAGCTAAATAGATAGCATGATTTAAGGCACAGTGTCATTATTCGCTATTAGAGGGCGCATATTCAAAACAAACAATGAAACAAAGACGTAGTTTGGTTATGCCGTGATTGAGTGTGAAATCATGGCAGTTGTCGTCTTCATCCCCACATCCGATGCAATCTGATGTGATTCGGCAAGAAATCATGTTCATGGATGAGCTAATATACTAAAGTTGTATTAACATCACAGTAGTATGAAGCAGGGTGGGGCTGAAAGCCGCGGAAGCAAAACGAGGCCACTGGACCGATTGCTAATGAGAGACGTCTTTAGTGTTTCCATGTTTTCTACAAAATAAAACCAGAAATTGAAGTTGACGTCATTGGTGGGCAACGCGATGACACAGTCCATTACACTACTTAAATTCATATTTCCCTGGATTTAACATTTTAACATTTGGAAGTAATGTAAGTACACAAATCAACAAAATATACAACACTATTCTAGTGGTTTTTGGATATTTTAATAAAAAAATCTTACATATTGTGCCTTTAACACATTGTTTATATGATGCTTGCACATTACAAAAAAAACAAAAAAAAAAACGTTATAAAACACCTGATTTAACAAAATCAACTAAACCTGTTTAAAACCCAACTAAAACCAACTGATTTAGCTTATAACAGTTGATTTTGAGAAAAAAAAAAAAAAAAAGCTAAAAAACAGCTTAGACCAGCCAATTTAGCAAAAAAGACTAAAGACATATCTAAAACAAGTTGATTTGAAGATCAGTTCACTTAATGAAAAACAGTCAAACCAGTTTATTAAAAAAACAGCTAAAACAAGTTAAGGCCAGCTGATTAAGCTATCCAGCTAACCAGCTTACACCAGCCTATTTAGCAAAGGCTAAAAAACACAGCTAAAACTAGTTGATTTGGCAAAAAAAGACAACTAAAAGCAGCTGATTTAACTACAAAAAACAGCTAAAACCAGTTAATTTAGGGGAAAAACAGCTAAACAAACAGCTGATTTTGGCAACAAAAGATATAAAAAACAGCTTAAACCAGTTGATTTAGCAAAAAATAAAAAATAAAAAAAAGCTGTGGAATATATCAAGCCTTAACGGATATGACCTGATACAAGTTTCTCATATTATCTGCATCATTATCACCTACTTTATAGATTTACATTACCTTTGTCATCAACTCATACCCACTTAATCTTTAAAGACAAATAATTCTAGAACACAGTTAAATGCAAATCTCGAAGATAAATATCCAGCTGTCATGTCTAAATTGATTTTTTTTTCTATCATTTCTACCAAACACTAGTTCAATACTTTGAAGGCGCTAAGATTAAGTCTTAATCTTATTTAAGGTGAATTTGCTCATAAATACAGTTAAGATGGTTTACAATTTATTTTTTATTTTATTTTAAATTTTCCCCACTAAATTTCACAAATTTGTTTCTATTTGATCAAAAATGCAGTAAAAATCTTGTGAAATATTACAATTCATAATCACTGTTCTTTATTTTAATAGATTTTAATTTGTAATTTATTCCAGTGATAGCAAGCTGAATTTTTTTCTTTTCTATTCAGGAAGTTCATTTGTTTTTAATATTAATTTTAATCTTAACAACATCAACAATAACAACAACTTTACTAACCCCAAACCTTGGACTGGTAGAGTATTAAATAAAAATAAAAGTGTTTTGTCAGCTATGAATGCTGCCCTCAGTTAATGGGTCATCTGAGCTCAGTCACACCAGATGCATGAATACTAACCCACTGATTTTGTGGATCAATAAACTTCTGTTCATATGTAGGGGTGCAGCGTATAATAGCCTAATAACAACAGACCAATAAGCCTTTCTTGTATGATTTTGATCAATATTTCATCAAATGATAAAAAGACTTCTACTATATTATTGGACAAGGTCTCTAACAGATTGGAAATACTGCAGTGTTACAGCGTTTTAATTGGTAATACACATACAAACAACATAAAACACGTTCTTATACATTCAGTGTTTTTCAAGTTCCTTATGGCTTCGTTTTTGTGTCTAAGTACCTGTCTGGTTCTGATTTAATTAAAGCTCAAGCACTTCCAATCAATAAGGATTTTTTTTGCAGTTTGAAGAATTCGTTCCATATGGCGTCGTATATGAACATGGCGGATGTTTGTGTACAGGGTGCACAAAAACATGAGAAACAAAGACGCAGACTGCGTGCATTCATCTCTGTGCTCTCACCTAAAATAACCACAGAAATAAGTGCTGGCCTAATATTGACTGGGTGGCAGCAGACCAGCACAAACAGCAAAAAGACAAGCTAATGTTTCAGAGGGCATGTTTGCTCAAGCTTTTCTCTTAGTGACATAACCTCATCACTGAGAATTTAAATGGCTCATAAAAGGAAAATCAAACTGGTCTATTATTCTACCATAACTATGATGTTAATACTGCATTTGAATAATGATTCCACGATCCGGGACTAATAGCAAGCTGCATTCCAACGAAAAAAAAAGCACATGGAAGTTGATTAACTTATTTTTTAATTAGCAAGTTGCAGTGCTAGGTTTTGGTATAATCTTTTAGTGTTAGGAGAGACCAGGTTCGATGTTTGCTCCTAGACAAAGGTAAAGCATTTACATTTACAATTATTCATTTATCGAGTACGCTTTTATCCAAAGCAACTTACAATTGAGGAATACAACAAGCAAATCATAAAGAGGCAAATAAACAATGTTCATAATAGAATTTTTTCCCCCTTCTCCCAAAACAACTTATAGGCTAACTGTTTAGCTATTAAAATAGTTTAGTTTGTTATTATATTTTGTTTTGTTTTTATTAGGTTAATTTAGAAAAATGTTTGGTGCATTAGGACCAATTAACGACCAAGCGGTCAGCGGCAGACAGTGAATTGGTTATAGCCCATGTTTGATCAATTTAGCTTTCTCAAATCATCACTACTTGCCTAAAATAAAATCTATAGACAAAACAGCTTAAGCATATCACAATGTTAGTTTAAATGCTTAACCTATATAAATGTGTGCTGTTAGACGCATTTCCAATCGTCTGGAAGCTGGAATCACTTGCATTGGAAACATTTTTACATCATAATTTTTGCTCATAAAGGTACAATAACAGCATTTAGAACTGTAAAGGGTCTATTTTTATTTGTGTGATCGGTAGCCTACAAATTCAGTACTCATATTGCTCTTGCCCGTGTGCTAACCGGTAATATGTGATAGCCTATATATAAATATGAGGACAAAAAACACATAGAGGGGCATTTTTTTGCACCAATATTTTTAGGTCATAACTGCATTTATACTTGCATTCATACTGCATTTATAATTATTTAACTCAGTTGTTGCCCTGCATTTCAACAGTCAGGCCTAAAAAAAAGTTTTTTATCCAAAGCGACTTATAAAGGACAATGGAAGCAATCAAATTCAACAACAGAGCAATACGTGCTATGACAAGTCTCAGTTAGCTTAATGCAGTATACATAGCAAGTTTTTATATATATATATATATATATATATATATATATATATATATATATATATATATATATATAAAATAAGAAAACAGATAGAATAGAAAAAGAATAGAGCTAGGTTTTTTTGCTTTTTGTTATGGATGTGTAATAAAACGAAAAGATTTAAGATATAAAAAGAATAGAGAATCTTTTTAATAACAGAAATAGAATAGGGAGTGCTAGAGTTAGTGGGTCAAAAAAAATCACTTTTAGAAAAAAAAATAAAATACTGCTTTGTCAACTACACAAATATGCTACATAATATTGGCCCCTCTGTGTTTATTGTGGCCCCTTTTGTGCCCCCAGTTGAAAAAATCCTAGAATCGCCCTTGACTGATCTATAGAGGATACATAGGATAGTGATGGTTTGCATAAGAAGCAGCAAAGTCCACACCCCAACGGGACACTATGGGTGTGACACACCTGAATGTGGTTTTGTCCGACTAAAGTAGTTTATATGACGTAACCTAATACTTTTCAAAATTACAAATAATTTATTATATGATTTTGAAAATGCCTGTTTTGAGTGGAAGCAGAAACGCGCTGTTAAATGCAATTGAGCTGCTGCTCCCCGCCCCCTTTTCCAGAATAGTGCCATGCCTTTACAGCTCATAGCTCAGATAGTCTGCTAAAAACATCTGTTTGGTTTTGATTATGATGTCTATCTCACTGAAATCATGTGTTTTAAACCATGTAGTAGTTAAAACTTCTGATATGTGACCCTGGTAGTAGCACAGGTATATATGTAGCAATAGCCAAAAATACAATTTTTCAGATACAAAACATTGACCCTTATGACTGGTTTTGTGGTCCTGGGTCACATCTGAGCATACACATCTGAAGGATGCGCACAAAGTGGACGTCACAAGGCTGATGTTCTCTTTCATGTTATATTGCGCTTAAACTATCAAATACACACAAGTTTATATTAAAAACAGATAGGAGTTAGAAAACAGTCCACTGTCCAATCCACTGCTCTCTTGTCTCCTCTGAGGCTGGCACTCTAAATAGTGTTCTGAGCTCGTCTGTGCGGCCAAACAGAACAGTTAGCATGCTTTGCTCAAACTTTTGCCATTGCGTTAGAACGTTAGAAACTGTGTTAGAACCATTGTTGCTTGGCGGTAAAATGGCGGTGCCGTGGGTGGAAACATTCAGATTAATGGGTGGTAATATTATAATAAGATCCCCTTTCTATATCACGGGAGGAGCGAAATCTGAGCGGCTCATTTTTTACAAGCTTACAAAGAAATGCTTACCAAAAAATAAATAAATAAAATACTCTGGTTGTTCTTTTTCACATTCTTCTGGGCTGGTAGATGCAACGGGGACCCCATTATAGCACTTAAACACGGAAAAAGTCCGATTTTGATGATAGGTCACCCCTAAAGGTACTGTTTTTAGTATATTTTACTACAAATAAATCCCTTGGTGAGTAAGGCTTTTTTTTACTGAGTACTAGGAAACTGTAGAGTGGTATGTTTTGGCATTAGCCAAACCTTAGTTTCACTTACCTTGGTTAAGGACTTCAAATTCATTCAAGGCAGATTGACTGGATAACCGCTGGAAGAGAAACGCTCCATGTCACACAAGGAAAATTCAACCACTAAGCGTCCACTGCAGACTGCCAACACTTGGCTAACCTCTGTGTTTGGGAATGTCTGCCCTCAGATGACATTTTAAGCCTCTTTGGGAGCCTGTTCTTCCTCAAATACGATCTCTGAACTTTGATACCTGTTCATAGAAATAAAACTAAGATATGAACTAGCACATTGAATTTAAAGACATTTAAGCAGATTTTCCTACCTGTTTGGATCTCTAAGCTGTCATTCAGTACCTCTACAGGTATAGTTTCACTAGTTCCTCTCTGCCTTATTCTCTCTGCAGATGACGCTTCCGCTTCCACAATTTTCTGCTGGTTACCTCTATGCGTCTGCTTTCTTTCCTTTCTATTCAGGATATGAGCTCTTGCTTTCTGGTTTAGGTCTAGTTTAAGTAAGGCTGGAGGCCTTGAACTAGTTTTGTGTGGATTTTGAGCTTGGTTCTTCCCTGGCTCCCTCTCCCTCATCCTTGCTTCTGAACTTTGACCTGCTGAATGCAAGCACACACGGTCAGAAAATCATAATGCCTGAATAATGTTTAAAACAGTGGAAAGAGCTTTTCGGGACAGCACTGCTCACACACACACACACACACACACACACAAAAAAAACCTTTAACTGATGGTGGAGAGACAAGGGGCGAGTTAGGTTAATTGAATTAAATTTATTAGTTTAATAAATGGCTAGCTGGGGCAGGGTCCAACTGTTTTGCAGTTATGCGTGGCTGCAGACAGCTTATTAGGACGTCTTGAGCTACATACATTCTCACGCCCTAGCCTTTAGCATCCTCGTTCAGATTGATACTAATGGGCCGGTCTCAGCTCGCCATGCAATTACAATAACGAACTGACTGCCTCTGCACAGGGCAGATGAAGAGGGATGAGCTTTAATAAAATTTCTTCCTTGGCCCCCACATTAACGGTGTTGCCGTTTAAGCCCCTCTAACGAGACAAATCTTGTCAGGCTAATGGCGGTTAATTTGCTACAGTCTCCCCCTCTCTGCAAAGTCTCAGGAAAGGAAAAAAAAGTAATTTAATATGTTCCTTGGAACGTAATGTGAGTAATAACATATTTTAGAGTCCATTTTCATTCTTATCACAGTCAGACTATTTGAATATGGCTGCCAGTAACAACACCTTTTAAAAATAATATCTAAAAAGCATTACTCTTTAGCTGTGAATCTATGTCGAACAAACACTGTAACTAAAAACATATTTCCGCATCCAAAAATGTTTTGTGTACATAATATATGTATGTGTACTGTGTATATTGATTATGTATATATAACTACACACATGCATGCATTTATATATTGAATATAATTATATATAATATTAATTATATGAATATAAATACATGTAAATATTTTTTTTAATATACTGTATGTGTGTCTTTATATATACATAATAAAAATACACAGTACATACACGTATATTATATTTAAAAAAAACATATATTTTGGATGCGATTAATCACAATTAATCGTTGCTCAGCACTAATAAAAACATTTTTGTTGTTTAAGGTCATGGACACAAAGAGAAAAGATAGGAAAGTAAGAAAATTCCGATTTAAACAGCCCTGAAGACCCTGAAGAAATGATGAAAAATAAATAAATGAATAAATCAACTATTTAACTCATTGAACAGAATAATTACAATCATTAAAATGTAATAATAATAATAATAATAATAGCTTTCATTGTTGTTCTTTGTAGTTTTAAGCTGGGAAACAAAAGTAGAGAGGAAAGAGTAACACAATAATGCTAAATATAGACAAAACTCTAAATATAGATGCTCTGTAAATGCACAAAAACAAAAATAGAACAATAATAGTATTAACATTATAATGAAACACTATTTAATTAATATAAAAATATATTATATTTTTAATACTATTACTACTACTACTAATAGCTGTTATTACAATTTAAATGTTTAATTACCACTTTATTAAAAATATTTTACTAGAATTAGAGCTACAAAAAGATTAGTCGCGATTAATCGATTCAAAATAAACGTTTATGTTTGCATACTACATGTGTGTACTGTGTATATTTATTATGTATATATAAATACACATGTATATATATATAAAAAAATATATATGTGTGTGTGTTGGATGTATTTGTATGTTAACACATATATAATATATATTATATATAAATATTTGACATATAAATAAAATATTTTTTCTTAATATATACGTGTGTGTGTGTGTGTGTGTGTGTGTGTTTACACATATATACACAATAAATATACACTATTTATTGTGTATATACGCAAATATATATATGGAAACAAACTTTTATTTTGAATAAATTAATCGCAACTAATCGCTTTGCAGCTCTATAGAATTAGCCTGCTTCGATGCGTTATTTGTGCATTTATGTAACAATTCTTCGCACTTTGTCATTTCTTTGAGCTTTTAGTGAGAGGGAGACAGAAAGAAGCAGCTTCCTGTGCCTGTTTACAGACCCGCCTGCCCTTGGCGCCCCGGCCCCCAGCTCTACACAGCTGCCCCGCGTTTATACTCAGAGATCACACAAATAAAACTTTACTGGGCTGTAATTTCAGAGTTAAAACGTAGAACCTCTCAGCCGAGTGAAATCAGCCATGTAAACCCCTGCCCGCACCTCCTTTGCGTTTTTAGCCCCCACAGTACAGTACATCTCATTAAAATCAACCCGGTCAAGACATCACGTCGTAGAGAGGAGGATATGCTTGTCAGTTATTTTAATAATTCTTATAAAAGATACACATACTCTCAGAAGCATATTAAAGACAGATCAGCGGCCTTATGTTAGGATTAAAATGTTCATTATTACACCAGTTAAGACACAACAGACATACATTCACTTTTTTCTTTCCTCATCATACAAAGCTAAACGTCATCAGTCATCAGTTGTAATGATGCACGGTTGGCTGGTTGGGGGCACGTGTTTAAAATAGTTGGTAAGTTTACCTGATCCTGCTGATGTGCTGGGCCTTTTCTGCCTACATCTGGAGAGTCTACGTACCCGACTACTGCTGACGCCATTATGTGAGCCAGCCCCGTTATCAAAACCTGTCTGCTCTGTACTACTCTCTAACAATGTGCTGTCAGGGACAGTGCTGCTCACAAGGTCAGACGACAATGTCCTCTTTCCTTCCTCTAAACCTAAGAGATCATCCAAAAGAACACTGGCTGTGCTATTTGCGACTTCTGAAGGAGATTTCTCCAGTTCAGTAGTCTCTTCCTTCTCCTCGTCGTCTCCTTCAAACAGCTCAGGGCTGTAGAAAATACTTTGTTCGTCCTCTTCAGTATCTTCATGGTCTATTCCACTAGTGTTCTGCTTTGATGTAGAGGTAGGGATCTCTAAGTGCGGCTCGAGTTGAGGTTCAACTGAACTGTCATTAGGGTCAGGAGCATGCTGAACTTGCTTGTTGATCACTGAACTCGCATCTGGCTCGGACTGAAAAATAGGAGTCTTGAATTGGCTACTGACTGGAGTAGAGGTGAAGAGGTGGCTTGTAGGCCACTGTGTTCTTTGGACATTACGTTCTCTGCTTGGTTCAGATAGATGCTGTATATTCTTTTGGTCACCTGTTCAAACAGACAGACACAAAGACATCTGAGTGACAATTATACAAAACTCTTGGGTGTGTATGCCAGCTCAAATGTACGCCTCAAAGCAGAATCTTTGGTTAAAACAATACAGTCCGCATTGTCTGTCAGACAAAACAAGTTTGAGGGTTAGCTTTGATTAAGTGGTGGAGAACAAGGTCTCTATGATGATTGTCTACGGGCTTTAGATTTGAGTCTACAATATGGTTTATGTCTGAATGAGTGGAGTCCCTGATTTGTTCTCAAGTGTGCGCAAATACTCACGCTCAATCTACCACAAACAAAGGTCAAAGGGATTTCATTAAAAGCAACAGTCAGACATCTGCTCATCCCAATGCTGTTCAGTCAGTCAGGGGTCACAGGGTCTGACAGGGGCAATGAGGAGTAAAGAGCGTGTACAGTACACACGCAAACATGTACATGCCACATAAACGCACACTCACTTACCAGATGGTTTTACCTAAAGATACCCACAATGTTAAAGAAATAGCTGACCCAAAAATACATTTTGTCATTGTTTACTCACCCTCACATTGTTTTAAAACCATATGACTTTCTTTTTTTCTTTGGAAAACTTAAGGAGGATTTTTAAAGGATGTACTGGTCACTGGTTTACACAGACTATAATTTAAAGTTTGGGATTGGTAAAATCTTAACTCTTATTCTCACCAAGGCTGCATTTATTTGATGACAAAATTGATCATCAGTAGGGATGTAACGGTATTAAAATCTCACAATACGGTAATATCGCAATATGAAGTTCACAATACAATATCTATTGCGATTATTTTTAAAAAGACAAATGAAGTTTTGAAATTGAAATGAAAATGAAATGTTGTACATTTTAAAGTTAAATTCTTCTGTCTAATGCGCTTTGAGAGTTCAAAGCTTTCAGGAGCTCCAACAAGGGGTGCAATGGATAGCAGTTGATCCGTGCAGATCACGACCCACCGTTCGGCACGCATGTGACCCGCGGATTAATAACACATTTTTTAAACTTGTAGTTAATTCTAAATTTAATCCTAAATTTTTAACAATCGCAGAGAAAAAGACACTTTTCTGCCGATATTGCTTTTTAAGTAATTACTTACACAGAGAAGTCGTGTTCATGTTAACAGGGCATGTTAATCAGTCAACAATGGCTAGCGGAGGAACAGAAGAACTCGAAAAGCCTCCCGCATCATTCAAATCGCATGTATGGGAGCATTTTGGCTTCCCTGTAAAATATAATGATGATGGAAGAAGGGTGGTGGACAAAACTGTTACAGTGTGTAGGCACTGCAGCACGAGAAAGCCGTATGAAAGCGGCAATACATTGAGCATGCGCGCTGTTTTGAGTATGCGCTCAGAGATGGAACAGAACACGAACAAGTAAAGTGAACGTTTAGCTTAAGATGTTATCTAAACGGTCAAATACATGCAAATATATGTCAAAATGTGGCGTTTGGTGATTATTCGTGTAATCCTTCATCAATTGTCTCAAATTAACAAACAGTTGAGAATGAAAAGATGTCTGTAACAGTAAATTGGATCCGTGCAGCTCTTAAAGTGGCCACAAGTAATATTCCTTCTGCCGTCTTTGCGGTTAATGTTAATCAAACAACAAAAGACAAAATCAATCACTTCTCTTGACGGATGGACTTTTGTAGTTTTTATAAGAAACAAACATGTTTATTTTCCATTCAGTTAATTACATTAAATTTAACAAAAAAAAAAAAAAACTTTAATTCCATTCTTTCACCATCTTTTTTTTTTTTTTTTTTTTTAATTGTATTGCTATTTTTAAATTAACCAATCATATAAAGTTCTGGACCCACTCATAATCTTGATTACAATATTGACCAAAAATAATCGTGATTGTGATTTTTGCCATAATCGAGCAGCCCTACTTGTAATAAATGGAAAGCAAATTACATTTGTCTTCTCCCCTTTTTGCTGATCAGAAAAATGGTCAGATCCGTGACTCAAAAACCGTAATGTGATCCGAACCGTGAGTTTTGTGATCCGTTGCACCACTAGCTCCAACCCATGTTCCTAAGAAAACTTAATTGTATCTAAACTAAGTAGACTTAACCCTCTTTTTAGTTGAGATATACTAAGTCTAAAATACATTCAGGCTTACAAAAACACATCTCACTACAAATCTAGTGAAATGCTGTAATAATCTGCCACAAAAATAAAACATATCTGGTGGCTATTGCATTCCCAATTGTGCGCTAAACTTACAGCACATTCAATAAATAAGTTCACTGCATTTACTGTGAATGGAGATGTTCTGAAGTGCGGAAAAAAATGCGTCCATGAGCTGATCGCCTGAACTAAATGTGTGCTTCACTTGGAAACGCACAGCGAAAACAGACTTGATGAAGGGATTAAGCAATATTGCGCTTTTGGTTTTAATTCGTCTGACAGATACTGTGCCAAAGCATTATGGCCCAAAACACAACTTTAAAGACCTTTTATGTTAGAATATTTAAAAACATCTACACTACACGGAAGATCTACAATGTTTCATATAGTCATGTGACAAGGATAATATCGAGAGTTTTGCCATCGCAATACCACGATATTGAAAATATTGTTACATCCCTAATCCTCAGCCATTACGCAAATCTTCAACGTCACATCACATATTAATTTGGTGTGCAAGATTTTTTTTTTTTTTATTATTAGAAATGTTGAAGCTTTATATGCTTAATATGCCCAGAAAAGTAGTAAGGACACTGTTAAAATAGCCCATGTGACATCAGTGGTTCAACATTAGTTTTTTATAAAGCTATGAGAATACTTTTTGTGTGCAAAGAAAACCAAAATAATGACTTTATCTTCTCTTTCATCCATCAACTATTTTATTGATGTCCTCACTACCTTTCTGGGCCTTGAACGTGTCAGTTGCTTTGCTGTCTATGCATCAAAAATATCTTGATTTGTGTTCCGAAGATGAATGACATGAGGGTGAGTAAATAATGACAGAATTTTTCATTTTTGGGGGAAATAACCATTTAAACAAATACAATGTTTTCACCCAAGCCATATACCTGCGTCAGAAGACCTGCTCTCAGAGTTGGCCGTCTGCACCTCAGTGTGCAAGTTTGGCTGTGCAAGCTGAGGGTCAAATGGCTTGTGGGGGGTGATTATCTCAGGAGGGGGTGAGGTAACAGTGGAGGGGCTTGGGTGTTGAAGGACAGGCTGAGATTGTGTCTCTTCGAAGGTCTCTACTGCCCCCCGCTGGCCTTGAGAAAAGGACTCCAGGGACTGCATGGCGCCAGTGAAGGTGTCATGGTGCCTCACTAGCTGACGCACCCACTTTGACAGGCCTGAGAGAAGAGGACAGCAGCGTTTGACAAACATTTAACCACTCTACTTGACCACTATTTTCATAACACTCTCCCACAGTACTGTAAATCCGTGTAGATTTTCAAGTAATGAATGTTTTCAACCCATCACTGTTACATGTAAAAGAGCAAGACCTTATGTACACATTATCTGGCCGCAGCCCACAGTCTAACATTTCAAAACCCCTGCGGTAGGTCGTTATCTCCATCTAGTGATGCAGAAATGGAACTACATCTTGGTGACGCAAAGAGGCAATTATTTTTTGCACTTTTTGATCATTTGTCATTTACCTGTGATATATTTGTTCGGGTTCGTCCTAAACCGGTCATCTACCAGTATAAGGGCCCCCCAGTCATTTCGATGTCGTATACACCTATGAGGACAGGAATAATATTGTTTCACCCAATTGGTCTTTAAAATTTGCATCACGTCAGAGTAACTGCATAAATATCTGTATCTGTAAAATTCATGGTTCTGACCTTCCGAGCGCCTGGTTTAGTGCCCGATATGCTTGAATCTCATACCAGCGCCCACCAGGCAGAAGTCCTCGTGACTTGGCATGCTTGTCATTGTATTTCATCTTCAGTTCGACCTGCAATGCAAAAGAAACAATGACTTGGATGAAAGCAGCCCCTATAAAAACATTAACATGGAATTTCAGGAGATGGTAAGGGTAAAATAAAACTGTCCTCAAACCTATTGGTACATGTTTTGTTTTTTCATGTGTGATTATTCCATGAGCATAAGCAGCATGATATTTAGACAACTGTTTAAAAGTCTGGGGTTTATTAGATTTTTTTTTTTTTAATTAATGAAATACTACTTTTATTCAGCAAGGGGGCATTAAATTAATAAAGAAGTCAAGGTAAATACATGAGAGCTGGCATGGAAATTTGTAAATGTTATGAGTCTGGCTTCCAGTCTCGTCTGTGTCTAGCTATTTTTAGCTGTACAAAACAGTTGGTTTTGCTGCTTAATATTGCAAATTGGTGTACCTTACCATATTATTTTAATGTATTATCTTAATTATGAACACACTGGTTTGTAGTGTAAACAGTTTAATCATTTACTGCACATTGTTATTTTTCTCTTTATTTCCCTTTAGCAGCTAATGAACCGGAAGTCTTGCCAATGCAGTAAGCTTACTTCAATGTTGAGGAATAAGGTGAATAATGTTACAAAATGAATTTTATTTTAAATAATTGCTGTTTTTCAAACTTCCTATCTTTCTAAAAAATCCTGAAACAAAGTATCACTTTTTCCCACAAAAATACAGCACAACTGTTTTCAACATTGATGATGATAAATGTTTTTTGAGCATCAATTCAGCATTTTAGAATTACTTCTGAAGGATCATGTGACACTGAGGATACTGAAGTAATGTCTGCTCAGAATTCAGCTTTGCAAACACATGATTACATATTAAAATATAAAATTAAAAACAGCTATTTTAAAATGGTAATATTTAATAATATTGATTTTCCTGCATTTTTGATCAAATAAATGCAACCTCAGTGTGCGTACGAGAATTCTTTAAAAAAAAAAATCTTACTTACTAGAACGTTTTAATGGTAGTCTATACATAAAATGTTCTTATGTCTTTCTATTCTATTCAGTTAGTCCTGGAAAACTTTTTAGGTTTCCCAAGTTTATATATGCAGGGTTTTCCAGGATCATGCAGATACATTTCAAAATGGCATTTTTGTTTTAAAACGCTCCCCGTCCAAAGTGTTTTCAAGTGTTTTCTAAGTTTCTAATCCACACTGAAACATCGAACTGAAACTGAAAATGTGTAAAATCTTATGAAAGGTCAATGAGATGATACAGACGAAACAGACAAAAAGTTTAAGCAATTTTGTATTCTGTGTATAAGGCAAGGTTCATAGAGAAATGTTTGATTCAGTGAGTGTGGAAGAACTTGACTGGTCTGCATAAAACCAAGTCTTAATCCCAGCTGAACACCTCTGGTGCGACGTTAAACACCTTTAGCCAAAAACTCAGACCAAACACCAATAACTTGTGCATATGGGTACAGTCATTTTAGATCCTTCAAAAACTGAAGCAACAGAGATGGAAACACAATTTTTAAATACATGAATTATGATTATGATCTTCTTTGCTCTATGTACAAGTCATTGGTGTTTGGTCTTAGTTTTTGGCTCAAGGTCTGTATTTAAAGTCACACCAGAGTTGTTCAGCGGGAATTAGGACTTGGCTTTATGCAGACCAGTCAAGTTCTTCCACACTGACTGAATCAAACATTTCTCTATGAACCTTGCCTTATAGACAGAGGCACTGTTATGTTAGAATAAAAAAAGGATCCTGTCCAAACTTTTGCTATAAAATTAGTATAGTAGTTAAAGTAGTTAAACCTGTTCATTAGAAGGGGGTGTCCTAATACTTTTGGCAATATAATGTATCTTCATGGAACATTCTCTTTAATGAATATCCTAATGATTTTGTGGCATAAAAGAAAAATCTATAAATTTGACGCATACAATGGATTGTTGGCCTTCACTTCAAATATACCCATGCTGACTGGTTTTGTGATCCAGGGTCACATTTATCAGAAGACCCAACAGGCCACACCTGAGAGTGAGGTAGCTAAACCACCATCGTGCTGCTCATATAGAACTAATTAGATTAACACTGGCACGATGTAGGATTGGCGAGCGGTGATCTGCAGAGGGCAAAGCTCCCCTGAAGATGACACCCTGGGCCAGAAGTGCTTTCATACTCGCCTGCCCACACCCGCTGATCCATTGCAAAGAGGCGGAAGAAAGAGGCCACCAGACAATAGGCATCTGCTTTGCCATAAAAATGCCAGGGAGGCATCCATCAACTTTCACCCACTGCCCTCACGGTTTTAACGCTAACCTTTTTGAATTGACAAGTGAAAAGTTCAAACCCCGTCGGATGGGACAGGACGGTGAAAGCCTTAACTACTTGTGACGGGTACTGTGTTTTCAGATGCCACAACCTGTACGAGGGCATGACCGTCGCAGGTAAGGCTCGTCTCTTGTACACATCAGCTCTGCATCATCCGCGATGTTGTCACACACCATAATCAGGAACATTTAGAAACACATGGACACGCTGACATACACACAAGGCTGAATTGAAGAGCAAACACTTCAGCATGACCGAATCCGCCATCTGATGCACATCTCAATCTCTAGCCCAGTGGAAGGGTTAAAAGCATCTGGATAGAGATCCTGTCGTCAACTAAAGGCCGCTACCCCGAGGCGGACTGTCATATAAATCCAATCAGAGTCTATTTCACTATCAAGGCCCTTCACCTCCCAGTACCACGTCAACACTCAATCCGACATGACAGCTTGCATATGTGAAAAAGCCAATTCTCGCTGCTAGCCAAATCTCCTCAATGTGCAAGAAACCGCAAGCTGGAAGGGATTACGTAAAATGTCAGGAGATAGCCCACTCTCAAATCAGCTTCAACCTCTTTACCTGTTCATCCTTAAAAACAGACATTTGACCAAGAGGCATGCATCGCAGCAGAGCGGAACACTGCCGCTGTTGTGCCCGTCGCCGAGATCTTGTAGCCTGCTGTCTGTCCGTGTTAGGAAACAGCAGAGCGGGTCACACTAAGAGTCCTCGGCTCCGCAATTAAAAGGAAAATCAAAGAGAAACGAGATACAGCGTTCCACGCAAACCTTTGCAATTTAACACACTTTCCATCGTCTCACACAAGCTGTTCATTAGGCATCGAGAGACGGCATCAGCTGGAATAGCCCTTTTACTGCCTTTTAAATCTACGATTATTTTTCTTAGCGAAACAAAACATGTTCTCTCCAGTTTTTATGTTCACCAGAGGCTATTTTTATGTGCGCACCATCGGTTTAGACTGTTTAAAGTTCACCTTTGATCTTGTTCCCAATAACGGACTAATAAAAGCGATACTTTCGTTTTAGAGGCACTTTAATAGCTTTTCTGTCTATCTGGGAAGACTGTGTGCAGGCATTCACACAACAGGACCTCTACTCTGACTAGAGAGTAGTAAGTTAAGTCACAAGTCTCAATTAATTCAAGTATGTGTGTACTGTTCTCAAAGTTTGAAACAAACAATGAAACCAAATATTCTGAAAAAATCTATGCAAACGTTAATGTGCTTGTTAGACTGGCTTTGTATATAATAACCATTGCACTCTGACAGTAAATGGTGTCAGTGTCCTCTCTTTATATCCTAGATATCCCTAGGGGTCATCTCCACCCCCATGCACTTGAGCAAAGGGAGAGGCAACATCTTGTATCAAAAGCTTGCATGCAGACTAGCAGTGTATATAAACAGTGTTGTATTGCTAAATGTTTAGCAAACTTTTGTTTCCTAGTATGTACAATAAACAGATGACCTCTTTTTAAACAATAGATTTCCATGACCTTGCCAGTCAGATTTGAAAAAAGAATTTAGATTCTGAAAACTGACTCATTTATCATTCTGTAAATGGATCTGACCAATTCCATTTTGGCTCAAAGGAACAATTTAATGACAAATTGAACATCATTAAGGCTTGCAAACAACTGGAAAAAGTACACTACTATTCAAAATGGGTTCAGGATCTTTTTAAAGAAATCAATACTTTTATTCAGTTACTTTTATTCATGCATGTATTTAAGTGACCAAAAGCTCACACTCATGAACAAGCGGCAGAGAAGAAATTGTTGAATTAAGTTGTTACTTTTGTTTTCTTTGCACTCAAAAAGCATTCTTGTAGCTTCATAACATTAGTTAAACCACTGATGTCACATGGACTATTTTAATGATGTGCTAACTACCTTTAAGGGCCTCGAATGTGTCAGTTTTTAAATAAAAATATCTTAATTTGCGTTCCGAAGATATGAACAATAGTCTTACGTGTTTGGAATGACATGAGCATATTTTTTGGGTGAACTATCCCATTAAGATATGTCATCACAGGAATAAATTACATTGTAAAATCGATAGAAACATATTTTTTCATTTTTATTGCATATTCAAACAAATAAATGCAGCCTTAAGCATAAGAGACTTATTTCAGAAACATAAAAAATTTGGACGCATGTATTCACACCCTTGAAAAAAAGTACAGAAAAAGATTCATTGAAGAAGATGGTTTGTAGATAAATGTATTACCCAGCTGCAAAAATAATTTTTGTTTCACAGGTAGCAACGGCTCTAGCAACTCTCAATCTATTTGGGATAAGAAGAGTATGCCAAAACTCCTTCACCATTTCAACCTGCACTACGCACACGAGACAAAGCATCACCTGTGTCGATAGGGGAGGTATTGAGGGGAAATGGAGGGCAGCAAACAAACACGTTTGAGTGCTGTCAACCACTTCATGTGGCATTTGAGACAAGGAGAAGCATTACGGTTGGCCAGGTGCACTAGAAACCCCTGCCTCCTTGCTCCTCAGCCCCTCTGGCACATCAACTCATCGCTTGTCCGCAACAAGCCACATGATTAAAACCTACCTCAGAACCCTCCAAAACTCATCCAAAATGGCAAACTCAATTGGCCTCCACTGGAGCAGAAGTGAAAAAAATTCAAAGGCCTTCCCCAGAGGTATGGGTACAACCACGGCAACAGCTTCAGCTAAGGTGAAGGGCTCGGAAGTGTCAATCATCTGTACATATCCCCACGGTGACAGACCCAGTTAGGAGAGCTTCAACATACTCTGACAGCAAGGTAGACAGAGGGGGAAGCTTAAAGGTCAGGTCTATCTGCTAAGGACAGGCAAAACACAGCACAATCACTATTGAATTCATTTACGGATCACAGCAAGGGGGCAACTGATGTTCTGCCTACAAAATAACTTTTTTAAGACATGAACACATATGAGAGAACAAATGATACTTCAGGGTTGAACTAAGGATCAAGAAAAGTGAAAAAGTTTTCAATCAGTTCATTAAAAGATTAGGAGAGCTTAGCATGGGGGAATCTCTATCAGTTCACAGCTCATGTAGCCACTTGGATGGTGTCGAATCATCTTGAACCACATCCAGTTGACTAGAACAAGTCAGTCAAAAAGAAAATAAGGTTTTTGAGGAAAACATTCCACATTTTATGAAAACATTTTATCCATGCACTTCAGCGGGGATCAACAGGTTGAAGGTCCAAACTGCAGTTTAAATGCAGCTTCAAAGGGCTCTACAGCCTAAGAATAAGGCTCTTATCTAGTGAAACAATTGGTCATTTTCTAAAAATAAAATAAATTTTTTTTAACCAGAAATGCTTATCTTCACGCATTACATAGTCACATTGGAAAGGTCAAGTGTGACATGCAGAAGTACTGACCCACTGATTACAATGTGAATGTGCAAAGAAAGAACACCCTTTACAAAAAGATAAAACGATGATGTCAGACAATTTTAAAGTTGGAAAAAAGATGGAATTTTTTCGCTCTACCCTACTTTTTTGAGCAGGAGTACACAGTACAACTAACTACATGTGACCTTTCCAACGTGATTATGTAATACATGAAGTCATAGACGCGCTTCACAGAGCTATTGCAAGATGAACTTTTGTGAATAAAAAGTGTATAAATTGATATTTGTTTTAGAAAATGACTAATCGTTTTGCTAGATAATACTCTTGTTCTTCGGCTTGGATCATTTTGAAGCTGAACTGAAACTGCAGTTTGGACCTTCGACACGTTGATACCCACTGAAGTACACTATATGGAGAAAAATCCTAGAATGTGTTCCTCACAACCTTCAGTTTCTACCCGACTGTAGAAAGACAGACATGGGGGTGAGTAAATTATCAGGATTTTTCTGGAAGTGATCTAATCCTTTAATTAATTGTAGTACTTTTGATAGCTTGAAGATAGATTACAAATGAAAAACTTCACAGGCATGCCAAATACAGTATATGCAATTATACAGACGTTACCTGCAAATCTTTGATATTGGGGAACGGGATACCAATAGTAACCACTGCTCTGGCATTATCATCAGTGAAGTCTAAGCCTTCGCTAACCTTCCCTCTACAAACAGCAACCAGCAGCGCTCCATCTGTGAAAATAAATCATAATCAACACAAAGACAACACAATTAAACACAGCATTTGGAACAGATCAACACTAACCTCTGTTTTCACTGTTGGCTGCTGTTCCTCTGATGGCCTCATAGTATGTCTGGAGCAACTCATCAAAATCACCCTTGCCACCACCACGTGGCTCAGTGATCACAGTCTTCCGCTCCTCAAGCTTGTCCCACAGACCTGTGTTCATCCAGCGGTCCCTCAGTTTATCCAACATCTTATAAAAAACAAAAATTGACCATTAGTTAATTATTAGTTGCACAATATGCATTCAGTAATAATTATTAAGATATAATAGTCAGCCTATAATAATAATATGTTTACTGGGTCACCATATATATATATATATATATATATATATATTCCTGTTCTGATGCAGCACATTAGTAATTAGTGTAGAGTAATAACAGCCTAGAAGGGTAAACACGGATGCTTTTAATAACAAACATAATGAAAACCAAATTTTGGAACGAAAATGTCTGATTCAAAACTGCAGCATTCATATGGCCCCCATTAAAATAAAAAACAGGACTCAGTTGAAGAGGAATGTCTGAACCCTGGGTTGCCCAGTAATTCATAGTTTAATAAATACAGACCTCCTGTTTGCACGGTAAACAATTTGCTGGTTTGGACCTTTTTTTTTGTATTTTTAACGAATAATGAAATACGCTGCCGATTACATTGCACACTAAAAGCCTGAGAACGAAACATCACAGCAAGAAACAGGATGTTTCTCTGCTGTATTCTCTTGTTCCCATTACTGCAAGCAGATAAACTGCAAGTTTAAACTCTGTTCATAATAAAAATCACTGTTACAGTGCTATTGTTAGTGCAAAAAAGTCAGTGACTCCCAAAGGGGGAACACTGATCTAAAAGCTCTCCCACACGGAGCAACTCTTGTCTCTGCTGTACGCATTTTCCTCTTGAATAGGCATGCCTTTACAATCCAAGCAAATCTTCACTGGCTTGGAAATGTGTTAGAAGGGTCAAGTAAAAGTTCTGCTTGTGATCAGCAAAAAACTTCTTATGACTGCTGGAATTTGTTGCTTCATTCAGATAAACAATAGCATCAGGACTGGATGTGTGCTTCAGGGCTCGATATTAGGATCCTTACACTTTTGTTGTTTAGAATACTGAAAAACTAAGCACGTCCCCACACTAAATTCACTGCACTATTAAATCTCACCTGAGGTGGCTGAGACTTCTGCACCATGAAAACTATTTTACACACTGGTGTGACGGAAGTGAAGCCACTTGTCTTCAATAAAACATGACACTTGTGCTGAAGATGAAACATCAGCTCATAAACGTCACTTTTCAAAGACTAACAGCGAACCAAATGTCCCGCATTTGCTGCAAATCCAATATGAATAAAAGGTGAATTATTAATGTGCTCTCTCAGTGGAATGCCCAAAGAACTCAGATTTGTGAGGAAGAGTTCATAAGAAGAGGAGGAGGACAAGTGAAAGAAGAAGCGGAAACAAAAAACATGGAAACACAGATGTTGTTTTGATGGATACAACTGATGGGTTTGAAAGCAGTATTAGGCATCTTGAATTTACCTTAAGGGTCAGTGTTATTAATTTGTGCTTGGTCTGAAGTGTAACCCGATGATGACCTGAGCGTAACCTGATAATAAAATGCTGGCCCTTAAAAGACAGGGACACATGCAAGCACAAAGACTCCTTGTATAAGCTTGTTGTTTATATTCCCAGAGCTGTAATTTGTAAGGCCTTATAAAAGCGGGCGAAATACAATACAGTGCCACTCCAGGAGTCCCTTGGCTCAAAGGGTAATGGTCCTAATGCTTTTATCTCGCAGACACTGTGAGTAAACATCACTCCATGTCTGCTTCTATGCAGTCATTTCATTACAGGCACATTTTCCACATCCCTCATCCTGACAGACCAGAGCCGTAGTTTGAAAAACCAAAAAACGAGCCAGTCAGCAGTAAGGTAGAAATTCAAGATTATAACCAGCTGTTTGACTCATTACAGACTTCATATTTTTGGAAATGAAGAATTGGTCTGTCTGTATATCTATCTATAATGTTTTAGCTTTGGTAAAAACTATAGTGAATTGGTTTTATATAGGTGCATACATTTGAAAAAATGCTCCTCTCCAGTTTTTTTATTTTTTCTAGTTGACTACGAATTTCCAGTCACGTTTCTGGTCATGTTTTATTTAGGGTTGTTCCGATTCCGATACTAGTATCGGAAATGCCACCGATACCACGAAAAATTCTAGCATTGGTATCGGCGAGTACTTGAACCCATGTACCAATCCGATACCTTTTTCTTAAATAGGACCTAGGCCACAGCAGTAACAGTGTCCTGAAGTCAACTTTGGCTTCCGAATAAAGCTGGGTTCATGCAAGTTTGCGTTGCTGTCCAAGCTAATAAACGGTCAGCGGTGCACAGCTCAAACGTAGCTCGGTTTAGTTTCGCTTTTGCTTCATTTGCCGTTTGATGTTTCTCATATGCAACAGAAATTGAGTTGAACAACGCGGTGGCTGGAGGTACCTTCTTATCATCAAATTTTGTATTTCTGACTGGACCAATCTGCCAGTAAAACGGCGACATATCTCGTATGTAGCAGGATCCTATGATTTCTGCGATGCGGAAAACGCGGAATCCAGTCACACAAACGGAATGTACCGTTTAACATGGAATGTCATGGAATTTGTCAAAGTTTGGATTCATCAATCATAAGAAGGTCATTACACTTAAATCAAATCACCTTATGGACTAATATTTTCAAATATTAAGCCGCAAAACGACTATTTAAACATGAATTCTGCGTGTCTCTGTGTTAACGAATGGCGCAGATGCGCTTTTTTTGTTTACTGCTCCATATTAGAGGGCAAAAGCGACACTAAGCCGAGCTACGTTTGAGCTGTGCAGCGCTGACTGTTTACCCGCAACGCAAACTTGCACGAGCCCAGCTTTATTTGGGAGCCAAAATCGACTTCACGACACGGTTAGGCTGCGTGTCCACCAAGGCGTTTTTCCCCGCGGCTAGCGTATTTCCATTGTTCTTAATGAAAGCGCCGCGTTTTTTAAAACGGCAGGAGCGTGCCTGACGCTGAGCGTCTTTTTCGCGCTGAGAGATCCAGTGAGAAGCGTTTAAATTCGCCGCACGATAAATAAGGTTGCTGCAAGATCTAGTGAGAATCTTTCAAATTCTGCCCAGAATTCTGTTATAAACAACGCTGATGTACATCAGAAAATTAGTAGTATTAGTAGTAATGCTAACTATATAAAAAATAATACTGTCAAATGTGTGTCAGATAATAAAAATAATCTAGTTCACTGTAAAGGCCTATATTTGTTCATGTTTTATTGACGGATAAGTCTGAAGCACAACATAAAATAATAATGTAATTTCATACTAGAAGTATTTACAGCTGTATATACAGAAACACACCCAGGTATCGGATCAGTACTCAGTATCGGCCGATACCCTGAGCCCAGGTATCGGAATCGGTATCGGGATTGGAAAAAGGGTATCGGAACATCTCTAGTTTTATTCTGAGGTAAATGTTATGTCTTTCCATGGTCTTTCCATGATTAAGCGAATACATGAGACAGGAGACGGATCTTGGTAAGTTGCATTCTTTCTTTTAACATACCTTCGGATGTTCATTCATGTTCATTTCAAGATAAACTGTAATGTAACTGGTATTCAAGCGGAGCAGACGATCAGTTCACATGCGCTTCGCGCTGCTGCTTCTCTAGAACTAAGGCACTACAGTGATCTTTCACTCCACGTTAAACGGCAACAAAGCAGCATTTATTGTCTGAATAATGTAATAAAATGTACAGAATTTGAAATCTGAGACTTTGTTATAAATCAAAAGTAAAGCTAAACAGTTACTGCGATTTATTGGATGGCAAGTACACTACAATGTTCTGTTCAATAACTAAAAACAGGCTAGACTTCTTGGGATTTAAAAATCAACATTGTTTCATCAAAATGTGAATCGATTAAAATCAATACATTTATATTTTTACCCAGCCCCACTGTTTAGTACCTCAATACAAAATGAGGAAATCAAAAGGCTTTCTCAATGCAATTTTGAACTGAGCACGAGCCTGCTATTTACCAATTTGTACTAATTATCTAATAATCTTTTAAGCAAAACAACTGATAACACCTTACATTGGATGTATCAAACAAAAACAATGATGGAATAAATGGACAGCATCCAATGTTGCCAAACGAAATTAGCGGAAGCAAGTGTGCACTTGTGTTTTAAGATGTTTGGACACAGAATGGGAATTTGTGGGGGTGGTGGTGATGGGATGAGCACATGGCCTTCATGCCTAATTCATAAGCATTATCTGACAAGAGCAGTGCCGTTTCCACAGGGCCTAGACCAGGACACAGCAGAATGAAAATGTCAATCTGCACACTTGGCTGAGGCTCAGGTGCACAAACATGGCAGAAGTGACCCTACACCATCCCTCTCCGAGGTCAGTGACAGTGCCATCAAACAGATGGCGTGCTCAAAAATGACATGAACGCACTAGTACCAAACAAGCTCAGACAAATGATAAGAGGCATTTAACCTCATGTTGTCAATTCATTGTGTGCATCCGGAGAATGGCACATACTGCTTAATCTCAGATTAAAAAAAGCTTTCAAGTTCTAATACAATGATTTCCAATGATAATACTATTTGTACTAGGCTACATTTAACCAGAATTATAAGCGTATGAGGTGTATGCAGCACCATTTCTCTCAGACACCTTGTCTCTCACACTGCTCCTGAGGGATGGGAGCTTACAACAGCAGTGACCCAATCTCATGTCTTATTCAAGGACCTGTTACAGCAGACCAGAATCTCACATCTTCAGAACTCTGCAGCAGACTAGCATTATCTGCAATAGAACACAATTGACACACTGTTCAGATAGTCAATTAATTTTACTAAGAAGTGACTCTCAATGATCCTGTACATAAAACAGGAGGTGGTGAATCAGATGTGAGGTACCTTCAATCCACTTCTCTAAAAGCTGGAAAATGGCTGTTACAGACCTGCCAACCCTGGAAAATATTTCAATGTACTTTGAGGTCAAAATGCGTATCCACTACACAAAATGCGTACAGGTTGGCAAGTCTGCTGTTACTATAGTGACAGAAAACTCAAAATTTTCTATTAGTTTTATATTGTATTGTATTATATTTTATGAAAATATTAAATATTATGCATTCAGACTCCTACTGCTTTAATCCTCTCAGATAAGTTTACATACACCTTGCAGAATTTGCAAAAAACAAAACGTTTGAATCTTCTGTAAGAGTCTCTCAGTTGTCCTCAGTGTGAAAAGATGGATCTAAAAATCATACAGTCATTGTTGCAAAGGTTTCAACAGGTTACAAAAATGCTTAAAAAAAACAAAGAATTTGTGGGACCTGAAGGATTTCTATGTAGAACAGCAGTTTAACTGTTCAGGACAAACAAGGAACTCAAACAACTTTAAAACAACAATAAAAACAGCTGTGGATCATTTAGGTAACAACACAGTATTAAGAATGTATGTAAACTTTTGAAAAGGGTATTTTTTTTTATAAATTCAACTTTTATTTTCTCTTGTGGACTACATTTAAACATTTTATGTGAAATATCTTATTCAGGTCACTACTAAACAAAAAATAACATGCATTTTGTATCATCCATCTTATTTTGGTAAAATAATTAACATCTTGCACATTCTGCAAGGCGTATGTAAATTTCTACTTTAACTGTATGTGGACAAAAAAACAGAACATTAATGGTGGTTTTAAACTGCTCTTCATGGTCAGAATATGAAAAACACTTCTGAATTCTTTATACTTTTCCAGTCATTTTTTCCTAAAGAAAATTAAAATCTTAACATAAAATTTATTTCTTAGTTTCTGCATGTTATAATAAGTGATATTGTTTCATATCATCAAACAGGTTTGTGTTTTTCCCACTGATACAGTTTCCAATGCAATATAAATAATATTAATTTTTTTGTCTCTTAGAAATGCACAGTAGATGGAGCTGACAGTAGTAGTAGCTTGAGTTAGGATGCATATGAAAGCTTGTTCATTATCAAAACCAGTAACATCTGTAAAAATTCTAACAACTTTTAAAAATGTTGAAATGTTGAACTCTACCATGGGTCTTCCATAGCAGCATACATTTAGATCATAATAACCACAGTTAAAATACATATAGAACCCCAATGGTATGGTAAAAATGTAACTGTATAGTTTCTAGGCATTTCTATGAAAAACAGTAGTTTACGTACATTTAGTATAAATGAACAAATGTAATTATATTCTATTACTCCATTAATACATCTCTCCATTAATAATATACCAATATTCAATATAAATATACCACAGTTCTGCCATAATACCATGGTGCAGTTAGTGTTACTAAAGTAAATGCATGCCAAAGACAAACTTTTTGACTGAAGTGATGTGCACAGTGTTTCTCCTGTTTGTTATTGGTGCCTCATCTGGCTAGTTTAAAATCAGTCGTTTGTGTTCTTCGATGAATTCACTGGATCTCACAGCGCTGTTTAGTGGTCACATGACCAAGACTTATCAGCAAGTAAACGCATCTGCTCTAGTAAGCCTGTGCCAAGTCGGGCCGATAAATGGTCAGTGTGGTACGGTTCAAATGATTAGCACTGTTTCGTTCCACTTTTGTCCATTCGTTCCACTTTTGTCCACTTTTCCACCTGCCGCATAAACATTATATCAAACATTTATCGAACTCGTTATTGTTTATTATACCATGATAATTACTGTTATCATATTATGATCCAGTCCTATGTGCAAGTATCACATAACCATCTTAATCTGAGTAAATCTTTATTCTAACAGTTGACTTCACAAAAACCTGCCCTCCTTAGTTATTGTTGCTATGTCTACCCATCAAATCATGTTCTTACGCAGTGAAAAAAGCATTAAGTAACAAAGAGGAAACTAACAACGCTGACAGACAAGACAGAGCAGGTTACTTCTGGTATAAAACAAGGTTTCAGAAGAAATTTCAATAAATAGTGTTTTGTGGCTCTTTAATGTGTCCTGACAGATCACTGTATTGCCTTATTAGATCAATGATGGATTCGGTGTTATGCTTGGTCAGATCGCCTGTCAATCAAGCTGTTTGCAAAGGATCAATTGGAAATAATTAGACTGCTGGTGTACATGTAAATTTTGCTGCCCTTGACTTTGACAGTAAAGAGGCAAGGCTCACATCTCAGAGAGGTCTACACAAGAACGGGTTAACATCTAGAGAAGCTGTTGATAAAACAAAGTGGAGAGAGGGCTATCTAACGAACATCCACAGGCACAACAAAAGGTGAATAATTCATTGTGGTTAGTCGACTAAATATATGCATCACTCATCTTGTGTCACCATGCTAGATTTAAGTCGAGCGGATGCAGTTCTCTGAGGGGACACTGTGGCGAAGTGGTACTGCAAGGCACAACTCTGCATTCTCTCTCTCGTTCTCATTTCCTTGCCACCTACACTGCTCTTTATCTATTTTCCTCCAACCTTAACGCCATTCTGTCATGTGGCAACACATTGCTGTTTTTTTCTTCGCAAAAGGCCTCTAAATAATGGACAAACTGGGTTGTAGGGTGGCATAAATTTAACATAGGGCCCTGGTGGCGGCAGGAGAGGACGTGTAGCTGCTGTAAATAATTCAGCTGTCAAATATCACAGTGACGATCACGCCAAGGACGGAGCAGAGTGGCGCCCCTGCCACCTGCCTGCAAGCACCCACACTCTTCAGCGCTGACGCGGAGCAGGCCATTAGTGCGAGGCCAACAGTGAGAACTGAACACTACAGATAAAGAACAAGATCTGTTGAAGTATGGATCTGTTGTTATCTAGTCAAGAGCTATAGCTGGAAGAAGGGCTTGCCTCACTAATGGACAGCTTAAAGAAAGGGAGTAACATACTTTACAGTGGCACAACAGCGTAGAACAGATACATTTACTTTGATACACATCTAAAACTAAGGCCTTGTTCACACTGCAGGTCTTGATGCCCAATTCTGATTTGTTTTGGCAGTCTGTTTACACATTCTTTCAATTGTGACCCATATCCGATTTATGTGTTTACACTCGTCATACCATCTGAAACACTGCGCATGCGTTGTTGTCGTTACCGCCTCCGCACGCGTTTCCTCCTGAGAATAATATGTGACCAATTAGTGAATTTAAAAAAAAAAGTTATTTTTATTTTCACATTCTCCAATAAAAAAACTTCAAAATGATGTATGATTTTTCCGAATCGGACAAAAAATTACTGTGCTACACCCGTTTAAAGTCGATAGAGTCAGCAAAGTTGATTATGAAAAGTTTTCCTCCAATTCTTTTCTTATTAATAATCACAATATATTTTTTATTTTATCCTTGCTATTATAAATAAGAACAGATGCAAAAAATAGTATAACAAATAGCCTAAAAAGAAACAAATAATGCATTACCTTTATCATTTTACATCTAACAAAAGCCATTCATGTATGAAAAACAAATACTCAAATGTGTTCATTACAAATACATTGATTATTAAAACTACAGAAGCAGTTTTATGAAGTACAGTGAGCGATTCCCTCTTTTTTATTGTTAGATTAGCATTAATGAGACAGAGGGCTTATATACTGTAAAGCACAAAACAAAGTAATGTTACACATCAGATGTTTCCAACAGTTCCCCAAGCATTCACTTAAGACAGAACAGATTATGTTTGTGTGAATACTGAAATACTGTAATTCTGTGTATGTGTGCATTTATTGGAATTGTGCGCAGTTGGATGCACCGTTATACATATAATACTATTTGGGGATACCATTTTGGATTGTTAGACGAGGGCTTAGAGAACAAATTTTTGTGAAAACCTCAAATTCGAGTCATTTTTCACTTTTGTTGCATGTAGCTCAAAATAGCCCGTACTGCCTGAAAATCCGATCTGCCTGTTTACTTGACAGTCGCACTGACACAAATCCGATTTATATCTGATTTATTTCAACATATGAATGAGGCCTGAAACCGATCTCGAAATATCCAAATGCATGCATTGGATCGCATTTAACTGACAGTGTAAAGAGGCCTAAATCTTCAATGAACAGAGTCTGAGAAAATAGACATTAAAGGGATAGCTAAAATTCTGTCATTAATTACTCATCCTCATGTAGTTCCAATCCTGTAAGACCTTTGTTCATTTTTGGAACACAAATGAAGATTTTTTTTTTTGATGAAATCCGAGAGCTTTCTGGCCCTGCATAGACAGCAACGCAAGGCCCAGAAAGGTAGTACGGACATTGTTAAAGTAGTCCATACATGTGACATCAGTGGTTCAACCTTAATTTTATTAAGCTACGAGAATACAAAAAAGTCATAGTGGAAAAAGTCAAAAAATGAATAAATAAAGCTTGGATAAAGGCGAAATAGAAGTCTAAGAAGAAGTCAAAATTGAAAAAGACAATATTCAAAAGATTGAAATAGTCTAATAAAACAATGACGAAGAGAGAAAAATCAAAATAGAAGTCAAAGTGGAAAAAGTCAAAGTAGAAAAATCGAAGAGGCCTTAGAAGAAGGAGAAGAAACAAATTGCAGAAATCGAAGACAGTATTGAAGAGACTGAAGTAGTTTAATAAGTAGTCAAACAGGGAAAAATCGAAACAGAAGTCAAAGAATTCGAAGTGGAAAAAGTCAAAGAAGAAAAACTGAAGAAAGAAAAAAAAACCCAAAACAAACAAGACACATTAAAGTCAAAATAACCCACGAAGAAGAAATTGATTAAGTTGAAAAAGAAGAAGTGTAAGAAGAACAAGTCAAAATCGAAGAATTCGAAGAAGACCGTATTGAAGAGATTAATCTCCGAAAGTAGTCTAATAGGTAGCCGAAAAGGGAAAAATCTTAATTAAAGTCAAAGTTGAAGTAGAAAAAAGTCAGAAAAATCAAAGAGGCCTTAGAAGAAAAAAAAAATATATATATATATATATAAAATAGACAGTATTGAATAGGGGTGGGAATCTTTAGGCACTTCACGACCCGATTCCAATTCTGTGAGTCACGATCCAATTCCAAAATGATTCTTGATCTACATTTTTTTCCTCAATTAATTCTTCTGCTGTACAAATACATCTCTATGCTTTTTTGTTTATAGTTGGAATCTCTGTATGTCAGTACTTCCATCTTAAAAGTAGGGGTGTGAATCTTCACTGGTTTCATGATTCAATTCAATTACTATTTTCATTATCAACACAATATCATGATGAGTCACATTATCATATTTCAATATTACTGCACATGGCTACATTTTCATATACATTTTAATTTATTGCATTTTATTTTGTGCAAAATTTACTTAATTTTTTTATTATATAAGCAGGCTACTTTTTACAACAATTACTTAAAATAAGTGTTCTTTAAGTATCCTTAAGTTTACAGAGAATAGTTATGGGTTTTTCTTTTTTCCTCAGCATTATTGCCATTTGATTATTACTGATGAGATCATAGACAGTGGCAGAAGAATTGAAAATGATGGAATCAAAGATGGAAAAATCTAAATACAAGTCAAAGAATATGAAATATGAGACCCAATTTTTCAGGAGTTTAGAACACAAGCTTATTTGGGTTTATGTATATGCTTTTTTTTTATTAATTACATTATTTTAATAAAGTACCTGAAATATTTACACTACTTATTACATTTTGAATAGGGTAAATTGTAATCTGTAACGTATAACATTTCAAAAATAACCTTCCCAACACTGCGCACAATTTACAATAAAAAAAAACATAAGATTGTTATAAATATATAAATAAATGCAATATCTCTGTAACAGAAATCCCTTGAATCACATGTGCTACAGTACTTTTACTGATACTGCTGAGACTGCAGACAACATGCTAAGAGGCCTTGGGGGCTCATAGCCTGTGCTCAGACCCCCTGTAGAGCACTTTGACTTTGAGAGGATGCAAGTTGCACAGATACATCCACCAACCCCTCCTTTCCACCCCACGTCAAGCGCCAGGCGCCAGCTTAGATGCATCTTCACACAGACAGCTTGGCGACGTCAGTTGTAATGGCCCTTATCTTAATCTGCTTTAAAAGCATCCTGCGTTTCCACAAGATCTTTTCACCTTTCCTAGCCCACATTTAATAACAGGCCCTCCAAGCTGTTTAGCTCTTCTTGTCATGAGGCCATGCCAGACAACATGGGCCAATGTGGTTAACAGGGTACTGAGGCGGGTTGGAAGCTGCAAAACCACACCTCGGAAACCGTAAAGGGCTCGTGTGTCTATTTGTGCGAGTTATGAATGATAGTGTTGAGGGGCCTGAGGCTGGTATAGCACAGTTGGTGTCATGGGGACAAATAGCCAGAACAGACACAAACACACACATGGTCGCTAGCAGAGTGGAGAGATATGATCAAGCAGGAGTGTTGAGAGGTGTCTGGAGACTACAGATGGTCTGCTCATCCTCAGACGGGACTCTAAGGCTCCAGAACCTCCACAGTCTCCAATGAGTCCCTAAACTGCTCAGTTTCCAGATTAAATATTAATCCACATGGAACATTCATACATGGACATGATATACAATAGGGAATTTATGTGGTCAATATAAAGAAACTGCAAGTTATGGAAGCATACTATGATCCTGGTAGGCTGAAATATATTGGAATTGTACATCAGCACACCCAGATATTTAAGAAAAGTAATCATCCCCACTGAGGGAACATCCTGACAGGCAGCTTGAATAGGGCTGAATTATTCATGAGCTAAACGTAACAAACAATGAGGAACAAAGTATTTTTCAATGGCTTTCAATAATTGAACCTGTTACCTGAAAAGGGATACAGAAAAACCATGAGCCAGCACTCAAAGGTTTTGTTCATTATCCATAATACATTACAGCTACATATTAGCGCATATGCTCATCGTCTGACCGCTGCTATTGAATTTTAAAAGAGTTAATTCTTGAGTTATGGGTTAGTGGATCCTCTACCGGAATGTCAGACAGCAACCATAGTCTTACACAGAATGCAGATGATATTTTTTATAGCATTTTATGGAAAACATCAGCATGTTTACAGAAATGCAAAGTTGTGGTCTCTAAGGCCTCCCAGTGGCAGCTTTGCAGACCTGCAGTATCAATTCACATGACTTAAAATAAAAACAACTGGTGGTTCAGAATGTTTCATTTGGTACTACAATGCAGCAGGAGGTTGCTACTGTTTCCAAGTCTATATAGTATTTGGATTCCCAAATATCCATATTAAACGGATAGTTCTCCCAACAATACAAATTCTGTCATTAATTACTCACACTCATGTTGTTCCAAATCCTTAAGACCTTCGTTCATCTTCGGAAAACACAAATTAAGATATTTGTGATGTTTTACTCTGAACTTGTGGCGAAGACTGAAATAGTTAAATAAAGTTGTTATTTTAGTTTTCTTTGCACGTTTTTTTTTTATTTCTCTTTTATTTTGTTCTTGTAGCTTCATAACATAAACCACTGATGTCACATGGACTGTTTTAATGATGTCCTTACTATCTTTTTGGGCCTTGAACGTGTCAACTGCATTGCCATCTATGCAGGGTCCAAAAGCTTTTGCATTTCATCAAAAATACCTCAATTTGTGTTCTAAAGATGAACAAAGGTCTTATGGGTTTGAAACGTCATGAGAGTGAGTAAACAATGGCAGAATTTTCATTTCTGGATGAAAATCAGCCATTTTATCGCATGTTAATTCATATTGTTAGAACAAATGGTGCTACTAAATTTGATACTTATACTTAAGGATTTGAACAAACATCAACAAACAGTGATGCTTACTGATTGTACGTACCTTGTAGGATGGTAGGAAGCAGAGAACCCCTCGACCCACCGTGTAGCACACTTTCAGTAGCAGGGCCCCAACTTCATCCTGGAAGGCAAATGTCTCTGCATGCTGAAATGTGGCGCAAAGTTTACGACCCTGAGGCCCTGCACCAACTGTACCGACCCAGACCTGCAACACAGACAAACACACACCTATTATAACTCAAAACTCAAAATTTAAGTTAAACTACCATTCAAAAGTCCATTAATATTTTTGTCAAAGAACACAACACTTGTTTAAAATTGATCAAAAATGACAGCACATGTTGACATTTCAAATAAAAATGCAGTTCATTTGAACTTTGTTTATCAAATGTGTAATGATTTTCACAAGAATATTAATAATAAAATATCTAATGCCGACCTGTGACTTATTGATGACATGATTTGCCTCTAGCTGGATGGAGAATTTAATGCCCAGTTCAGAGGAAAAGGAGCCCATGGGAGAGAGGGTGCCCGAGGTCAGGACAATACTCCGCACTGAGTCACTCAAATCTGAAAATGCCTGTTGTGACACAGACCACCAGCCATAACAGCTTAAAATTCATACTCATACTGACAACATCCAAATGAGATTTTAAAAGTACTACTGAAAGAACGGTTTGTTCTCACCACAGCAGGGTTAAGGCACCAAAAGCTCAGGGTGTGCACCAGAGTTTTGGTGCGGGTGCTCTGTCGGCGACGCTGGGGTCGTGCAAAAAAGCCCTGAGCGTCAGGCAGATCCTGCTGGGTGGTCCACATGTAGCTCTGCTGGAGGGCCACACGGTAATCATCTGCAAACCTGTACATATTCACAAACAGAGAAATCAAGTAAAACCATTAGAAGAATGTAGAACAACTAGATTTTGTGGTTTTACACTAAAATACATCGCAAGTTATTTTCATGAATTAAACTGAGGCTGAATGACATGTAAAGAATTCAGCATACATATGTGATGATTTTGATGGCAATATTAAATTAGGCAACATTTACTCAGGCATTACGTTTTCTGAAGAATGTGTCATTAGGCTAATTTCACCTGTCCTGCAACTTACAAGTATGAAAGAATAAGGACAGAAAGTTTTAATAGCATCACTGATTTTAATATCAGTAGCAAAAAATTCACTATTTTACTTGAAGATTTTAAATTATTACACTTAAATCTTGTCAACGTTTAGGAGTACACTAGCATAAAGCTTCAAAGCTAAAAGACATTGACTAGAAGCCATAGAACTCCAATTGTGATTTTAAGGGGTCTTTAAAAATCACTGCCAAAAACCTTTTTAGAGATAGTAAGGTAAGAAGGTAAGAAGAATGATGGGTAGTTTGTGATAATGACCTGCAATTTTGTCTGAAAAGAAATTCCAGCACCATAAAGAGGCTTTTGAGCATTGACTGAGTGTTGGAGCTGATGGTGGGAACCTGCACCACATCTTCTCTCCCGTTCACTAGCCCGATCCGCTCCTCCTTCTCCAGCACCGCTGCCAGGTTTTTCTACACAAAGCAGACACAAATCAGATAAAAGAAGTGGACAGACTGTTAGTATACTCCTTCTGGTCAAAGGGGAGAGGACGATACATGGAGGAAGGATACCTGTAGCAAAGAGAAGGTGTCTGCTGTGATGCCAAGGCCATGGAAAATGCCAAGAATCTCTGTTCCTGTCCAGACCTTACAGGAAGACTCATATTCACGCTCCACCAAGCTATTGCAGCTTTCCTGCACCCAGCTACATAAATGTAAGGAAACAGCCATTTAACTTAACTTTCAAAGAGCAATATTTGGAACTTCAATTAGCACACACAAATAAAGAAATATCAAGAACCTTTAGAAAGCATTTCTCTGACATATGTGACCCTGGACCACAAAACCGTAAGGGTCAAATTTTTTTAAATCCGAATAACAATATTTGGCTGAGATACAACTATTTAAAAAATCTAGAATCTGAGGGTGCAAAAAAACCTAAAAATCGCCTTTAAAGTTGTCCAAATGAAGTTCGGTAGGAAATGTACTAAATGTCTTCATGGAACATGATCTTTACTTAATATCCTAATGATCACTTAAAACGAGTAATTTTGACCCATACAACGTGTCTTTGGCTATTGCTACAAATATACCAGTGCTACTTAAGACTGTTTTTGTGGTCCAGGATCACATATTACAACTCATGATGAAGCAGAATATGGATATCCCACTGGCTATGATGAGAAACTTTTGGAGAGAAGATGGGCCGTACTTGGCAAGGCTGCAGCAGAAGGCTAGCAGAGGCCTGTGCTGATCACGCCGAATGTTGTGTGTCACCATTCCATCAATCTCATCACGTGCCAGCAACAGCTGAGCTTGGTTCAGAGTGTAACTGGCACTCTCACGGGCACAGTCCTCTATGTTATGAGCCTCATCCAGAACTACAATCTGCTCCTTCAGATTAATTTCCATCTGGCAGAAGGAAAAACTTGACAGTTATCACCAGTTGGATAAATACAGAAATCATTTAAATAGCCTAACAAATGTGTCAATTATTTGAAATCTTCAAATGACTACTTTAAGTTTCCAAGGACAAGCTGCACTTTTTGTTCCATTGACTTCCATTCATATGCATGCGAATGCATCAGACCGGAAAGTTAGGTGAACTCTGACCTGCGAATTCGGATCACATGAAACCATGTGATCAATGGCAGATCGATATGTCATAGCATGACCTCATAGTTGAATTAAAAGAACAGAAAATTAAAACTGCAGCGCTGCAGGAAAGTGTAGTAGATTGTGTGTTTTACATTTTAGATGTATTATTATTTGTTACATTTAGTTAAGTTTTTAAAAAGATGCTGCAGATCATGACATCATATCACAACCGTTGTAGTGTCTGAGGGAATTTCGCATGCTCAAAGTCTAGAGCGACCATGGCTTTATACACTCAGGGAACTATTACGCATTTCCTGAATGATTCCAGAATCTCCCGATCAAAAACACAGATGAGGAAGATGCAAAACCAAGTGATTTAATATGCAAGCAGATGAGTTTAAATTACTTTTGACCAACTGCGTTTTTATTCTTTGGTGAATCGTTATTGCGATCTTTGATTTGTGTTTTGTAAACTTGTATATGCTTTTCTTGGCCAGGTCACTCTTGTAAAAGCGATTTGAATCTCAATGAGTTTTTAACCTGGTTAAATAAAGAGATGCATGAGTGTTGTTAGCTAGCTAACCAATTCAGAGCAACATAGTTGCAAAGAGAGCATAGATACGATGACCACAGCTACTGAAAGAGCTTACAGGTATCGATGGGTAAAAGCCTAGGCTTAAACCAAATGTTGTACCACTGATTTTCCCCTCAAAGAGTCTAAATATAAAATATTGAAAAATCTAAATATTATTATCATGACACCACAGCCACTGAATCAGTTTCTCAGCGCATATTTCACTGCATCTTTGCTTTGATCATCGTAGTTAATATGATCCAGATGTAGCATTTGATAAAAACTTGATTTTCTAAGCTTTTTTTGCTCAAATTGTTGCTTTTTTTTATTTAAAACTTACCTACATTTAAGTGCTGATAAAAAATAATGCTTGAAGCTAGAATAAAACTACTTTTTTCTGTAGTTTATTCTGATGTATTGCATGTTCAGATATTCATACAACAGAATATATTTTCAAAATTTTTGTGAAAAATAATCAAAAATGGCTGTGGCAAATATAAACAAATATATGTTTATGTATTATTATTTAAAATAATAATTCTTTTTTTTTTTCCATTTCTGCTGCTCAAACAGTCAACACCAAGATCATAAGTTTGATTAGAAATGTATGTAAACTAAGTCACTTTAGATTAGTGTCTACCAAATGCATAAAAATAATTTAAGTGTAATTTATTCCTGTGATGGTAAAGCTGAATTTTCAGTAGCCATTACTCATTTTTCATTGTCACATGGTAATTCAGAAATCATTCCAATAAACTGATTTGGTGCCCCAGAAACGATTCTTACCATTTTCAATGTTGAAAATGCTTTGCTTGATATTTTTGTTGAAACTGTGATGCTTTTTTTCTGGATTTTTGAATTATTTGGTAAATAGAATTATAAACTTGTAACATTACAAAAGCCTTTACTGTAACTTTGATGTAATTTTGATATAATTTTAAGCGTCCTTGTTAATTCAAAGAATTAATTTCTAAGTGCATATATTACACTAAGAAATGTAGTGTATTTATACACACAAAGCACTTTCCAAAAATAAAAATGAATCACCTCATTTGTTTTTATATGGAAAAAAGCAAATTTTGTTCTATAAAATTCTAATTTAAATTCTATATAAAGCAAAATAAAAAAGCCCTACTTTTTACATGATATATTAAATAGATTACATAGTAGCTTATGTATTGATGCTCACACTTTCTCGAATGAGGGGGTCCAGCAGGTAGTTGTAAGGACAGAACACGATGCAGGCGTCTTGCATGAGCTCCCGAGCTGCGTAATAAGCACAGGACCGCAGCTTACCGCCAAGACGCACAAGATCCTCAATGTCCCAGGCCTGATGTAGCCCATGAACCCACTGTAAAGTGCTCTGATCACGCATTTTATGCACGTTGTGGTAGTACCGGCATGACCTACCCTGAAAGACACGAAAACATATAAACAAACGTACAAATAATACTATTTTATGTTTGAGATGCACTTGCCAAGACATTCAAGACATAGTGGTAAAGCATAGCTAGCACTAACAAGACCAAGGTTGTGGGTTTGAATCCCAGGGAATGCATGAACTGATACAAGAAATTGTTCATGTTTAAAATAAATATGTTTTTTATACCATCATTTAGGCAGGTGTCTGCCTGCAGAAATAGGAAGCATCTGTGCATTGTTTCTTGATTCACTGGAACCTGTAACATGCTGCTGAAAGGCTGATGGCAGCTTCCAGTACACATACTCAAAGAGGGATTAGCTGTCAATGAGAGCACAGGATAAATGTCAACCCGATCGTGCCGTTTTGATCCCCATTCTCTAACTCTTATGAAGGTGATGATGGTACTGCTGAGGGGTGTGCGACCTAACGACAAGTGTCTGAAAGGCCTACACTCTTCAGCCATTCAGTAAGACCAGGAGAGCGGAATAAAGACTCGGAGTGGGGCTCATAAGAGGACACAAGAGATGGGGCCCCAGGGAGGATGAGGAAAGCGACAGCTCATTCTCTCCTCTCTCCGAGTGGGGTTGTCGGCACGGTCTTCCCCGCTTTCATGTGCAGGGCTGCGACAAAGTCGAGAGGTGAGTGGACACCTGTGGTGACAGCATAATAGGTATCATTACGCGGGCCGCCCGATGGTCAGAGACTAAGCAACACGGACAATACCGAAGCTCCCACTAGAACAAAGTGCGTTTGAAGCCTTTGACAAGGCAGCACAACAAAAAAGGTCTGTATGACTGATTGGGGATATTATCGCCTGTAACTGTTCGGCACAGCTTTGGTGACGGAGATTAAGTTTGTGAAACCTTAAAGCGAGGGTTTGCGTTTCAGGGTCGGCCGCTCGTCTTCTTTTCTTACGACAGTGTTACAGTGAAAGGAGAATAAGTTCACAGAATAAGTGGCCACACTTGCTGTTTGGCCTGCAGGCCACTGTGAAGATCAGGAAATGAGGTGTTTGGTTCCACAGTAAAGAGTGGGTCAATCTCCGTTCACAAGATCCAATTCAAGACTTTCAATGGCTAACAAATTCATCACTACTTAGGCCCAACACCTAAAGATGAATAGGGCACAAGCCATGACCTGTACACTTAGGTGGTCAGTGGAAATAGTGGATGCAGGGGCTACACGCACACAAAACACCATTACCACATAAAAATCTAAAATGAGGCCATTATAATATTGCACTGTCCAATTTGGACAACCAAAAAAGTGAATCTTCAATCAAATGCAGTTTGCCGCCAAAGACAACAGGCCAACATTGCAGACAGAAACTGTTAAGGTACAGCTAAATTTACTCTAGTTCAGTGGATTTTTTGGGCGAATCCAGTCATTTTCAACAGGCATCAGAAATTTCATGTGAAAGATTTCCCAAAGCTTTTAAGTTGGTCATACGGATTCAACACTTGGAAAAAACTCTTGATTTGACAGTGACTTCTGTATGAGCTGCGCTTCATAAATTGCTGGCAATTGTCAAAATAGAGCTAATTTGTAACTATTATAACCATCATTATTTAAAACTACTTAAAGAGAACTCCTGGTATTAAGACTTGTATGGCTTAATACAACGTGAATAATGTCTTTTACCGAAGCATGTAGTAGAAAACCCATGAAACATTTACAATGTCAAATGGTTGCACTCTGTGATCTAATGAGCTACCTGATGGTATTTTTTACCGCAACACAACTCGACAATGCCACATTGTTAGGCTTATTGTTGTAATTTTCAGTTGAAGGGCAACAAGAGAAACAATGCAAGTCTTCACTGCTTTCCTAACAATAAGAAGAGGTGAAAAAGAATGGAAAGATGGATATATAAAACTTCCTAAAGACCCGCATCTTTGTTCTTTCCACTTTCCACAGCTACTGAAAGAGATTATAAACAACAAAGACAAGAAATGCTAGATACCATCCTGGCAGGATGTAAACATGCCGACACTGCAGCCACTGAAGGAGTTTCTCAGTGCAGATTTCACTCAATATCTGGGGGAGTTTAGACTCCTTGTGGGGAAACTCGATGGCAAGTAAATGCTTATATCTATCGCTCTTTCATAAGCTCTTTCAGTAGCTGTGGTCATTGTATCAGTATATTATTTTCCAAATTGTGTATTCTAAATTGCGTTGCAGTAAAAATAGCAACAGGTAGCGCCAATAGTTGAGAGTGCAACCATTTTACATAATCAAAATAATGGCTTCCCCCATAGTCCAAAATACGTATAAAATGATTTTAAAATAACGTAAATCTTTCATGGGTTTTCTATTACATATTTTAGTAAGGGACATCATTTACGTTATTTTAAGCAATAAAAGTCTTAATACCCGGGTTCCCTTTAACTCTTTGTTTGGTTAAAGTCATTACTGCACTGAAGCATAATTGCTATGTTTTGACATAGCTGTACAAACAGTAAAAAGAAGAAGAAAAAAAAAGTGTTAAATATTATTTCTATAATAAAATATTCTAATATTCACTGAATATCTTTTACATATGAAAAAAAAAAAAAATAATAAATTGTTAATCCAAACAAAGGCTAATTTTAAAATTATTTTAGCAATAGCTTTTTTGTTTCTGAGAATTACTTTCATTTCATTGCCTCGAAATATAAATGCAGATTTTAGGACAACCAAGAGCAAGAGATTAATTGACCTTTAGGTTTCTCTCACAACACTAATATTGACAGAGTTCAGGGTTCAGCCCTTGAACCCAGCGAACCAGGAGGTGTCTAAATCTACTCTCTTTTATCCTCTGAGAGGCTCTAATGATGACAGATGAATGAAGAACCTGTGCTCAAAGGTGGTTGTGATGTCACATGGTGTAACATAGATAGGGGCCAACTCACATTCTTGGCCTCCAACAGCTCCTTGCAGCGCTCGTTGCGGTTGGCATGAGGCACCACTTCGGGATGGACACAGGTGTGGTCTCGGCTGGACAGTATCGTCATGGGCACGGTGGAGTAAAGTGTCCGTTTGAGCTCTCGTGCGATCTGTGTGATCTGCTTATGAGTACGGGTGCCAAAGAAGATCTTTGGGATCTTTTTCCTTCCGCTTCCCTCTTTGTCTTTATCGATGTCCTTGGACTTTTCAACCGTTTTCTGTCCTGCTTTGAGGTTGGCGCAAGGACAGAGTGAACAAGACACGGGAGACTGTCGAATACAAAGAGAGAAAAACAAGTCAAGCATAAACATTACAAAGAGAAACAACCTACTTGAAGCAAATTCTACAGCCCTTGTTTGTCCAGCTCATGAAAAGGCTTTTGTAAAAGCAGTCATATAGATAATCATTCACATAACAGGCAAATGCTATAAGTCAAGACAGAATGACCCCAAGCAAGACTGTAATTTTAGACTATGCCATTGTTCATGCTACTGGCTCCTCTGATTGGATCTCTTTAATTGCAGCTTTCACACAAAGGGCCATGCTTGCCTGCAGCCAGCTCTAGTGGTGAAACTGATCTTGAGGATGGTATGAGCATTTTAAGTGTCCCACTTTCTCCTCCATTCATGGGAATGACACACAACTCATGTGTTACACAGCTGGTGTCAAGCAGAGAGTCACTGCATCATTCTGTGGGAGACAGTGGTATTGTCTGACAACTGAAATACGGTATGCCTAAAACAAAAAAAGCTTGAGAAGTGTTTTAATCTACAGTATAGCTGAATTGCTATGCCTGGAATATTTAATAAAGGAGCTGTTAAAAAGAAACTGGACAGAGTCAATATTTCTTCACCTTGAGGATTAGTGGGCTTAATATTTCCCTGCACGTTTATGAATCAAGTCCCTAATCATTGTTGATAGGTAGGAGCAGACAGAGTAAGATATAATTTTCTGCACCGATTTCAGTGGGGGAAAATCTGCTGAATGGATTTAAACGTGATAAAATGTTAAAACAATACAGTTTGGGGTCAGTAAGATTTTTTCTTTATGCAGCAAGGACAAATTAAGTTGATCAAAAGTGACAGCAAAGACATTTTCCATTTCAAATAAATTATGTTCTTTTAAACTTTTTATTCATTAAAGAATATTGAATATATCCATTTCCATAAAAATATAAAAAGGAGCACAACTGTTTTCACAGGTATAAATTTTAAAATGTATTAAATAACAGTTAAAAAAAACTACTACCACAAACTTCTGAACGGTAATGTGCATAGGCCTGCAAAATATGTTATAAATAACATATGTATGTTATTTATAACATTTATAACCTTTCTATTTTGTTTCTTGCTCTGTCTTATTAAAAAATAAAATGTGAACTTTTTTCCCCACTCTCAACAACATGATTTTTCAACAACATTAACTTCTTTCTTTTTAATTTTGCATAAAGACAAATAAAACAGACACAAAAATCAACCATTTTAAATACTACAAGTGAATTTAGGCATCACAACATCATGCGCATGAAAAATTATTGTTAATTGAAAAATTACTAAAGATTACATTTGACTGTGTTACTAAATTATTATTAACACACAGTTTAACAGTTTGGGGTCAGTAAGATTTTTACCTAGAGTAATTATATTTTTTAATTAATTAAATTGATTAGGAGTGACAGAAAAGACATGCATTTATGTTAAAAACATTTATATTTCCAATAAATGACATTGTTTTGAATTTTCAAAATTGAAAATTCAGTTTTGCCATCACAGGAATACATTTTAAAACGTATGTAACAGTTAACTTTAAATTGTAATAATACTTTCACAGTATTTGTTTTACTGTATTTTTGATCAAATAAATGCAGACTTTGTGAGCCTAAAAGTTAAAAAAAATAAAAATAAAAAACACTACTACCACAAACTTTTAAAAGGTAATGTACATATGCTTGCAAAGCATGTTAAAATAATAAAATAAAATAAATCAGGGTAAAAAAAAAAAAAAAAAAAAAAAAAAAAAAAGTCAAATGGCAAACTGGTCTAAAGCACTATTAAAACTTTATTAAAAACCTTTCTATTTTTTTCTTGCTTGATCTAAAAATAAAATGTGACTTGTGTACAAGTCAACAACATGATTTTTTTTTTTTTTTTCTAAAGAATACATTTGACTGTGTTACTAAATTATTATTAATACACGGTTCAACAGTTTAAAAGTTTGGGGTAAGTAAGATTTTTTCCGAGAGCAATTATAATTTTTATGCAGCAAGGATGAATTAAATTGATTATAAGTGACAGGAAAGAAGCAATACTGAAAAAAAGTTTCAACTAAAATATTAAGTGGCACAACTGTTTTCAACATCGATCATGAAAACTTGAGTAATGGTTGCTGAAAATTCAGTTTTGCCATCACAGGAATACATTTTAAAATGTATGTAACAGTTAACTTTAAATTGTAATAAACATTTCAAAATATTTGTTTTACTGTATTTTTGATCGAAATAAATGCAAATAAACAGAGATAAAACAATAAATCAGGGTCAAAGAAATTGGCAAACCGGTCTAAAGCATAATTAAAATTTTATTAAAAAGTTGCATACCTTATTCATAACATTTATAACCTTTCTATTTTGCTTCTTGCTCTGTCATTTCTAAAAATAAAATGTCACTTTTACAAGGATGTGTGTATGATTTTCACCCCTCTCAACAACATGATTTTTCAACATTAACTTTTCTTTTTTTTGCATAGATACATTTAAAATAAAACAGACACAAAAATAAACCATTTTAAATACTACAAGTGGATCTAGGAATCACAACATTATGCATATGAAACATTATTGTTAATTTTTTTAATTTGCTAAAGACTGCATTGAAGTGTTACTAAATTATTACTAATATTAACATTAAAATGAGTTCCTTAAGTGAGCATCAGATGGTGGAAAAGGTCATTTAAACGAATTAAATATCCAATACTGATTGATACTAATAAATAAAACCACTGATATCAGTCTTGCTTTAGTCTTTCAAAAATAATTGTAGCTTATCTTCATTTCCTAAGAGTGACAGTAAGATTATCCCTCATAAGCAAATGCTAAGTCACGGCGTGTGTTACACCTTCACATCAGGGATCAAGCTGTCCTTTAGCCTGCACTCCACTGAAGAGGTCCGGCTCCAGTTACCCGAGCTGCTTCTCAAACCTTGTTTGTCATTAAATATTACAGTAAGTGATAGAATGGAAGCGAACGTGAGCCTGTCTTGCAAACCGTCCCCTGACGGGACAAAGACCCGGGCCGACGTGCTAAATAAACAGAGAGCTGGCAGCAGCTAAGGTTACGGCTTCGCAGGAAGAGTTACGGCCCTGCCGATCACCTTACCTGCTGCTGCCACATTCAATAGGCCAGTCCAAGTATCCTGCCTCCTATACCGAATAATTACTTATTCATCGCAGGGGGGGAGAGAAAGGGCCGATTGTGAATGGAAGGCCTTGTCAGCAGCCGTGCAGGAAACAGCTGACACAAGGGTATCCGTTACACGCAGCCTGCCACAGTTTCGGCCCCTCTCGCTACCGCACAGCAAATAAGACACCCCTGGAATGCAGATAACAGCCTCCATTGGCCGAACCTGCCGCCACAGACACATTCAGGTGGAGTGGCACATTCTTTCATGGCGGGGCCCTGATATCAGCGGAGCAGAGAGCTACACCTCAGGCCGCTCCAGACCTCAACAGTGGCTCCTAATAAAACAGTGCATGGCATTGTGTGAGAGTGTTAACCCAAGCATGCTGTTCCAGTCAGGGGCAGACACCTGCAGATGCATGTAGCAGCTCAATGCTCTGCTAAGAAAATGTGCCCATTGTTCTGGCACTAAAAAATGAGCAAGGATATTGGGAAAGTGTCTTCTGGGGTTTGTAGAAGCACTGGTGTACAATGACAGCGTTTCACAGCTCTTGTGGGACCTAACAGCTAGTTACAGTTCAGGGCCAGCACACATACTATAAATACATAAAATAAGCTGCTGGTCACTATATAGTGTATTTTAGGGATAATGGATATGTCTGTTTTCCTCCCCCCCAAACCAGAACTGAATGATCTTCATGACTTCACGACCAGTGAAGTCTGATTCTCGAGTGAATTACTCCAATGAGACGAATTCTTTTGAGGCAAAAAAAATAAATAAAAATACAGAGCAAAAGATTACGAACCAAAGATTAATCAAAAACAGCGGTACTAGTCTGATTCCCATGCTAATGACTCTTATGAGCCAGTTGTTTTTGTAAATCAAACACATCGAGCACGACCAATAAAGTCAGATTCCCAAATTACTTTTATGAGTCGGTTCTTTTAAATGAATTAAAAACACAGCATGACTAGAAAAGTCAGATTCCCAATGAGTGATCAATGAATTCAAAAGCTTCCCAAGTGAACAACTTAAATGGATTATATTTTTATGAATTAAAAACATACAGCAAAACCAGTAATGTATGATTCCTGAGACAATGACCCTGATTTAGGGCTGGGTTATGACTAGTCTCAGCCTCAGACGTCACGCCCACGGAACGTTGGCTAAACGTCTGATACATATGGCACACTTATCTGGAAACACTTCAGGAGTTTCGAAGTCGTCACAGGATTGGTTAGATTATACGGAAGACACGTGTGTCGCGTTCTTTAACGTTCCGCCTGGAAACAAAAATGCCGTGGCGCCCAGCTCTCTCACAAATGAGAAAGTCGTCATGTTTACAACTGTGACGACGAGTGCCTATTAGGATCAACTAAAGGCTAGACTTCGAAAAGAATGCGAAAAAAGTAAAGTTCACGGCATAGAATCTTTAAAATATGTCCGAGCGTTTCACACGTCGGTCTGTTATTATGGCGACATTTCCACGCCCGTATACATGACGCGGAACAAAACGAAACACGATTGGTTGTTTTACCTGTCAGTCATATGGCCCAATGGGCGGGCCTTGGCCATTCAAAGCGGCCAAAGATTCCAGACCTTCAGCCATCAGTCTGAAGGTCTGGCTACGCGAGACTAGGTTATGACATACATTTCACAAAACAAACAAACAATCTCTTACAGATTTCTGTAAGTTTTACACATTTTCTTTTAATATACCTCTGGATGTTCATTCATGTTTATTTCATGCTGTAACTGATATTAAAGCAGAGGACATGATCAGTTCACATGCGTTTCACGCTGCCACTTGTCATGAACTAGTGATCTGTCACTCTACATTATACAGCAACAAAACAGCATTTATTGTTTGAGTAATGTAATAAATAGGGACAGATTTTGATATCTGAGACTTTGTTTCCAATCAAAAGTGACAAAGCACAAAGCTTTCTTTGATTTATTAAATGGGAGGTGTGCTACAATGTTTCATTCATTAACTGCAAACAGGCTAGACTTAACGATTCTTGGGATTTAAGAATCAATATCATTTAGTAAAAAAAAGAATCAATTAAAATCGAGAAATATATATATATATATATTTTTTACCCAGCCTTAATCTAATCCACTAAAAACAACTAGCTTGTAAATAATACAGTAAGAAAAGCTGAAAAGCAAATAAACTTTTCAGCCAGGTGTTTTCAGTGATTTAAACACAGACTGCAATCAATGAAGTCAAACAATTCCCAAGTGAACAACTTTTATGAATGTTTCCTCAGCACAACCAGTGAAGCACTATTCTTGAGCTCATGATTCTGATTCACTAAAAATAACTAGCTCATAAACACCTGTGACCAATGAAGTCAAAAGACTCCGTAGTAAACAACTTTAATGAACCATTTCTTTTTAATGAATTTCAAAAACATTCGTAACAACGAATAAAGTTTAATTCTCATGCTAAAGTTGTTTTATCTAATCACAAACACATACAAATTAGATGGAGGAGTCAATAGTGGAACAATTAAGAAACCAGAATTATTAATTCAAATCAGCATCAGAAGCGGATTTGTTAAATTCCTGTGTGAAGAGGCGGAGGATCCTACCAAGTACTTATCAGTTACTGGTGAAAAACATTATAAGAGCTGGGTTTGTTCTGTTAGACAGTGGCATTTCTGTTTGCCAGGTGAGGTGTGGAGAGAGCAGCTCCTGTGTTTGAGATGGTGAGGCTAGATTGTCTGCACTCTACAATGGCCCTGTGGTGGAAGATGCAGGCCTGAGTGTGAGCGCGAACAATGGAGACTGCATTTCAACAGGCTGGCTCTGAGAGCCTGACACCTGAGAGACTGAAATCTCACACTGTCCGCCTGCCTGGGCCACTGCACCCTCACCATACAGATGGACAGAGAGAGAAAGAGATAGCGGGCGAGAGACAGAGACAGCGAGTGAAGCATTTCAGTGAGGTCTTTACTCCCTATAGCCCTCCTGATAGCTGCCCCGGAGCGCCCCCACCCCACAAATCCCCAATCTCACAAAGCACCTGTTTATCCCCGAAGCGCCGTAACCAGCGGGTGAACCCCATTCAATATTTATCCCAGGCTTTCACAGATCACTGCCAAGCAAGGCAAACCTCTTAATTAAACTGGAGCTCGCTTCAAAGGGCCCATTGAAGATGTCAGTCAGCGCTGGCAGGGGCCAAGAACGGTGTCAGGTGAGAGAGTGAAACCTAAGGCCTGCTTTCTCTCTCTCTCTGTCCCCCCCCCCCCTTTACCCTACACACCCGTCAGCCCGCCCATCAGGCCCGGGCGGTCCTCTTTGGTGACAGTCCACCAATCTTGAGGACCGCATAGCACAAGTCACTCCTTTTGCATTGTGCCAGCTGTAAGCAATATGTCCTACGGTGTGACAGGACCATCACGCTGACACAGATTCTTTTCACCACTGGCCATGTGAATACCTGTGGTGTTTGTTACATTGCATCAGATTTTCTAAAAGGCCTTGTGATGCATTTTATAGCCCTACATATCAGCCTCTGTCAACAACAACAACAAAAAACATAAAATAAACTACCTTCATAATAACACTTTGTAACCACAGATTAAGAGGATTTCTGCTTGATGGAAGTGATGAAGTACCAATTGTTTGTTTAAGGTTATCAAATTACGAATAAAAGGTCAGGCAGATCTAAAGTGCAATCCAAAAAGTTGGAAACCATCCTCAAATGTCCATAAAAACCCTGTTTTGCATCAAATCAAACGCTGCTTTGGCACCATCCTATGTAGTATGAATCAATGTAGTATGAAATGTGTGTTACATTTAATCTGTTTTGTTGTGATACAGTACTAGTCAAATTATAGTACTTAAACAATTCCTGCTTACAAATACATGATTAAGTACAAAACAGCAGTGTAAAAAAACTTAATAAATCCAATAATATCCCCATGAACCTTTGAAACCACTGTTATGAACCATCCTCTTCTGCCACCAAGTGGTCAACAATAAAATAACACAACATATGTGACCCTGGACCACCAAAACCAGTCATAAGGTTCAATTTTTTGAAATTGAGATTTATAAATCGTCGGAAAGCTACATAAATAAGCTTTCCATTGATGTATGGATTGAGAACATTGAGAAAGTTGTCCAAATGAAGTTTCCTAGCAATGCATATTACCAATCAAAAGTTGTGTTTTGATATATTTGTGGTAGGAAATTTACAAAATGTCTTCATGGAACATGATCTTTACTCAATATAATAAAGATTTTTGGCATAAAAGAAAAATCTATAATTTTGACCCATACAATGTATTTTTGGCTATTGCCAAAATATAATAAATATAAAATATATTAAAAATATACACCCGTGCTACTTAAGACTGGTTTTGCAGTCCAGGGTCACATATATGCAATATATGATTAAAAGTCGCAACTAAATAATTAATTATAATATTGCTTATTGTAATATTATTTCTTTTAATAACACATATTATTTCAGTGGCCTCATTGGTAAAACAGCTGAAGTAGGGATAAAAGGATAGTGCACCTAAAAATGAAAATTCTGTCTGTCACTTATGTGCCCTCTATGATTTTCTTTCTTCCTTTGAACAAAAAAGAAGATATTTTGAAAAACATTCTTAGTATATTTCCATACAATTAAAGTCAATGGCACACCTAAATGTCTGGATACCAACATTCTTCAAAATATCTTATGTGTCCCACAGAACAAAGTCATACAGGTTTGGAATAACATGAGGGTGAGTAAATCATGACAGAATTTAAATTTTAGGGCAAACTATGCCTTTAATGGTATTGGATGATGAAATGTGGAGAAATATTAAACACTGCTCTCCATGGCTATTTTTGACACTTTATTTCATCATAGTCTTCCAATTAGAGATAAGAGCAGAAAATCTGAGGTGCACTCACACAACACTGTGGCTGCGACTGGCAGCTGTCAGCTCTGGCACTGCTGTTCAATTCCATGGTCCAACTCTGAGCCCTAGGCACTGGTCTCTCCAGATGCTCCTCCTCTTCATCATCATCATCAATGTAAATCACTCCTCGCTCAAGGCATCTACGCTTGCTGCTCTGTGGAATGAAAAAGAAAAAAAAGAGTGTGATGACAAGACTCAACAAGCCAATCAATAATGTCACAGGAATAGAAGCTATCTGCAGCAGTACCTTCTGCTCTGTGCTTGGTGTACGAATGCGCTTCCTGTCAATCTTGAAATCATCATCTTTTTCTCCATTGGAAAGGGAGGTTTGAAGTTTCTCAGAGAGACGGGAAGACAAAGTGGACTTCCTAGACTGGTCACTTTTGACTGCTGAAACAAGAAAGCAAACTCTATGAAAACACACAACACTTAGACAGTTCACCCAAAATTTTTTATTCTGTCATTAATTACTCACCCTTGTTTTGTTCCAAACCCGTAAGACCTTTGTTCATCTTAAGATATTTTTTATGAAATCCGAAAGCTTTCTGACCCTGCATAGACAGCAATGCAACTCCCACGTTCAAGGCCCAGAAAGGTAGTAAGGATCATTAAAATAGTCCATGTGACATCAGTGGTTCAACAATAATGTTGTGAAACCACAAGAATACTTTTTGTGTCCAAAGAAAACAAAAATAATGACTTCATTCAGCAATTTATTCTCTTCGACGTCAGTCTTTGACTCGGATTTTATAAAAAATATCTTAATTTCTGTTCTGAAGATGAACAAAGGTCTTACGGTTTGGAACGACATGAGGGTGAATTAATGACAGAATTTTCATTTTTGGGTAAACTATACCTTTCAAGTAATTTATCATGGTGTTTCATGTTTGTTTTTTTTTTGGTCAAAGGGTTTCAGAAAATGCTTACCTTCTTTTGAGAGAGGTGTTGTCGCTTGAGCAGGAGTACTTTCACAAGGCAGAGGTGGTCTAGATGCTGTACTGCTGGAAGTAGGGTGTGCATTTCGGTTATGGCACACACACTGACATGGAGTAGCCACTTCTGGTTTCTTACAGTCAGTCGAACTAGTGCCTGCATCCTGTTCTTTACCTTAATACATGACAAAACAAACAATATGAGAGCCATTATAAAGATTTGTTTTATACAGTAAAGAGTTAATAAGAGTTTATTATCACAGAGGTCATAGACAGATTAGCTTGTCTCAGAATGGTCAATTTGGAGTCTTGGATATTTATCATTAAAATGGAAGCTGTGGTCAATTTGACACATGGAAGTTTTAGTAAATCGTGAAAGGAATTAATACTTTTATTCAGCAAGGATGCATTAAATTGATCAAACATGACAAGTAAAGTATTTAACATTGATACACGCACTAAAAAAAAAATCTTTTAAACTTTCTTATAAAAGAATCCTGAACAATTCCTGAAAAGTTAAGACAATAATGAAAAGAAAATTCAGCTTTGCCATCATAGTAATATATTACATTTTAAAATGTATTAAAATAGAAAACAGCCATTTAAATTTTTGATAATATTTTACAATATTACTGTTTTTTGATATACTGTTATAGTATTTTGATCATATAAATGCAGGCTTGGTGAGCATAAGAGATTTATTGCAGAATAACTCAAAAATCTTACTGACCCTAAACTAGACCCTAAACAGTAATGCATTACTGGTTTTTATGGATTACTTGTCATGAACAGAGCTTGTTTTGACTGTGGCAAGTTTCCTAATGATCTGAAGATCAGTTATGATCAATTTGACATACCATACTATAAGATGCGATACAGCACCTTTGTCTCCTCTCTATACCTTAGTCAGTGTAGATGCCAGAACTATTGACTAAACACTTAAACTTCTCAAAAAGATTTCTAGACATACCAAACTGTGCTTGCTGCCATGCGAGGGCTGAACAAAGCAAAGCAAGACTTTTCCCACTGCCCGTAGGGCTCTCCAACAAACAGTGCTGTCCATTGTTAAGTCCACGAACAATCTAAGAGAGATAAAAACATAGGTGACAGATATCATACAAAACTAAAGAGGCTGTTTTAAAAGATTTCTATGATACTGAGAATATAAGGATTATATTTATTGACTGTAAAACACAAGAACAAATCTGTCAGTACAACAGATCTTACTGAGTTCATCATGGCCAGCTGAGATGGATAAGCCTTGCAGGGGAAGTTTATTTTCACCCCTCCTATGGTGTACTCCACTGGAGCCGCAGCCATTCTGTCTTTCTGTATCCAATGGAGGATGTCACTGTCTGGGGACATAATCATTAGAGCTGCATTTGACTTGAAAACTGGTTTCGTTTGACAGCTCTGGGTAAAAACTACATTTACAGCAAGTTTGGGTGACAACTGATCATCTAACCTGACTGATTACTTCGGAATGGCAAAACAGACTAACGTTACAAAACTGGAAAATACATGTTTACTAATCAATAAAGGATTTTGGATCCGTGAATTCAGCTCATTTATATAACGTTAGGTACTATTTAAACTGTCACTTAACATGATGCTAAGAGGTCTACTAAAAACGAAACAACCGGCTGCAGGGGAATAAAAGAGTGTTGTAAGGTTATCATACATATATAACGTTACAGATAGGAAAAAACTGACTGCGTAGCAATATACTTTCTGCTATTACTGCATATAAACAACACCCGTGGATTACTTCATTTACCTCAGGAGTAGTGTTATTTAGAAGAATATCAGATGGGTTACTTCACAAAGAAAAGATGCATTTTGACGGGTTAAAAGTAGCCGTGTAAACAAAATAAGGCACAAAAACGAAACTCCCGCGCAGCAGCACACTACAAGACGTGCGTACGTCAACGTGACGTCCGCAGTCAAAATAAAAGACACTTTACGTCACTTCAATATATGAACTTCGTCGCATCATCCAGTTTTGAATTGGTCTGAAATTTAGAGAACAGTTGTTATATATACATTTTGTAGCAATAAAAAATAAATGAGTAAAAGAAGATTCATTTAAAACAATCCAAACAGTGTATGTCCTGTGAACATGCTGTGAGGATTTAAGGTGGATTTAGATTAGTCATGTGATTTATGATGCAAAACCATAGAAAATATTTGCATACATTTTTCCAGTGTAAATATGTAAAGCTGTTTGGAATTTATAGAACATTTCATAAAGGGTAAACTACGTTAAGTTTTATAGTTGTTTGAAGTGATAAGATAGCATTATAAAATTATTAATTGATAAGTCCCATATAAAAGAGGCGAAATGGTTTAGCTTTTGGTCTAGTTTTATTTTATGATGATCTTTTTCATTTTTCAAAATAAAAGTAACTCCAAATGAAGTGTGCCGTAAGTTTAGTTACAAGAAAAAATCCGCGCGTTTATTCTAAATACACGTACAAGTAAATCAGTGCACTAAAAATTAACTGAATTTATCGTGGAAAATGTATCGAATAGCTGCCAACTTTTCAGTTCAGCTTGGAGGGAGAATTCCCTCCCCTAGGGGAGTCGGGAAGAAAATTTTACAGTTAAATTCATCTGAAGAGCTCCAATACAGGATCAGTGTGCAAACTAAACAAAGAGAAAAATAGTAAACTGACTTGTTCTTGAGGTTTAAAGGGGACTCAATCCTCTTTTTAGTTGTGACATATGTCTCAGTCTAAATTCACTCTAAATACACTCACAGTGGTGAATTTGGAAACCAAGCAAATTAGAGTATAATGATAATAATGATTTTATATTAAACAATTCAGTAAAATAATTCAAAATGAGTATTTCACAGGTGTATTATATACTTTATTCTACAGTAGGGAAATTACAATACTTTTGTCCTAATTTCTACACTTGCAAACAGGTTTTCTGGTCATTTGAGAAAATTTACCGGCCATGAAAGTGTTTTAGCTGTTGCACCTACTACAACAACTAAACAAATTTATTATTATTATTAATAATAATAATAATAATAATAATAATAATAATAATAATACATTGAATAATAATACATTGAAAACACTGCATTTTAATCACAATACAAACAAAGATGCAACACACATGTAGCATAAGCAGTTTTTTTTTATTAGATTAGTTATTATTTGAAGTTTCTGCAAAACTATTACCACTATTATACTTTTTACCAAAACAAGAATAGCAATGTACAGTGAAAGAATTGCTAGATTTAGTCATTATACTTCCAAATAAATCCAAATATTTCTCGATTAATCTATTAGTTTGCATTGCATGAACATCTGTTATGAGAAATTATATTTTTCTCCCATTCAAAAAATCCGGCGTTTAGAGGTGAGTGAATTCAGACTAACTTGAACGCAATGGCCAATCACAGGTGTTCAAGAAATCAACACATATGTCTGTGATTGGCTACGTTGCTCAGCGCTGCGAAAACACGTTGTAAATAGAATCTTTTGGCGATTTCCACGGAGCGCAAACACAAATACGCACTGGAGCCTTTAGCAAATATGTTTTGCCAATATCTTATTATTACAGTTTTAACTGAGGGTGATTTTGACTGCGTGAGAAAATGGATGTGTGGCGTGAGAGCCTGAGTGGCCCGGAGATACACAGGTGAAAGGTTTATCCAGTCACCACAGAGTTTGAGAAACCACAAAACATATCTTGTTCTTGTTAAGCCACTGATTTATTTAGAATAATATTCGATATTTTCAGCTCCTCCATATTCATTTTGTCACTATTTGTGTGTTTTTTTTTTTTTCAGATTCAAAAATAATGTGTCAATTTTATTGTAAATATTCTTAATTTAAAGAAGGAACAATATAGACACACTATATATGATTTTCAGCATTTGGTACAGATGCTGTCTCGCCAAAAAAAAGCAGCAGCGTTTGTTTTTCTGGTGTTGTTTGCTACTAATATTTCTCAGGCCTACTTAAAATTAAAAATAAATGTCACCTAAAAGCTAAAAAAAAAAACAAAATCTAAAATCTGCAAACCAACTATGACCAGCTAAAACCAGTCAACCAGTTTACACTGGTTTTAGCTGTTTTATTCAGCAGGGTGACTATTTCTTTTCTTTTTTCTTTTCCTTTCTTTTCTTTTCTTTTCTTTTCTTAAATAAACAAAAACGTATCACTTATAGACCATTGCTGATCCCAGAGCAGGTGAAAAATGCAAAGTGAACCTTCAGGATGAAGCCTTTGATTTTGCCTAAATTATAAAATATTTGAGTTGATGCAATTTTCTTAAGTTTAATATATATTTCAGCCAACTTAAATAGTGTAGTTGTGATCTGAAGACACAAAAAAACAAGGTCTTCTAAAACAATGTTATTTAACAGGAGTCTGGATGGCACCAACTAGTTAATAAGGATGAGGCAGGATTATGCTGAAGCGTCATGCACAATCTGTGATTATGGTGATCCCAAGATGCTTGGTGATGTAATTGCACCTTGAAAATGTGCCCGTAATCTCAGGATTAGCATTATTAACATGCTCAGAGTGCCATAAACCTCATTTCCATATCACTCAGCATTTCAGATGTGATATTTCTGCAGGTTTGGTGTTTAGAAATGCTCAGAGAAGGGAGAGGTTTAATTCTCAAGACTTATGTTTGACAGTATGCAGCTGCATATGACTCTAGTGCTCCAAATTAAGCCAAAACAGTAGCATGGTGGGGTGATATTACATTGAAAAGCAGCACTGTGCAAATCCCAGTAGTTAAAACAATAAAATTAACATGTTGTCACATATTCCCTAGAACTAAAAAACATAACACCTGCGATAACTCTCACTTCGAGCTTGAGGAGTAATAAGTTCCTACTCTAGATATAATACCATAATTGAAATAACAAATATAACACTTATAGTCATTTGTATATGCAGGTGTGTAACTGAGGCAAGAGGCTGATGGGAATCCAGTGATTTACCAATGGGACCTTGTGACCTACATTCATAGCCAGCTGTCAAGCCAACAACTTCACCTACATCCTCTGCCAGTTCCCCAGCCAGCAGGTACATGACTAAAGGCTTCATCACCCAGCCTGGATGTTAGAGTTGATGTTGTGGTATCACCTAAGATGCATAGTAATTTTGCAGATCATTTGCTTTATTTGTTAATATTCAGCCGAGCAGTGCAGTAGTGCTGATGTCAAAGTCAGTTGTGTCTCCATATTGCATTTGCAATGCCATAATCTTTTTTTTTTTACTGGTGATTTTGAAAAGATAACAGTGAAACAGAAAGAGCTTAGTTTATTCAGAGTTAGTGACAAAACCAGTAGAGCAGAAATAGAATTTACAAATTTACATGACTTAATGTATCATTGCAATCTTTTAACAGTTCCCAGACTCTCTCAAGCGAGGAACCGTCCTCATCAAACGTCCAAAAACTAGATTTATGCACAGTTGTCTTGTTGCTTCTTTTCTGTGTTTGTCAGATGTTGTGATTTTTAATTTATATTCAGATGCAAAGCAGAATTTTGCATTAGTGTCATGTGGAATAAAAGATTAAATTAATAGTTGTAGATGATCACAGATGATTTGCAGGTTTATTTGGATATAGACGCTCAGTCAGTTAAAGCTAAATCAAAATATGAAGGCAGTGTTTAAAGCATTTACACTGCATTCAAAATATACATATTATTGGTTCATATATTCCCCGGAAATGAACCAATGACCTTGACGTTGCTAACACACTGCTCATGCTTTATTACTATTATTATTATTATTATTATTATCATTTTATTTGTCTTTGAAGCCATTTATTGATTACAGCTATTCTGCAAACACAATTGTTCCCAGCTCATAAAAGTCACTTTGGATAAAGGCATCTGTTAAATGCGTAAATGTAATAATTAATATGCATTAGTGAAAACTGGTGTGATGATACATCGTATAGATCCTAATCAGAGAGCAATTTTTTTTTTTGGACTGATATGATACAGATTGTTTGTATGTGTCCGATAACTGATATTCAGACATTATTTTTAATCATTGTTTTGTTTTTGATACCTAAATCAATAATAGATTACAATGAAAACATGCATTATGCACATTTTAATAAATTAATAATTTAGCTTATAATGCTACATGTCAAGTCAAGCATTTCTCTAACATCTCATTTAAGCATGAGTTGATGTTAAGTTAAATCATTTATGCAAACAACATATTGAAATATTAAATCAATTGAACTGTTTCCTGTTGAACACACAGTGGTGTAATGGTGTTGATCAGTGCTATTCTGTAGAGACCAGCCAAATGGTGCCATTTATCGTTTGACTCAATATCGGTACAATATTTTTTCAAACAGATTAGCAATTTCAGTTTTTGGCTATGCTTCTCTAGAGAGTATAGTACAGTTGAGGTCAAAAGTTTATACCTCCCTTTCAGAATCTGCAAAATGTTAATTATTTTACCAAAATAATCATACAAAATGCATGTTATTGTTTACTTAGTACTGACCTGAATAAGATATTTCACATAAAAGTTGTTTACATGTAGTCCACAAGAGACAATAATAGTTGAATTTATAAAAATGAAAATGCATTAAGAGCCTGGGGGTGAAAACGTTTTGAATTTGAAGATCAGGGAAAATGTTACTTATTTTGTTTTCTGGGGAACATGTAACCATCTTCTGTAGCTTCTGAAGGGCAGTTCTAAAAAAAAACAAACAAACAGATATTTAGGCAAAATGAGAAAAATGTACATATCTCCATTCTATTCAAAAGTTTTCACACCTGGCTCTTAATGCATCATGTATCAGTAAGCATTCTGTAATAGTTGCATATGAGTCCCTCAATTGTCCTCAGTGTGAAAAGATGGATCTCAAAATCATACAGTCATTGTTGGAACGGGTTCAAATACACAAAAATGCTGGAAAGCCACAAGAATTTGTGGAACCTGAAGGATTTTTCTGAAGAACAGCAGGCAGTTTAAATGTTCAGGACAAACAAGGTACTCATGAACAACTAATTAAAAAAAACAGCTGTGGATCATTCAGGTAAGAACACAGTATTAAGAATCAAGGGGATGTAAAGTTTTGAACCGGGTCATTTTTAGAAATGTAACTAGTTCTCTTATGGACTATGTGTAAACATCTTTATGTGAAATATCTTATTCAGGTCAGTACTAAATCCTAACATGCAGTTTGTATGGTCCCTCTTATAAAATAATTAACATTTTGCAGATTCTGAAAGGGATGTTTAAACATTTGACCTCAACTGTACAGAGATGAAGAAATATAGTATATGGAGTATATCCTTCATCCATGAATGTATGGCAGCCCATAGAACCACTTGTAGGAAGTGTTTAGGGTTGTTAGGATATAATAATGCTTTTGAAAGTCTTTTATGCTCACTGAGGCTGCATTTGATCGAAATACCTTACATAAAGCAGTGATATTGTGCAATATTATTACTATATAATTTACAACAATAGTATTCTATTTGAATAGATTTTAAAATGTTATTGATACTGGTAAACAGGTGCCTGTATTGTCCATTTCTTGTTAAATCAAAACAGCAGTGCATGTCTTAAACCACAGGATGGCAGTATGATGTCAGGCCTAGTCTTAGAGCTTCTTTCTTTGTTCTCTTGCCAACACATGTTGTGCTGTTTTTCTATAATTACTAAGAACAGAAAAAATGTATCCTCGGGTTAAAATAAATAGCCTTTCACAGTTAATTTAATTGACTTTTTGCACATAATCGAGGTAATTCTGCCTCTGCCTCTGTCACAAACAAGAAAAACAGCGCTTGTGCGAACGTTTGCCGCGCAGACGTCTAAACTGTCAGTGAGTTTGTCAGACAAACTGCAGTTTTGTGGCCTAACTGTGGCACTTATTTTATCACAATGATATGGTTTTGCAAGTAAATGTATTTCCTAGAGAAATACGAAGTAGGTTGTCGGCGCTCATGCACACACATTTTGCTGTGACCCAGTCAGGCTGTTAAGAATGGCGTATTCGAGCCGTACAGCAAGACTTTTTCTCCGCTTGCTCGCTCACTCCCTCTGAATATCCACATTGAGTGTCACTACAGCGGCATGGTGTAAATTGAGGTCACAGTCACGCTTTGTTTTGTATGCTGCTCAGACTAACTTCTTAATCATCTGCCCCCCTTCTCTCACACACATTCACATCCGTCTGGTGGCAGTGTGTGTATCAGAGGCGCTGCTTTTGGTGACAGCGAGTGCTGTGTCCCTGCCGGCCCAGGGCGGGTACCCCATGCTGACGTGTTTAATTGTGTGCGTTCCCAGTCCGCTATGACAAGTACACGTTTGCATTGTGCCAAGAGAACAAGGGCAGCTTTGCCAATGCATGCCACTATGTTCTGTCGTATGAGTAGGTGGTCAGAAAGAACTGGTCGCAGCTGATTGTGTCCAGACCAAAGGAATGGCTTGAGTCATACTGTAATTTGTGGAAAATGTCCAGTTAAATAAGCCTCAGTTTGATACGTAACATTGTGTATCTGTCATTCTTTTTCCAGTCACGAGCACCTTAGTCTCAGATCTCTTTGGATGAGGACTTCTGTATATGTGAGAAGGATGGTGATAGTTATAGTTTCTTTTTCCGTATTCAAATGTTTATTTTTATTAGGGGCCAAGCACAAAGTGTGTAAGCACCTATTGTACCCATTAGTTTTCTTCAACTTCTACTTCTACTTCACTCTTAAAAATACATTTTCTAAAAGGGTGTTTTTGCAGTGACTAGAAGAACCATTTTTGGTTCCCCAAAGAACCTTTCAGTGAACATTTCCTTAAAAAAAAAACATTTTGGAGAACATGTAAAAAAAAAAAAATTAAAGAACCTTTTTCAACTATAAAGAACATTTTCTGCATTTGAAATATTCCATGGATGTTCAAGGTTCTTCATAGAACCATCAATGCTAATAAAGAACCTTTATTTTTAAGAGTGTTCCTTTGCTCCTGAGTCTATGGGTGCCCATAGAACTGCTTGCATGAAAGTTATGAAATTTGGCAGACAGATAGAGGAAGATAGTGTGAATTTTAACCACAGCTATTGGCAAATTGAAGTCTCTACCTTAAACACTCTACCGCTCATGATTACACTCATGGTTACACTCATGATTATGCTAAAAACTATTGAACCATAAAGGCTGGAAACGTCTTTGCAAACATTTTAACAGAGAGGATGACTTGCAATTTTTTGTCCAGTTTTACTTTTTCAAACCAGTATATACAAATGATGAACTAAGAGAGATGGACAATCAATGTCCAGTTGAATAAAGTTGTTTTTTGCTTATTTTGTGCACGAAAAGTATTCTTGTAGCTTCATAACATTAAGGTTGAACCACTAATCTTACATGGGCTATTTTAACAATGTCCTTACTAACTTTCTGGGCTTTGAACATGTTATTTGTGTTGCTGACTATACAGGGTCAGAAAGCTCCTGTATTTCATGAAAAATATCTTAATTTGTGTTCTGAAGATGAACAAAGGTCTTATGTATTTGGAACAACATGAGGTTGAGTAATTAATGACAGAATTTTTTGGATGAACTATCACAGTTTTCGACATGGATAATCACGTTTCTTGAGCAACAAATCATCATATTAGAACGACCAAAGAAATGGCTAGAGTCATACTGTTATTTGTGGAAAGGCCCAATTAAATATGATTCAGCTCAGTATGTAACGTCGCATGTCTGTCGTGCTTTTTCCAGTCCCGAGCACCTGAGCCAGAGACTCAGATCTGTTTGGATGAGGACTTCTGTAGATGAGAGAAAGTTGGGTTGTGTTTGGGTTCCACTCCTCTCATCTGCTCTCCTCTCCTTCTGTCTGGGATGGTAAATAAGGTTGGGTGTGTGAGAATCTCATTACTAGGACACAAAGCGGCATTTCCTCTGAGGATTGAGTGAGGGAGTGAAGGAGGGAGGAAGGGAGGGGGTGAGCGGGGCGAACGGCCAGGCTCAATCACGACCACGCTGATGGGGAGGGAGACGGAGGCAGCTGGGTTCCCGCTCAGGCCTTCAATTTCCTCCACAGTCCAGCCACTCAAGTGTGTAATTACTATGGGGTGTCATGAAGGTGCGATTCCTTCTCCTTGTAACACTCACCCCCTTCTTGCCTGCACCCCCCCAACGGCTCTCAGCTCCCCATGTCCCCTGCACTCTCCCCCAGTAAACACCCCCATCTCATTTCTGCCCCAGGTGAGGGCACTAGATCCAAATATGTCTGGTGCTTAGATAGACATCCCAAAGCACACCCTCTCCATATGCTTTGGCGAAGTGGCCCCCCTCCAGCTGGTTAGCAGTCCACTTTCACTTGCACTTTGTTTATTTGTCATGATTTGCCAGTATTCTGTGAGGCAGTGTGTGGTTACAAGATGTCAAAACTTTGCAATAAGCAATAAGAGCTCTACCATCTTCAAGTTGCTTGAACTGTAACGATCTGAGCCTGTTGACACAGATACAGTTTTTTTTTTTTTTTCATATTCAGTATTTTATTTTAGTAGAATATCATGTAATTTTATTGGTTTCAATCAAAGTAGCTAACTACCAGAAACACCTGATTTGGCTATTGTCTTAAACTTGTAAGGACACCTAGTGGTGTGGATGCAAATCGTGACTATATGTGACCCTGGACCACGAAACCAGTCATATTGGTCAATTTTGTACCTGGAAATAAACTAAATAAATAAGTTTTCCTCTGATGTATGGTTTGTTATAATAGGACAATATTTGGCCGAGATACAACTATTTGGAAATCATATTAAATAATGGAACATGATCTTTGTTTAATATCCTAATGATTTTTGCATACAAGAAAATAATAATTTTGACCCATACAATGTATTTTTGGCTATTGCTACAAATATACCCCAGCGACTTATGGCTGATTTTGTGGTCCAGGGTCACATATGTAAAATAAAACAATGTAAATATTTTTATAGGCTACTATAAACACATATAAATGTTATAAGTATACATATTATAAATATATAAATATGTTTTTAGTCTGCTGATGCAACTGAGGTCCTCATCTTAATAGTTTTAAATGCACTGCCATTTAAAAGTTTAGGGTCAGTAAATAAAAAGTGCTTTTATTCAGCAAGGATGCACTTGAATTGATCAAAAGTAATATTTAAGACTTTTGCATTGTTATGAAAAAAATGTATTTCAAATGAATGCTGTTCTTTTGCACTTTCTATCTGTCAAATATTTATTTATGTGTAAAGTTTACACATTTATATGGAAGCCAGTTTCTGGCACTGAATAAAAAAAATGCAATTTTTATCTCACAATTCTGACTTTTTTACATCTCGCAATTGTGATTTTTTTTTAAATCAGAATTGCATGATACAAACTCACAATTCTGAGTAAAAAAGTTAGAATTGTGAGATATAAACAGGCAATTCTGAGAAAAGTCACAATTTTGAGATATAAACTTGCAATTCTGAGAAAAAAAAGTCATAATTGGGAGATATAAACTCGCAATTCTGAGAAAAAAGTCACAATTGGTAGATATAAACTTGCAATTCTGTGAAAAAAAGTCACAGTTGTAAAACATAAACTCGCAATTCTGAGAAAAAAGTCACAGTTGTGAGATATAACCTTTCAGTTCTGAGAAAAGTGACAATTGCGAGATATAAACTCGCAATTCTGAGAAAAGTGACAATTGCGAGATCTAAATTCGCAATCCAGAGGAAAAAAGTCACAACTGCGAGCTATAAACTCACAATTCTGAGAAAAAAGTCACAATTGTGAGACATAAACATGCATTTCTGAGAAAAAGTCACAACTGTGAGACAAACTCGCAATTCTGAGAAAAAAGTCACAATTGAAGATATAAACTCAATTCTGAGAAAAAGAAGTCACAATTGCAAGATATAAACTCATAATTCTGAGAACAAAATCGAGGTTGTAAGATATAAACTTACAATTCTGAGAAAAAAAGTCACAATTGTGAGATGTGAACTCGCAATTGCAAGAAAAAAGTCGTTGTTGACTTTTGTGAGATTAGAACTCTATTACCTTTGTTTATTTTTTTGTTTATTTTTATTCAGTGGCAGAAACAGGCTCCCATACATTTATTTATGTGTAAAGCTTTTTTATCAACATAAAAATACTGGAGGCATCTTTAATTATTGTGAATGGTTTCGACTGTGGGGAAAATAAAATGACAGCCTGTAATATTAAACAAGCTGATTGGACTGACACAAACTGCCCATTTTGGAATGGTGCTCACCAGGTTGTTCCCACAAGTCCTCTGACCCACTACACTTGCTCCTCAAAATCATCATGCCAGTTTGGCATGCTCAGGCAGGCATAGAAACGCACAGTGTCTCATTGCAGCCTCTCCAGCAAGAGGCAGCAGACTGGCACTGGCGTGCATGTATGTGTGTGTGAGAAAGAGCTTGTTTGAGTTTCTTTGTGCATTGCGGCTGGCTCTGGTGCTTTGAAGCTGCTCAATGACCGCACAAGGCCCTCTCTCAGTGGGAGGCGGTGAGCGATGCATGCTTGTCATTTGTATACAGCTGTTTCTTTCATCTGGTCCTCCTCCCTCTCTCTTGTAGCCCCCCATCCCAACCTGTGCCATCCTATTCCCCCCAGCCTCCACCTAGCCGCCTGCCCTTTCGCAACTGCAGCGGCATTTACTGACAAAGACCAGAGTGATCATCAGCTTACTGATAAACACGCTAAACACATAAACACGTCTAGCCTTTGCTCCCTGGCTGCCTTGTACCCAGCATGCAACGCATGGACAGATATGAGGGTTTGAGGTGGGGGTTGTTTGAGGAGCTTTCTCACCATCAGCCCCAAATGCTCTGGCCCAGCTCTCAGTGAGAAACGGGATGCAGGTGCTCTGTAGCTGGTGTCAATTGCTGCTAATTGGTGCAGCAGTGCATAGATAGTAAATAAGAGGACTGTGTTGTGTCTGGGTGTTTTTGTGCAGCAGTGTGTTAAAGTTGCAGTTAGGGTGTCTGTTTGTGTGCTATTTTTGGCACTGATTGTATATTGACTCATTGGTGCTTTTAGCCACTTTTGTCACTTTAAAGAACAATTATTACAGATGAGAGATGAGGGCCGGGGTTTGACACAAATTTCATGATTCAATTTGATTTCTATTCACAAGCTTGCAATTCGATTCAATATCAATTATTCTGGATATACATCATATACAGTACATGGAAAGGAAAAAAATCTCTCAACTAATGCTGTAAAATATACATCAGGTGTCAGGTGGTACAGTACATTGCTGTAATATTGAAGGTTAAAATGAAATTGTATACAAAAAATTGTATACAAACTCTTAAATTACACTCAATTAAGCTTTTATTATAAGTAATAAAGTTGTAATACTAACTTAACAATTACATAATTATATTTCTACTTTAATTTGTTTTTTGAAGTGTAAACATTTAAATGGTGGCTTTCATAAAGACTTCACGGATTTATTCAAACATCCATTAAATATTGAAGAACAGTAAAAATTACAATGAATTATATGGTGCATATATTTAGCAAAATGCTTCTCTCTAGAATTAAGTTTTCTGGCCGACTAACAAGTTTATTGACATCTAATGGGGTGAGATAAATGTGACATCTGAGGTAAATGTGACATTACGTGACATATCATTTACAAGCTGTTTTTTTTTTTTGCGTCTTTCCGCAGTTGAAACGCTGAGCGATTACATGAGACATCTTTTAACATACCTTCGGACATTTGTTCATGTTTATTTCGTGCTGTAACTGGTTAAAGCGGAGGAGACAATCAGTTAATTTCTTTTGAACTGAGGCGCTACAGCGATCTGTCACTCCACATTAAACAGCTTTGAAATCTGTCTTTCTTACCTATATCAAAAGTAACAAAGCGCTAAGCTTATTGCAATTTATTGGATGGTAGGCATGCTACAGTGTTCTGTTCATTAATTGAAAACAGGCTAGACTAATCAATTCTTGGGATTTAAAATTCAATAGTTTCGTAAAAATTAGAATCAGTTAAAATCTATATGATTCATTGCATCCGATACATTTAGGTTTGTTAAGTCTAAGTTTACTTTTTTCCATTTGAATTGGCACTACATGAGTAATTTCCATTGTCCATTTCACAGGATATTTTATGTGAAACTTGTAGATGTTGACCTTAGTAGTCAGCAGATAAAATGAAAATCTTCTGTTGTCAGCCTTTGAGTCCTTTCCAGTTACTTTATGTAGAAGTTAAAAGAGAAGTTCACTTCCAGAACAAACATTTACAGTTAATTTTCTCACTTCCTTAATTGTCATCCAAGATGTTCATGTCTTTCTTTCTTCAGTCAATAAGAAATTAAATGTGGAAAACATTTCAGGATTTCTCTCCATATAGTGGACTTCAGTGGTGCCCGTGAGTTTGAACTTCCAAAATGCAGTTTCAATGCATTCAAAGGGCTCTAAGTGATCCTAGCTGAGGAAGAAGGGTCTTATCTTGCAAAATGATCTGTCATTTTCTGAAATTTTTTTTCATTTATATACTTTTTAACCTCAAATGCGCATCTTGTCTAGCTCTGCAAGAAATCTGTGTATGTATTCCGGGTCAAGACAAGTAGGATATGTTGAAAAACCCCATCTAATTTTCTTCTCCAACTTCAAAATCATCTTACGTTGCTGTTTTTTTGTAAAGGGTGTTTGATCTTCTTTGCACGTTTACTTTGTAAACACTGTGTCGGTACTTTTGCAGCAAAAATGAGATGGGAGTTTTTCAATATACCCTAACTGTCTTGAACCGGAATAAACAGAGTTCATGCAGAGCTAGACAAAATGAGCATTTGATGCTGAAAGGTATATAAATTGTCAATTTGTTTAGAAAATGACTAAAAAAAATAGTTTTGCTAGATAAGAACGTTCTTCCTCAGCTGGGATTGTTTAGAGCCCTTTGAAGCTGCATTTAAACTGCATTTTGGAAGTTCAAACTCACAGGCACCATAGAAATCCGCTATATGGAGAGAATTTCTTATCGACTGAAGAAATACATGAACATCTTTGATGACAAGGGGGTGAGTAAATTATCTGTACATTTTTTTCTGGAAGTAAACTACTCCTTTAAGGCTTTTTGAAAAGATTTTTTCAACAAACTTCTTGCCTAAATTCAATCAATACTGACCTATTTCCATTTGATTACTTTGATGGATGTGTGTAATTTTTCGGTGGTATTTGCTGTGTAGTCAAACCAGAGTGATGACTTAAATTTGTATCGGCCAGAGGTGATTTAGCACAACAAATAAGGAGACGCTCATCTCAACCCTATTATAAGGTTTTGATTAAAAGTGGACAGCTTGGAATGAGTCGTATACATAATCTGTCTATGGTTATGTCTTTTGCTGATTCTGATACATGAACTGCAAAAAAATCAACAGCAATTGTGTGTTAATCATGTAATGTATGTTCGAATGATACGTATGTGGAACGTGGAAAATGAAGAGTAATTTAGAGAAGTCTGAGAAATTTGCTCTGACACATGAGAGAGAGAGTAATATTGACAGATAATGGCTTTCTTCTCTCTTGATTTGTTCGTTCAGAGGCTTTATTTTTATTATCCTCCAATATCCATTGTCATCTAAGCAGTAAACACTGTTTTATGAAATAATTGCTTTATTTTGTGTAATCGTTTTTCCATTATTCACGATTTGCTGATTTATTGTTCATGAAGATGTGTTTATATAAACCCTTTATCACTAAATTATTTTTCTAGCCCATGCTTTCTTTGCAGTGAAACAGCATACCAGTATTAGTCTGTCCGTGTGTCCTTCACTGAGAGTTAAATGGGAGTTCTGGGAAGGTGTCACTGCTCCAGATCTTCATCTCTAGTTCCTCCACTCCCACATGTGCACAGGTCACTGGTTACTGTTATTTACACTCTTTCACACTTCCTTTACCTACCCACATCCTTCCCTTCAATCTCTGTCCATCACTGTGATGGAAAGGACACAGCCTTAGAAGTATATTTGATTTTATTTGTCTACGTGCCCATCACCAAGTCCAAACTCAGAGTTTGGGGTGACTGTCTAAAGGCATAAATGATTTTGATTATAGCATACGTCAGTTGCTCTGGCTCTAACCCATCCTACCCCCTTCTTTGGCCCATTTCGGGATGCCAATATTGCAGTGATTTAGTCTCCAGATGCTCTCCTCACTCTCAGTTTGGCAGGATGCTAGGACCATAGTGACAGGTCTGAAGGTGAAGAGAGTGGTGTTCATTTTTCTGACAATAACAGGACAAGCTAGCAATCATAACGTATTTGAGAAGTCACTTTTGAGAATGCCTTGGTGCTTCTGTTGGTCAGAAGGTGACATCAACACATACACTTTAAAGAGTCTTAAGCTGGCAAAAGAGCTTTTTGTGGTCATGTAAATCCAGAAATGCTTTTGTTTGGTTATGTAAAACTCCACAAGATCAATTTGGAGATTCAGTGCTTTATACTATAACTGTAACTGTATTTAAAAATCCTTTTTGACCTAAAATATTTACTTAAGTCCCCAATGAGATTTCAAAGTCTCATGTGAGTGACAGGTTGTCCAGCTTTTTGCGTCAGAATATGCGTCATTGGAGATGAGATGCCGATGCAAGAGGGAGGCAAGGTTATTCTGATTACAAGGGCACATGAATAAATAAAAAAATAATTTGTCCACTGATAAATAATTTATAATACTTCAGTATTCCATAAAAAAATAAGAATTGTCCATTTTGATTTCATAATGGCTTAAAGGGATAGTTCACCCAAAAATGAAAATTCTGTCAAAAATTACTCAACCTCATGTTGTTCCAAACCTGTAAGACTTTGTTCATTTTCAGAACACAAATTATTATATTTTTGATGAAATCTGAGAGCTTTTTGACCGTGCATAGACAGCAATGTTATAACCATCTTGTGAATGGCAGCAGAGAATGACACGGAAGGGATGAAATTGTTGACTAAAGTTTTTTTTTTTTTTTTTTCTTAGCGCACAAAAGAGTATTCTCGTAGCTTTATTCAATTACAGTTGAACCACTGATGTCACATGGACTATTTCAACGATGTCTTTACTACCTTTCTGGGCCTAGAGCGTGGTAGTTGTGTTGCTGTTTATGCAGGGTCAGAAAGCTCTCGGATTTCAGCGAAAATATCTTAATTTTAATTTACGAAGATAAACAAAGGTCTTACGGGTTTGGATCGACATGAGGGTGACAGAATAAAAATTTTGGAGTAAACTATTCCTTTAACAATACATTCACTTGTTTAGGGATCATGTAGATTCATTAATGGTCACTATGACATGCAGGTAAACAAATGGAATATTTCACCTTTTTAGAAAGGTGAATTGATTTTTATGATTTAATTATTAGCTTTTCAACAAACTGCCTGCAGTTCCCTCATCAACCCACAGTGGTTTGTAAATGCCAATTTGGGAAACCATGCTTTAGAGGGAACAGTTATGAGATTTTGTCTATGTTCTACCCGATTCCCCCACTACCTTTCTTGGACTACAGGGGGTTAAAGAAGTATTTTCTGCCGCCCAACCTTATTCTATCTCCTTAATTTCTGAAGTCCACTTGATTGCCCCTGACCAGCATGGATAAAACCCCATTATTTTCAAGAACGTCAAGATGCGTGTGTATAGTTTTGCTGTAATTTCTGCGACCCACCCATTTCCTATTCTGAAACGAATTTGAGATGGAAATGGAACCAAATTTTGGACTGCAACGCTGAAGGAAATGAAATATTTAACAATGGTAATTTTCCTTACTCAAATTTGCTAAATTGTAGAGGAGCTGGAGCTGGAGGAGCAATTTAATGGGAAGGCAGAGTACAGGAGCCCTCCCAATCAGACATGCTGAGATTTAGTCTTAAGTTGGCCTTTTTCCGCTTTCGAGTGGAGGCAGATGGGCACTGAAATGGTTTTGAGAGGAAAAGAATGACACAAGCCGAACATGGTCAAGTGAACGTGTCTTACAATCACCAAACCCTTCAGTCAGAGCCCACACACTCTGCATCTTTTCATTTTAATGCCTTTTTTGCGTCAGAGTATTTGTGATGTTTTGCTCCTGTGTATGTCCTTTGTCTTTTATGCTTATGTAAGGTTCAACAAAGAAGCTTTTTTTGTTTATTATTTTTACAGTAGATAGGTTTCCATGTTTCTTGAAGTCATTATGTCCAGCATTATTGTCCATGTGGTTGCTGAGTCTGCAGTTGTGTGGATGTGTGGCCCTGCTTTGACCCTGTAGGAGGCAGAGAAGGATGATTCGGCTCTCAGAGTTTATGCGTCTTCCTGCAAGGAGCTGAAACTGCACATGGCAAAGGGTAGGCTCTATGTTAAGAGGATTACTAACATGAAAAAGGTAGCCGTCATTTAATTGAAGGCTTACCAGCAGCTGGAAAAAGAAAACAGTCAAACTGAAGGTATATCCCTGCCCGGAACATCCTGAAGGGACCACATTTGACAAAGTCTGTGTGTTTCTTCCCTTCCGCGTCTCCTCCAGAAACGTACATCACGCTTTATCATGGAGTCTCAGCCTCTTAAAAATGCTCACACATTTTGGAATTTTAATCACGCCTTCAGCTCGTATTTTTCAAACGCTGTGATCTGGCTGCCTTGGCCGAATCTTCTGCGTGCAAGGCTGTGTCAGGGTTTGCTGCACACAAGTTTGAATATGATAATGGTCTTTTTTATAATACACTAAAGACCCCAAGTTTGGGGTCAGTAAAATTAAAAACACTATATTGAAACACTACAGTTCAGACATTTATATTACAAATTATATATATATATATATATATATATATATAATATTTAAAAAAAAATCATGCAGAGTTACATATACCAATGCTTCAAAAAGGCTTCTTTGTAACCAGCTCATGGAAGCCCAATCAGGGCATGAGTGTCAGATAATAAAGGGTGTGTGGTTGTCTTCTCCTGTTGTTATCATCTGTGCCTGATTCAGAAAGCAGAGCCCGGGATCTGAGGGCCAGATTAGGTCATCAGCTACCTGCAGTGTCACCATCCCAACCTACTACTGCTACGACACTAAAGGAGTCACTCACAGTGATATGAACCATATTATCTCTAGAAGAACACAGCAGGCCGCGTCACTGCTCACAGTGCATTTGTCTTTGTATGTGGTCCGCTTTGCAGCACTCCTCTACACAGTGTTGAAGCACATTTATGGCAAATTCATTTCGGCTTTATTATGTTTCTCTTACACATCCACTTTTCATGGTGACACCTCTCATGGTAAAAGATGCTTTCTAAAGGCTGGGTGCCGTCCTGCCACAGTGCACAGCATGGATGTTGAAAAAGCAAAGGTTTAAAGGAATGGTCCCTCAGAAATTAAAATCCTGTCATTTCTTTGTCATCCATCCATCCATTCTAATCCATGACGTTTCCTCAGAGGAGAAAAGGGAGCCAGTGACACCTTTAAATATTGGATGAAGAAAAATATATAGTACAAAAATAAAACACTGCCAGTTTTACAAATTATGGCAGAAAAAAAATTAAACATGTAAATCACTTGTTTTTTTAAAGAAGTGACACCAGCAGATAAAGTTACAGTGGGAGTCTCTCTTCCCTCCCCTGAGCCCAATGAGTTTTAACAGACCATCTAAAGCATGTGGTGCGTTTGGTTGGGGCTAATTTAGAATAAATGGGGAAGTCATTGCGATATGATTGTATTTGACTGGTTATGTTTGGCTGTGATTGGTTCACATGATTAATCCCGCCTCTTGTGTTTGTGCGCAATTTACATTCACAAATCAGTCTGAATGAACAATATAATGGCATTAATGGGAAGACTAATTTTAAGAAGTAAACAATTTACACACTTACATATAACCACTTTATTACATCAGAATAAGACTAAAGATCTTTGCACACTGAAATTTTCACATTTTTTCGTATTTGTCAAAATTTGTCCCACATGGAATGTCACAATAGATCTGAATTGTCAAAGCACCTCTCAAAATGCTTGCTACGGTTTCGAAAAACAGAAAATTGAACCTGAACCGAATATTTTTTATGATGGACGAAAGTTTGAGAGACAATATGTGAACGTGATTGACAACGTGAGGTCGTATTTGTTTTTAACGTGCAAAAATTTTGGAAGAGAAGGACCTTTAAAATAGCATGAAAACATGATCTGTGGGAGTTTTCAGTGAGTAATCATCTTGGTAAAATTTAAAGAAAATCTCCATGTCTGTGAACCAATTTTTACTAAGCTTTGAAGAGCGATGATCCGAAAAATTCAAAAATAGTTAAAAGTTAACTAATAAAAAGAATAGCTGAACATACAGTTCACAAATCTATCTATCTACAATTTAGGTCAAAAGTTTATACCCACCTTTCAGAATCTGCAGTGTGTTAAAGGGTTACTCCACCCCAAAAGGAAAATTTTGTCATTAACCATTTACCCCCATGTCGTTCTAAACCCATAAAAGCTTTGTTCATCCTTGGAACACAATTTAAGATATTTTGGGTGAAAACCGTGAGCTTTGTGGCTGTCCCACTGACTGCCAAGTAAATAAAACTGTCAAGGCCCAGAAAAGTATAAAAGGCATTGGTGACTCAGAGGAGACAAATTGTTGAATAAAGTCATTATTATTATTATTTTTTTTTTTTTTTGCGTGCAAAAAGTATTCTCGTAACTTTGTAAAATTATGGTTAAACCACTGATGGCAGATGGACTATTTTGACTATGTCTTTCATACTTTTCTGGGCCTTGACAGTGTTATTTACCTGGCAGTCAATGGGACAGTTAAAAAGCACCCGGTTTTCATCCAAAATAACTTAAATTGTGTTTCGAAGACCAAAAAAGCTTTTACGGGTTTGGAACGACATGGAGGTAAGTAATTACAGTTTTTGCCCATTGCTTACACACTAAAACAGAATGCTTAGACCAAAGCCTCAATACCTAAACTTCTTGTTGCATAAGCTTAAACACACTGTAACCATAGCTTAAACACACTGTCAACTTTGCACTTTGTTTGCAATTCTGTAACACACTTATTGTGAAGCACTACAGGCGTTTTCTTACATTAAACACTTTGTTCAAAAATGAAATCACCTGTTATCATTGGGAAAACACTCTGTTCAAAAAGCAAAACTCATCTGGCAATTGTAGGCACTTACATACACACCTGAAAACACTTGCACAGAAAACAGAACACCAAGCGGTCTGAGCCTTAGCACTACAAATATGCCTCAGGTAAGCCATTTTGAGAACTTTGGAAGAGGCATAGGTGGATTCACAAGGCAATATTTTCCCTGATGCCCAGCCTGCGAGGACATCACCTGTGATGTTGACAAGGTCTTGTGGCCAGTCCCAAACAGAAGGTGGGATCCATAGGCTCCCACCAGCCCCCTACCACACACACACACACACCACACACACACACACATACATACATACATACCCCCCCCCCCCCCCCCCAAAAAAAACCAAGTATATGTTTCAAGTATATATATCCAGTAATTGTTTTTTTTTTTTTTACTTTTGTTTTGTTGCTAAATTTGATGATTTGTGATTCACTTTTGAATGTTTGTTTTTTTGTAAAAACTCTTGTTTGATTACTGCAGAAATTCTACTTTTGAGTTTTGCAGAAGACAGGCAAATGACAATAAAAATAGAAACACAAAGACTGCAGTGTTTTATATAAAGACCAACAGTGTGTTGCTGGTGATATGAAAGAGTAATTCAAATAGTGCTTGTGTGTATGGTTTTGTTGCAAGAATTTCATTTTTAGAAAGGAGTGTGAAGTTTTGATTGCAGTGTTTCATTTTGGCATAGATGTGAGTTGTTAATCACCAAGTGCTATGTGTGATTGACTTGTGTGTAGAATTTTGACATAATGAGCCAAAATCTGCAAAAAGTGTGTAAGCAATAGGTAAAAACTGTAATGGGGCGATTCATTTTGAGGTGGAGTAACCCTTTAATTATTTTACCAAAATAAGAGGGATCATACAAAATGCATGTTATTGTTTATTTAGTTCTGACCGGAATAAGATAACATAAGTTCACATAAAAGATTTCCTTCTGGAGCATCAGTGAGTGTTTGAACCTTCTGTAATACTGTATAGAGTTCCTCAGTTGTCCTCAGTTTGAAAAAATGAAATAAAAAAAAAGATTCAAATACACAAAAATGCTGGAAAAATGAAGAATTTGTGGGACCTGAAGGATTTTTCTGAAGAACAGCGGGCAGTTTAACTGTTCAGGACAAACAAGGGACTCATGAACAACTGTCACTATACAAAAAAAAAACACAGCTTTGGGTCATTCGGGTTTTTTCATTTTCATTCATTTTGCAGATTTAAAAATACAGGGGGTGTAAACTTTTGACCTCAACTGTATCTATCAATTTTTTTTTTTTTTTTGAGTAACGTAATATGAATGTATGAACTTTACTTTCTGTTGTGTGTTCTTTTCCGAGACACTAGATGAGACAACTGCAGTAGGTGATTGTAAGCTATAGCCAGTTTGTAAATGTGCAGGTACTTGTGTTTGTGTGTGTGTGTGTGTGTGTTGAAGGGCTATTGAGTTGGACTGGCATCACTACTCTGCGTTACATGTGCTACTCATGCTCTCCTGTGTGGATCTGGATGGATGACAACACTGGCTCATTTTCCCTCTTTAATGCTAGGATTACTGCCTTTCGCCTTCATTTGATTAGACAACCCAGGACCTTGATTGCGAAAAGGCCGATTTGTTTTGTGGCCCTCAAAGGTAATCACCGGCATCATTGTGTCCCTCCTTCTGCAATTGTAAGGTCTTCCTGCCGCACACCGAAAAAGGTGCTGTCTTCAATTGCTCCTCGTCTCCCTCCCCTCGCCACCCCTCTCTCTGAATTAAATCCTATTAAATTAGCCTTCACTCTCCCATGCAGTTGTTTTTGTTTGGCTTGTGTAAAGATTCTAGCTGTGTGTGCCTCCTCCATGAGTGAAAAGTGGATTATGTTTTCCTCCCCTCCTCCACATTTTGTTTGCCAGTCAGAAGTAAAAGGGTTCGTACACCTCGCACATTTGGCTGGATTTTAAGCGTTGATTGGCTGGCGTCCACATGCGGAGTTTGTTACAGAGAATTTGTCATGCTAATGAAAATTGCAGTGTGTTATTGCTGTAGTGCTGTCAAATCAAGCTAAGAGCCACAGACCCTAAAGTGCCAGGGATACCCCACGTATTTAAGCTCAATTGCTGCCGATCCGACAAGAAACAGGGAGCTTGTCTGTTAGTGGACACAGTTGTGAAATGTTCCCTATCATTTATAATCATGCACCACTGTTCCATCAGCCTTTTTTGCCGTCTTTTAAGTCTTAAAAGCACAAAAAATGCCTTAAAGCACAAAAGCTACTAGGGAACAATTTTCAGTGTAATCATTTGTCAAATAAACTGGTATGGAAAGGGAAAAAAAAATTCTAACTATTTTCTACAAAATTTGATTATTTTTGATTAAATAGTTTTTAATAATAATAATAAAAAATAATGTTTATATTATTATGTATTATAATATATTATTTACTATTAACTAATGTATTTTAATGATTTGTTGTTGTTAATCATGTGTTATTTATTATTAATTTAAAATTTTAACTAATTTATTTCTGAAGTCAAATAATTAATGCGTTACAATTTTTTCAAATAGTTTTTAAATAATAATAATAACAATGTTTGTATTATTTTGTTATAATGTGTTATGTATTATTATTATTCATTTTATTGTTAAACTAATTTATTCTGAAGTCAAATACCTGATGTATTTTTAATTATTTATAATACTAATGTTTATATTATGTATTATTTACTATTATTAATATAATTTTTTTACTGATTTATTTCCAGTCAAATGTTTATGTATTATAAATGATTTATTTTTAAAATAATAATAACAGTAATAATAATATAGTAATTGTTATATTATTTTGTTATTATGTGTTATGTATTATTATTCATTTTATTGTTAAACCAATTTATTCTAAAGTCAAATACTTGATGTATTTGTACATTTTTAACAACAACAACAACAACAACAGCAATAATAATATTTTATTGTTATTACTTAATGCATATTTAATTTAATTGTTTTTATTATTAATAATAATAATAATAATAATTATTATTATTATTATTATTATTATCAGGTATTATTTAGTATTATTATTTTATTTATTAACTAATTTATTTCTAAAGTCAAATACTTGATGAATTTTAATTAATAACAATAATAATAATAACAATAATGTTTATATTATTATGTAATATCATACATTATTAGTCTTTATTTTTAACTAATTTGTTTGTCTTCAAATCTATGTATTTTAATTATGAGTTGCTGTTGTTGTTTATTATGTGTTATGTATTATTCATTTTATATTTTAACAAATGTATTTCTAAAGTCAAATACTTAATACATTATTAATTATTTAACTGTTTTTTTTAATAATAACAATAATGTTTATGTCATAGTTTATCATGCGTTATGTATTATTATTCATTATATTGTTAAAAAATTGATTCTAAGGTCAAATACTTGATGTAGTTTAAATTATTATTATTATTATCATGTGTAACTATTATTTATTTGATTTTTTTTTAACTAATTTAATATCTAAAACTATTTATCTAAAGTACTTGAAAAGCTTTGTTGCAATTTTCTGAAATAGGCAAGTTGCGGTTTTCTTGTCATGGGTAATGAATTAACATGAGTAATGAATGAAAAGTGTCACATTATATAAAATTATCTTCGCTGCAATGCATATTAGGCCAAATAAGACACAAAAAAATGTGATGAATCACACAGACTCTTTCGGGGGGTCTCCGCTAGATCACCTCTTGTATTTACAGTGCTTTATTTGTGCACCGTGTGTTTGCCAATTAGGAACTCACCATTGTTAGACACCCAATTTTCTGCCCTAGCTGGGTAGTTAGCGCTCATATTAGGATGAGTCTCTCTGCGATCACTTTCCAATCTCCTGGTTGGCGGGGTGCCGCATCGGGCTAATTTAAGGGAATTATTGTGATTGTTTCCATAACGCTGATCAGATTATTGCCCAGCGGGGCCCACTTGCCCTGGTACACTCATTCCTTCTCTCATTCCCTCTCGCTCTCTGTCTTTCTCCCCTACTTTCTGTTTTAAAATGACTATTAGTAATGAGGATGAAATTAGTGTTGAAAAAATAAATAGAAGAGAGAAAGTGTGTCAGTTATTTTAAAATTTGTATTCATTTCTTTGTTCCAATATCACCAGCGTAGTTTTCAGAATTTGTTCTTTCACTGGAAGATTATAGATATGCGTATAAACTGGAGTGAAACTTATATGCTACAAGGTTCAGTTTAAGGGCATACTGTAGGTAGCTCTCACGCATAGACAATTCTGCTGTTAAAATGCTAATAAAGTCATAGATGACGTCATTCCCTTCCTAATATCATTCTTTCAACTATCCTGCCCAAGGCCTTTCCTCGGCCTCAGCGAGTCTGAGCAGCCTGATGTTTTGATCAATGGCGGCTTTTCTCTCCTTCTTGGCCTTCGTTTGCTCCTCCAGAATAGCCTAACTCATTACTGTAATGAACTTTATAATTACTTTGCCTCACTAAGAGGAATGAGTCCCATTTAATAAGATGTGATTGGCCTTTATTTCATTTACTTGGCCTGGGCGCTCCACTTGTGGCCATTTTCCATCTCAATAAACTCCTTATCCTTCAAACAGTCAATACCCGTCTTGTATCAGAAGGAAGAGACACTCTCCTGAAGTGACAGTTTGGGTGTCTCGTTTTTTATGGGCTGTTATATATCCTGTGGTGAGTCAAGCCTTCATCAGAACTTACTTTTGAAATGGTGCTAATGATGCTCTGTGAGTTCTCAATATGAACTACATATCTCATAGGTATCCAAATGTATTTTTTGTCTGCTTTTCTCTTGTAATAATATTGCCTTTGTGTTTCTTAGTATATAGTTATCACACGTAATTTCAGACAGCCATCGCATTTAGAAAATAACACATTTGCATTTGGAAAAAGTAATGTGATTTTGTAATTCTGGTTCTATAAACAGAAAAGTGGCTGTAGTGGGAAGTGGGGAGGAGAGAGAGGATTTCATTTTCTTCCTATTTAGAGTTGCCAGACAGCATTAAATAAGGATGCAGTTGCAGTGCACTGTATTCACCCTCCTTAATTAACACTTACCACATTAGATATAAGGCAAGCTCATTCTTGCCTCTGTATAATAGAACCATTACGGATGCAGGATTTCTGGACAATGATGCCTTTTTCCCCAGTCAAAAAGTCTTTTTTAAGCTTTCTTTTTACATAACTTGTGCAAGTTGCAATACTTCTGTCTTTTGGGTAAGGATGTATCTCACAAGTGTATCTCAGGGTTGTGGCGTGTTTTAGGCTGTTCCAAAAGCTTAAAAAAAAAAAAAAAGATAAATGTGTCCCTGAACCACAAAAGTAGTCTTAAGTAGCACAGGTATATTTGTAGCAATAGCCAAAAATACACCGTATGGGTCTAAATTAATGATTTTTCTTTTATGCCAAAATCATTTGTGTATTAAGCAAAGATCATGTTGCATGAAGATATTTTGTAAATTTCCTATCGTAAATATATCAAAACCTAATTTTTAATTAGTAATATGCATTGCTAAGAACTTTATTTGCCCAACTTTAAAGGGGATTTTCTCAATATTTAGATTTTTTTTGCACCCTCAGATTCCAGATTTTCAAATAGTTGAATCTCAACCAGATATTGTCCTATACCTAAGAAACATTCAGCTTTTAGATGATGTATAAATCTCAATAAAAAAATAAAATAAAAAAAATAAAAATAAATACCGTTATGACTGTTTATTGTTTTTTTTTTTTTTTTTTTACAATTTCACTCACCTGACCAGGTTTGCGACCTTAGCTTGGCATGCTTAAAACTAAATGAGACCCTGAACCACAAAACCAGTCAGTAGGGTCAGTTTTGTGAAAAATATACCCATGCTACTTAAGACCGGTTTTGTGGTCCAGGGTCACAAATCAAAAATTAAATTGTGTTAATAAACATATTTAATAATACAAAATGTAACATGTGAAGTGTAAACTTATGTTGCATTATCCAAATAAGAAAGTGAATGCTTTTGAGAAATGAACTGTGTATTCCATAGTTTCCATCCTTTACCTGAGGAACGTTGAACAGGACTGAAGCCGTTCTCCATGCAGTGCTGTGGACTGACCCACAGGTGTCTCTCTTTTTCTTCCCTAGCGCTGCACTGTATCTGTCCTCTCATTCCAGTCCGCACTCTTCGTCTGAAAATAGAAAACCTGTATCTTACAAAACACTGAGCCCATCTCTATAGTCATTCAGTACACAAACCCTTTGGACTACGAGATCTGGCGGCGTGAGCCACAAAAAAATACAGGCGGCCGTAATAATGTCCCTTGTGCATGAGAGCAATCTTGCACGTTCTCGCGCGCGTCTGTCCACTGATGCGAGCGGCTCTCATTTTCTGGTAAATTGCGAGGCTGTACAGGTGTAATACAACGTCTGGGCGGAGAGCTGAAATTTGGAGGATGTTACAAGCGTATGTTAATGTTTAGCAGTGCATCTTCTCTCTCTGATGGTGATTGCTGTTGCCACTATGTCTGGACACACACAGCTGTATTTACTGTAATGTATTCTGCAGACCCAGAGCAAAGTAATGTAGAATTGAACAGGGGACGTCTCTTTATGGCCATCATTAACATTAACCCCAGAAAGCGACAGGGGAAGGCAGAAGGTTAATCCTGTGCACTTTAATGGATCGAGACAGTTATAATAAATAACAGCTTACCTCTGTTTCTCACTTGATTGATGCCCAGACAGATATTACAGGAAACTTGTTGGCATAAAATGTTATTTTTATTATTTGTTTGTGTTTCAACATTCAAGGGATAGTTCAAAATGAAAATTCTGTCATTAATTTTTCACCCTCATGTCGTTTCAAACCTGTAAGAATTTTGTTCATCTTCAGAACACAAATAAAGATACAGTTGAGGTCAAAAATATACATACACCTTGCAGAATCTGATAAATGTTAATTATTTATTAGTTAATTATAATAAGAGGGATCATACAAAATGCATGTTATTTTTTTTATTTAGTACTGACCTGAATAAGATATTTGACATAAAACGTTTACATATAGTCCACAGACATAAAACGTTTACATACAGTCCACAGCAGAAAACAACAGTTGAATTTATAAAAATGACCCTGTTCAAAAGTTTACATACACTTGATTTTTTGCTGTGTTGTTACCTGAATTATCCACTTTTTTTTTTGTTTGATTGTTTAGTGATAGTTGTTCATGAGTTCCTTGTTCACCCACCGTTCTTCCTTCAGATCCAACAAATTTTTGTTCTTTTTCAGCATTTATGTGTATTTGAACCCTTTCCAACAATGACTGTATGAATTTGAGATCCATCTTTTCACACTGAGCACAACTGGGGAACTCATATGCAACTATTACAGAAGGTTCAAAGGCTCACTGATGCTCCAGAAGGAAAAACAATGCATTAAGAGCCAAGGGTATAAACTTTTGCCTAACTCTTATTTTGCCTAATATCTTTTTCTTTTTTTTTCATTTAGCACTGCCCTTCAGAATCTACAGAAGATACATGTTTCCCAGAAGACAAAATAAATAAAATTTACTCTGATCTTCAAATTCAAAAAGTTTTCTTCCCTGGCTCTTGATGCATTGTTTTTCCTTCTGAGCATCAGTGAGCGTTTGAACCTTCTGTCTTTTATATGAAATATCTTATTCAGGTCAGTACTAAGTAAAAAATATTATGCAGTTGTATGATCCCTCTTATTTTGGTAAAAGGCCCAGAAATGTAGTAAGGACATCAGTGGTTCAACCATAATATTTCGACGCACATTCACAAAAGCACCACGATGCATGTGTTGCTGTCTGTGCAGCTCTGCGATTTCATCAAAAATATCTTAATATCTGTCCTGAAGATGAATAAAGGTCTTACAGGTTTGGAACGACATGAGGGTGAGTAATTAATGACAGAATTTTAATTTTTTGGCTAAACTATCCTTTAATTCATGCACATGCTATATTTGTCGGTATTTTCTATATTTGTCTGTATTTTTAAAGATTTATCATATAATGTCTTTCATTTTTGAGCAACATTAGTCTTTTATTTTCTCTTTCTCCTCTGGAACGCATCATTGGGGTCCAAAACAACACTGGTCTCCATTGACTTTCACTGTACGGACAAAATAGAATATTGAAAAATATTTCCTTTTGTGTTCCACAAAAGAAAAACAGTCAGAAAGATTTAGTAATTAAAAGATTTTATGATTAAATAATGATAGAATTTTCATTTTTGGATGGAAAATCCCTTTACACCTATAGAGACTCACTAAGGAATCTGTTGGAAGCGTTTCTCGTCTTCTCATCGGTTTTCCTTCCTGAGGTGAGAATGAATTATTCCAGCCTCCTCTTTTCCTGCAGCAGTACCTAGCGCCGCTTTTGCTCAGTTTTTAAATTACATAGGTGGACAGGGGTGGCAGATTCTGTCCTACAGCCAGTCAGCTGCTTTGCTCCTGGAAGCTGCCCAGATGCCCTCTGAACCCTGGCAAGGTGGCAAAGCCTTCTCATAGGGTGGGCGGTGTGTAGCAGGTTGCCCAGGCTTATCTCAAAAGAGTGGATTTATGCAGGGGAAAGACACTGAGTGCTCCTGATGCATTGCTTTGGCAAGAAACTCCTCATCTGTCCTATTATGCTTGCCCCCTCCTGCTGTCTCTCCTTCAGAATTCAAGTACCTGTATCTCCTTTTAGTGAATGTCAGCACCAGACTCAGTGCAGATGCTGAGAAGCAGGCCAGGTGAGAGATAGCAGTAGATCCCAATGTTCTTGCCATCTTTTCCTGCTAATCAGTCCTAAGAAACCTTTTAATCATTTTGACAGCTCTTTTATGTCCCTGGCATTGGAGCAGGTTTAAGATGGTACAGATGGAGTATCTGACTAGGCAGAGGAGATTTTTTAGGAAGTGGAATGTGTTGCCACTATGGTGCCACCATTGCAAAAACTTTTTAAGTGGTCAAACCAAATATTTCCCTTTTTTTCTTTGATATCTCACACTGAATGCGTAATTCTGTCATTTTAGCTATCAGAGTTGTAGTTAGACGGTCCCGACAGATGCCAGTTTGTGCTACCAGTTTGCGTACATTCATAGAAAGCAATGTATTGGAATTTCAAAGACATGGCAGTTCTCAAATAGCGTGTGACCCTTTTTATGCTTTGTTTTGCTAATGCTGTAGGCTCCTGGTTTAAGGACCTAATTTAGGATTCATAACCTGCTAAACTGGCTAATGTGTGTTACTTGCCATGGTTGATTTTTACCCACATGTGTAGAGTTAGCGGGTGTCAATTTCATACCCTGATCAGATTATATGAAGCCACATATTTCCTTTACTTTGTGTTTTCATTTAGCCTTCGGTTACACACTAAGGCTGGGTTTTGACGCAAATTTTACTATTTGATTTTATTTGTTTTGATTCTGAATCACAAGCTTGCAATGTGATCCAATTTTCGATTAGAATCAATATTAATTATTTTGGATATATATCAGGTACATACATGCCAAATTGTCTCAAGAAAAAAAAATCTCAACTAACGTTGTAATTATTCTTACCAAAATAAGAATAAGAATTTCACTAAACAAAAAACACAGCTGTGGATCATTCAGGTTACAACAGAGTATTAAGAATCAAGTGTATGTAAACTTTTGAACAAGTTCATTTTTATAAATTCAACTATTATTTTCTCCTGTGGACTGTATGTATACATCCTTTATGTGAAATATCTTATTCAGGTCAGTACTGAATAAAAAATAACATGCATTTTGTATGATCTCTCTTATTTTGGTAAAATAATTAACATTTTGCAGATTTTGCAAGGTGTATGTAAACTTTTGACATCAACTGTACATGAGTGTCAGTTGGTACTACATTACTATAATATTGAATATTATGAACTGAATTGAATGCAAATGCTTAGGTGGACTATATTTCTGCATATAACAAATATCTAATTTATATCCAGTATTATTTACCAGCCAGCTTTCTCTTTTGTTCTTCAAGTTCTGCATATCTGCTCACATTGGCCTGCAGACATATACACATGCCACACAGTTTAGGACAGAATTGTGGTGCACAGATTTGTAGACGGAGCGAGTAGCGTGTGTGATTCCATCGCCGTTCAATGCATCTGTAGACACCAGCAACCGCGTCACACCGACCCTCTGCTGCTTTCCACAATGCTGCGTTGTGTCGCCACGGAAATTGAAATAATGATAATGTGTCCCTCTGACTGCATCAAAGTATTGCCACTTCAAAAAAAGCCGGGAGGCATGAAATGCAAATGACAATGTGGAGCAGATGGATTGAGTGTCGTTGCCTTGGCCCCAATGAATCTTAAAGGAGGGGCTGGATGTGAAAGTGTGTGTGCGAGACAGGTGACAGGGTGACAGGGTACTGACTATAGGGGGTATTTGCAGGTCTTCTGTTTACGCCTTGCACACAGATTGATCATAACTAAAGTCGTGTCATTAACTGTCCTCAACGCTGTAGTGTTCGGACTTGACCCTGTCTCCGCATGTTCTGTTTATAATATCTGTGCTCCTTTGCTTCCATATGGAGCCAGCAGCAATTAGCTGCTAATCAGGCCACTGTTTTGACTAACTGGTTTACAGTTTGCTTTTAGCATTGTAGAGTGTGTGGAGGGATCAAATATTCCCTTAAGGATACTGAAATCTTAAATCGCCAATTGTGGGGATTGCTAAAATGGCTTAATAAACATACAAAATGTAAAAATGTGGAAAAAAATCTATTATAAATTGTTCTTGATTTTTTATATGTATATATGTATAACAATCACAAATGTGTTTCTTTGGATGTTATGCTATTCTTATGAGGGGGAAATTCTGTAAATAGCTCCAGAAGAATAGCAAAACCTGACAAAAGTGTTACTGTCCCTATGAGGAAAAAAGCATCATAAAGGAACTAAAACATTTTTCATTGTAATCTTGCCCAAGTGTTTATTTACTGTAATTATAATTAGGTTATATTTAAATTCTGTCAATATTTACTCACCCTTATGCTGTTTAATTATTGTGTGACTTTCTTTTAACAGCTTTGGACCCCATTAACTTTAACTGTCTGGAAAAAAAAATATTTTGTACATTTACCAGTCAAAAGGTTTTGAACAGTAAGATTTTTAACGTTTTTTAAAGAATTATTTTCTGCTCTCCAGCAGTAAATACAGCAGTAATATTGTGAAATATTTTTACTATTTAAAAATAACTGCTTTCTATTTGAATATATTTTAAAATGTAATTTATTCCTGTGATAAAAACAGTTTTAAATATTGATACTAATAATCATTGTAAAAATGTTTATTGAACAGCAAATCAGTATTTTGAATGGATCTGAAGGATCATGTGACTGGAGTGATGATGCTAAAAATTCAGCTTTGAAATCAGCGAAATAAATTAAATTTTAAAATATATTAAAATAGAAATGAGTTATCTTAAATAGTAAAAATATTTCAAAATTGAACAGTTTTTGCTGTACTTTGGATCAAATAAATGCAGCCTTGACAAGCAGAACAGACTTTCTTAAAAAACATTAAAAATCTTACTCTTCAAACTTTTGACTGGTAGTGTATATTATTTTTTTGTTTAGTTTTTGTATAATAATTTTGAATATTCTGTTGCAACTTCACAAAAAGACAAAATTGTCACATTTTTTCTTAACACATTTACTTTCACCTATTAATATTTTTGTCTTTCATTTTTCATAAATAAAGAAAGTCACACAGGTTTGTAGGGGTGACATAAGTAATAGTATAATTACTTACCAACCTATACCAGTCCTTTTAACTGTTTATTATCATATTAACATGTTTTTAAACATATATGTAATATATGTTTAAAGTGAAATGGGAATTACAATATAATTATTTTACATCACTTTAATCCTTTAACTAATCAGGTTGTCTCTTATTTTATGAATAATAAATGCATATTTAGTGTTTATTTATTAACTACTGACCTCACAGCCATGATAAAATCTGCATGCTGCAAGTGCCTGTGACAAATGTTATCAATTTATAGCTATAAAGTAAGGCCTCGAAAGTTAATACAGTCGAAGAAAAATCACTCTTTTATTCCTCAAACTCAGAGAGCATATGCTCTATAAATGTCATCACGCTAACTTGGTTCTAATTTGTAGCAATGTAGTTTTGCAATTACCCTTCTGTTTACACATGACAATACAGAATCTTGAGTTTTGAATCTCAAAAATAATTGTGAAATACTACATTTCTCTCTGAAAAGTGTCATTGAAGATCTAGGTTTTGTTTTCTGTAAAAACATGCGCCGTTTTGCCAGTATCAAGAGTTTCCATCTGGCTGAGTAGAATGCGCAATACTCAGTCTTTAGTTGCCTTTAACAACAACAAGGAGAAAACAAATTCGTTTGATTTGTGCGTATACGTATGTGTGTGTGTGTGTGTGTGTAATTACTGCAGTGGGGGAGATGGAGGCTGATGGGGTTGAAAGTGTGAGTGGTTAAACAGCAGTAGTCTCTGAACCAGCCTGCTGGAGGAGGGCAGTAATATATTAAAGGGGAGGCAGAGAGAAACAAATTATCCCGGTGTCTTTGTGTTGTTCTTGTCTCTCTCTCACACTCTTAGTGTTATATATTTTCACACCTCAGTGAATCCTCCCCATGCTTGCTTTCTCTCTCTCTCCCCCACTTCATTTCTCTCATGTGCCCTGCTACGCTTGCTCTCTGTCACTCCTTTTCTCCTGTTCTATCTCACTCTCTGTCTCGCTCGCTCTCGCTTGCAACATATCTCTCCCTCCGTCTTGCTTGCTTTCCTCTGCTTTGCACACACAGTCTCTCTCTCTCTCAGGTCATGTTACAGCAGCACCAGTAGAAATGATAGGAGGAAGGCGTGAGGTTGTTATTTGCATAGAAATAGCATGACGCCCCAGGCAGCTTGGGAGAAGGACACAGAGATCATTTGTCTAAAATTTTAATGAAAACTTTTGCTGAGGCAGAGATTTTTTTCTTTCTCTTCAGTCTCAACCCCCCCTCCCCGTACAGTCTTCACTACACCCCGCTGCCACCTCCCGTCTTCTCTTTCCCCCATGGTGAATTAACGCGGCCCGATTTAAAATTAGATGACACATCGCAAATCGCTGCATGCCAGGATGCAATAACATGTAAATTTCAATTTGCAGGCTCTAATAGAAGTGCGTGTCGTGGCCGTGGTGAATGGGGAGGCTGCTGCGGTGGGCTGGGACGTGCCGTCTTCTCTCCATTGTGTGCGTGTCAAAGCCCGAGCTGGCCGGAGACTTCATCTTGCGCCATAGCTTTTTCATTCGGATGGCTCTTCGACCAGCTCAGCGTGGGTTCAGAATGAGGACGAATTTGTGGAAAGGAAAACTCTGTGTGGACTGTGCACAGCCTTTGTCACCGGGCCGCAGGGTTCGGTATGCAGACGCACGCACAAATACCACATAACCCAGATAACCCGACGGATGCTCGGGGGTCACAGGCTTGTTGTGTATTGTTGAAACTTTCTCTTCACAAAGTTTACTTTACAGAGCAGTGGATCAAAAAAGCAGAACCTACTCTATTTTTTATTGTTTGCTGAAAACATTTGCCCATAGACTTTTGAGACTGACAGTTAAATGACAGAAGTACACACCAAAAAAAATAAAAAATTTCTTAATATTTCTGTCTCGTTTTCTAGTGTAAATATTATTAAAATAGAAATAACATCAAAAGTATTAAAAACAAAGATTGAAGCATTCAAGCATAAAACTAACTTTTTTTTAATTTTTTAGGTTTAGGATTAAAATAAGAAAATTATTTAAGGATAGATAGATAGATTGATTGATTGATTGATTGATTGATTGATTGATTGATTGATTGGACAATATTTGGCCAAGATATAACTATTTGAGATCTAAATATTGAGAAAATTGCCTTTAAAGTTGTCCAAATGAAGTTCTTAGCAATGCATATTGCTTATCAAAAATTAAGTTTTTATATATTTATGGTAGAAGATTTACAAAATATCTTCATTGAACATGATCTTTACTAAATAACCTAATGATTTTGGCATAAAAGAAAAATGCATAATTTTGACCTATAAAATGTATTTTTGGCTATTGTTACAAATATACCTGTACTACTTAGCCAGGGTCACATATATTATTTAAGAAAAATGTACTTAATCCAAGATGTGTTCTCTGAAAACAATCTTGGGTATCTTTGGTAATTCTCGTGAACAGTTGGAAAAGTAATTCAAGAATATTTAATAAAAATATTTTCAGTATTTTATTGGCTGCACAACATTGGCTAAACATGTAATTCATCCATATTTAAAAATATATATATACTGCATGAACTGATTCATGAATGGTTTACAAAATTAATTCTTTCATAAATAAGGCCCATGACACATATTGCTAGGGGTCGACCGATTATCGGCCAGGGGTGCTTTCTCATATAATGACGTAACTCGCTGATTAACCTCCATAAAACGATGCATTGTTGTGGAAATGAACAAAGTAGCTAACCACGACTGTTTCCCAAACACGGTCACACCTCCGTTGTTTGAACCACATTAGTTCAACAGTAAACAGTAATATTTTCTGCTATTTAACAGATTAGAGGTCTCTAAAATGCAGCTATATTGGACATGGCACCTGATGACTTAAATATGTCTATTTTTTGTTCCATCATTTTGTTTTATTTGATGTTTGATTCATTACGGGTTCCCTCTCACATCATACTCTGCAGTTCCCTTAGGCATTTATGCACATGCGCACTCTTCAGAAATGGTGCTTATAGAGGATGCGCAAAAATACATAGATTAAAATACATTTATATTTATATAGAATGGAAGATATAGATTGTACTGCGTGTTAGCTTGCTTATTGTGCCCAAGAGCATAATAAGCCCATATGTCTTACTAACAAGGAACTATTCTTCTAACCACAGGTCAAGAATTTTAGTTCCAACCAGGTACGTTTGCAACGCTGTTCACGAATGTTCGTTTGAACTATGGTCTCGGGAATCACCACTGCTGTTCAAAAGTTTGGGATCAGTACGATTTTTTATGTTTTCTAAAGAAGACTTTTCTGCCCATCAAGGCTGTGTTTATTTGATTAAAAATACATAAAAGCTGTAATATTGTAAAATATTACTGCAATTTAAAATAGTGGTTGTCTATTCTAATATACTTTAAAATAGAATTTATTTCTGTGACGCAAAGCAGAATGTTCAGCATCATTGCTCCGTTCTTCAGTATCAAATAATTATTCGGAAAGCATTCTAACATGCTGATTTATTATCAGTGTTGGAAACAGTTCTGCTGCTTTCTTTCTTTCTTTCTTTCTTTCTTTCTTTCTTTTTTTTGGAATTCTTTAAAAGAGGATGTGTTAAAATGACAAAAATGTTAGTAAAGTCTTATATTGTATATATATAGATTTATATTTTAAATAAAAGTTGTTCTTTCCTTCATCAAATAATCCTGAAAATGGATTATTGATCCTGAAAAGGATCACAGGTTCAAAAAAAATATTCAGCAGCTCAACTGTTTGATTAACAACTAACATTGATAATAAATTAGCATATTAAAAAGATTTCTGTAGGATCAAGTGACACTGAAGTCTGGAGTAATGGCTGATTTGAAAAAAAAAAAAAAAATAAATAATTGAAAATTCAGCTTTAATACATTTAAAAACATAATTATTTAAATAGAAAACATTAATAAATTGCAATAATATTTGTAATAATATTTCATAATATTACTGTTTTCTGACTTTTTAAACAAAAATAAAACATTAAAAATCGTACTGATCCCAAACTTTTGAACAGCAGTGTATATATAGGTTCAAAATATTGTTTATTGGTCTACTTGATCTGTAATAATTAGTTTCGGCATCAGCTCTGAAAAACACATATCGATCAACCCCTAATATTGAATGTCCATCCATCCCTTACAGCATCAAATTAAATCCGCTTGGTACTTTGACTCTATAACCTTTGTAATAAGAGCGTTTTGAAAGTTAAAAAACAAAAAACAGTGGGTAGTATCCGTACAGATAAACAGTACAGTATGTCTGCGAGTGTCTTTCTCTCACAGTGTGATTGTTTTTGTGTATGTGTCGTGTTGGGCTGTGGCTCCTCTCTCTCAGAGTGCCCTTGGCATTGTGTGACTTTCTCCCTCTGTGCCAGCAGGGCTGATGCTGGGCATTTGAGCGGTGGCGTGGCTGATATGGTTAGACAGGGCATGGGGCGCTGTGCCAAGACAGTGCCAGCGTCTACCTCTGACCTGCTGGCACTTGATCAGCACGCTTGTGCCATCCAGCCTGCTAACACCCCACTGTACGCAGCGGGACCCAACAGCAAGCCCTGTCCTGCTCCACTACTGTATGTAGAGAGGACAATAACAGAGAGTAAAAGAGAAACAAAGACAAGGAAGAAGGAGAGACTCTCCTTTGGCAAATATCAAACATTCAATGTAGATTACTACACAAATTGTTGAATGAAGTTGCTATTTTTGTTTTCTTTGCGCACAAAAATTCTCCTAGCTTTATAAAAATTAAGGTTGGACCACTGATGTCACATGGATTATTTTAACTACATTTCTGGGCCTTTTTAAGGATACGTGCATCACTGTCTCTGTCTCAGCTCTGGGATTTCATCAAAAATATCTTAAACGAGTAGTTTACTTCCAGAACAAATATTTACAGATAATGTACTCACTCCCTTGTCATCCAAGATGTTCATGTCTTTCTTTTAGAGAAAAACTCCCATCTCATTTTCTCCTCCAACTTCAAAATCATCCTACGTTGCTGCAGAAATACCGACCCAACGTTTACAAAGTTAACATGCAAAGAAGGTCAAACGTCCTTTACAAAAAAGGTAAAACAGCGATGTAGGACGATTTTGAAGTTGGAGGAGAAAATGAGATGGGAGTTTTTCGACATACCCTAACTGTCATGAACCGGAATACACAGAGTTCACTCAGAGCTAGACAAGACAAGGTTAAAAAGTATATAAATTGTAATTTTTTTTTTAGAAAATAACTGATCGTTTCTCTAAATAAGACCCTTCTGCCTCAGCTTAGAGCCCTTTGAAGCAGCATTGGAAGTTCAAACACGGGGGCACCATAGAAGTTCATTATATGGACAGAAATCCTGAAATGTTTTCCTTTAAAAACATTATTTCTTCAATACTGTAGAAAGTACATGAACATCTTGGATGACAAGGGTTTAGAACAACATGAGGGTGAGTAATTAATGACGCAATTTTTTTTTTTTGGTGAACTGTCTCTTTAAATGCTTCACACTCTTCTGAATTTGTGCTTTACCTTGTGTCAGACTCATTGAGCTAATAGACCAGAGGGCTGTCCTCCTCTCTCACACCTCCATCAGGGTGCTGCTGCCTTCCTTGCCTCCTCACACCAAGCCTCTTCCTGCTGTGCCCACGAGCATCACAGCATCTCTCAGATACACTAGCATAGTGGCTCCCAGAAGCCTGCTAGGGAGGTAGACTTCATCCACTTGTAGAAATGACAGCAGCTAATCATACAAGCACTTTATGATTAACAGAACAAGACATCCTAAAGGCAAAAGAGAACGAGGGGGTTCATTTCCCCTTTTCTCTGCATTAGAATATTAATGTGCTTCTTGTGTGTGTATGTGAGTATATGCCTGTGCATCTGAATCTTGGTGTGTGACAGAGTGTGTGTTGTCTCTTCTGGCCCTAGCTTTTCTAGTGTCAAGGTGACCGTGCTGGCTGCCACAGGCCCGGGGCTGCCCTGACAGCTTTAGGAGCGTGCTGGAGATTTGTAGCCATGCACATAACCAATGGAGGTAATAAAAGAATAAATGATGGTTGAAGAGGTTAAAACAAGGGGTGAGATGGCCACCTCTGCTGCTTTTACCACACAGATTCTCCCCATTCAACATCCCACACCCCCCTTCAGCCACTCTGCCTTTGGCCTCTGCTGCATGGCATGATGGGAAGAGGGGGTTAATGAGCCCTGGAGGCCATGGGGTCAACGCAGGAGTGGAAATGAGTTAGCCATGCTCAGAGCTATCATTCACAGACCTTTCTCACCTCTCTTGCACACACACAGTCACTAGCATTTACTTACTGTACATCACTCAACACAGACACACATATACCGACTTTCTTTACAGAGCCTTAGTAATATAAACGGGCTTCGAAGCAATGCTGAAAGGTTGTAAAAATAGATTTTAAAAAATTAATTTTATTTTTATTTTAAAATGTAAAATTCATCTTCAGTTAGGCTGGTTTGCTGTCCATATGTAATCTTAATGTCCTCTATGTAATTTAATGCAAACAATATTTAAACACCTTTTTGCAAATTTTGCATGCATATACTGTAAATTTTTATTTTATTTTATTTTACTTTTTATTTTATTTTATTTCATTTTGTCATTTAATTTCATTTTAAGTCATTTTATTTTGTCATTTCATTTTATTTTATTTCAATTTATTCCTTTTATTTCATTTCATTTTGTCATTTTATTTTATTTTGTCATTTCATTTTATTTTGTTGTTTCATTTCATTTTATTTTATTTCATTTCACTTTGTAATTTTATTTCCTTTCATTTTTTCATTTTATTTTATTTCATTTCATTTTGTTTTGTCATTTTATTTTATTTTATTGTGTTTTATTATTTTAATTTATTTTACTTTCATTTTATTATTTTATTTTATTTTATTTCATTTTGTCATTTTATTTTATTTTATTTTATGTCATTTCATTTTATTTTATTTTTGTTTTATTTTATTTTGTTTCATTATTTTATTTTAATTTATTTTACTTTTATTTTATTTCATTTTCGTCATTTTATTTTCATCATTATTTTATCTAACTTTATGTAATATTATATTATTTAATTACATTTAGTTTATTTATTTATTTTATTTTATTTTATTTTATTTGTGTCAAATTTTTTTGGTGCTTGTAAACCCAAGTGTAATCATTTCAATAATAATTATATAATTCACCTGATGTTCAAAATTTTTGTTTTCTGTTTCAACTCAGTGCATTAGTTATTGGCTATTATGATATAGATTTCTCTGCTAGACAAACATTTTCTACTCATAGTTAAAGAAGGCCATGATATTTTATAGATGTATAGCTTAGGGACAATCTGACAACCCAGTTGAACTGTTGTAATTAGGCCAGTCCTATCATAGATAGAAAAGAACAGGCAAAATACAAGCATAGTCATCATAACTTCCTATTAATATCATAACTATAGTAGTAAAGTTTGGTATAGGAAATCTCCGTCTCTCTGTGTCTCCTTTTCTAATTTTCCTGTGTCTCTGCGGCAGCCAGCAGGTTCTTTGTCACCTCACCTGTCGATACTCAGGAGGGATGACGTGTCAAGCTGGGAAGGGTCCCAGTATTAATACACACTGGAGGTTACCCAGCACCCCCCAGGGGCCTTGTGTGCCGGGGCCCCCTGTGACCGCCGGCTGACAGAGTGCTCTTTAATACCCAATCGACAGTATCGATGTCTCCCCCCCGACACAAGGCCCACAGAGCTTGCGGAACCACCCCCTGTGTATGATTTTATTGATCCAGAGCCCTGGGACCCAGGCCCTGTTGACATGCACAGTTTCACTGCTCCATAATGGACAGATTAAGAAGGGGATTACAACACAGGGGGCAGATAGTGGGCCCAGCAGGGCAACACGCTGCCTCATCTGATGAGCAGATGAACATGTGATATTGTGATCCTCCTGCAAGCATGACTTCCTGTTCGATTAGAACTCTTCTTTTCAGTGTTATTTTTGGGGTTTTGATTTATTGATCAGATATAGTCGACGGAAAATGAGGCGTAATGGGAACAAGTGACAGCCAGACTCAAACTTGCATCATCCATGTGAGCACTATGGCTCAACATCACTAAAATGCCAGCTTTTTTGTAGATTACATTGTTTATCTAAACCAACAGATAATACAGAATATTTATTAGTTCACCCAAATTTAAGCCATCCAGCATGTAGATGAGTTTGTTTGTTCATCAGAACAGATTTTAACAGTTTACATCAGTGGTCCTCACAATTTTTTTCATGAGAGCCGCAATTATAGGACAAAGTCAACAGGAGAGCCACTTTTACCACAAAGTATCAAAAGTTACATCCAGTCAATAGCATGTTAGTCTGTCATCCCTGAACATACAATATGCAATGCAATACAAAGGGAGTTATTTTTGGAAGTTATTTAAAGTTATTTTTAAGTTATTTGCTTTTACATTAGCCCATCATGTATCTAACCATCTAAGAGCACATTTAGCGTTAAGAGATGGAAATATTGTGTCAATATCATGGATGTAAGGGCAGATCAAGTTTAAATATCTTTCTCTGTATTTCCGTCTTGTATTTCCCCTCATTTGGGTAATTATGTAACCAGTATTTGTAATAGAGTAGACACTGACTGTTGTATTTAATGTCCTCATTTAGTGAGACAGCAGATGCAGAAAACACTGCGAGCGTCATGTGCGCTTCAGTATGTGTGTGCTAAACTAAACGGGGCCTCTGTGCCATTCATGCATAAAGAGATCATGCAGGATTCATATTTAAATGGTATTTTTGCAGCTTAATATTTACAGATACTAGTCCAATTCGCGATTTAAGTGTAATGACCTGTGCTACTTTTGATTTCCGCGTTAAGCGGATTTCACACCAAATGCGTAAAGCCCTGAGCTGCACTATGAAACCCATTCATTTCAATGGCTTGCGCCTTGCAAGGACGGTTTGTTGCTGCGTCGACCAAAGCAAATGTGCAGCTAAATGCACCACTGGCTCGCAAGCCGCGCTTATGTTTCAGATAGTTGAACTTTTAAGGGCTGCGCTAAACTCGCTTTCCGCGTTCGGTGTGAAAGCATACAGTAAATTTAGTTTTTATGACTGGATTCTGCGATTCCGACCATGTGTTTCGCATTCTGGAAATCATAGCTCTCTAAATATAATGGGTTCTATTGTCTTTTGTCGCATCGCACCGTGATGCTCACGTCCGTTTTTAGGAAATCTCTGTATGGATCATATCATTGTAATATTTACTGCCATGCGAGCCACAAATTAAAGCTTGGCGAGCCGCTGATTTCGTTGTGCTGCGACTTGTTTCCATTGTATTGCGACTTGTTTACTCTGGGTTGTGGCTTGTTTCTGTTGTGTTGTGCTAATTTAATTGTGCTGTGATCTGTTTCCATTGTATTGGGCTAATTTTGTTGTGTTGCGACTTGTTTCCATTGTTTTGCAACTTGTTTCCATTGTGTGGTGCTCATTTCGTTGTGTTGTGACTTGTTTCTGTTGTGTTGTGCTAATTTTGTTGTGTTGTGGCTTGTTTCCATTGTATTCCGACTTTCGTTGTGTTGTGACTTGTTTCTGTTGTGTTGTGACTTGTTTCTGCTGTGTTGTGACTTGTTTCCATTGTGTTGCGACTTGTTTCCGTTGTGTTTCTGTTGTGTTGGGATTTGTTTCCATTGTGTTGGGACTTGTTTCCATTGTATTACTAATTTTGTTGTGTTGTGGCTTGTTTCCCTTGTGTTGTGGCTTGTTTCTGTTGTGTTTTGCACTACTGGTCCACCGTATTTGTCACATTAAATCCACCAACATATTTGTTTAGAACTTAGGGCTGTCAAACGATTAATCGCGATTAATCGCATCCAAAATAAAAGTTTATGTTTACATACTATATAATTGTGTACTGTGTGTATTTATTATGTATATATGAATACACACACATGCATGTATATATTAAGGAAAAATATTTTAGATTTATATCTAAAATATTTATATTTATTTATAATCTGAATTGTATACAGGTATAAATATATATACATATAAATATTTTGTTTTAATATATACATGTATGTGTGAGTATTTATATCTACATAAATATACAAAGTAAACACACATCTAGTATCTAAACATAAACTTTTATTTTGGATGCGATTAATCACGATTAATCGTTTGACAGCCCTATTAGAACTGTTTTAGATGTTTTCATTTGTAAATTTCACTGTACTTGATCTGTGCATATATCTGTCCTGATTTAGACAAGACAATTTTTCACTGAAGCAACAATATTATGGATAGAGGACTATTTTATCCTGAAGCCATGTCATGTGGATTACCTAATGGATTATTGTGATGTTTTTATCAGCTGTTTGAACTCTCACTCTGACAGAACCCATTCACTGCAGAGGATCCATTGGTGATCAAGTGATGTAATGCTAAATTTCTCCAATTCTGCTCTAATGAAGAAACAAACTCATCTACGTCTTGGATGGCCTGAGGGTGGGTCATTTTTACAATTATTCCTTTAAATCTACTGTTTTCTAAATACTGCCTATTCAGACAACCTACTCAGTTTTTGAAATGCTGTGCAGTAGAAGTCAGGACATTCAGACATAGGGAGTGTCTTTATGGTGCTACATGGGTTGGTGGCTTGTAAATCTGTCTCCAGAGGTCTGCCTCTATACCACATACTATTTGTTCAATTTCAAGCACCAGCACACCTGGTTGCTCTCAGCAACTGATGACGTTAGATCCCTAATTACCTGATGCAGGTCTATAGTATGTAGAATGTTGATGTGAGCTCCCTGAGGTTTTTGGTTAGGTTTGCTGATCCAAAATAGCTTGCTGAGTTAACACTGACGAAAGGAAGGCATGTTTTAAAGTTGACACCAGCCTTGATTCTAAGCTACGACAGTGATTTCCTGCCTCATTAAAATAAGACATTACGAATTTGAGAATAAATTCAAAATGTTTTGACAATAATCTCATAGGCCTTTAGTCATTGTTTTAATATATTAACCACATTAAGCATTTTTAACATGAAATGTTTTACAGAATGGCTTTTGTAAGTCCATGTGACATCAGTGGTTCAACTGTATTTTTATGAAGCTACGAGAATACTTTTTGTGCGCAAAATTAGCAAAAACTAAGGTTGAACCACTGATGTCACATAGACTATTTTAACAATGTCCTTCCTTACTACCTTTCTGGTCCTTGAACCTGTCCGTTGCATTTCTGTCTTAGGGTCAGAAATCTCTCGGATTTCATCAAAAATATCTTAATTTGTGTTCCAAAGAAGAACGAAGATCATTTTTGAGTGAACTTTCCCTTTAAAGCAGATATCTTTGAAACTGTTTTAAAGCTGTGCTAAAGCTGTTTTCCTTATCGTATAAATGCATTGGCATGGCATCAGCTCTCATGCTCTCAGGGCATGAGTTGAGCTGGAAAGTTTAGACTTAACTCTAGGTGTGATTGATTGGCTGTGCTGATGGTGTGTGGCCTCCCACTGCTGCAGGCATATGGAGGCTGCATGTCCGAGCAGCTGTGCTCTCAGGGCGGCACTGAGAGGGCACAGGGGCACTAACACCACCATCACACACCACTGCCCCAATGACCCCACCAGAGAGCATCACCCTACTGCTTTAAAGCCTGTGTGGCATCTCTTCTTCTCACAACGTCTATCCATAATCTCAGTGTCACCAAGAAAGGATAAATAAGTGCATAGTTCATCCAAAAATTTACATTTTGTCAGGCTTTTCTTATTTTTTAACACAGTGAGGATCAGTAGGGCCCAGTGTTGTTTTAGAGGCCAATGACTTTGATTCTTTGGGCAAAACATGTTTTAAAGTTACATTATAGAGAATTTTTTTTTTTTTTTTTACTTGAAAGGGATAGTTCACCCAAAAATTACAATTCTGACAATAATTACTCACCCTTATGTTGTTTTAAATCTGTAAGACCTTCGATCATCTTCGCAACACAAATTAAGATATTGTTGATGAAATCCAAGAGCTTTCTGACCCTGCAGAGACAGCAACACAACTGACACGTTCAAGGCCCAAAAAGGTTGTAAGAACATTGTTAAAGTAGTCCATGTGACATCAGTGTTTCAGCTGTAATTTTATGACAACGACATGAGGGTGAGTAATTAATGACAGAATTTTCATTTTTGGATGAACTGTCCCTTTAAAATATTACAAATTATCATTAAATTAATATCTTAATAATACAATTTCAATTTTCAATTTAGATTTTTTAGATATAATAATTCTGCAACTTTTTATCACTTTTACTTTATCAAGATATTATTACTACTTTTATCTTAATGCTATAAATTCTGATTTAGATTTTATTCTCAAAATAGTATTAAATTGCTATCATAATACTACAACTTTAATCTTGCAATGAGAATTTATTCTCATAATTTTACAAAATTTATCTCAATGTTTTGTTACATGTTACTGCTTTATTCTTATCATTTTGTAACTTTATTCTCAAATTTTGTACTTATTTTTATTTTAATGTGGCGCTTATCTGCCATCATTTAAAGCAACTATCTTTGCAGTGTTGCTTTCCTTATCTTATAAGTGCATTAGTTCGGTCTGACGTGGCATCAACTGTAATACACTCTCAATGACACAATATTAATTTATGGAACTAGCCATATAGGTGAACTATTAAAATGATCCCTTAAAGTTTCAGTAGAAAGCCCAAGTCCAAATCACCATTGTGCAAATGCATGTGCCCTTGCCAATTTCTCATGCCAAAGACCCTAATAAGTGTCTGCTGGAATTTGTGCCTACTAAGGTACCTTACAACTTACGACGGATGCTGGCAAAGCGCCCTGGTCATGATGCTGTCCCACAGCTCAACCGGCCCCAATGCCCATTCATCACTCTCCATTCAGGGCCTTGCGCCCTCCTGGCCCTTGCATTTTTACCATGCCATTAAAATGCTTGTCAGCTCATTCAAGGATAGAAAATTGTTGCAAACAAAAGGATCCAGAATTCGGCTTACACAGGGAGAAAAAAGTGCCGCTTCAGTCTGACTCGCTTCTGGGATCTGTGAGCATTCCAGCCACTAAATGCATGAATCTAAAGCTCTTAGTGATGCAGTGTAGATCCAAGGACACAGGAGAATGTGAACAATACAGCACGTCCAACTGAATGACCTTCAGTAATGGTCAGTCCTCTCAGCATGCCTTCATATTGTTTTATGATGAGGGAAAAAAATCAGCCGTGGTCAAGGATTTCAGACTCACATGCACATTCTTTCACAATGGCCCTCGTACATTCACAATCATGATGTATGTGCTCTTCGCAGGCTGCGTTTAACTAAAATCCTCCGCTCAAATTAGTTTTCTGTGTTTTCAAGGATATAGCCCCTCTTTTTTTTTAAATCATAATTTTTATTATTTCTACTCAATTTTACCCATCATCCATATCGCCTATCAGACAAATGCTGCAGCAGCATCTTCCTAAATGGAGTGACTTCATATTTTAATTTAGTGTTTGCTGTTAAAAGTGGGCGCGAGGGAGAGAGTAAGAAGAAGGGGGGAAAAGTAAAAGGTGATGATTTGTGGCGATAAGTTCAAGCGCAGATCCACGAGGTTAAAAGTTAAAGTAATTCATTACGGCAGATAGTGGTGTGATATTCTTCATTCTGACGCCCGGCACGAGCCGCCCAATCACGGCCATCGGCCTGGAATCCGGATGCAGAGATAATGGCAGAATTGATGGTCATATTTTACAGTGGGTCATGGCAGAGCAGAGTGTTGAACATTGTAATTACAAGTTTGGTGGAGGGGAGAGATGTGGAGAGAGGTGTGGGGGGAATGAGAGGTCTTTGTCTGGCCTTAGACAAGCAGGCAGCTTAATTGAATGGTAACCTCTGGAAGTGTTGTGCTAACGCAGCCGTGAGAGAAAGAGAGAGAGAGAGAGAGAGAGAGAGAGATGGGAAGTGCTGAGCGTAGCTTTTGAGGGTGCTCACTCGTCTGTTCACTTGTCTTGTCTTGCTGCCCATGTGTCTGATAAAGCATTGGCCTGATCTGCACATCAGCATTGCATGCTCAAGACTGAATCTTGGTTGTTCATGCATTACATACATATTCATTGAGCAAACTTTTGTGTGTGGAGATTTTGTAGTTTATATCAAAATATCATAACAAGTTGCATATTAAACAATATTCAAATTGATTTAATATGTAATTTTGATTTTGACAGTCATTAGGCCTGTGTCTTTGTTACCACTTCCCACCACAGTTTTAAAAGAATAGTTCACCCATGACAAATGACAATTTTGTTATCATTTACTCATGTTGTTCCAGACCTGTAAGAATTTCTTTCTTCTGTTGAACTCTAAAGAAGACATTTTAAAGAATTTCATTTTTTTTCATACTATGGACTACCTGATCTCATGACAAAAACGTACCTGTGGGAACTTTTTCACAAGATGGCAAACACATACCAATAAGTACATCACTGCAGTTTCCAACAAAAAATAAACACTATAGGCGGTAAAACAGCATGCACTTGTAATGATTTTCATATACAGTTATGATTACAGCTCCATATGTTTCACTTTCCAGTCATAACACGCCTGCTCAGTAGCTCAGCCAGCATGGAATCTGCCTTAGGATGCGGAATGCTCAGGTACGAATCCTGTGAAAAATATGACTCACGATGAAAGAGCTGAAAGGTGAGTGATCAAAAAACAAGCTAAAACGGCATGCTTGCAATTGCGTTTTTACATCACATTCACTTTTGTTCACACTGTCAGGTAGGTTTAGGTGTAGTGCAGATGGTACGTTATTTTAAGCATTAGCATTAGTTATAACACCACTAAACAGACATTTCAAGTCAGAACTGCAGTGACGCACAAAACCAACGTCATATAAAACATACCATATGTACATTCATCTGTTCTGGGGGAAAAAAACTCTTTTAGCGCCACTTAGTGGACATTTCACATCAAATATGTCACAAAACATACATGATGGTACGTATTTCGCATCTTGCGAAAAAGTTTCCACAGGGATGTTTTCGTCATGAGATCAGGTTGACTATGGAAGTCAGTGGCTACCAGCAACCTGATTACCCAGATTTTTCAAAATATCTTTTGTGTTCAACAACTTAAGGGTGAGTAAATGATGACAAATTCCGGTAACACATTAGATTAGGGAGCACTATTCACTATTAACTAGTTGCTTATGCATGCATATTACTAGCACATTGGCTGTCAATTAGTACTTATAAAGCTCAAAACAATGCTTTATTCTGTATGTCCATTTTCTAGATCCCTTAACCAAACTCCATACCTAAACATAACTAGTACAACAACTACCTTAGTTACTATCAATAAGCTGTAATTAAAGGGCACCTCCCATGCAAAATTAACTTTTACATGGTGTTTGCATATAAATGTGTCCTAGCAGTGACCTTACAATGATGAAAATCCATTCACACCTTTTTTTTATCCCTGAAAAACCTAAACGGTCTCAATTATCAAGCTGTTTTGATTTTCTGAGCAATATGACATCATACTGCTCAAGCCCTGGCCACGACCACTGACGGACTGTCCTGTATTAGCAAATTTACACCCTTAGCCAGTTGTACACTGTCCGCCATTTTTTTTCCATGCTTGAGCAGCTGTAGTGACAACAATGTCAAGTATTTTGTATTTGGATGTAAAAGTGAACATAAGGGTCTTCATTTTCTCCTGGCATCAGAGCTACTGAGGACACAGTGGATTAGTTTTGTTGTTGATGGTGACACGGCACTGAATACACAAAAAAATGGAAGAGAAGGGCGGGGTGAGCAGTAGCTCATTATCATTTAAAGAGATATGCACCGAAACGGGTCTCTTTGAACAGAGCTGTTTTTGACAAGGTAAAAAAATTTATTTGTTTTACACAACCGCTGAAGAATTTTAGCCAAAGTATTTTACAGACCTTTTTTGAAGACCTAAGAATCATACCAAATTGTGGAAAATGGGTATCCGGTGTCCCCTTTAAGAGTTTATTGATGGACAACTCTTACTTAAAAGTAAATATGTACTCCCTAAACTAAAATGTCACATTGTTACTGTTTTTTGTCGGTTCTTTAAAATGAATTGGTCAAAAAGAAAAAAAGAAAAAAGTGAACTCAGGAGTGACTGGTTTCAGTAACTCCAATGAATCCATTACTAAATTAAGTCTGAATCAACTGAATGGCAAATAATTACTTTCAATAATGTGCATCTTGAAATGAAGCGTGAGATTATATCTCATACTTAGATCAGTGTAGTTACTACCTCGTTTTTCATCTGCTTTGTAATTAAAGACTTTTAAATGTTTTTGAGAAAAACATTTTAGGATTTTTGACCATAAAGTGAACTTCACAAGTTCACCCTTACATCTAATCTGATTGAGATGATAGAAAGCATATTTTGGCACGCTGTCCTGGGGGAGGGCTCAGGGCCCAGAATATAAACCACACCCAGAAAACTCCCCCTATCCCTAGAGGGAGATTAGGAGTGAGGAGTTGGGGAGGAGGAGGAATGCAGAAAAACTGTTGAGGACAGAGGTAAGTGGCTGCCTATATTTATATTTGTGTGCTAGTTAGGATAGTTAGCTCAATGAAATACACCTGTACCAAATTGGCTGATATCTGATCGTGCTCCTCCCGAACCTTGTTAATAAAACATAATTTCAATGGAGATCAATAGGTTGAAGGTCCAAATTGTAGTTTCAATGCAGCTTCAAAGGGCTCTACACAATTCAAGCCGAGGAATAAGGGTCTTATCTAGTAAAACAATCTCTCATTTTCAAAAAAAGACAAATTTATATACTTTTTAACCATAAATGCTCATCTTGCACTACCTCAACTTTACGCATTACGTAGTCACATTGGAAATGTCCCAGTATTTACAAGTCAATGTTCAAAGAAAGTCAAACACCCTTTACAAAAAAGGGTAAAATAAAGATGTCGGATGATTTTGAAGTTGGAGGAGAAAATGAGATGGAGTTTGTCACCCTACCCTACCTTTTTGAACTGGAGTACACAGGCGAAGAACTAAACACGTGACCTTTCCAACGTGACCGTGTAATGCGTGAAGTCGTAAATGCAGAGCTAGTGCAAAATTAGCATTTGTGGTCATTTTAAAAATTACCAATCGTTTCGCTAGACAAGACCTGTATTCCTTGGTTGGGATTGTGTAGAGACTTTTGAACCTGCATTAAAGCTTCAATTTGGATCTTCAACCCATTGATCCCCATTGAAGTCCACTATATGGAAAAAAATCCTGGAATGTTTCCTCAAAAACCTTAATTCCTTTTCGACTAAAGAAAGAAAGACATGAACATCTTGGATGACATGGGGGTGAGTAAATTATCAGATTTGTTTTATTCTGGAAGTGAACTAATCTTTGGGTACAGTATGAGAGTATACTGAAAGGAATAACATGAAAGTGCTAGAAATACTTTTTCCACTTTTTAAAAAACCCTTGATGAAGGCCAGAGTATGTACTTCTCTTTTCCCCTCTTTATTTCTTCACTTACTTTAGCCTAAACACCAAACACTCACAGCCAGAGATGAAATGACCCTGTAAAGCTCGGTCTCCCACTCCACTGCCACAGCATCGTCCCTTGACACCACCTCATCTGCCCCAGAAGCCCTCACTCGGACACCAGTGTCCTTCTGCTCCTCTGCCGCATCAGACCGCTGGCCTGGACTCCACAAACAATGGCCCTCAATGTCCTTGTGTCCCCTCGTCTCTCTGTGTTCTCGTGTTCTCTCTCTCTCTGTGTTTTCTACCCGTCCCTCGCTCCTATTTTCTACTCTCAGTCGAGCTGAATGGATTGCAGACTCATCATAGCCCTCGTTTGAGAGTCTTCCTCTCTTTCATTTTCTTCATCTTCTGTCTCTCCATTTTTTCCCCTTTATCCCATAATCTATTTCTTTCTCTCTCGGACAGTTTCTTTTCCAATGTTCTGCCGTAATAGCAGAAGGGAGAGCCTGCAGTTATAGCAACAGGGACAATTTAGTTCTGTATGGGATATTTCTGTGTGTGTGTGAGAGAGTGTGTGTCATGTACACATACATAGACACTGTCCTGGCTCAGCACAAACACTTCACTGGTCTTGATGAGCCAATTTCATTTCATCTCCGGATACTCATTTCCCTTTAATGAAAAACACAACAATTACCTCAATGCTCTGAATAGCCCTCAGAATTGGTTGAGGTAATGATTTTTTTTTTTTTTTATGGGTAAGGCAGAGGTGGACTCTGTCTCTTTCTTTTCTTTAGCTTTGTAAGGCACTGGTTAGGACAACTAGATTTAAACGTAAATGTCATATGCAAAAGTATTCGTTACTTCATTTAAAACCATTGGATCTGCCCTGCTCACTTGATACTACCTTGTAATTGAACAGTTTAGCCCTACTTAGGCAACAACTGTTATATGTTATAAAAATGTGAATGTAGTAGAAAAAAGCAGCATGTTGCCAAAATGAGTTATCTTTTTTTATTGATACTATTAAAAAAATTACATTTTACTACTGTTTAGGTAATTATATATATATATATACACACACACACACACACACACAAAATGTTTTTTAAAGAAGTCTTTTCTGCTCACCAAGCATATATTTGATCCAAAGTACAGGAAAAACTAAAGTAAACTAAAGTAAAATTTCGAAATATTTGTACTATTTAAAATAACTGTTTTTTATTTGAATATATTTTAAAATGTGATTTATTCTTGTGCTTTCAAAGCTGAATTTTTAGCATCATTACTCCAGTCACATGATCCTTCAGAAATCATTCTAATATTCTGATTTGCTGCTCAAAAGCATTTATTATTATTAATATTATAATTGTTGAAAACAGCTAAGTAGAATTTTTTTCAGGTTTCTTTGATGAATAGAAAGTTCAGAAGAACAGCATTTATCTAAAATAGAAATCTTTTGTAATAAATGTCTTTATTGTCACTTGTACTCAATTGAAAGCATCCTTCTAAAATTTTTACATTTCCCTCTCAAAATAAATAAATAAATATAAATAAATAAATAAAAATTATACTGACTCCAAGCTTTTGAATGCTATAGTGTATAATGTTACAAAAGCTTACTTTTCAGATATATGCTGATTTTTGGATCTTTCTATTCATCAAAGAATCCTAAAAAAAATTAACTTAACTGTTTTAAATATTAATAATAATAATTTAAAAAATGGTTCTTGAACAGAAAATCAGCATATTAAAATGATTTCTGAAAGATCATGTGACACTGAATACTGGAGTAATGATGCTGAATATTTAACTTTGATCACAGGAATAAATTACATTTTAAAATATATTTAAATAGAAAACTGTTATTTGAAATAGTAAAAATACTTTAAAATTATATTTTATATGTTGAAAATAGTTCAATTTTATTCCAGTAGATACATTTTTCAGGATTATTTGATAAATACAAAGTTCAAAAGAACAGTATTTAGTATTGAAATTGTATCATTATACTTTTTTTTTTTTTACATTTACATTTAGTCATTTAGCAGATGCTTTTATCCAAAGCTACATACAAATAAGGATAGATTTAGATTTGAACTTTTTCTGTAAAAGATACACACTGCTTTCTTTGAATTTCGCTCAAATGTGGTGTAATTATGAACAGCCTTTGCGTTAGGATTGCATCTAATGACACCTTAAAGTGCTTCTTATGTAGTCAGGTCATTAGGTTGTGGAATTGAGCTAATCATGCTGTCTTTTGTTTGTCATCTTAAGGTTTTCTTAAACACTCTATGATGTGGTTGCCATGGAAAGCAGAATTGTTGATGGCTCAGTCATCAGTCTCAGTTGACCCTGCTAACCTGGTTTCAGGGCCTACGCTAACCTTCACCCAACACGCTCCTTTGTAATGCACTGCCACTTTGCATCACTGTAATGGACTTTTTGAGGATCCTCTGACTCTAGTTTGACCTTTTCCTCTTGTAGGTATAGAAGTAGGCTACTCAGGTGCTGAAAATGTGTCTTGTTTTTGTTTTCAGACTCAAAGGATCTTCAGCAGTCTTTGTACATTGAAGGTTAGGCATAATAAATATTACTTTCAATGAGTATGGTATAAAATAGGGCTTTAAAAGTTTTCTTTTTCACAGCAATATTTCACAGTAAATTTTATTTATTTATTTATAAAAAAAAAAACCTCATTTGTGTGTTTAAAATAAATGTCAAAATTAAATGACACAAACACCAAAAATCCAAGAATGGAATTTTACTGCTTTCCAAACATTTGGAAGTGGTAAAATATTTTAGTGTTTTCACTCTATATCTTCCCCAAGGCTTTCCTTAATTTATTTTAACAACAGTAATACTGTGAAATATTATTACAATTCAAAACATTTTCTAACTTTATCTCTTTTTAATGTAATTATGTTTTTCTCTTTCTTTTTAAAATGTTACTGAATTTACTCCAGTCTTCAATGTCACATGTTCTTTCAGAAATCATTATAATACACTGATTTGCTGCTCAAGAAATATTTCTTATTATTACTGCACATGTTGAAAACAGTTGTGCTGCTTAAATATTGTTATTGCAGCTTTTGTGACTTGTCTAAAGACAGTATAAAAACCTGACAAACATAAAATAAACATAAAAATGATTTAATTTTATTTAATTGTATTTAAAAATGTAGTTTAAAAAAAACACTTAAAATAAAATAGCACTGCTGCAAACAACACTGTTGCATATTTAGCCTAAATTAGGCTATCACTCAAAAATCAAATAAAATGAAATTAAACATTTAAAATAATTGTTTTTAATAAAATATCACATTAATTAAATTAAGTTAAATTAAAATAAAATATCACATGTAAAATTACATTTAAAAATAAAATATCACATCAAAAATTAAATAATTGTTCTATCAAATAAAAAAAAATACAATGAAAAAAAGATGTAAAATAAAATACCACTGTTGCAAGCAACACTGTTGCATATTTAGCCTTAAATAGGCTATAGCTCAAATAAAATACAATGAAATTCTAAAAATATATATATAATATGACATCTAAAATTAAATTAAATTAAATTAAATTAAATTAAATTAAATTAAATTAAATTAAATTAAAAATGTAGAATTTAAAAAAATATCTAAAATAAAATCGCACTGTTACAAGCAAGCAGCATATTAGCCTAAATTATTGCTCATAAATTAAATTAAATTAAACATTAAAATTAAAAATCTAAATAAAATAAAAATCTAAAAATATCATCTAAAATTAATTAAATTAAATTAATACAATCTGAAAAACATCTAAAGTTAAATGAAATAAAAAATACAATAAAAAAACCATCTTAAATAAGATAGCACTGTTGCAAGCAACATTGTTGCATATTTGCCTCAGTTAAACATTCAAATAACAAATGGGAATAAAAAGAATTAAATATCACGTCTAAAATTAAATTAAGTTTAAAAATTTTCAATACAATTAAATGAAACATTAAAATAAAAAAAATCTAAATTAAATAAACCACATAAAATATGGCACTCCACAGTGTACCATATTTATTCATTAAAAGTGCCAAATATTTCTCGCATACGTTTGTTTTCTTTTTTTCTCTCCTTCGTTTCTGCATTTTGGACAGTGGTGTGACGGCGGCACAGGAAGAGAGAGAAACGGTGTGTGAGTGTGTGTGTGTTTTGAGACAGCGTGTCAGATCACGCTTTAATGGCTTTTTAAACGGAGACAGCTAGGTGTCAAACATGCCACTGTTTAATTAATTTTGTTTGTCCTGTGCGGCTTTTGATAGTCACGGGCTGCCGGGTCTCCCCGTTGTGTAGAAAAAGACAGAATGAAGGTAGAACTGTTGCATACTGGGAATGGGCCTGTCTGCAGGGTCATGGCCCTCGTGGTGCAGCAAACAACCGCAGAGTGAGAGTTCAAGTCATGAAACTGTCTCACATACATCAAATAATGCATTTTATTCCAAAACATTAGTATGGAAAGCTCTAGCATAATGTTTGCAGATGCAACCTAGTTTGATATGTGGATGTTTGCCTTTTTTGTGCCATTATGTGTGTGCGCTGCAAGCACGCATGACCGTGTGCATCCTGAAGTGCATATTTGTGCTTTATGACGCAGCTCTGAATTGTTTGTTTGTGTGGTTGTAGTATGTTTGCACTCAGTGAATGCAGGTGCACTTTGTATGTGTGTGTGCATGTGTTTGCAAGCCACATTGCATTCTGTTTGTGTGTGTTTTGTGTGCTGTGTGAGTATTTGCATGAAGACAGAACAGACTACAAGATCTGGTTTCTCTGGCGCTGTTTGATTATTCATAGAAAATTGTATTGGGGGGCTTGTGAAATTGGGGAGGGGAGGTGTGGGGTAAATAAATAATAAACAATCACAGCACCCCTCACTGCACACACCATGAGGAGCCAATCGCTGTGTCGGCCAAACGACTTGGAAATTGTGTGTAATGAGTAGGAAAAGATTAGACGCAGCTCTTGCTAGCCTGTAAATTGACATTAGTAAAAGAAAACTCTTTACCAGGCAGGCTCGGAGCGCTAATTTAGTCCATAAGACGAGAGGGTAAAAGGAAATAAGCCTTAAAAAAGAAAATAAGGGGAAAAACAAACATGGGAAAAAAGAAGCGTGCAATTTAGGTGCAGTGTGTCCTGTCTTGTCTTGATTTTACTTCCATCTTATTACCAAGTTATACGGCGTAATGCAGAATCAGATTAGCCGTGGAGAAGAGCAGATTGCTGTGTTGTTTTGGCATGGTGTTATTCGTGAGGGCCGCCTCTGCCTGTGACCCAAACGGAGGAGAAGTCATGCATGAAATGCAGTGGAAATGAACACCCAGGTCCCTGCATGCCCCCAGTACAAGTGCATTAAACTGAGCGCCGCTGCTCCACCGCTGCACAGGTGCTCTGCTCACAGCGTCATGGTGCATTGACTTCCTCTCCTATTGTTTTCTATGTTCAGTGTCTGAATAAAAGCATTTAGAGAAAGAGATATACAGTAAGCTCTGTTTCAAAACCTAGTGAACTGCCTTTCTGTCTACTGCCTGCATAGGTAGCGTTATTAAAATGTAGTCGTAACTGACTGATTTGAAACACTCTCCATCGCAACTTATGTAAATCAGGAATTTCAACACAGAACTGATTTCAATAAAGTTTGGCATTAAGATGCATAATTAATTTTTAACTCATTACACAGCAGTATTTTTTAATGGTTTTGATCTCTTATGCCCACCAATGCTACATTTGCTCAAAATACTGTAAAAACAGCAATGTTCTGAATATTATTACAATAGAAAATAACTATATTATATTTATTTTATTCCTGTGATGGCAAAGCTGAATATTCAGCAGTGATTACTGAGTCTCAGAAAAGAGTCTAATATGGTGATTTGGTGCGTAATTTCTTTTTATTATCAATGTTGATCAATATTTTTTTCTGGAAACTGTGATAGATTTATTTTGAAGGATTCTTTTGTGAATAGAAAGTTAATAAAACCTATATTTTAACTCATCACAATGATTTTTGTATTGATGCTATTCTAAAAATATGAATGAAATAGGCCTATAGGCCCTCTGTTGTTTATAATCAGTATTTCTAGAACAACGAACATGCGACTTTCTGAAGTAAAGTTTTGTCAAAGTTGTAAATTAAGGTTAGATTAAAATGTTAAAGATTATCTAATGAAGACAGGAAAGACTGCAACGGGATTCTAGTTGGTCCAATCAATCAATCAAAAAAAAAAAAAAATCATGAAAAATCATGTCATGAATTATTGTATTATAATACCTTCTAAAGACTGGTCAAAAATCATGAGATTTAATGTTTACTTGTAAATTATTTAAATCACTTTAAATCAACATTAAATCAAATTAAGTTTACAAACAAAATATCCTATGTCCTATGAAAGCCCATATCCGCCACTGAATAACAAAATAAAAAAAAGGTTATTGCGACTTTTTATCTCACAATTCAAACTTTTTTCTCAGTGATACAAACTCTAAATTCAGACTTCTTTTCTCAGAATTGTGAGATATAAACTCGCAGTTCTGAGAAATAAAGTGTTAAGCATTTAAAAAAATGTTGAATTGTGAGATAAAACATTGCAATTGAGAGATATAAAGTCAGAATTGCGTAAAATAAAGTGACAATTGTGAGTTATAAAGTCAGAATTGCAAGATATTAACTCGCAATTGTGAGTTATGAAGTAAGAAGCATAAACTCACAATTGCAATTTATAAAGTCAGAATGGCAAGATATAAAGTCACAGATATAACTCACAATTGATAGTCTATATATTTTTTTGTTTATATCACACAGTTGTGACTTTATTTCTCAGAATTGTGAGTTTGTATCATGCAGTTCTAAGAAAAAAATTCAGAATTGTGAGATAAAAAGTCGCAATAACCTTTTTTTATGTTTTATTCAGTGGTGGAAACGACCTTTTCCGGACAGGAACAATCCTTCCATTTCCAATCTTTGTTCTTTGTTTCATGTATATGATTGTAAAAAAAAGTTTCTTCACTGTACAGTGTCGCAGTGACTGTCTTTTTGCAGTAACTCACCTGTCATTGTTGTGAGTAGGTAGTAATGAGTAGGAAGATGACATGAGGCGATGCGAGGCTAGCTGTATTGAAAACAGCGCTGCAAGCTATGTTCGTTTTCTTTTGTCATCATTTATGCAAGGCATACAGCGCCAGACACGGACAGATTTGCTGGTATGCAAAAAAAACATTACAGGAGTTTCTTAAGCTTATTGCTTTTAACATAGATTTTTATGGAGACCAAAATACAGGAGCACCCAAGTTACCACAAGTTAGAATTCATCATGGCAACGCTCATTGGTTACTCAGGAAAAGGTAGATACATGGAAATATTTAGCATGGTCCCACACATGGTGAGCATCATATCAGGGCATCCTTGGCGTCAAAAAGTTGGAAAAACGCCATCAGACCATTCCGAGTAGAGAAACAATGAGGTTTGGAAAGGGTTAACGTGTGCCGTTTCGAGCGGGTGGACTGTGCGAGAGAAATTGTGTGTAAAATGTTCCAGATTTGAGCTGCATGTATGTGAGGAGGAAAGAGGCTCCAGGGCAGACGCTTTGCTACAGTCATTACCGTTTCCACACTGGGCTCCGTCGTTACTGAAAATTTCTGTTTGCTTTAATCTCCTGAAAGCGACTATGCCAGCAGCAACTCTGGTAATGAATGCTATGACAGACTATGTGAGACCGAGGCTTCTCGCAGTGAAAGAAGTAGTCACAAGCAGCGAGGAATGGTCAAAAACTCCCTCCCTTTGCCATTTTCCTCCTCTTTCTAAAGGGCCGTGTTGTGGGACTGCTGAAAAGGGTTCATGTTTTCCAGAGCAGTTGAAGGAGTAAACATCCACTGATCCCAGAGTCCCGTCGCCACCCACTGCAATTCTTGTATCTAGGCAGTCGGAATAATAACAGTTTTCATAATGGCGATAATAGCAGACGATTACAAAAGATAGAGGAGGAAAAACACGGGGTTGGGATGGGGGGGAGGCAGAGAGAGTATAGATTTCACTTGTGTCGTGCAACACAAAGGATTGCATAATTTGGCCCCTTTTCTTCCTCTCTCCATTTACCTCCCATCTCTCCTTTCTCCCTCGTTTTCTCTCTCTCTCGCTTACAACCCTCCCCAACTCTTTCTGGCTAATTTAAAATTTGTCAAACCAGGGCGTCTTCTGGATCGCTGGCCTTTGATATTTTGCGCACTCCATTTGCTACAAACAAGCCGCAGGCCCTGGTTCCTGCTGACTGCTGCAGAAGAGCGTCGGCTCCATTTATCTTGCCCCGGCCGCTGAATGCTTACTCATTAGAGAGGGCCTCACCAGGTTAACCCTCCCATCTCCAACAGCATCCCGCTAGCATCTCCCCCAACAAACACTATCATTATGAACACACACACATGCACACAAACAGTCCACCGGTAACCACACACCCAGAGGCAAGCAAAGGTCTCTAAATGGACATGCTACGACTTATTTAGATTAGTTCAGCGGTGCTCTGTGTGCCACTGAGAACCAAACTGAGAAGCACTGGTGAGGATACTAGATGTTTGTGTTAATGGCAGGGATTTTTTTTTCCACTGAAGTTGAATATGTATTTGTCCTCGGTAAATAACAGCGGTTTTCTTTTGTATCACGAAATTGCAAAAACAAAGCTTTTTTTGTTTTTTGTTTAAATGGGGAATGTTTTGAATATTAAACACTTTACAATTTGTTGAAAGTAGTATTAGTTAACAGTACTTACAGTAGCATTTATTAATCTTAATGTTAAGTTCAACATTTGCAACATTTTTACCCTTTAACATTATGCACATAAGATTAATAAATGCTGTAAATATATATTGCTCAGTGCTAGTTCATCTTGGCTAATGCATGAACTATGTTAACAAATGGGACCTTATTGTTGTTACCCTTCGGTCAACTGTTGACTTCTGTAATCTGACTTCTGTAATTTTTGAGTGAAACATCTGGATTTGATTGGATGAGGGACCCAAGCTCATTATTATAGCTAATTATCAGATATTTCACACTCCGTATGCCCACACCATGACAGTCAAAATGGTGTCATTCATTGATACATAATGTATGATAATCAGAAAAAAAAAACAAAAAAAAAAACAATAATGTGCTTGCCATTGTGTTGCACTTTTACTTTACACAGAACTAGAGGAAGTCTTTTGTGAAGTACATATTGTAGAACATATTCCAGAACTTTGTGCAGTCGAAATGAATGAAATCCAGCAGCTTTCAAGGATATACTTGTCTGGACAGTTTGAAAGATAAAAGACAGGATCGTATACTCTCTTAAAATGAACAGTTCTTTATTGGCATCGATGGTTCCATGAAGAACCTTGAACATCCATGGAATCTTTCTAAATACTCTTAATAGTGCTCTGAGTTGCAGTTATGATAGAGCCTTTGTTTTATCTCCCTCCACAGGTGTAATTAACGTTCCCACTCTTTACCTTTTAACTTATATTTAGGCATTTTGATCACTTGAATATACAGTTATTCATTCAAATATCATAACCCACCCAATCTGGCAACACTGGTTGTGAAGGTCAAATACAACACTGTAGAACTGTAAGAAGCATCCTTCAAAGAGGTTGTTTAAAATCAAATATTTCTTTAAACTAACAGGTACTGATGTGTTGCAATCAACGAGATCAGGAAAATATTTTTATAAAGAAAAATAAAACAAATTTGTATTAAAATAAACATAATTTTATTTTACTGACAGGCATTGATGTGTCATGTAAAATTAAACCAGGAATAGTGTTGTTTTTATTTCATGTTGTTATCAAAACAGTAACCTGACTTGATTATCTGTTTATATTTCAAAACCTCTTCTATTGATGTATAGTTTGTTAGGATAGGATTTGAAAATCTGGAATCTGAGGGTGCAAAAGAATACAAATATTGAGAAAATCGCCTTTAAAGTTGTCCAAATTAAGTTCTTAGTAATGCATATTACTAATCAAAAATTATTTTTTTATATAATTACGGTAGAACATTTACATAATATCTTCATGGAACATGATCTTTACTTAATATCCTAATTTTTTGGCATTAAAGTAAAATCAATAATTGTTTGGCTATTGTTACAAATATACCCCAGCGACTTGTGACTAGTTTTGTGGTCCAGGGTCACATATAGTCCTCAAAACAGTAATTTGACTTGGTTATCTGTTTATATTTCACAGCATCTTCTACATTTATATGAATAAATGCAAAGAGTTAGCAGAATTTAATGTATATGTATGTATATAATTCTACATACAAAGTAGTGTACACGTAAAAATAAAGGTGCTTTAAAAGGTTCTTCACAGTGAAGCCATCGAAGAACCATTTTTGGTTCCACAAAGAACCATTTAGTCAAGGGTTCTTTAAAGAACCATCTCTTTCTTACCTTTTTAGAATCTGATGAACCTTCTTTCACCACAAAGAACCTCTTGTGAAACAGAAAGGTTCTTTAGGAAACCATTTAGACAAAAAGGGTTCTTCTATGGCATCGTGAAGCACCTTTATTTTTAAGAATGTATGAGACAGTATCTTTGTGTGTGTGTGTGTGTGTGTGTGTGTGTGTGTGTGTATGGCTTGAACTGGCTCATCTCCTCCCTGTGGTGTCTGTAACCCTTTAGAGGCCCTTCCCTGGGGAAACGTGTCAATCTCGTCGTCCGCAGATCAATCAGCGGCTGATTATGCTCTTCATTCTCCAGCAATTGATTTTATTCTCAGCTGAAAATAGGCATCTGCTGTCAGGCCTGTGTGTACGGCGGACTGTGTGCGGGCTGACGGATTGCTTTTGACAGAGATCAATCTCACAGCTGATGGGCCAGGGATTCTGGGAGCTGACAGCCTGCTCCGCATAACAGCGAGAGAGGCTCATCGACACCAATGCTGATAGCAAACATACACGCACGCTGTTACTGATAGAACACTTTTTCTCTTTCCCCTTCTTTTCCTCTTGCACACATGCTGTTGCGATGCCTGATTTTAGTGCACACAGTCTAAATCCTGTGTATAGTGTCCATACTATAAAGCACAGCTTGTAGACATAACAAAACTGGCCCACAGAAAGAGAGAGAGCAGAGATTTGTGTGACAGTATGGCTGTGTATTTCCAGCTCCTCTGGGCCCCAACGGGGCCACGTTAAGGACTGCCTCCAACTAGCAGATCTCCCCAATGAAGGGCTCTCTTCCTGCCTCCTAATTCATAATTATTTCAAGTGATCCTCAGGCCTGAGGTCATTTAAGTAATTACTGAGCCGATTAGATACTTAAAGGGCATTTAAGTATCTAACATGCCACAAATCCAAGGGGAGTGTTTGGTTGGACGAACATGGGTTAGCCAATCTAGCAGTGCTGAAAAGGCATCTCAATACCTTTAGGGTTCTTCACAAGACACTACATTTGAATGAATAATTTTTTTTAAACATGTTTATTTAGACCCGATTCCAGTCTCAAATGAATCTTGAGTCTTCTGACTAAATCATAGGGACTTTTTGTTGAGTTAGTTTTATTTATTAACCAGTTTTTAATATCTTCTTTGGGACACACACAAATACACCTTTCCCTGCTTTTTGCCTCCTTTTCACTCTCATTAAAGGACAAATTCACACAAAAATTACAATTTTGTCATTAATTACTCACCCTCATGTCTTTCCAAACCCGTAAGACCTTTGTTCATCTTCGGATCTGAAGGTGTCAGTTGAGTTGCTGTCTATGCAAGGTCAGAAAGCTCACAGATTTCATCAAAAATATCCTAAATTGTGTTCCAAAGATGAAATAAGTACGGGTTTGGAACGACATGAGGGTGAGTAATTAATGACAGCATTTTTATTTTTGGGTGAACTATCCCTTTAAGTGTGTGTTCCTGTACCTCTCAGAAAGTGCAAGCAATCTTTACAGCTGAGACGCTGTAAACTGAGCAGAAAATAGACATTGACATATTTGTAAAAATGTCTCAATTGCTGACTGAGCAAGCAGACGGGCTTGTTTGGTCAGACTCGCTTGATGAACCATTATTGGAGTGATCAGGCCATGATCACATAGTATGTATGCCCATGTCTGTGTCAATATCTAGTCAATATCAAACAGCCTTTTAGCTTATGTCCTCTGCATTAGAGGTGATAATAGAGCCTGTTGCTGTATGACCGTAAACCCTGCGTGCCTCTTTCCTGATGTCTTCTCTATTCAGGATTAGATTGTGAATAACGGTGAAAGGGTTAGTTCAATCAAAAATGAAAATTAGCTTATTATTTACTCACCCTCTAGGCATCCTAGATGTATATGACTTCTCTCTTTCAGACAAATCCAGTAGGACTTATATTAAAAATTATCCTGGCATTAAGCTTTAGAATAGCATGGGCGGGTGTTTCTCTTCATCAGTCCAAAACAAGTCCAATAAAGTGCATCCATCCATAATAAAATTGCCTTGCACAGCTCCAGGGGGTGAATAAAGGCCTCCTGTAGGGAATTCATGCATTATTGAAGAAAAATATCCATCTGCGTTGCGCATGCACCACTGAGTCTTGCACAAACCATTGTTTGTTTACAGGAGCAAAGGAAGCAAAGTTTCCTTACTTGAGCAAATGAAGACCTTTATTCACCCTCCCGGAGCTGTGTGAGGCACTTTTTTATTATGGATGGATGAACTTTATTGGACTTGTTTTAGATTGATGAAGAGAAACACCCACCCATGCAATTCTAAAGCTTGGAGATGCCAGAATAATTCTTAATATAAGTCAGATTGGATTCGTTTGAAAGAAGGAAGTCATATACATCTAGGTTGCCTGGAGGGTAAGTAAATAATAGGCTAATTTTCATTTATGGGTGAACTAACCCTTTAACTGTTTGGCTTAACCCTTTCTGTTTAAATTGGCATAGCAAAGATGATGCGGAAATGCAATTTGATTGTAAAAAGAGTGAATACAAAGAACTGAAGTTCTAGGAAACTAGTGCCTTGTTTGAAAGTTTTGAGAAAACTGTCTAAAAACTGTACAGAAAATGTGTATTTATGTGACTTTATGCATGGAGCATAGCTTAAGATACTTAAGTGTGTTAAAGAAACTAGTAAATAGCTTTTAAGGGGCGTTTTTACTGTAGAATGTGGTTCAGGACCTGTCAGTGAGAGCGCATCATGCAATTCCTGCTCCCCGGCAAACTCTGAACCTCCCAACTGCGTGCGCACTAGTGAAGCCTTTTAATTATCTCCTGATTACCTGTTATATCACCTTAGCTAATGGAGAGCGCACCCCAGGGGAGACATCCAATCAAACTCTCATCACACACAATGGGCTTCTTCAGACGAGAGAAGTATTTTAGTCATCTGAGAGATTAGCGCTGGAAATATCCATCTATTTATTCATTCATATACCAAATTACAGACCCCCCTCCCGTCTTCGCACATCGAGCCCTTTTACTCTCTGATTGATCAGAGTGATAGGGATACATCGCCTGCCCAAAGCAATAGAGATCTCGCTAGAGACCAGCCTATAGATGGGTATCTTGAGTGGAAATGGATGTCTGGGCGAGTGAGGATGTTGTACCTCCATCCATCACAGAGACTTGAGCCACACTGGACTCAGACTTTGGCTTGTGTGCTGGTGCAAACTGGTTAGCCAAGTGTGTTGTGTTCGTTTGGTTTTGGTTTTCTGTGTCTGCATGCAGGGAGAAACTGTTCTGTTATTTTTTTCTTTGCTCTCTCAATCATCTTAAAGGAGCGTTAAATCTGCTTTGCACTCTTCTTTTTTGAAGAAGTAAGAAGTGGGAGCAACACAGATTGACCTGAATATGTTGCAGAGGAGCGGAGAGGTTGGCATGAAAACACTATCGCTGAACTGCAAGGAGGTGGGGATGAGGACAATGCAAGTGTAACATAAATACAAACAAATATGCTTATAGATCCACTGTGTTTACTGTAAAATACTGCCAAGATAGCCAGCTAACTGCATATAGGTTAAAATTTCACCTTGTTGTTAGAGCATTTCTGCACGTTAGTCGTGTGGATGTTTTGACAACTATTTCTGCTGGTTACATAATTCAGCCAGTAGGTGGTGACATGTAAATTTGTTAATTAGTCATTGAATCAATTAAATGAAAATGATTCAGTTTGTTCAAAACAATGATGCACTCAGAAATTAAACACTGCTGTGTTTATTTTGAAACCTGTGTTGCATTTGTCGGCCGAATTCGACATTGAGGCTGCCTCATTTCAGAAAAGTAACCATTACATTACAAATCTTTACAACTCACTAAAAATAGCAGTCATTTGTAAAGGGATAATAATGCAGAAATTTAAATTCTGTCATTAATTACTTACCCTCATGTCATTCCAAACCTGTTAGACCTTTGTTTATCTTCGAAAGACAAATTAAACTATTTTTGATGAAAACCAAGAGCTTTCTGAACCTGCATAGACATAAACGCAACTGACCTCACCCTACACACAAATTATCTTAATTTGTGTTCAAAAGAATGAGGGTGAGAAATTATTGACAGAATTTTCATTTTTGGGTGAACTGTCTCTTTAAGTATGCGTTCTTGTACTTCTCAGGAAGTGCAAGCAAAGTACATTAGTGGTTTGGATGTTTCACCAACTCTTTCTGCTGGTTACATGATTTAGCCAGTAGGTGGTGACATGAATCTTTGTTAATGAGTCACTGAATCAATTATTCAAAATGATTCACTCAGAAACTAAACACTGCTGTGTCTCATTTCATAACCTTACGACTTGCACGAAATAGAGGGATGGTTCACCCAAATATAAAAATTCTGTCATTAATTACTCACCCTCATCTCGCTTCAAACCCGTCATTTTTGGTCAAATCAGAGAGCATTCTGACCCTGCATAGACAGCAATGCAACTACCACGTTCAAGGACCAGAAAGGTAGTAAGGACATCATGATATGTGATCATGATATGTGATCATCAGTGGTTCAACCTTAATTTTATAAAGCTACGAGAATACTTTTTGTGCACAAAGAAAACAAAAATAACAACCTTATTCAACAATTTCTTCTGTCTTTGCAGGGTCAGAAAGCTCTCAAATTTAATAAAAAATACCTTAATTTGTGTTCCGAAGATGAACAAAGGTCTTACGGGTTTGGAACGACATAAGGATGAGTAATTAATGACAGAATTTTCATTTTTGGGTGAACAGTCTATTTAAAATTGTTATTTATGCCAACAAATGCAACCTCCAAAGAGCGTGTCTTTCAAAATGACAATCACCAAGGGCCCTATTTTAACGATCTAAACGCAAAGTGTAAAGCGCACGGCGCAGGTGTGCTCAGGGCATGTCCAGATCCACTTTTGCTAATTTAACAACGGGAACACGGTCCGTGCGCCTGGGCGCATAGTCGAAATGGGTTGTCCCTATTCTCTTAATAAGTAAGAAGTGTTTTTTGGGCGTAACGTGCAATAAACCAATCAGAGTCTCATCTCCCATTCCCTCTGGCGGATCACTATTTACAGGGACAGGGACAGATATGTGGACATTGGCCGGTAGATCCTATGCCTCCTCCGTCCTTCAATACTTTGGCCGAGCAGGTACTCCATTTGGCTGAACAATTCAAAAATACGTAACATTATAAAATACACTGACTTATTAAATACACTGATTAAACTGAGGAGTTCAACGAGTGATGTTTTGCTGAAATTACCTGTTAAGTGGCCAGTCAATATTTAATTCGTCTGCGTTGGATGCAGGCTTTCAAATAGCTCCGTGCGAGGAGTCAGTTAATATATATGTGTGTGTATTGGCACGATTGTTCAATTAATTAGCCAGTTTCATTCATCATTATAAGTACTAATAGGCTGAACTGCAAATAGGTAGCCTAATTCTACTACACGTAGTGGCTATCCATCATTACATTTTTATATTTATGTAGCCTACACAATAATATTGTTTTACACTGTAACCCTTTTGTTTTTAATATTTGGCATGTGTGTGTGATGGGCATCCCTGTGTGTAATAAGCAAAGCGAACGCGCGTTGTGGACCTGTCCAGAGGCACATTATCTACCAATGCTCTCTTTAAATAACAAACAAAAATATTGCGCCATTGACTTTAGACTTTAGATCAGGTTTGAGTTGGTCTATGGCGCAGTCTATTTTCAGTTCCTCAAAATAGCAACGCGCCAACAATGCGCCTGAACACACCTCTTTTTTAGACCAGCACGCCCATGGGCGCACAAACGGGCGCAAATGCATTTGCTAATTAAACGACGCGCCACTTTTCGGGAAAATGAACTGCGTCGGACTTAAACTAACAAACACACTTGCGCTGCGCCTTGCGCCACATTGCGCCGGGTGTATGATAGGGCACCAAGTCTTTAATAATGAGTCATTGAATCATTCACTCAAGCAATTTGTTCAAAAATACTGATTATTTCAGGAACACCAATGCCACTACTGTACGTTGTTGTGAGATGTGCAACATTTGATCCTGCTTTTGCTTTGCTTGGAAAGATGCTGTTGACATACCAAAAACAGACAAAATGAATTGCTGTAAATTCAAAAAATTAAGTATAAAGGAAATTTCTTAAAAACAGCTTGATTAATTAATGTGCGCAATAAACCATTACTTTCAAATTACAGTAAGAGTAAGCAGTTGCCCCTTTAAGACCTCTCTTCTTCTCCCTGAGAGTCTGGTCTGCCCAAGGCACCCTACCCCGCCTGTCTCGGAACATCTCAGCTCCAGCAGGCTTCTGATGCTGATGCCCACCAGCCCCTAACACTATGCCCTGAGGCTGCAGATCTGTAGGCCCACCCCCTATGGAGGTGTAGATGAATGACTGATGGATTTGACACCTCAGATGAACTCCGGCTACTCCTCCCCCTAGGTGTCCCACCCCAGGGGCCTCGGTAGGGCAGAACCCAACCTGACTAGGTCCACCCCGCTTGTCTGTCAGCAAAAAAGCTCCTTTTCCTCGGTACCAGCTTTCGCTTTGGGAGCGGTGACTGGCAGCGTGGTAATGAAAGCACAAATAAAGCGGCGTGCTGAGATGATAGAAGCGTCCCCAGCACTCCAGACTCGCTTCAAATGGGAGCCGCGCTAGAAAGGAGATAGGAGGGGAGGAGGGGAGAATAGGAGGGAAAATGGGAGGGAGAGAGAGAGAGAGAGAAGCCCTGGAGTGGAGCCAAGTTCCCAAGGTAGTGTACAAGTATCTTTAGAAGCCGGCGTCTTGTTAGCTAATACATTACACCAATCACGGCGAGCTATCTTAAGCTACAATTAATCTGCACCCTGGCACGCGCTGATAGGACAGCAACATGCTGTTTCTTAATTAAAAGCAAACGGATTAAAAATGATTAATAACGGTATTAAATATTCTCATGGACTACAAGCATGGGGAATCTGCCTTTCTTATGCGGGCTTAAAACGAAGAAGTCATTAACGCTCTCACAATCTTCATAAGCCAGAGCTTTACTTTGTTTGGGATCAAAAGTTGCTTACCTCATGCATATGCATTTCTCTATCACAGCGAGTCAAAAAGGCATCGGTGTGGCGTTTGGTGACTGTGGAACTTGTTGACTTTTGATATGGACGTTTTTTTTGCCGTTCTTTTATAACCCGTCTGCTTCATTAACCTGCTCCTCACCAGGTGCCCCTCGTGTCGGCGGGAGGCGCGTGAGGGATGTGTGTATCTGTGCGTGTCCATGTTGTCGTGTGTTCGCGCGTATATTCCTGTCTGTCTGCGAATGTTGGCATACACAAAGATGTGGCGTTCTGCAGATTGGGTTTAATAAAATGACACAGACATTAAGCATATACTGTGTATCAGTGATAGGCTTTCACAAATGTGTTTAATGAAATTGGACCACTGAAAATGGGCTTTGAAAAAAATATAATAACTGCAAACTGAATATTAATAAACTCTTATGACTCATAGGAAATCCACAAAATTATGAAAATGGAATGATTTCACACTCTTTGCACCCTTTCACTGCTGGACTGGAAGTTTAAAATGCCAAACAACATCTGATGCACCTTTTAGTTTTTTATGCGTTTAGGTTGTGTCTGAGAGACCGCATCACTTTAAAAAAATATTCTTCACATTGAAGAATCAGGTTGATAATTGATGATGCTTCTTAATTGTATGAGAACTGATTATAAACCAAATTTCAACTGAATAATTCATGTTCTGTATGAAAAATGTTACACGGCTTGGTGTCTTCATTCGGATTTTTTTCGTTTCTTTTTCATTTATTTTACTAATAGCCACTAAATTTTGTACATTTAGGTTAGGGTTTCAATAGGGGTTGACCAATTATCGGCACCGATATTAAGCATTTTTATGGTTATCGGTCATTTTCAAAACCGGTTTGCCAAAAAAATAATTTAAAAGCATTTAAAGAAAGTTTTTGTCAGAGCCCTTGTCATTCTTAACTTTGACATTAATTTCCATTTTTACAGCAGACATGCAGTTGAAGTCAAAATTTTGCATACACCTCGCAGAATCTGCAAAATGTTAATTAAAATGCATGTTATTTTTTTTATTTAGTACTGACCTGAATAAGATATTTCACATAAAAGACGTTTACATATAGTCCACAAGAAAAAATAATAGCTGAATTTATAAAAATGTTTACATACACTTGATTCTTAATACTGTGTTGTTACCTGAATGATCCACAGCTGGTTTTGTTTGTTTGTTTGTTTGTTTTTTGCTGGTGATAGTTGTTCACGAGTCCCTTGTTTGTCCTGAACAGTTAAACTGTTTACACATATTCTTTGTTTTTTTCAGCATTTTTGTGTATTTGAACCCTTTCCAACAATGACTATGATTTTGAGATCCATCTTTTCACACTGAAGACAACTGAGGGACTCATATTCAACTTTTACAGAAGGATCAAACGCTTACTGATGTTTCAGATGGAAACATGATGCATTAAGGTACTCTTTGAATTTGAAGTTCAGGGAAAATGTTATTTTGTCTTCTGGGAAACATGTAATTGTCTTCTGTAGCTTCTGAAGGGCAGTGGTAAATTAAAAAAATATATATAATAATTAGGCAAAATAAGAAAAATGTACACATCTGTATTCTGTTCAAAAGTTTACACCCCTAGCTCTTAATGCATCATGTTTCCTTCTGAAGCATCAGTGAGCATTTGAACCTTCTATAATAGTTGCATATGAGTCCCTCAGTTGTCCTCAGCGTGAAAAAATGGATCACAAAATCATACAGTCATTGTTGGAAAGGGTTCAAATACACAGAAATGCTGAAATAACAAAGAATTTGTGGGCCCTGAAGGATTTTTCTGAAGAACTGTTCATAACAAACAAGGGACTCATGAACAACTGTCCAAAAAAAACAAAAAAAAACGCAGCTGTAGATCATTCAGGTAACAACACAGTATTAAAAATCAAGTGTATGTAAACTTTTGAACCAATTTTATAAATTCAACTATTACTTTCTCTTTTATATGTTAATATCTTTTATATGAAATATCTTATTATGGTCAGTACTAAATAAAAAATAACACGCATTTAACATCGCAGATTCTGCAAGGTGTATGTAAACTTTTGACTTCAACTGTATATTAGTTCGAAATATCAGTTATTCATCTACTTGATCTGAAAAATCTGTATCGCCATCGGCCCTGAAAAACACATATTGGACAACCCGTAGTTTTCATTATTTTTTACTCTTTGTTTGTTGTTTTTAAAGGTTTTCCAGACGGTTTTAGATTCAGTGTTTTATGGGTGACAAAAAATTCTAACTAGTATAATTTAAAAGTGTTTACTCTAATTTGTTTGTTGTTGTTTTTTTTTTGTTTATTTTCAGTTTTACCAATTATGTTATTTGTATAATGGATTTTGATTCAGTTTCGAAACAGCAGTCAGAACAATGAAATATAGGCAAATAATAGGTTATTTTTTTAATGACTGTTGTTATTTTTATTTTCTGTGACCCTAAACATAGATTTATACCGAATATGAGGCTTTGATGCTGTTGATTATAAAGCAATATATGTGTGTTTGTTTGTTTGTACTGTGTGGGTGTGTGTGTAGACATGCAAATCACAGCCCCCCTGGTGCGGTTGTCTGAGGCGGCTGATTGGGAAAAAGAGTGAGAAATTATGAACAAGCTGATTTTATTGTCATCTCTGTACCGGGAGTTATTTTCACTCCGGTGCCAAATAGAAACAGGTAGCAGACGGTCATGACAGAATTCTGTTTAGAAACCAATTACCCGAGTGCTTTTCAAATTGATTTCATTTTGTGGCGCCCATGTGCTGCTGCGGCGGCCGTCCGTTCGAGCCTCTCTTCCCCTCTTGGTGTCCCTCAGGATTCCTCATCTAAGTGGCCGCGTTCCTATCAGCCGCAATGTAGTCTGTAAGGAAAGTAAAGGTGAGAAAAGAGAGGAGAAAATAGGAGGCAATGAATTATAAGGAAGTTTGAAATCATAAAGGAGGGGGGCGGGAAGAGAAGGAGGCGTTCATGCGTTCACTCCTTCACAGCTTGTTCTCTCTTCAATGCCAGTCATCAATCATCTGCAGATTAATGATGGACACACATGAACGGGGGGCTGCGGCTGGGAGGCGTGTTCAGACGTGTGTGTGAGGAGACAGAGGGGTTCTTAATGAAAGCAGCTTCATGCGTGGCCTGGCTGGAGCTGAGAGGTGGCATGCCTAAGCATGTCCAGTGTGGATCTGGAGCGGGATTTACAGGTCCATTATTGGACTTTTTGCACTATCTATGTGTACTTAATAGTTACAGGTGCTGCACAGACAGATCTCGTTCTCACTTTGCATCTCACACATTGACCAAAAACTTTGTTTTTGATGCTCAGGTGGCACTAAAAACTTCATGTCGGCAGTTGGTGGGGACTTTTCTAGTTTATTCTGAGAGAACTAATATGGACCTCCACACTAGAAAAAAATGATTGTGCTGCTTTTTCAATTAACTCTCAATTAAAATGAGCTAAAGCAATGCCATTGCTGAATTTTTTTTTCATCTTAATTTAATTGTGTTTAAGTAAACTGAAGTTTATTTAATTTGTGTTGGGACTACATGATTAATTTGTGTTGCTTTTAGGATTAGTTCACTTTTAAAATAAAAATGTCCTGATAATTTACTCACGTAATCACGTTGGAAAGGTCACGTGTGTTTAGTTCTTCATCTGCGTATTTCGGTTCAAAAAGGTAGGGTAAGGTGAAAGACTCCATCTCATTTTCTTCTCCAACTTCAAAACCACTTTTACCTTTTTTGTTAAGGGTGTTTGACTTTTTTTTGCACATTTGCGTTGTAAACACTGGGTCGGTACTCCCACCTACATCACACGTGACCTTTCCAACGTTACTGAGTAATGCGTAAAGTCGAGCTAGAGTGAGACGAGCATTTGTGGATAAAAGTATATACATTTTTATTTTTTTTAGAAAATGACTGATCGTTCGGATCGATAAGACTCTTATTTCTTAGCTGGGACAGTGTAGAGCCCTTTAAAGCTCTGTAAATCAAAACAGTTTGGACCTTCAACCTGTTGATCCCATTGAAGTCTACTATATGGAGAAAAATCCTGGAATACTTTCCTCAAAAACCTTTTTGACTGAAGAAAGTACCCTAATAGCACACGTACATCTCGGAGACGTCTATTTGACGTCTGCATTTACATCTGCAAGACGTAGTTTGCTCATTTGCAATACGTCTATTGGACGTTTCCTATTAGATGTCAAATAGACGTTTATTAGATGTCTTTAAGATGTTTATGATTTAGAATGTATGTAAAACTGACATCTGCACAGTTTGTACACAGCAGATGCTTTCCAGATCAAGAGATCTTTAAAAGATATCTTGCAGACATACGTGTGCTGGGAAAGATATGAACATCTTGGATGACATGATGGAAATTTATATTCTGGAAGTGAACTAATCCTTTAACTGAAACTGTATTTTTGTAATGTGTTAGAGATGTTCATATGAAAGGTTTACTGTTTTTACCAGATTTTTTGTCTTTCATAAATTGTAAATAGATTTCATAAATAGTGAATTTTACTGAATCCAATTCAGTTTGACATACCTTTTTTCACTAATACAAGGGTTAAAAGCTCAGCTAAAAATAAACATTTTCATTAAATCGTCATCATCACACACAGATGACAATATGTCGTGACTTTTTTTACTCACCCTCAGGTCATTTCAAACCAGTATGATGTTCTTTGTTTTGAAAGAACATCACTTCAAAACTTTTGAACAGGATATAGATGTCCAAATTTTTCTTATTTTGTTGAAATATCATACTTAAATGTTTCCCGGAAGACAAATTAAGTACAAATTACCTTGATCTTCAAATTCAAAAAGTTGTTACCCCCGGCTCTTAATGCATTGTGTTTCCTTCTGAAGCATCAGTTAATGTTTGAACCTTTTTTAATAGTTGTGTTTAAGTCCCTCAAAATGACTAAAGAACTGAAGAATCTGCAGGACCTGGAGGATTTTTCTGAAGAACAGTGCTCAGTTTAACTGTTCAGAACAAACAAGGGACTCATGAACAACCATCACAAAACAAAAAACAGTCGTAGATCATCCAGGTAACCACACACAGTATTAAGAACCAAGGGTTCCCAAACTTTTGAAGGGGGTTATTTTAATAATTTCAGCTTTTTTTCTTCTTTTTTTTGATTATATGTAAACATCTTTTATGTAAAATGTCTTACTAAATAAAAAATGACTTAGTACTAAATAAAAAAATAACATGCATTTTTTATGATCTCTCTTATTTTGTTCAAATTATTCACTGATTCTGCAAGGGGACTTACGCATGCCACTGTATGTGAGGAACAGACCTAAATTTAGGTTATGAAATGGCATGAGGGTAAGTAAAGTACAGATACAGTTGTAAAACTCTAAGTGTACAAATAATATTAAGCATTTCACATATAACTTATTAATGAATAACTTTGGTTAGCAGCATTGGAGAAATATCATGGAGTAGAAAGTTTATCTCCAACTCACTTTGCTGACCAAACTGTGCAGATGGGCGAGATAGAAACGATTGCATTTCACATCTATCAGAAAGTGCTCAGCTTTCAGAGTGCCGTTAGCAATCTAGACATCAATAAGTGCAGTGGATTGATCAGGGGTTGTGGATTGGGGGTTGAAGCGTGCGGGGGGATTCAAACATCTTCAGAAGGAGTACTTAATTGATGATCAAACGCGGCAGGTGTAAATAGCTGTTGCATGCACGCTTCAGAGCGAGCGTGAGTGTTTGCGTGCGCGTGTGAGCAGCGGTGAGAGCTATCAAAGCACAGAGAGGAACTTGAGAGGCCTCATTCAGGGCAAAGCCTTTCAAAATGACCCTGGGGTCAAAACTGGACAACTGTACACAAACCCTGCAAAACAGACATGAAAGGCTGAAATCACATGCACACAGACCCCTCTCACCTCCCCACTCACCCTCATTCAACAAACATGCACACAAAACACATTTGCACATGTTCAAATACCAAATTGTGGACCCAGATGAGACAAAATTGCCCTTCCACAAACACATTTTGTGGTTTGTTTAAATGTGCACAGCACAATAGAAGAAAATTGCAGCTGAATTAAATGCATTGGCTGTGCTGGACCAATTTTACATATCATATTTTGTACTATTCGGTTTCACCTGCAAACGTGTTTGTAGTTGTCTGTTTTAGCATTAAATATAACACCGGAAACTGAGAATTCAAACACAGAATCAAAACTTGACACATTGTTTAACCAAAACAATGACAATATTGCAAATATATAAAGCAGCTAGTATCACTTTTTACTTTTGCCATAACTCAAAATTGTAGTTTTAATGTGTATGTGTGTGTGTGTGCTCACAGATATTTCACAGATGGCTACATCTACTGTGCCAGTGTAACATAACTGAATCAGATAATGCTAATTCATTGTGAGGTCAATGAGACATTTTTCTCTGCCCTTTGTATGAGGCGGTGTGAAGTACTGTGGGGCTGGATGGATGCCACATGTCTGACGTGCATTAGTTTGTGTCTGCTTCTGTTGTGATTACTGTATTAATTATGTCAGTCATGTTTTTTTAAATAGTGTTTTTGTATTAGATATTTATCACATAGATGTTCCTTATTTATGGATTATATGTGTTTTCAATTATTTGGATAATTTGTTATTACTAAGATTCCTAATGGAGTATGAGGCCTAGTCTACATGTACACAGGTGAACATAGTTTTTTCCTCCTTCATTAAAAAAAAAAAACTTGTCCACATGAAAATGCAAAAACACGCTATGAAGTTTTGTCAAGAGATTACCAAACCAACAGGAGGTGATTTAGAGTGGTGGCCAGAATTATTAGAACAAGAGGTAAAATGGTTTTAAGTCAGTTATTTCCTTCTTTTGCTGGTCAGTAAGAGTATCAGTTTACATTTCCAAGCATTCATTTTGCTATTAATTGTAATAATTCAGTGAGATTTTTGTTTGCACAAGGAGTCTGACAACAGCCAGTGCTCCTCACAGAGTTCTGATCTCATCATCTAGTCTGTCTAGAATGACATGAAGAAATAGAACAAACTGAGACAGACAGAACTGTTAAAAGTTTTAGGCACTTGTGTAAAAATGCTGTAAAATGAGGATGCCAAAAATAATGCCATAAATAGATTTTCTTTATCAATTAACTTATATTAACTAAATTAAATCAACATTTGGTGTGACCATCCTTTGCGTTTAAAGCAGCAAAAACTATGCGCATAGTTTTTCAGGTAGCTTTGCAGGTAGATCTCTAGAAGCATCTTGGAGACATTGTCACAGTTCTTCTGGATTTAGACTGTCTCAGTTTGTTCTGTTTCTTCATGTCGTTCCAGACAGACTGGATGATGATGATGAGATCAGATCTCTGTGTGGAGCACTGGCTATTGTCAGAGTCCTTGTGCAAACAAAAATATCACTGGATTATTACAATTAATGGCAAAATGAATGTTTAGAAATAAGTAAACTAATAGTAAACTAATATTTCCTACTGAAACACTACAGCAAAAGATAAAAATAAGTGACTTAAACCATTTTTTAGCTGGTGAAAATAGTGTTCTAATAATTTTGGCAACCACTGTAACCCTAATTGTAAAGCCATGTTGGCCAATCATAAGCACACTAAAAAAACACACACTTCAAAATCTACATGACAACACTGCAACCAGAATTTCTGAAAATCTTCACTGTAGCAGCAGATTTTTTCAAAAAGGTTTTGTTTAGTTTTAGTTTTTTGAGAAGAGCAGAAGACAAAGTAATGATGATGATAATAAACAAACAAATAAATAAATAAGCAAGTTTATTGAATGGTCTTAGTTGAGAATGTTTCAATTCTCAGGCTTCGTCCAACCAGCACAAATCCAACAAGTGTTGTTATATCACAAGCAACTGCACTGGAAATTTTGAAAATATTTTTCAAACCTCATTAGATTTACATTTGAGTGACAGAAATCAGAAATTTTGACAGTAAATTCTTCACAGGTGACTTTGGTTGCTAAAACCTGATTCTTGGACACTGTCTTTAAAAATATATTTCGCATAATGTTCACAGTGTGTCTTTGTGCCCAGAAGTGAGATAAATCTGGCAAAACCAACTTTTGGAGATGTCCTCAGTGGTAAAAATGAAAGTAAATACAGTTGTGCTCAATGCATACCCGTTGCAGAATATGCAAATATGTTAATCATTTTAACAAATTAAGAGGAACATTTTGTACTTTAGGAATTATACTTTGGGGGTACAAATTATACTGTTGAAAAGTATACATAACCTTGAATCTTAACACTGTGTGTCGTTTCCCTGAATGATCCACATGATCCACTGAATGTTTTTATGCTGTGTGATAGTTGGTCATGAGTCCCTTGTTGGTTTTGAGTAGTTCAACTGCCTGCTGTAATTCAGAAAAATCCTCCTGTACATTCTTCGTTTTTCCAGCATCTTCTGGATATTTGACCCCTTTCCAACTGTATGATTTTGAGATCCATCTTTTCACACTGAGGACAGTTGAGGGACTCATACATAACTATTACAAAAGGTGAAAACATTTACTAATGATTAAGAAGGTAACACAGGGCAATAAGAGCCAGGGATGTAAACTTTTTGAATTGAAAGATTGGGGTAAACTGTACTTATTTTGTCTTCTGGGAAGCATGTAAGTATTTATGTAGCTTCTGAAGTGCAGGAATGGAATGACGTTATTAAGATAGCCATGTAAACGTCTGTGGGCCGTTTTGCCTTTTTTTAAATACAAGTCTCTGATTTGGTCCTGTGAGCGTATTAGAGAGAATCTCGTTAGAAGCAAACAGTCTAAAGTAGACAGACTGCTGTGATATTTAATGCATGGGCACTTCTATATTTTCCTTTTCACTGACCTGTATCTCTGTCACTAATTTAGTGAAGTTTTGCCTTGTGTGTAAATAATAATTATGGTTTTCACAGTGTCTGAATGTGCATTTGTCATCACATTAGCATGATTATCTGAGTTCTATGGCTGTTTTTTTGTCAGTTATTTAATATGCCATACAGGTTGGGGCAAAGACTACGGTGTGAAATGAGAGCATGGCAGTGACATGGTATATCAGGAGCTTGCGTCCCGAGAGCCGCATAAAGCTCTCGCCTAATCCTGCCCGGGCACTGCCTATACCTCCACACGCTCACAAAAAGCTCCTGCCGCAATATTTAGGGAGCCAGGCATTCCCTGCTTATCTTCAAACCAGAGCCCTCAATGTTCTGTCCTCTAATGCCTGATGCTTCCCTCCTACAGCTGATCAAAGTACTATTTTCTAAATTTCAAGCTTTTTAACTTCAACGGTCTTAAGAGGGATGAGGCAGATCAAACTAAGACGATGAGAGAGGAGAAAAAAGAGAGAATGAGAGAGAGAAGGGGAGAGGGAGAACATCTTTGTAGTCTCTTTCCTTTGTTTTTCCTCTCCTACTTTTATACTGGGCCGCTAGATAGGTCAGCTCTATTACCAATCCGCCAGCCCACAAATATTTAAAACAAATTGAATCGCACACCCAATACCCATCACAATTACGGGAGGCACAATAACTAAATTAGCAATTCAACACAATAATTGGAAATGCGGCTTGCGCGGTCCCGGCAGCCTCCCTGGAGGGCCCTGCTGATCTACGGAGGCACGTCAGTGCCGCTAATTCCACAGCTAATTACAGACGCACAGCAGAATGAAGTTGTTTGTCTCCAAATACCATTTTCAGTGTTGAGAAGAACAGAGGCCATGCTGAGATAGACTAAAAAAAGTGTGTGTGGTCACGTTTGTTTGTCTCTTTTGTGCAATTTCTTGTTTGTTATTGGCGTTTAAAAGAAATCCGATAATGGTAATGACATTTGAAAAGAGACACTTAGATCCATTGTTTTCTTTCTTTTTTATCAGGCTCGAAGTTACAAAGTGCTGACCGTTTTACAATTTGTATTTTTATTATCATTATCATTAGTAGTAGTTACTTTAATAATATTTACTTGTGCATTTTTGCTCGTATTTTAATTATAGAAAAGTAATGATGCAAATTATTACGTGTGTAAACATTTAATGTACTTTTTTTTATTTTACTTTTTTTAAAGGAAAAAATAAATGCTTTTAGTCAGAAACTATTAAAATGTCAAAGACATTTATAATATTAAAAAGAAATCTATTTCAAATAAATGCTGTGCTCTTTCTATTCTTAAAATGATATATCAAGTTTCCACAAAAATATTAAGTAGCACAACTGTTTTGAACTTTCAGCTTTGATAATAAGAAAGTTCCCTGAACACCAAAACAGCAAATTAAAATGATTACAGAAGGATCATGTGACACTGAAGACACTGAATAATGGCTGCTGAAAATTCAAATTCAAATTTTAAAATATACTGAAATGCAAACGGTTGTTTTAAAATGTAATAATATTTCACAATATTGCTGTTTTAATGAAATAAATACAGCTTTAGTAAGAACACTATAAAACAATAAGTTGCTGCCTTAAATTTTTAAGCTGTCATTTTAAGTTATATTAACCTGAAGAAGTTGAATCTTGTATAACCTAAAAATGGGTTACGATTATTTTTGTGAGTCAAAGTAAACATTATTTTTGTGAGTCATGTTAGGACGACTTACTGATCATATCATGTTTTTAGAGTGAACATATAAGAGACTTCTTTTAATCAAAAAAAAAAACTAAAAAATTCTTCAAACTAAAATTTTTAAGGATTGCTCACTTAAGCCATGTGTGATCTTAATATATGCATCATGCTTTTATAATCTGATATTTTAGGGGGACTTTGCATTATATGACATTACAGCCTCTGGCTGGTGGTCCCTCTTAATTAGTGGGCAAATTGGCCAAGCAGTCCCATCACAACTCCTGCCCATCAGAGACCTTATTAAAGAGTTCTGCAGCCAGCTTTAAATCACCAACATCAGATCAGTGCACTCTGATTGAACGAACATTAATATCATATTGACTTGTCACTACGTAATCCGCAGCTTTATAGGCCTATATACTTTCATATATCATTGCAACAGAGGCATAGAGCCTCTCAGAAAAAAAATATGTGGACACTGAAGATTTCTGAAATTGCACTAGATGCAAGATATCAAACTAAGTGGCATTTTTGCTATTACGATTTTGCTTGAAAAGTGTGTTTAGCATTGATATTAACTGAATCTAGATTTTTTATTTAATATTTAATATTTGTTTTGTATTGTAGTTTTTATAAGCTTTTAGTTTCCGTTAAACTTGAATTTGTTAACATACAATCTATAAATTATTTTAATAATTTATCAAACTCAGCTTTTCATATCAGAACTTTAACCTGTGTGCTGATTCTGCCTTAATCTGTGATCTGATTGTCCTGGGAGAGATAGGCTACAAAAGTCCATAAACAAACATGAGAAATCTAATCTCTCTGTGTAATTAAAATCACACCCAGAGATGACAGGAAAAAGCACCCTGATTTTTGGAGTGGGGTTCTGCCATGAACACTGGTGCAGTTGTGAACTGTAGAAAGAGGGAGAGAGAGAAACGGGGCCTTTTGGCAGCTGCCCTTCCCGGCTCATCCCTTCAGAATGGGGGACAGCAGATTGAATATTTTAATAGGATGGATGAGAGCACATCAGTGGAAGAGAGAGGATTCAATCAGGCGCCTCCGCCAGGGTATCATTTCAGTTTCATATGTTTCCCTCGACTTGACAGTACTTGAAAAACAATGACAGTGACCCAGTTGCAGGATTCTAATTAGTATTAGATATGCAACAGTTGAGATTAGAATGCAGGCTTCCTTTATGGCGGACGGGCTCTCTGATTACCCAGGCTGCACAAGTGTCAGGCCATGATAAAAGCGGGGAAATAGGGATCCAGATAGGGCATCGTCAGCACCCGGCAGCACATCATTTCACTGGGGGTAATATTTATTTCTAAATACTTCTACTCTTGCTGTCATACATAAAGTTATTTTAATCAGTTGGTTGTTTTGTCTCTAAGATACAGGCAAGGGATGTCTGGCTTTTCACGAGTGCATGTGTTTGTGTATCCGCTGAGATGAGAGAGTATATTAGGGATATCTGTATAACACTGTATGTGCAGAAAAGATTTACTGTATCTGTAGTTCAAACAACATTGAGCACATTTTGTACATCTCTGCATCTGAAATTAATCTACTCAAAAAATAGTTTGTGGTTTCTAACAGGGATAGCTCAAATGAAAATAAAAACTCTGTCATCATTTACTCACCCAATCCTGTAAGTTCTTCTGCAGAATACAAAAGTTGTTTTGAAGAACAGATCCAGACAACATTAGAGCCCATTGACTTTTACTGTATGGTAAAAACAAATCAATGAGAACCTTTAAAGGGATAGTAATCCAAAAATGAAAATTCTGTCAATTACACACCCTCATGTTGTTGCAAACCCGTAAGACCTCCGTGCATCTTCGGAACACAAATTATGATATTTTTGATGAAATCCAAGAGCTTTCTGACCCTGCATAGACAGCAATGTAATTACCATGTTCAAGGTCCAGAAAGGTAGTAAGGACATTATTAAAATAGTCCATGTGAAATCAGTGGTTCAACCGTAATTTTATGACTCTTTGAGAATACTTTTTGTGTGTAAAGAAAAAATAAGACTTTATTTATTTTTTTATTTAATTTATTTTTTTGTTTTCTTTGTGCACAAAAAGTATTCTCATAGCTTTATAAAATTACAGATGAACCACTGATGTCACATGTATTATTTTAACAAATTTCTTACCACCTTTCTGGGCCTTGAACGTGCCAATTACCTTGCTGTCAATGCAGGGTCAGAAAGCTCTTGGATTTCATCAAAAATATCTTTAATTGTGTTCCGAAGATGAACGAAGGGTGGGTTATTCATGACAGAATTTTCATTTTTGGGTGAACTGTCCCTTTAACATCCTTAGAACCTTTCCAAAAGGTTCTGAAGAGTGGAAAACGTTCTTCAAATGATTCAAATGTTCTTTACACTAAAGAAATCTTTATTTAACTGTTCAGAACCTCTTTTTGAAACCTTTATTTTTATAAATCAAGTAAGTGATGACAGAATTTTCATTTCTGCTTGAACTGTTTCTGTAACATTTACTTAACTGCAATATAATTTAAATAAGCAAGAAAAAAATTACATTAGCATGCATTTAAGTGTATTTATTCTAGTGTTGGCAGGAAATAAAAGGAGGTGGAAACTGGACACTCCCCTGGCTTTTTCACAGTAATGTACTCTAAACAAAAGCATCACTTTACGATGGTAACCTCCTGAATGCTAGAGACTACTGTCTGAATCCCAGCATTACAAAACATTAATCATACTTCTCAAAAACAATTGATCGTTTACTCTTCCTATCTATTTTAAATGAACTGCTGAGAATTGCAATAAACTTTGATAGCATTACATTTTATGGTTCTGCCTTCTGGTCTCATCCGCATCCAGCTATTTTTAGCTGTACAAAACTGCTCGTTTTGTTGCTTGATATTGTGAACTGGTGTGTCTTACCATGCTATTTTTATGTATTATTTTAATTATGAACACACTGGTTTGTAGTGTAAACATTTTTTTTCCCTATAGCAGCTAATGAACCAGAATTCTTGCCCATTGGCTTACTTTTATGTTGACTAATAAGGTGAATAATAAAATGAACTATATATTTTAAGTATACACAGGAATATATGTGGTGTAAATTATAGAATTCTTTGAAAGATCTGATTGCTGTCTCTTATACAGAAACAGTGTTTTATACAGAAATCATTGTGCAAGATGAGCTTTTAATTTCACTTAGAAATGTTCTTAATTTCAGCTACTTTCAGCTTTTGAAATAAGAACATGTGACTATTCAAGTGACTATTCATAAAATCAGTAGCTTAAACTAATGGCAATGCATGCTGTATTTTAGTCTGTTGTTAATGCTATAGTAAAAAACTTTAAAAGTACAATCGAAAGCATCCTAAATACTTATTAATTTGTTAAGACATCTTCATTTAAAACTTTTAAATAAGGATTTTATTACGCATTTCATGTCTTGATTCATAGTGGAGCTATAAGCATAGTGGATGTAAGCTCTAAATGTAAAAAAGTCCATATTTGTTTGGTGCCTATGCGTTCACAGCTTGGCTGTTAGAAAAGTCTGGAGACTATGTGGGTTCACGCTGACACATCCTCGTTCTGGACCCTCCACCAAATCCCATTAACTCTCTCTCTCTCTTTGCTCAGTATTAGTCACAAGTCAAAGATCAGCAGCCTGGCCATTCTCTCTAATTAACCCAGCATACACACACTCGCTCGTACACACACACGCACAGCAGGTAGCAGCAGAGTGCTGGGATGTTGGGTCAGTTGAAAGTCCACAGAGCATTTAATTAAAACTTTCTGAGCATTCTGCCTAATGGCGCAGCTGCATCGAGTCCAGAGGCGGCTTCATTTGGCCGTCTGGGCTCAGGTCAGTGGCTCATGTTGTGACACTGCTTTAATCCACTGGACCTCCACTCGTCTCAGTGGGCTTGACATCCCTCACCTGCAGTTTGTCCAGAGAAAGGTTAAAGGAAGTGGTTCTTTAGATGGTACAGTTGTTGTAGAGGTAACTACCTGTCCTTATAGAATGTCACAGCAAAATGAGTCTGTTTGCATTTATGGTTTTTACACATGCAATCAGTGTATCAGTGAAAAACATTTGACTGGAACTTTCTTTGTGATGTGTTGTATTTGTAGGGCTCACTGATATGTTGGTGAATAAAATGCTTTATTATTAGAACACTAGATGGCAGTGTTGCACACATGTGGTCTCACAGCTTCACCATCACTGTAAATGTAAACACAAAAATATACAAATTTTACAAAATTAAGTATATATAATTATAGAAATTGTTATAACTTACAAATTTAATAACAAATTGTATATATATATATAGATATTATTTGTAATTTTTATTCTTAGTAACATTTATATTTTATATAAAAAATAATTATAGTGTTCTGTATTTAGTATTTGTTAAATTGATATTGATACATTTGAAAGGACCATCTAAAACACTAAAAGATTGACTGTTTATATACATTTGAATTGTTAAGCTGGCAGATTCATATGTATGTGTATGTGTGTGTGTGTGTGTGTTTGTATATATACATATATATATATATATATATATATATGTAAATTTGTAATTAAATTTGTACATTATATATATATATATATATATATATATATAATGTACAAATTTAATTACAAATTTACATATATATATATATATATATATATATATTTAATTACACATTTTTAAATGAATAATAATGATAATAATAATAAAATAAAATTAAAAAATTATAAAAAAAAATTTATTACTTTTTTGGTTTTATATATATATATATATATATATATAAAGATATATTAAGACATATAAATATGTATTTTTTTATAATTACAAATACAAAGCTAAAAAAAAATGCCTGAAAAAATATACATATTTGTTTTTAAGCACTATTTATAACTTTATTTACATTTATAATTATTTTTACACCCCCTTGGAAAGATTGCATTATAAACAGCACATCATTTACCTATGTTAAATTTGTCATTTCATCCAGTCAAATTAAAATATTGACAATATAAAAAACTGAAAATATTTAGCTTTTTTCATCACCTGAATCTTTTGTTGGTATGTTAGTATCCTATACTGCATGGCAGTGGGGTTTCCCAAAATAAAAAAATAAAAACCTGTAAATGGCTGGTGTTAATAGCTATAACATTCATTCTACGTGTTAAAGTATATTTCAGCCGCTCTCATTAACACCAGCGTGCCTTAAAGGCTCTTTTCACACTCATTTGTTTTTATGAGTGAGTTTCACTAAACTCCTGCTGTGACGTTGTTAAAGGAAACGAAACAGTCATTGGAATTTTCATAATTTAAGTCATTAATGTCAAACAAATGGACAGAGAGAAAAAGAAGGAGGAGAGAGACAAATTAGATGACGCTGTTATTAACCACTTCATCCATTTATTGAAATAACTAATTTTATTGTCCTTATTTTGTAGTCTTAACACTGATGTAGCTGCACTGCTCTAGTTTTGTCCTGAATTTTTAGGTTTGAATCAAACACATGGATGTTTGAACTACAATAGCTTGCTAACACCCAAGACCTTGGTATTCTTCCAGGTGCCTTTACTTTCCTCTCCCTCGCATGGCTCCCTTGATCTCTCTCTTTTTCTCTCCATCCCTCTGTCTTTGTTTTTTGCTCTGTTGTCTCTGGCACACAGTGTGCACAGTAGAGGTCAGATGAAGGGCTTTCAGGCCTATTCAGCTTGCTCAGGCCTGAGGTTTAAACAACACCCAGAGCCCAGTGACCCTGCACAGACTGCGGCTCAGCAGCCGATGGCTAGTACAGCTACCTGTAATACTCCAATACAAGTACAAACGCACCTCTCAAGCCCTCTTTCACTGCCTCCTTTCGCATCTGTATTAGGTTCTCGCCTTTCTTTGTATTTCATCTCACATGCACACAGACGCAGTGCTTTCTTTCACTCTAACCCATGTCCTGAGGAGAAGTGTGCTATTTTTTTTCCTACACAATCAGACTCACGTTTTTACCTAGCTGATGACAAAAATAGTTTAAAAAAAATCCTATTGGTATGGAAATATTTTGACATTTGGGCAGTAATCTACCACCTAGAAACCACCCAAAACCCCTAGCAATGCCCTTGCATACACTCAAACACCTTAGCAACTCCTCCGTAACACAAACATCTATAGTATTTCACCAACCTGGTGGTGAGTTAAAGCCTGTTTACACCAATAACTGTAAAGATAACTATATTAGCGCTCACACCAGCTGACATCATCTGTTTATTCTAAATTCACACTCATCTGCTGCATTAAATTCTCGAGCTTGTCATAGCAGGATTGATTCTGATTGGGTGTCAATGTTGTTTTATCATTCATCAGCTGAAAATGATCATTCTGAAACGATATTGTTTCTCTGTGCCTTTGTCGTTATAGATATGGTGTGGACTTTGCTATTCTGTAATATTGAGAATGATTTTTAGAACTGTATCTTTATCGTTATCTTTATAGTTATCATCCTTGATGAGAAAAGGCCATTATTCCGTTGAAAAAGAAGAAAATGGCTTAAACCAGCCTAAGCTTGTTTGCTAGTCTTAGCTGGTTTTAGTTGGTTTACCAGACTGGCCATACTGACATTCAGCTAGTTTAGCTGGAGGACTGGCCCAAGCTGGGAGACCAAATAAAACCAACAAATCAACTTAGGCTTGTTTAATGTGGCTTTCAACAAGCTTTTTTTGTATATATGCATGTATTTATATATACATCTTTGTATAGAAATCAGTGCCTTGATTGTATAATACCACCTTATCTTATTTTGAATTATTAATTTCTTCCAAACAAATGTAACCCTGGACCACAAAACCAGTCTTAAATAACATATTGTAGAAATAGCCAAAAATACATTGTATGGGTCAAAATTATAAATTTTTCTTTTATGCCAAAAATCATTAGGATATTAAGTAAAGATCATGTTCCATGAAGATATTTAGAAAATTTCCTACCGTAAATATATTAGAACTTAATTTTTTATTAGTAATATGCATTTCAAAGAGCTTCATTTGGACAACTTTAAGGGTGATTTTATCAATATTTAGATTTTTTTGCACCCTCAGATTTTCAAAGTTGTATCTCGGCAAAATATTGTCCTATCATCCTAACAAACCATACATCAATGGAAAGCTTATTAATTCAGCTTTCAGATGATAAATAAATGGTGCTATATATCCTAAAAGATGTATAAACCTACGATTATTTTAAATTATATTTGTTTTGTCTGAGCATTACACTTTAGCACCATATTTATGTATAGCAATCACTCCTAAAACAGATTTTTATTATCTTACAATTTCGAATGATTAATTTCATCTAGACATATGAGAATGCTGAAAAGATCTAAGAAATTAATATAAAATATTATATATTTTATTTATAACTGTCTTAAAGACAATTTAATGAATTGATTCTCTAGTATCAAAACATTTACCTCAAGAATCCTGTCGTTATCCATTAAAGAAGCCTTGAACTTGGATTATTCATACACATTGAGAAGGTTGTTGAATCGTGTTGAAACAGAGGCTTTATATAAACACGTGAAAGACATATATGATATGTGACATGAAAAAGCTCATGGCGTCTAGTGTTTTTTCTCTTTAACACAGAGTTGTGCTATGGTCAGCTACTTCAAAGCAGAAGAGAGCTGCCATCACACACACACACACACACACACACACAGGAGAGCTGCCCTGAGGAGACAGGAGTCAGGCTGTCAGGACCAGCCAGCATGCGTCTAATCCTCAATCCCTGTTTGAAATGCAGGGCCAGGGTCAAGGATTACAATAAACTCTGATTATCAAATAATTCATGCATTCTTATTCCAACAGAGTGCCCCATACCGCCACCCGTGAATACAGAGCTGGAGGAAGGAGACGGGGAGGGCCACATCAAAGCGGAGAGAGAAAGAGTGAAGGAAGAAGAGAGACAAACAGATAGGCTTAGGGCTTCTTTCCCACTGACATGTTCCTTCAGGCCACAGCACCGGCATCCTCACATCCCCAATCTTTTCCTGTATCTTGTCCTCAGATCCCAAAGCAACCAGAGGCACACAAGACGGCGAGTGCTATCTGTCAAATATCTGACACGTTCAAAAAAGAGCAGCTATGATAGAGGTATTTCATGCATGAGCATCTCTGTGTGTGCGTGTTTGCGTATGCATGCGGCAACCAGGTGGAACATCACCTCCTCACTGTGCAATCCCACAGGCTCCTCTGGGTGTCCTCGTCCCCTGTCCCCTGGCTGGACATTAGCATTCATAGAGCCAGTAGGCCGTGTCATTCTCCATGCCGCCTCCCATTGAGATGTGCTGAGAGGTTCCAGCTGCTACCCCACAGGTCACCCGCTCCGGCTCTTACTCAGACAGTTCAATGACCGCTGCAATATTTACGCAATAGATCACAATTATTACTGTAGTGTATTGATCGTATGTAGATGAGGCTAACCTTGTGCATGGATCAGTGAGGGAGGTTAGCGAGAGCTCCGCACCCACCCTGAATGCTGAACGTGGGTTATCGCCTCCCAGTTTAGCTTTGCAAACACATTGGCGCTGAAATCCCACATTTGTTCGCTCAAACAGCGATAAAGATCTTTTAGGTCAGGCCGTATTGTTTCTGCTTAATATTTATATTGCTCACTATCTCTGAGATCATAATAGAGGGAGATTGTTATCAGTGTATGCTGCTGTTGCTCTTTTTTTATTTATTATTTATTTTTTGCTATCACTGTGTGTGTGACTGATGCTTTTTTATTTTCATTATTTTTTCATCTAGCATACTTTCAAACTTGGTATTTAGCAACTTTGCATTAGAGGTTACAGTACAGTACGATGTTACAGTTAGCATGCTATTTTCTGCTATACATTTATGCTAAATGATTACTTTTGGAGTTGGTGACACTAAAACTGGTTCTAAGGCTACTCGCACACTACGAACTACGTTCTTTCACCGATGCAGGCAAAACATTGTACAGAACATGCGTGTGGTGCTGCCTTCGTAAACATGTCTGAAGATTTCGACAGAGAGGATGACTTGCAATTTTTTGCCCAGCCTTACTTATTTGAACCAGAATATACAGACAATGAATGTTCTAGAACGCCAGCTCCTGCCTCAGAAGCATCACATGCATATGTCATAGTACTCTTGTGAATGCGCTTCGAAGACTGACATGGAGGAGAAGAAAATGTTGAATAAAGTCATTATTTTTGTTTTCTTGGCACACAAAAAGTATACTTGTAGCTTTAAAAAAAATTACGGTTGAACCACTGATGTCACATGGACTATTTCAACAATGTCCTTACTACCTTTCTGGACCATAAAATGCTAGTTGTGTTGGTTTCTATGCAAGGTGAAGCTCTCGGATTTCATCAAAAATATCTTAATTTGTGTTTGAAAGGTCTGGAACAACATGAGGGTGAGTAATTAATGACAGAATTTTTATTTTTGAAATGTTTGTTTTTTAGTCAGTAGTGCACAGATTCTAGAACAACTTCACTGAAATTAGTGTGGATGCTTTAAAGGCCAATATATAAGCACCCCCATAAAAATAATAGCAAAGTACAGTGAGTGAGAGACTTGGAAGCATTTAATAGTATTTCAATATACGAAAATTATATTTTTCATTTCACCTTAGTCTGCACTTACATTCTTAACACATACAGTTCATTTCATGAACTGTTCAGTTCATATTCATTTTTTATATTTTTACTAGTGGGTGCTACAATATATTATACCCAAAAATTCTTCATACAGTGAACTACCAGTAAAACTGATACAAATTTGGGACCAAAAATTAGATTTGACACTTTGATCTGACCATGTTTTGTTATATATTTTTCTATCAAAGTTATCTGACATTATCAAGATGAATTTGTTCTGACACAGTTTAACTCTTGGGTTCTTGCCATATTTTATTACCATTTTCTAAACTATAGCAAACTGTGATAATGTGAGAAATTTTAAAGGTTTCTGAATAAATTTTGGTTTGACTGTAATTAATGTTTGATTATCAAGAGTTTGTTCTGACACAGTTTACCTCTGAGTTGTCATATTTTATTATTATTTTCTAAACTCTAGCTAATAAAGTGTGATAATGTAAGGAATGTTGAAGGTGTCTGAATAATTTTTGGGTTTACTGTATATAATTTAAATATTTTTTGTACCGTCAGTACGTGGACAAAACTTTCATGGTTTTGTCCACGTACTGACCTAACAAAAACACTACACGTGTAAAAAACGGGCCTGACCATGTAACCAGCTCCTGAGTTTTGAACTAATGACTCATATGAACCGGGGATTTTAAATGATTCAAAAGCATGCCGTGCGACCAGATAAGTTCGAAAAGTTCGAAAGACTCTAATGAGTCGGTTCTTTTTAGAGAATCATAAACGTATAAATCAGTTGGAGCAGTTCTTCAAGTAATCGCTACTGAGACAAAAATCTTCAGTTTAGTCTTATCTGAAGACTTCGAGGACCTGCCAATATAGCTACTTAGAGACAGACAACAGCGTATAACAGGGTATATACTTTTACAAAATAGAAGAATTTGATGGACTGTTTGGGTTTCAAACGAGACGGGTAAGCTAAACTCATTTTTTGTTTACCACACCAGATAGTCCTTTAATGTTTAAGACTCGTACGAGTGTATGCCATGCTGTGTTTGTTGTGATGTTTGAGTTGGGAGCGAGGCGCGAAAAGGGCGTGACGACTCCAAAATATGCTTTATTTTTGTAATTCCGCCAAATGACACTAGTAGCGCAGAACGTCATACTTCATTTTCAATGTTTTTGTGAGGAAAAATGTAACTTAATTCAAGCCTTTAGACATTTAACAGCCATTTTTGTTAACGAGCTTCACTTGTGTAAAATACCTTTTGGCTCTAAGTGGCTCTGTGGTAAGTCCCAGTGGTAGCTCTGGCAGTGTGAGAGAAGTTGATTTCCTGTCAGCGCTGTTCTCAGCAGATGCCTGGCTGAGAGGGCACAGGCAGTGGGAACAACACTCCATCTCTACTGCCATGGCACTGGGCACTGTCTGCCACCACTGCCCCCTGCCCACTTCAATCAATCACTCAGCCATTTGAAATCATTCCCCTTTGCTTTGTCTGGCCCACCATCTTGAAGTCAAGACTTTGCTGTCCTAGACCTCTGCTTCATTGTCCTCTGTTCAATGCATATCTACAACAGGCTCACTTAACTGCTTCCACTGACAAGAAGTTTGCAATAATGATTTCTATGTGTTAGCTGTAGTGGCACAATATAGACCTTAGTCAGAATAGAGGACATATTTCATTGGACAAAATCAAGGCTATAAGCCAGTGTTTCTATAAGCGTTTTCAAACCATTGCTGACCGTTCAAAAGAACCTTTCAATAAAAGGTTTTAAAAGAAATATTTTTTTCTTAGTACTATAAAAAAAAATGAATGAGAAAACTGACCTTATTATAGTCCACAGAACTTTTTATGCAGTAGGATGGATTTTAGTCATAGGTCTTGGAAACATAAATACATCCTGACAAAGAACCATTTAGGAATGTTTATATTTTAATACTTTAGCAGCGCAACACATGGAATGGTATTTTACAAAAAAAATCAACTTTGTTTTCATTCACATCTGAATAAATATGTAATTTGCTTTGACTACAGTGTATATGAAGAGATCAGATGCAAAACCAGCTAAAAGCCATCTCGGTCAAAAATGAGATAATGAATGAAGTGAATGCTCTCAACACATTGTACATCCATCAAATACTTTTACTTCAAAATCACTAAAATACCAGTCTCAAACCTCAAATCAGAACTTCCATAGAAACCCATACATCGGAGCCTGATTAAAAATGCATTTTTTAGAGAAAGATTTAGAGGCTTTTGCATCTGAACTCTTCATATGTAAACAAGTCTTCACATAGAGTAATAATGTTTCAACCTATTTATTTATTTATTTATTTATTTTATTTATTTATTTATTTGGCTTCTTTTTACATCCTGATTCAGCATAGCCTAAACAAATTGTCCTTCCAATATAACATCAATGACACAGTTTACTATATTGTTTGAAATAACGAGGAGTGGATGTAGATGTGGCTCCATCAATAAAACTCAAACTGAGTGTATTTGCGTCAGGATCAATGCAAGGAATGCAATATCATGACTATTATCAAGACATGGATTATTATTGAAGGTGAAAAAATATTTCTTTTCTTTTTAAGTCAACACTAGCGCTTATGCTCTCGTTGTTATTCAGGAACACAATATTGTTTCAGCACTCTCTCGCATGTGAAAAACACTCTCAGTACATTTCTCTCTATAAATGCACACTGCTCGTGACGGATCCTTTAGATGTTAAAGTGGGATGATATCACATCTGACGCTGTTTCAATGGACCTGAAAGACTGATGAGAGGTGCTTGTTTGAACAAAAGTCCACTTGAGGGAATTTCCTGTTTTGTGGAGCCGCCCGCTCAAAAGCATCCATTAAAAACAGCAAATATGTATCAGTTGGTTGGATGGCATGAAATTCACATTTATTAGCTTTTCTGTAGCTTGAGAACTGAGAGGGGAATGTGCACATGAGCAAGCGACCATCTTGTGAGGAGGTCCAGGTGTTCAGCAGAGCAGCATGTGTGTCCAGGTGCTTGTAAATATTTGTTTGTCTTTAAGTATGCTTGGAGAACCATATCCATTAGCGTCATACTCTCATATCCTCTTGTATGATTTCCCTGGAAATCATCTGAACCACCCAAGACAAAAGGAGACCTCAAAACATTGCTGCCTATCTCCACCACGTCACTATTAATCAAAGTGAATTAAAAGCCATGCCAACAGCTATGATTTATGAATATATTACGGTGCTAATTGGTATTCTGTAGATCGTGTTTGTTATAAACATCCCTGTGGAGGAGTAATGGTTCAAACATGGTACTAGAACCACATGTGAGAAAATTTGAAGAATCGGTCAGTGAATTGACCACTAATCTGAGCACCTTTCTTTCATGGTCTATATTGCCTAAAAATGTGCTGACAAAAACCATGTTTAGAACTGGTGTAAGCTGGGGGTTTCTGTATTTCTGCTCTAAATGGTTTCCTAACCCTGCCAGGTTGGTCTTCAGCTAGTCTCTAAGACCAGTGGAACTGCTCAAATCATGGCTTAAACTTGAAAAACAAGGTCAACCACTAGTATAAGACCAGCAAATCTTTTTGGGTTGTTTTTAAATAATTTTTTTTTTCCATGATAGGAAGATGATGAATTGAAGATGCCCTAGTGCTTGAACCCGTAATAAATTGTAATTGTTAAAGTACATTGTAATTGTAGTTGTTAGAATGGCCACCTAAAAGTGATCAGGCAGACCAAACCATAAGTCGTAGACACTTCAAACTTGGAGGGATGGTAGTGCTCACACCCTCTGCAATGCCACCAAGGGACCAATTGGCCCGATGGTAGTGTTACAGCGATCAAAAGTACAAAATTGCTCATAACTCCTAACCATCGCAGGCTCAAGTGTGTTGTATCTTTAAAATTTTTGGTTACTTTGTATTTTTTGAAAAAACTGCTTTTGTGAATTAGACCTAGTCCAAACTCAGAACACTTGTGTTAGAGCTCAATCTAAGGTCACAGTGGAAAAAACGTGGAGTTTGGGCACATGGTGAAGCTATAACGGGAAAAACCCCATAAAAACGTCTTTAACTACGCACATTAGTCCGACTTACTTGAAAATTGCTATGCCGTGTCTTTGTCCAATTTGCCCAGCAGTGAGGAGGAGATTTCATTTATCTCAAAAATATGTCCGCCATCGGCCAATGAACTTTGAGAACCTATTAGACAAGGTTTTAATGGAGGCCGATCTAAACTAAACTCATTGGGCATGTTTGATTTGTAGTGCTATGGTCAGTAGGAACTTTGAAAGAAATCGGCCTATAGGTGGTGCTAATGAGCTTTACACCTCTGTAATCACGTGGCGTTCACACATCCACACAATATTTCATATTATTTTATAGGTCTTCTCATATTGAGCAACTTTACCTCAAGAACTACTGCAGTCAATCAAATTGTTTATTAAGTATTCTCAATTATGTAAAAAAATCTACTTTTGCGAACCAGCCCTAGGTTTTTCGCTCAACACTAGTAAAAGCACTGCAGCACGATTCTCTGGACTCTCTAGATCAATAACTATGAAATAAATAAATAAATGGTAAATTATAGTAGCTATAATGGGGTAGAAAAGGTATAAATACACCCAAAAGCCTATAAGCCTAAACAAAAACCCAAAACGTCACAAAAGTAGGTGATAAATTTAAACAAGCATTATGTGGATGCAGTGGCTCTGGGTGAAACCAAATCAGCAAGGTCTGTTTGATTTGAATTATTTCTTCTGATGTGTAACTTTCTCATATAAAAAAAAAATATAAAAAAAAATAAGCAAATAGGAAACATGCACTGATTGTGATGTAGGTCATCAATTCTTATTCATTTTTATATAAGTATTATTCATCTGGAAGATATAACAGTTGTCCACTCTGGGAAAGGAGGGGGTCAGAGCAATGAGCATACAGTATATAGAGAGACATCTTTTGGGGTAAAAAAAAAAAAAATTACAGTGGACCGAGGCAGTGACAGATCACTGACGGCACTGAGGAATGGTGATCTGATAAGAGATGGAAGGCTGAGGAATGGGTCAATGGAAGAGAGGGGCAGGTGGAACGCCTGATGAACGGTATTAATCCCTTTCTCGCAGCCCGTTATCCTTCATGCCACTCTGGTCAGCAAGTGCAGGCGAATTCAGTCTCAAGGTAGGGGAGTTCACACTGTAGCTGCCATCTAGAAGTTTCTGTTTGTGATGAAAAGGGAATAATGGACAGCATTCGTTCTTGACAGAAGATTATTGGTTTTCAAAGCTTTATATTACACTTAAATGCACACAAGAGCAATGCTAAATGGGTCAATGCAGATGTATTGAGAAACTTCAAGGACGCTTTGGCTTTTATCTGTTTAAATACAGCTCAGTGGCAGTAAAAACAAGTTCTAGCAAAAACCACAAACATTCAGTGTGCAATAAACAGATGGATATAGATTGTTTATCCACCATGTGACAAGAAATATTCTTCTTTTTATACTAACACATAATGGAGTTTTATACTGTAAAGCCTGTTGTTTAACTGGAACAAAGTAAGAGACCCTTTTATGAGTAAATTATTGAATCATTTGCTCACCCGATTTAATTTAGTTGTGAACTAAACTGTCTATATGAGTGAGTAATTTATTCGCTTGTTCAACTGATTTGTTCACAGCAGGAATGAATAAATCGGAGGCATGCAACAGTTAGTTGTGGTGTTGTTTGGATATTGCAGACTTTGTGGCAGCAGTCTTGATTGCGGATGCAAACTTTAGGTGTCTGTTCACAGTTTGGTCTGGGTAGAGACATTTGTGTGACCAGGCCTTAGATAAGATTAAAGCCTGTTTGCATACATATGCAATGTCACAAAGCCTTCGCAAAATGACATTATTTATAAGGTAGCACGACTGCATAACAGCAATTAGTGATTCGTTCAACTTTTACCTTTGCGGTAAAGGGGGCTGTTTCAGAGCAGCTGAACTCTCCATCATTCACTGCGATGCATTCTAAGAATCAATTAAGGAAGAAAACAAGAACACTGCCTGTGACCTTTCAGATGGGGAAATTAAAAGAGCAATTCTTGCTCATGGGAAAAGAATTTAAATGTTCTTTCTCACCTTGAGTGGCAATGCTTACCCTTTAATTATACGTACATAAAGTGTTAGCAGCTCGTGTTTATCTGGTGCTCCTAATAAATGAACAACTTTCACGAGTTCTAATAAACTGTTTTCCCATTCTGTCATTCCCCTACCTAGATGAAAATAATCTTTTGCGCTGGAAGGAATGCATTTTAGTTATGTAATACACTGCACTGTATATTGTTTGTAATTGTCAAATTAATGTCAAGCTTTTGTGGCCAGTCTCAAACTTGAGCAAATGACACGTTTTCCATAAAAATAAATAGACTTTGTAATTAATCACAATCTGCTTTTGAACTTACATTCTTAAAAATCCCTAAATCAATTCTTTACACTACCCCAGTGTTTCCTACAAGGGAGTGTACTACAAAATATTGGTAAGAATTTTTTTTCCATTGAGTTGTCCTTGTGAGCTGCACATGACTAGTTTAGTCTGATTCACTAACAAATGACTCTCATAAGCCGATTCCTTTTTAGTGTATCAAAAACCTACAGTGCAACCAGTATAGTCCAATTCACAAGCAAATGACTTTTATGAGCTAGAACTGTTTACTGTATCAAAAACCTACAGCGCAACCAGTCTAATTCATGAACAAATAACTCTTATGAGCCAGTTCTTCTTAGTGTATCACAAACCTACAGCACAACCAGTATAGCCCAATTCACTAACAAATGACTCTTATGAGCCGATTCTTCTTAGTCTATCAAAAACCTACAGCACAACCAGTATAGTCCAATTCACTAACAAATGACTCTTATGAGCCGATTCTTCTTAGTCTATCAAAAACCTACAGCACAACCAGTATAGCCCAATTCACTAACAAATAACTCTTATGAGCCAGTTCTTCTTAGTGTATCAAAAACCTACAGCACAACCAGTATAGCCCAATTCACTAACAAATAACTCTTATGAGCCAGTTCTTCTTAGTGTATCAAAAACCTACAGCACAACCAGTATAGTCCAATTCACTAACAAATGACTCTTATGAGCCGATTCTTCTTAGTCTATCAAAAACCTACAGCACAACCAGTATAGTCCAATTCACTAACAAATGACTCTTATGAGCCGATTCTTCTTAGTCTATCAAAAACCTACAGCACAACCAGTATAGTCCAATTCACTAACAAATGACTCTTATGAGCCAGTTATTTTTAGTGTATCAAAAACCTACAGCACAACTAGTGTAGTCTAATTCACTAACAAGTGACTGTTTCAAGTTGATTCCTTTTAGTGTATCTAGTCAATTTCACTAATAAAATGACTCCTATGTGCTGGTTCTTCTTAGTAAATCAAAAACCTACAGCACAAACAGTATAATCCAATTCACCAACAATCACACTAACAATAACCATTCATTTTAGTGTATCAAAAACCTACAGTGCAACCAGTATAGTCCACTTCACTAACAAAATGACTCTTATGAGCTGGTTCTTCTTAGTAAATAAAAAACCTACAGCATAGGTCCAATTCACTAACAAATGACTCTTTTGAGACTATTATTTTTAGTGTATCAAAAAAAACTTACAGTGCAAACAGCGTAGTCCAGTTCAGTAACAAATGACTCTTATGAGCCAGTTCTTTTTTAGTGAATCTGAAACCTACATTGCAACCTGATAAATGAACCGGTTCTTTTTAAATGAATCAACAACATGCAGTGCATGCAAAAGCAGGACTTTTTTTATTTTTCCTTTTGTGGTCTGAAAAAGGCATTAGAAGGATGCGTAAATAATGACTGAATTTTCTTTTCAGGGTAAACTATCCTTTCAATATTATTTGGTTATGTTCCAAAATAGGCATTATAACTGAAATATTTCTAAATAAATCTGAACTGAGTAGAACAGAAAGTTTGCAGTTCTGGAATTAGAATAATCTGCTCTCACACAGCCAATGGAAACCAGGAAAGATGGGGGCAACACTTCCCTTCCCTATCCTGATATCATAGATTAACAATCTGATGGGCAGATAAGGATGTTAACACATAGTTTCCTTTCTAATATACAGCTGATTTCAACCACATCAGCTCCTTTCTCTCTTCTCAAATGCATAACCAGCTCCCCGACCTGTTCCATCCTGGATTAGTTCTACTATCTTTGGGTGTTTAGCCTGCGGTGCTGCTGGGTAGAGGCGGGAAGTGGGCGGAGGGGGTGAAGCTGATATCTCTGGTTCTGTTCTCACTTTTGTTTAGTGAGCTCTCCGAGGAGAGGAAGGTGTGAACAAACACTTCTGTTTATTCCTACCGAGCGTGCCATCGGAAATGCAGCGTACGGAGATTAGAGAGGATTCTTGCTCTCGTCTAAAGCATTAGCGATTTATACGCATTCTGTGATGAATATCCAATCATGACAAAATAATGCTGAAATGAGAATACAGTGTGGCTGATAAAATGTGAAAAACAGAGACATACATCTTTGCGTTTCTTTTTGCTTAGGGAATAGCAAATTAGACCATGAAGCTGTTTCATAGCCGGCTGTGGACCGCAGACTTCCTCTTCCATGCCATATATTTCGAAGGTGAGAGAGTTTCTCAAACATATCTACACTATACAGTGACAACAGGTAATGATTTGTGAGCCAACAATCTGAAATCCCATCAGTCTGCAGGGCTACCCTTAAAACCTAGTGTTGGCAGCCCGCTGTAATTCCAAGCAGAGATGCTATTCCATTCTCTTTCTCTCTTTCTCTCTTTCTCTATCTCACCCTTTTCAACGGCTACTGTTTTTTCCTCCTGTCTCTCAGCTTCTACCTCTCTCTTTCCCCTGCAATTTCTTCAGGTCTGAAATCTAATGCACCCGTAGAACGACAAGTTTATTATCACCAGAACACAGAGAGCTTTTCCTCTGCCATGTTTATCTGACCCATTCCCAAAATTTCAGTGGCAGCCAATCTATCAGTTTATCACCGCTACTTCATCACCGTCACTCCTGGCAGCTAAATACAAGCTCCAAATCCGCTGCTACACACATCTGCGCCATTGTAAAGCTGACGTGTGGCAGGCTCGGTAAACAGGGTTGCCTGGGGCCAAGCACAATAAAGCTCTGGTTTCTCACGGAGCCCGGTTCGCTGCTCTCTGCAGGGACCACAGCTCAGCCTCCACACATGAGCACAGGGACCTGGAAGTACACCTGCACACATGTACCCCGCACATGGCAGCTACTCGCAGTTAATGCGTCAGCTTGAAATCACACCACATATCTCTTTTGTTGGTATTTTTGCTAATTGCATTTGCCACCTGACTCATATCAGGCTATGGGGCCTCTGAAGTGGCAGAAAAAAATCCAAGACTTTGCAAATGGATGAGAAATGTCTACATGTACACGGAAAACATTAGCATGACCTTGTGTTAACATTAATTAACACAAAATGTTAATTATTTTACCAAAATAAGAGGGATCATACAAAATACATGTTATTTTTTATTTGGTACTGACCTGAATAAGGTGTTTCACATAAAAGATGTCTACATATAGTCCACAAATTCTTTATATTCCTTCTGGAGCATCAGTGAGCGTTTGAACCTTCTGTAATAGTTGCATATGAGTCTCTCAGTTGTCCTCAGTGTGAAAAGACAGATCTGAAAATCATACAGTCATTGCTGGAAAGAGTTAAAATACACAAAAATGCTGAAAAACTAAAGAATTTGTGGGAAGAACAGCAGGCAGTTTAACTGTTCAGGACAAACAAGGGACTTGTGAACAACTATCACAAAAAAAAAAAATCAGGTAAAAACACAGTATTAATGTAAACATGTCAAACAGGGTCAACTATTATTTTCTTTAGAGTACTATATGTAAATGTCTTTTATCTGAAATATCTTATTCACGTCAGTACTAAATAAAAAATAACATGCATTTTGTATGATCTCTCTTACTTTTGTTAAAATAAATAACATTTAGCAGATTCTACAATGTGTATGTAAACTTTCGATTTCAACTGTATGTAGTTTTCTCTGAAAGTTGCTTTGGATAAAATATAAATCACAGTTTTGCAAATATTAATAAGCACGGAAGCATTATGTGGAGACAACAACCCTACAATGATAAAAAATCTATTCACTCCTTTTTTTTTAATCCCCGAAAACCTAAACAGTCTCAATTATCAAGCTGTTTTGATTTTCTGAGCAGTATGTTGTCATACTTCTCAGACACCACCCACAACTTCTGATGAACTGTCCTGCATTTGCATATTTCCACCCTCAGCTAATTGTACGCTGTCTGCAATTTTTTTCTGCGCTCAAGCAGCTGTGGTGGCAACAGTGTCTTGTAAGCAATGCAGGTGTTTTGTAGTCGGATATAAAAGTGAACATAAGAGTCTTCTATTACTTGTGGAAAATGGCCGTCCGATGTCCCCTTTAACAACCAAGTGCATGGTTTCACTTCTCAGACACTGCACCAAACTTTGAACACAACACACCTAGCCTTCCACAGGCAAACGTGCAAGTGTACAGAATGAAGACGCAGTAAAACAGAGTGAGAGAATGGCTGGCGGCGCCACAGATGTCTGTAGTTGAGTAAGAAGCAGTGGTGGCAGAGCTGCCAGACAGTGGCTAAGTGATTAGGGAGCTCTGCGTTAACCCCGCGCCATATTTAGCATCGGCGGGGTGCCGGGCCGGGTGCACACCTCCAGGGCCCTGCCAGATGTTAGGAGCTGCTGTGGCACGCATGGAGAAGCATGGCGGCAGCAGTCAGCACAGCAAGCCTACGATCAGATAGGGATGAGAGCGTGTCCCCCCTGCAAACTCATCTCTTCTTCTCTCACACACACACACACACACACACACATTATCGCTCTCTTTCTCTCTTTCGGAGTTGCTACCAGCAGATGCTACGCTAACAAGTGCCCCCCCGTTCGTTCGACATTAGTCATCTCTTCCTCGTGCATCCACCTTGCTGGGACGCTCCGCCGGGGGGTGACCAAGATAAAGTTTTGACTGGCAGGACCATTTGTTTTAATCAGGTGTTTGCAGACACTTGCCTGACCTCCATTAGTTGAAATTTTAATTGAAATTAACCCCCACTACTACCCCAATTAACCCATTCCCCCAGCACACATGCATGCCACACTCCTGGCATCTGTTCCCGGGGAACCGGGGCAAAGGGAGAGAAAGTGCCACGTGGCTGCGAGCACCGAGTGAACATGTCCGTTGAGCAAGTCTGTATGCACATATACACACTCAAACACAAGCACAGACCTTCCTGTGCCTGTCTGAACTCAGTTTAGAAGCTGAGGGACAGGAAGTGACACAGAGGGAGCATAACTCCATCATGTTTTTGTTAAAGCTCATTAAAGACTAGCTTATACATATATTATATGCTCGGAGATATATAGGAGTTGTGCTCATAAGGGGTGAAAACTTTTGGAATTTGAAGATCAGGGTAAATTTAACTTTTGTCTTTTGGAATAGGTATCTTCTGTAGCTTCTGAAGGGCAGTAAATAGAAAAATATATGATATTGTGAAAATATGCTATAAGAAAATATGATAAGTTAATATATACTAAATAGAACAAAAAACTGTAAACAAAATAAGAACAATTAAGATTCAAGGGTATGGAAACTTATGAACGGGGTCATTTTTAAAAAATTTGTCTTGTGGACTATATGTAAACATCTGTTATGGTGAACATTTTTTCAGGACAGTACTAAATAAAAAAACAACATGCAGTTTTCATGATTACCCTTAAGATTATTGAAATTTTCAATTTTCAAGAAAATACCATTTCAGTCTTTCTAATTCAGTGTGTTACTTTCAATTTCTTTGTAATTATTTGTTAAATTTAATAACAATTGTGAAAATTGTTTCACCATGCACCATTTTTTTTTCAGTGCATATATCAAAATTTCACTAGCACAGTGTGAAAACTAAAGAAATCAATGGTGCAAATGTGCATGTGTGTATTTGTGACACACACACAGTGTGTCCTTGGCTGCTGAGGCATGATTTATGACACACATGAGGACTTGCTGACTGAAATGTTCTCAAGAGTGGAGGCACAGCAGGTAGACGGGCACACACACACACACACACACACACACACACACACAATAGCATATTTAGCTCAATCCCTAATACATGACTAGCCCATCAGCCTTCAACCGATAGGAAATAAGCGCCTCCCTCCACAAGATATCTTGAGCGAGGGTATGTCACCCCATGAAGGACAAAATTGCAGTGCCCTGAGCCCGTGCACCCAGCCACTACAAAGCCATCTTTCATGCAGACCCCCTCCCCATCTTGAATAGCACCTGAACATTCACCCCGGTCCAGCTTCAGCTCAAAGGTCCGGTTTGAGGGGTGATAGGTGCAGATCCTGGGAGGCTATGCCCTTGAGCAAGGTGCTTATATCCAGATTTAAGCAGCCTTACAGCTCGGTTCAGTGCTAAAAACTGTCCCTGTATACAAAGACATTATAGAAATTGTAAATTGCTTACGCTATTAAGTGTGTTGATGTTCAAAATGGATCTCCTACACGTCCTATAGACAGTCGCTAGATATAGTCTGTTAGCATCTATTCTGTCTGTGAGAAGAAAATAAAAAACACTGCTTGTAATATATTAACCTACCTGCAAATACTTCTATTCTGAAACGAATCGGCGGCTTATGTCGAGCTGATACATCCAGCGGGAGCAAATTATAGTTGGGATTAGGATTGGAACGAATAACCCAGTGTTTTATCAGCGGGGCCCATGTTCCAGTGCCGAGCTGCTTATATTTCAGGTAAACATAATCCAGATGCTGTGCAGCAGGGATAGATTCAATTAAGATACCAGACAACTTTGTTAATACAGCCATATCTTAATACCCCTGCTGCAAGTGGTAATGAATCTGGCTCAGAGAGCAGACTGAAACAGGACCTGGGACAGCAGCCACAGCTTGCTGAACAGTGAGGCTGCTCTGTCTCAGGTGTGCCTTGGTTGAGAGGGATGCTAACTGGCTGCTCTTGTTTACTGGCTAGCTGCTGATTCGCTATGTAATGTGTCATCTGTGCTTGCTTTGTGTGTTTATATTATCACTGAAGCTTTTCTTTGTCCTACACTGCCTGTGTGTGTTTTCATATGTTTTAGGCACCATTCCAGATAGCTGTCTCTGAGGAAAATATCTATGTGCTAACCTCCCATTTAGCCATAATTCTTTTTCAAATCTTGTTTTTGTAGTATTTTTAATGAGTAGTTTTTAGTTCTTCAGTAACAGTACTCAGTATCAGCATCGAAACCATCTTCTAAATGGATGCTTTATACCTTGTGTTGTGTCTTTTTGAACAATGTAGTATCTCATTGGTGAATGAATATAATGTTTAGTTCCTCTTAATGGATTTCTTAATCAAAGTTTTCAGGTAAAATTGAACGTCTCCCCACATCTCGGCCCTAGTCGGCCACCACTACCTGATGTAACAGCAACAACAACATGAACAAACAATGAACGACTGTATTTTTATTAACTGTCATTAACACAGATGAATACATAGTGTAATAAATGTATTGTTCCCTGTTCATCTTCGTCTTCTTGTTGTTGTGTTGGGTGTGCGTACAGTGTGCAAAGTTTATGAGCATGCTCCAAGTCTTCTACGTTTTTAGTGTATCTCTGTGGCAGAATTACAGTATGACATACTGTTTTGAGTCTGTTTCAGTGGTTCCATGTGTGTGGAGATATTTCTTGAGATGTTTACAGAAAAATGAGGGGAACAAAAGATAGGATAGGGAAAGCTCTGGCGTCATGTGGCTGAGCCCTAAAATTAAACCCAGAAAATGAATTAAAAACGCAGAATTAGGTCAAAGTAAAACTAAATTTGAGGAAAAAACAAAACGTATTTCATAGGGCCTTAAAATTTTAATTTTTGGTACACTTTTAATAAATAGCTTTATTTAACCAGTAAAACAGAGAAATTATAAATAAAAAAAAAATAAACTCTAGAAAAATGAAAACAAAAAAAAAATTGAATTTGGAAATTATTATTATAATAATAATAAAACAGTATTTGGGAACAACTAAAATGGGTTTCATAACGCCGCAGTTTACTGTTGTCAGCTACTTTAAATATACTGTACATGTATGTCTACATGCAGGGAATGTTGCTGTCACAGCCACCAAATAACATTGCAATGCCACTGCCTTTTCCCACAGTCACAGCGAAAAAGGAGCTCAATGGATGTGGCTGCAGGACTGGATGTACTTGGTTCCAATATTAATATTTATTGACAAAAGTAGCCTGGTGTTAAAACAGGCCTCAGGGGCATTTGGCTGGACTTAAGCCCCAGGAGGGCATGCTGACTCAAAGTCTTATTCAGATGATGTGCAGTAGATGCTTGTCCTTGAAGAAAAGGCATTAAAGCCCGCTGGAGTCAAAGAGTGAGAAAGTGAGAGGCAGAAAAGCGAATGAAAGAGAGCAACAGAGGGAGGAAAGAGAGCGGCTAGAAAGAGGCAAAGCTCGGGATTCTTCATAGGGTGGATGATGTACAGCACACTGACTCACACAAAAGTGTTTCCACGCAATAGAGCAGACAATCCCCTCTTCAGGAAATGGAGATCAAAGCAGAATTAAGTAGTCAGAGATGTTCCATGCAAATTTGCACTGGCCTCCAGCCGTATATCTTGCCGTGTTGATTTGGGCGTCAAGCAGCGGGGTGTCAAATGCTTGGCCAGTGGAGTTCCACAGTGTTGCTTGGCGGGGGAGAAATTGGGTATATTTTGTCTAACGCTGGAGCACATTGTAGCTCTTTTTAATCCAGGAGGAGTCTAGGTGTTTTTGATGTTGGAATAAGAGCTGCAGCATAAAACAACATAAAATCCAAAATTATCCCAAGGAAAAATGTGCTGTGCAAATTCCTTCTTTTTTCTTTTTCCTTGATAATAAAGGTTGCCTTTAAGGATATGAAATAAGCCCACAAAGAATACTGGCAACTGGATATGATGTGCTTTTATGCTGTTTTTATGCATAATATTGAACAAATTACTAATAATATTTTAAATATTATGTATATTATAATTACTTTGTTTGAAAAAATATTATATTATATTACAAAATGTATACCAGTTTCCTGCAAATTAAAAAAAATATATATATCGAGCAAAAAGACCAATGTGATGTTTACATCCTCTGTTGTCATACGCAGCATGTGACCGTGTGTTTCCTCAAAGTCTAGTGTGACCGCGCTTTAATATGCTATTTGAGATACAGTAGAGCCATTTCCTGTTACTAATGTGTGAACCACAGCCTAGTGTTTGGCTAGAGAAAATGAGAATTTGGTAACAGCATATTCTAATGAGTGGCTCAACGGCAGACAGCGAGATAGGCCAGTGTTCCCATTCGCATCTCTCCGGCTTGTGCCTAATTCATTTTGGCCGTACAGTGACAGAGCGGGACAGCGGTTAGGGAGGGGGAGGAGGGATGGGGCAGGGCAGGCTTGCAGCACAGATAGCAGCAGACAGCGACAGAGACTACAGCGAACTGTGACAGCGTGCAGATAGAGAGGCACAGTATGGGGAGAGAGATAGAGAGATACTTAGATGGATGGAGAAAGCAAGGAGGGAACAAACAGAAATGGAGCGCAGATATGCACAGGCGCATCTGAAGGGAAGGGGGTGAAGAGTCGGCTGTAACAATAATTCATTATTTGTCTTGTTTTACAAATGCCGCTCCTCGAGACATTCAATTTATTGTGGCGCGGAGGATTGTCGTCTATGTGTGAGGAGGTGTCAGCACCATGGAGTGCTCCGCCGTCTCCCTGCGTGACAGCACTCCAGATGCTGAGAGGGGGCCGACAGTGGGGGGCACTCACGCAGATGCAGGCGGACACATGTGTGAGCACACTCACACACATACGCATGCGATTGAGGGGTTTGTTGGAGGATGAGGAACCAACCTGTGTCCAACCGGGGCCCCCTTCCTTCTCAAACTCCACCCCCCTCTAGTTAAGCCAGGAAAGGAATTCATTAAAATATAAGTCCTCCTGAACTGCACCCATAATCCGACAGATTAATGGCAGAGCATGAAATCTGCAGTTTACGTTGACAAAAGTTACAAGTTGGGGGAGGGGCGGCAGGGCCCTGCAGTGGATTACGGCAAGCGGGTCTTAATGCGGGAATAATTTGATGTAGCTGCCAATTTGCTGCGCACGCACTCACCGGCACAAATCCGACTTTGCTGCGCACTTCTGAGGAAGTTTTATGGGTGAAGAGAGCTCCTCCAGCACGTGGCCAGCAGACCTGATTCTCTGAACGCACACAATAGACTTTCATCAAGTTACTACATAAATGTGACCTGCGCTATCGTTGCGTCAGGCGGTTCTAAGTGAAAAAGGTTAACTTCCTTTTGTGTTTGTTATTCTTTTAAAGTATCATATTCAAATCATGTCAATGTTAATACAAAAATCAATAGTACATGTCGCTTTGCCACTCTTTAATGTGGTGTAACAGATCACTATAGCCGCCTCAGTTATTATGCCCATGAAACAATGGTCTGTTTAATTTTACTATTAGGTCAGGGTTGCCAAGTTTGCGAAACCCCAATTTGTTACTGTTGCTACTTCCGATAAGCCAATGGCGGTCTCACGGCGCACATCATGTTCTCACACAGTAAAAAATACATTGTAGAGCGAAGAGGACAAAGACAGACAAGACAGAGCTGGTTACTTTTGGTATCAAACAAAGTCTCAGCTTTCATATTTTGTCTTTTTGTAAGAAATTTAAACAATAAATACTGCTTTGTGGCTCTTTAATGTGTTGACAGATTGCTGTAGTGCATCAGTTCAAGCGGCATGTGAACCGATCATCTCTTAAGTATTTGGGATACTCACATTAAGTATTGGGATTTTTTTTTTTTCACATTTTAAAGTTAAATTCTTCTATCTAATGCACTTTGAAAGTTAAAATTTAGGAGCTCCAACCCATGTTCTTAAAAAAAAAACTTATTCACACTGGTGTTGTAGAACCCAAACAAATTAGAATATAGTAATAATAACGATAACAATTATATATTATTGTTATTCCTATGACAGTATTAGTCATACGTTTTAAAACAATCACACTGTAAAAAAAAAAAATATATATTTTAAAATATATATATTTTTAAAATATATATATATATATATATATATTTTTAATATATATATATATATATATATTTTTTTTTTTGCTTTACACTACAGCAGGGAAATTACAATGCTTCTTTCCTAATTTCTACACTTAAAAGAGATGTTTTGAATTTGGACTGCAGCAACAATACCCATTTAAACCGCTAGTTGTCAGCAATTCATACCGCATTTTTAGCTTTTTTTTGATGGAAACAGCAGTACAGAGCTTTTATTTTGACGTAAAACTCCAGCTTCAGTAAACACAGGCTTACAAAAACAAGTCTCACTACAAATCTAGTGAACTACTATAATCATCTACTGTGAAAATAAAGCATAACTTGTGGCCGTTGCATTCCCAAATGCACGCTAAACTCACAGCACATGAAATAAACAAGTTCACTGCATTCACTGTGAACTGAGCCATTCTAAGTCACGGAAAACATTGGATCATGAACTGATCACTTGAGCGAAGTGCATGCTTCGGTTTGAAAACAGGCTTGATTAAGCAATATTGTGCTTTTGGTTTTAGTTTGTTTGACAGATGTGTGACTGTGCCAAAGCATAAATACAACATTAAAGACCATTTATGTTAAAATATAAAAAAAAAAAAAACTACACTTTTTGCCCGGAAGACCTATATCATTTTATGTCGTCATATGACAACAATAATATTGAGACAGTTTTGCTACTGTGATACCATGATATTAATAATATTGTTACATCCCTACTATAGTTACAGCATAAAATAATGAACATCATGAATAAACATTAGAAGGTTTGATTGTCGGACAATAATGTCTGATTCTGCATTGTGATTGGTCAGATTGCTTGTCAATCAAACTCTCTGCGGGTCAGTTGCTTTTCAAAACTAGCCCAATCATGTTTTTTACCCCATGCTTTACCTCTCTAAAGTGGGTCCTCTCTGTCAAAATCACAGGTGTCAACAGTATTGCCCAATTCTGTGGTAAAATTACAGACTTTGCAACACTTGTAGTTATAGAAAAAATAAAAGTGAATGAACATTTGAAGGTTAGTTAAAGATGCAATACAACTTACTGTATACTGTATAATCTCTAATGTAATGAGAGTTTCAACCGGGAAAGACTTCAATAAAACAACTTGTCACCCGACGTTACATTTACTCTCTGCAAAGTAATTTAGTGTCTATAACTTGTTTGTTTGGTAGACGTAAGAACTTTAGAGAAGAGAATATTGGTGGAAACTTATTGTTCTTTAGAGGCTATTTCAAGTTTTTACAACAGCCTGTATTTAATGTACATGATTGGTATTGACAACGTTTTGGAGCTGAAACAATAATTATATTATTAGAAATGTAACACCACTTGAAGAACTTGTTTAATCTCCAAAGAACCGTTTAGCTCAACTGAACCCTATGCAATGAAAAAAAGAAAATGAGGCTGGGATAATAATTTGAAGAACCTATAATGTAACACAAAGAAACTGAAAACTTGTTTAATCTCCAAAAAAGGTTTAACTCAACTCAAGAACGCTATACAATGAAAAATGGTTCTTGACAAGAAGAAATTTTTTTTTGCATAACCTACGGTCCTCTAAAGAACCATTGAAAACCTTTATTTTTTTAGAGTGCAGAGAAGAAACTTTCATTAATTCTATAAAAATGTATTTCTGTGTCTAAATGACTCAAAATGATGGAACAGGCCACAAATTATCATATCCAAAGAAACCTTTTACAACAGCCCTGGATGTATGATTTCCTTTAGATGGTATCGTCCAATCAGAATAGTGTCTGTTTTACCTCTAGTCGCCATTCAGCTCCACACAAACATAACTCTATCAATAGAATGGGGATGAGAAAGGAGGTGGTGCATCGAAGAGGTTTAGCTCTTTAGCTACAATCATAGGACATTTCCAAATTATCACTCAAAATGACAGAGGAAATCGGCGCAGGTGACCCCAGAAACAATCAACCTCATTCAAGCCCAACACAGAGCCCACCATCTCCCTCCTCTACCCACAATTAATCCCAGCAAACATGTTTGATTGAATCTTTTCAAGCAAATCCTTTGCTTGGGCTTTTGTTAGTTCACTTCTTGTCAACATCCATTAAAATATGCTTTTAATTCTTACGCCCGCCATCTCCGAAGATATGAAAAAACGGGAGAGGAAACAAAAAGGAGGGGGAAAAAAGTAGCGGCAAGCGATCCCACCGTCTTCAACTTTAATCAACTGTACGCTGGCATTCCCCCCCTCCCCATAATAATATGCTGTTTGGGATTCAGTAGGCAGGCTCCACATCAATCATTCCCCGGAATTTTTTTTTCCGCGCTGCAATAAATATGCAAATGAGGAGAAGCCAGTCACTGGTAATTTCAAGCTCAGCTCACTAGTGTTAAAAAAGGACACGAATTTATTAATTGCCATCGGCCAAAGGAATCCTATTTCTGTGGGCATTGATTACAAAGAGGCATGAGTGATTATCGGGAATGCTGCGGGCTCCGCGCCGCACCACAAGGGGGGCGCTTTGGAGAAAAAAGAGCAGATTATCACATCCGCTGCCACAATAGACATCCTGACATTACGCTCCTCGGCATGAGGCGAAAGGCCCATGTGAATGCTACGGTTAGGGTAGAGATTTAATTGTAAACTAGTCTTGTGATAAATGACATAAAGATGTGGAAATGTGGGTATACATGTGCTGTGCCCATTGACTCCGTGCCCATTGACTGACTGTCATTCAAGCAGCGCTAGGCTCAATGAATCCACAACCGGCTCAACTAATGTAAAATGATGCCAACTGGAAATGAAATATTTCCTATTGATGCCTACTATAGCAGAATATTGCTAAATGTGATAACAATGTGAAGTTTACTCATGACATACAAAGTTAATGTGCTTTGAACTGATTTTGACAGGGAAAATAGATCGAAAATTAACAACCCAGGCTCATTGGAAATACGTGCCTCTATATACATTTCTGCAACACCATAATTACGTACCTTACACTACGTTTCACAGCAGTCTTGAAAAAAGTGAAATGTCCAGAGAGTGGTGCTAAAACACGTTTTCATGACATTGGTACAGGCACATATTGCTGCGTTTTTATTACGCTGCTTCAGGTACATATTGTGGCTGTTCAGAATTCAAATATCCAATGAGTGTCGCTAAAGGTTAATGCTCTATCATGTTGGAAATATGCCCTACACCATACCCAACTCTAAGCTGAACCGATAGTGTTATAATACATTTGTTGAGATAGCTGTGCTATTTTAACTTCCTTATGCAGATTTGAACTGTTTTGTCAAACCGTACATTCAGAGCTCTACATCACTCAAGTGCAACACTGTACTATATGAGCTACCGAGTAAACCTACTGAATTTAAAAAAACGTATGCGTATGAAGCTGTATATGTGACCACAACGTTCAGAAATATTCATTTTCGAAAGGATGTTAAAATTGTTTTGAAGCCATATTATAATATTCTGCTAATAATTGTGTGAAAATTAGGCTTTATTAATCAAAACTCTGCACCTGTAAATCATACTTTGTGTGAAAAGCAATAGAAGTTTGCCTCTAGTGTTCTAGTGCCTCTAGTGTTTGTTTTAACTAGAAGCAGTTTTGCAGAAATGTATATAGAGGCACGTATTTTTGCATATTTCCAATGAGCCTATGTTGAAAATTTAATTGTGTACAGTAGAGAGAAAATGCTTCTTAAAAATAAAGTCTCTTCATTGGCATCAGTGGTCCCATGAAGAATCTTTAAACTTTCCATTGCCAAAAAAAAAGGTTATTTAGATTGTTAAAATGTACTTCAGACTAAGAAAAAAATGGTTCTTTTAAGAATTGGTTACTTAAAGGTTCTTAAACCCAAAATGGTTCTTCGATGGCATTGCATGTGAAAAACCCCCTTTTGGAATGTTTTTAAAGATTGTATTTAGTGTGAGTCCAGCTGAACAGGCTGCTGCCCGTGTGTTTACAGCATACAGCATTACACACCAGTGTACGTCAGTATTTTAAGTCACCGTGCAGCAGTAATCACTGAGTCAGTTTTATGGACACACCAGCATGAACCTGTCAGAGAAAACCTACAGCTGACAAAATCTAAATTGATGTCGCAAGACAAAAGTTTAAAAACAACCACAACAGAGGAAAAAAAATAGAGGGCCAGAGAGAGGCTTCTGTCCAAGACATTTCATCTCCCATAAATAATGGCCGTAAACTTTTCCGGCAGCACCAGCTAATTAATTCCTGTGCTATACACAAAAGGAAATGCTGGGTGACAAATGGGAGCAGGGCTTGAAAGCTGCCAGGTCTGCAAAACAGTTTCTTCTTCAATTTACAAGCAATTTTGCTGTAAATCATCAACCAGAACTGGCTGCTTTAGGACACAGCCTCTGCTGCCACAACATACTAAAACAGTGTTTTAGTAATGTGAACGTGTGTGAGAGAGAGAGAGCGTGTGGTAAAATCTGCCAGAATCCAGATGCTAATCAATCATGATTTATTTCATAGACCCAGAGGTGAAAAAGACCATGTGCTGGCCATGCTGTCATAACATGTCCTGTGATTTATTTATTTATTTATTTATTTATTTTGTTTACTTCCATACCAAACAGTACATAAAATACATAAATTGCATTATGATATTGTTTGCAGTGTGTTTACTGTTCTGTTACTGTTGTTTTGTTGTAGAGTGCACTGTATCCTGGCTGCATTCATTTGATAAAAGATGCAGTAAAAACAAATACTGTTAATATTATTACAATTTAAAATACAAATGATTCATGTGATGGCAAAACTGATTTTTCAGCATTACTCCTCACATGATCCTTCAGAAATCATTCTAATAGGCTGATTTGTTGCTCAAGAAACATTTATCAATATTGAAAACCGTTCAAAAACAGCTGCTTAATATTTTTGAGGATGCGGTGTTACATTTTTACACATTTATTTAAGTCTTTTGTTACATCTTTACTGTCGCTTTTGATCAGTTTAATGCATCCTTTTTGAATAAAAGTATTAATTGTGACCATGGAACTGTGACTCATTTGAAACTGAGATAAAAACATCATCTATTCAAAGCTGAATAAATACGCTTTCCATTGATGCATGGTTTGTTAGGACAATATTTGGCCGAGATACAACTATTTGAATATCTGGAATCTGATGGTGCAAAAAAATAAAAATATTGAGAAAATCACCTTTAAATTGTCCAAATGGAGTTCTTAGCAATGCATATTACTAATCAAAAATTACCTTTTGGATATTTCCAAAATATCTTCTTAGAATATGATCTTTACTTAATATCCTAATGATTTTTGCCATAAAAGAAAAATCTATAATTCTGACCCATACAATGTATTGTTGGCTATTGCTACAAATATACTCATGCTATTTGTGACTGGTTTTGTGGTCCAGGTTCACAATTTATTTCAAAAAATAAATGCCTATACACCTTTTTACAACAAGGCTGGCGACCGTTGATTCTCAGCTGCACTTTGATTAATGCTTTGTTCAGTGTAAAATAATGCATTTCATTGCTCTGCATCAAAAGCATCTTGTATAAAAATCATTAGACAGTGAGTCCCTGCACTTATTGCCATGAAAGCCCATTACTGTTATCACACAGAACATAGTTACAGTTCAAATATGCCTGTCAGATGCGTTTGTATCAGTCTTAACTGTGGCCTCTAAGCGACTAGCCATTTGCTTTGTCTGACATTTCATTTTTTTTTCTCTAGTTGCCACATTGACGAAGTGAAAACACCTATGCAGAATGTCTGATCGAGGATATTTAGTAGCATTTAAACCCCTAACGCAAAGTTGCTCTCGAGTCAAGGTCTGGAGCTGACACCTAAAACATTATACTCTCAAGGCGAAAACTAAATGGCTGTGAGATGATGGCACCTCATCAAGCAGATGGAAAAACTTGTTTGTTTGTGACACAGAAGTGAAAAGTCAGGCAAATGAAAGCTCGTCTGACATTATCCTTTTAAATGCAGCCCTTGACGCACAAATCAAGAACATGTTGTTTCCCCCTACAGACCAATAGAAGCATCCAAGTGCTTCTCACAGAGCTCTCCTTAGCCACTTGGAGTTAATCAGAGCACAAATAACGACACATAAGTCCATGTGATTGTATGCTGGAGTGGCCCGGGTCTTGCCTAAAGTGTCTGTAATTGAAATAAACAAACATGGTATTCAAACTAGGACTGTTTTACTGCAAATTAAGGGTGAGGATTATCACATATGTGACCCTGAACCACAAAACCAGTCATAAGTAGCACGGGTATATTTGCAGCAATAGCCAACAAAACACTGTATGGGTTTTTTCTATTATGCCAAAAATCATTAGGATATTAAGTAAAAATCATGTTCCATGAATATGTTTTGTAAATTTCACACTGTAAATATATTAAAACTTAATTTCTGATTAGTAATATGCATTGCTAAGAACTTCATTTAGACAACTTTAAAGCCAATTTTCTCAACATTTAGATTTTTTTTGCACCCTCAGATTCCACAGTTGTTTCTCTTCCAAATATTGTCCTAACAAGCCATACATCAATGGAAAGCTTTTTTATTCAGCTTTCAGATGATGAATACATCTCAGTTTTAAAAAATGTACCCTTATGAGTGGTTTTGTGGTCCTGGGTCACATATACAGTAGAAAACAGTTTTATTCAATCTCATGTAGAATCAGATTCTTTATGTTTATGAGCAGTGGTTTGACTCTGTATTGTTCCCTGAACAGAGGTGTGGACAGTGCCATTGTGTGGTGACCTTGGGTAGCACATGTGGACAGAAGAGCTAAGAGCATGAATGGCTGCCGAATCATTTTCCCATTGCTTTGGGAGTTTCCTTTTTAGTAGCTCTGCCAAAAACACAAATCGTTCGAGTAAAACTTAAAACATTCATCTTTCTGGCTTCTGCATCCTCGGTGTTCATAAATTACATTTCATAGATCTCTCTTATCCAGTCGTCCTCATAATAAGGTCTATAAAGAAGAGGGGATTCCAAGCTGATTAATTGTTTCCAGCTTTTGTTTTTAATTAATTGCATGGCTACTCCGTCTACTGGAAGTTCACTCAGAGCTGAGGTTGCGGATGGCGTATAAGTCCCTATGTTGCGGCACATCCCGTGCTTCCTATACAAATGAAGCGCTTGTATTTGCATCTAAATATTTTGAGCATGCATATATTAGCATTTAATTATAAAATATCATAAAGAATTTATGTTTTAATTCTTCAATGAACAAAATGTCAATAAATATGTTCTAACCTTCACTATTAATGGCCATATTAGGTGCCCTTGAGGTACAATAGGGCTGTATGGATCTAAGCAGATGTTGAAATGCATGCATGCGCATTTCCTACCACACACAGGTAAAATACAACAACAAAGACGCGCACATTTCAGCGCACACCACTCAATTTCCTCTGTAATCTGTCATCTTGCCTGTAGTTTTAATTCCTGTTAACTGCATGGTTGCATGCCACTGCTTCATTCATTTTAATGGAATTGAATAACAGCGCCGCATGGCTGCACTTGCACAAGGCCGCTTTAATTGGAATGAATGTTTAAAAATGTGAAAAATATTCATGCTGCTGGTTTTCCAGAGAAAAGGCCACATTTGTTTTGGGTGACTTCTGCCCATTTCAGAACCCTCCAAGAACTTCTAGCAATACAACTGTTAATTCTGCTTAAATAAATTTAGATGTGCAGCACTTATGGGTAAACCTGGAATTTGGTGTTATTAGCCATAAATCAGTTAATCGTTAACATTTATCAGTCTATTAATATGCTAATCAACAATTAGCTAAACAAATTCTTGATATTGAAGAGTGATGCATTATACAGCCTGAAATGTAAAAGAATCATAATAGGAAAATTGAGTATGGTTTGCAGATTCTGTCTCCATATCATCAGGATTTGAGTTTGTAATATATTAGGCCCAATGGGTTGTCACACTGAAATCAAAATTAGATTTATTTTGAAACTAGATTTACAGCTAGATTTAATGAGATCTTGATTGTGATGCCTGACCAGTTACGCTCAGAAAGTGATGGCACTGTTCGGTTTCCTGTCCTTTTTATTTTAATTTACAAACTTTTGTCATGAAAATGGATTTAGGGTTAAATAGAAAACATAATTAATTATCTGTGCAGTATAACTTACAGGCCCCGCATAGTATAGCCAAGCAAATATGATTTGCCACACTATAACACATGAAAATTATAAAATCTTTGTAATCTCATTAGCGTTTATCTTTCCTCACTCATTTGATATGGAAAAATTATATCGCAAAGGGCAAAAAGATGTCTGATTTTTTCTGCATTCAGATCATTATCTGCATTCGTATCATTTTTATTCTGATAAGCAAAAATAAACACTTTAAACGAAACGGTTTACACATGATGTCAATGTTTGTTTGATTCTAGCAAAAGTGACATTTATATAAATTATAATTTCTTTGTTTTATACTAGCAAACTTATAAATCCATTTAATGTTAATATGAAATATTAAATTAAAAGATATTCACCTATTTTGTCTTTCAGATACAGAGCACAGTCTTTAAATCAATCAATATGAGATCTAAAAAAGTAGCTCTGTCAAACGATTAACCACATCCAAAATAAAAGTTTGTTTACTATATCTGACCCTAAGCCACAAAACCAGTCATAAGGGTCATTTTTTTGAAATTGAGATTTATACATCATCTGAAAGCCGTATAAATAAACTTCATTGATGTATAAAAGATACATATATACAGAATCTGAGGTTGCAAGAAAAACTTAATATTGAGAAAATTGCCTTTAAAGTTGTCCAAATCAAGTTTTTAGCAATGCATATTACTAATCAAGAATTGTGTTTTGAAATATTTACAGTAGGAAATTTACAAAATATCTCCATCTTCATCTTATATGTATATATTTAAAAATATATATATTTATATGTATATGTTTATACTATATAATTTAGATATGCATAATAAATATAAACAGTACACACACATATACTATATAAACGTAAACTTTTATTTCTGATTAATTGTGATTAATCGTTTGACAGCCCTAAAAAAGTACTCACTAAAAGACATATTTGCTAAATATTATAATATTTCAAAATATGTTTGTGTTTTACTGCCTTAGTGTTTATTTCAGATGGAGACTGTAATGAATTGCATGTGTAGATAAATTTTTAGAGGTTTGTAAGAAAAATAGGTAGCTAAAGGTTTGTTCAGGAGAAGAAAAATCCTGACTATAGATGGACAGTCACACATATTTTCATATATCTTTGTTAGAACAAAAATCAGCTAAAATGCTCATTGTGTGTCACTGGATTTGTGCTATGTGCATTATGATGATTGATAGTACTGAATGAGTGATTTTTAAACGTCACCTTTTTACAAGACTATATTTAATACGCAGTGTATATGTTGATAAGCTTTGGAATCAATAACATTACAGAGAAATCCCTCAGTTAATTAACTATGCATGAAATACACATCCTGTGTGTATTAAGCTACATAAACCCATCACCTCCAACTGACCATCACATCAAAATTATGACATTAGTGCGATGCATGTCTGTATTCAAATCCCGCTCTCAAGATTTAAAAACACTCCAAACATTTATATTTAATGCGTCGACAAGGTCAGGCCGAACCAATAGTCGATGTTCAATCAATATGAGATTTGAATTTAAAGAGCTTTGGCCTCCTGGGTGACGGAGCATGGAGTCAGCGGTGTGGTTAAGCCCCGGGCTCAGGAGGGCCCGCAGGCCTGTTTAACTCTCAGGACCATGATTAATTCATAGTGGATTATGTGCTGGGTGCAGCAGGGGCACCGCTGGGCTCCTTCACACTAAAACCACACACTGCAATGAGATAAAGGCTTTTCCCCAAGATAGCAGGCTCAATTTGATGCCCGTCTTCCTTGCCTGCGTACCTGTGAAGGATTCCCCCCACATACGCTCCCCACCGAGAGTCAAATCACTGAATCTCATCTGACTCTTTTGTTTTTCCCAGACTATGAATTGAGATGTGAAATGAGATGAGTTCAGCGACGAGTTTGTCGCATTTGAACTTGTTTCTCCATATTGTCGCAGATGCAGGTGTTGCTCTGCATGCCTAATGCCATCTTTTAAGATTTTTCACGTTTTGGATGAGAGCGAGCGGCTCGGAGGTGCTTCTAATGTATAGTGAAAGAATTGTTCTTGAAGAGTTATTCTCTGTTATCAGGCATTCAGTGGATACTGAATATTTGTAAAAATTGGAAACTTCTCAGGTACCTCAGCACAGGCAAAATAAAAATACAAAAATGGTCAATTAATGTATGATGCTGGTATACAAAATATAAATGATTCATACACTTGTATGACACAAAAATACTATCAACTTGTGATATAGTCACTGACAAATAGCTGCATTACTGCTCAATTTTGACAAAAAAACAAAACAAAAATAAATATAATTATTAATAAAAAATATTCTATTTAAATAAAAATAATAGATTTTACTAATTATAAACAAAATTTCCTTTGGAGTATGAAAGATATAAGAGCCACAGAAAAGCATCATTGGTTTAAATATTCTCAGCTTGTGCCTACATGCCCTTTAACCCTGCTTGCACCGAAAGCAAACCTCACTCTCATCAGCAAAGATCATTCACAGTATATCTTGAAGTGGAAAAGGTACAACCATAAAAAATTGATTTAGCTGATTTGATCGCTGAGTAAATGCTGCTTGGTGAATATTATCAAATGCTGTATCATGAAAGGACATCACAAGAGTGATTCACATATAGCAGGCAAGACAACCTTGTGAGGGTTACGTGGTGTCCTCCACCATGTCAAGTTCATTCTGAGAGATGCTAATGTCTCACAGTGCTATTCTCAGCTAGACCGCCACGCTCGGGAATATTCATCAGAAGCCATATTTCTCAGAAATGCTAAAAGGAGCATCTCAAGACGTGGAAAATCCCCTTGCGTTTGTATTTGGATGCTCAGCTAGTCCAAGGAAAAGCACCTATCATCCGAATTTCATATTTTCTAGTTTTATTAAAAACTCACAAATTTGTTCAACATGTTGTATTTATACAGTGAATGGTCTAATATGCACTGGAGGTCACGTAAGCTTAGGTTTATTAGAACAATAAAAGACATACCATGAGAATTTGATATTTAAAGAAAGTAGCAGCTGCTCGCTGCACATTTGACCATCAATTTCAATAGTTTGGATTTTCCTTTAAAGACACAAAAATAAAACTTGTAGGTCTAAGTATGTTATATTAACAATTTATGAATGTTTTTTTTAGCAGACTAAAAAAATTAAGAAGTCAATACTTCTCGTTGTTTTTTAAACACTTACACTTTGTTTCAACACGTTCTGCAGATAATGGTGCAAAGCACTTTTACAGTATTTGTGCTATGTTTTTATTTGGCAACTGTCTACTTGATTTTTTTTTTTTTCTTTTTTTTTTCCAGGTTTTTTTGTAAACAACATTTTGTACAAACTAGCACAGTGAACCACAACCCCAGCAAACTTGTTTTCATCATACAATATAAATAAAATCAATACAAAAGTTTGGTTGGTTGCTTGGAACATTTTTTTCTGGATCAAGAGGTTCTAAATCATGGTTGATACTTTTAACTCCTGAATTAAATATATTACGTAAACAGTTGACTGTTCTATGTCCCTTTCAGACCCTTGTTAAAATAATTTTAGAAGGTAGACTTCATTTATCAACATTTCAAGTTCTCTTCCATTAAATAAAGGGTTCACCATCCATACATATTTTAACACTGCCTTTTGAAGGCTAACTTCTTCAGATTTGGTGGATTTCTTGGGAAAGAAAGAACAAAAATCAGGATATGTCCCGAACGAGAAAAAAAAGCTTTTTCTCCCTGGCCTTCAGAAACATATTTAGTGTCGAAAAGGTTGTTTAAGTGTCAGTATGGCAGAGCCTTGAAAGGCAAGGAGGTCTGAGGAGTTTTCAAATAAATAAATTAGTCTGACGGCTTAGATCTTTCCTGGAGTCAACATTGCAGGTTAGCGTTAGATCAGCCGCCTTGGGTGTTTCTCTGTAAAGCTGACAAGTCTTTGACGGTAGCTGACGCTGTTAATGTGCCACAATCGCTGTTTTTCGAGCGCCGGTGCTTCCAGATTGAGCTTCTGGAGGGACGCAGCTACGCCGGGCCTCATAGCTGAGTTCATACAGCGACCGGGCCAACAGTATCAATTCTTTCTCTTCTTGAGTTCGGACTTAGGATAAAGAAAGAAAGAAGGAAACGGAACATCAACACAACAAGTTCAAGAAGGGAAATGTCAATGCCCATGCTGCCCTCTGCTGCTCTCTCTGTGAGCTGTACCACCATATTTATGACATGGAAAAACGGGGGGAAAACGATAACCAGAATGTGCGGCCAGTGTCCCTGTTCCCACCCTCCCTCCTCTGTTTATCGCATTTCTCTCTGCCGAAATGTCCCTTCACAGAAGCTACCAGACCGTGCCCTCGTTCATTTCTGACGGAGGATGGGAGAGGTGGTTGCTGTATCCGCTGCCGTTGAGAGAGAGGGATGTAAAGGACGGACTGGGTCCGAAAACATCTGAGGACATACTGTGCAGGGGTCCAGGTATCCCTGGCTCAGGGCTGGGCGAGTCCCCTGGGTGGTGAGACATGATGTCTGAAAAGCGCTGTACTTCACTGGACGGATGGTGGCCGGGGATAGGATGGTCCATGCCCCCTAGCGGGGTACCGGTGGGTCCTGACGATGGAACAAAAGGGAGATCTACAGGAGTCTGGGCCTGCGAAGATGGAGGGCCTTGGGGAAAGAAGTCGTAATTCCCTCCCGGGCCGTAGTACTCGCTCTGATAATCTGCAGATACACAAAGGATACAAAAATTGTGCTTTAGATTTAGAAACAAAGAGCAGGAGAAAACCTCTTGTTTCAAAATTCATCAAATATGTAGTCTGTCGTTCTTTGGAACAAATCTCAATATGCCACATTAGTCACAGAACATGTTACACTGAAATCACAAATGTAGCTGGGTGGGGAGAACAAAGCTTTGCTAATTACAGCGAGGAAGGCTTTGAACAGCTGAAAACTTATAAAACAAAGCTGTTATTGATATGATAGTGTATATATAACAATAACTGCCTTGTTGTATGCATATGCAGAAGAACTCAGTAGATTATGGAAATATGGGGAAAATTGGGTTTGTATTTAAGTTTTTTTAAAGTCAGTTTCATATTTCAACAGTTTTTATTATTGCCACTTGATTACCCAACAGCTAAAGCAGAAATTTTAGTTGGATTTTAGTTGAATTCACGAGAAGGAATTTTATACTAATTTAAGACAGTAGGTTTTTGACATCAACATTTCTGATATCAAAAATACAAATGTGTGTGTATAGAAAAATAGAACTTTTTATTCAATATACAGTCCCCGTGTGACAACTAGCCCCGGTCTTCCCTATACCACGCATACTATCATTAATAGGGCTACACAATGAATATGTAATTTTATATATATAACAAATCAAAAACTATTCAATATGCAAAGTGAAATAAGACTAAACTATAATTATTAATAATAAAAAAATAACCCACATATACACTGTCAACACTTACAATGCCGGAACATGAACGCAATTGTAAATAAAAAAAATATGCAAGAAGAAACGGCGAACATGTCAAAAGTTTTCCACAGAGCAACACGATAAATCGCAATCAATTGTTTGACAATATCAAAGCATTTAAGCGTCAAACACACGGAAAAATTAGCCACGTTCAGAAGCCCAGTCTAATTACAAATGCAAAATTAGACCATTTAACTGTTTAAAACACAAACTAACAAACGAATAAAAAACATATTGAATGTGTATCTGCCACGAACCTCCAACCATTTGAACTTAACGAATGAAACAAGCGCGAAAAGGAAATACATATTTCAGACAAATATTCAATACGCCATTATATCTTACCTCCATAGTATGAAAACGGGCCATTTGGAATTAATTCTCCAGGTTCGAGTCTGTCCACCAGCGTTCGCATTCTTCTCGGACTCCGGAAGAACGCGTGTCTTCTTGCGCCGAGCGCGCTCAGCTGTTTCATGCGCCGCTCTTTGGATCGCCGGTTCTGAAACCATACCTAGTGCACATGGACAAATAGCAATGAAAATCTATTAACAGCTTATCAAAAAAGTTGTTCTAAAATTGGTAACACTTTACAGAGGGGTGTGAGGGTGATAGTGGAACACGTCACAATAATTAATTACACGGGTAAAAACAATAACTGTGCATTGTACGCTGTATGCAACTTCACGTAATAATTAACAAATTATTAGTTTATTAGTGCGACTCTGAACATGGACAAACTGAAGAAAAACAAAATAAATCACCTAACAAAAAAAAATAAGAGTCTTATTAAGCGATTTGTGTATGAGACTCATTCATTTTATGATCTGCACTGTTTAAATGTCAGAATAATCATAATAATTTGTCACAGTCATTTCTGCCATTTCTACTTGATTTTACAGTTTTGAGAGGGTCAAGTCTGTTTTATTTATTAGTAATCCAAAGTGGTCCGAAATGTAAATACCTGCAGGCCTTTGGACTTGAACATTTAAGGCAGCAATTGCACTTTCGTATTTTAATATAATTTTACAGTCAGTCAATGAAAAATAAGATAAGAGTGGTGGAAACCTAAGAGACCTAGCAGTCTGACACTATGGCCTAATGTTTACATGTCAAGTTTACCATGTTTTATTGGTTCAGAGCGGTGTCTTCACAGTCTACTGAGGTAGGCCTGTGTAGTGACTGAATACATTCGTATTGTAGTGACAAGATTACTTGTAATTATCGTCACTGTTAGAGAGTCGGATCTAACCTCACTTTAATGATCTTTTAACCCTCCATTTACTCCGACTGAGGGGGCAGCAGCGGGGACTTCAAATCTCTAATTAATACTTAATAGGAGGGTGGTTACCGATATATTAACCGGCTCTATGCAGTTATTATTTCGTAATCTATATATCCACCCTTGAATTCCTTTTGCTAATTATAGTTTACTCTGACGGTCTTAAATATCCAACCTCGCCACTCTATTAATCTCAACCCCTTCCCTGCACTTGATCTTACGTTCAGTCTCATTTTAAGGCATTATCCCCACAGCACCAATCTATTACGAGGCTTTTAACGACGACGATGCTTTATCTGTGTTCTTATCGGATCTCTCACGCCGAAAAAATGACCAAGATGAGGCTCTTTAAAACGATGCTGACAAATCCCATATAGCGTGCGTAAATGAGGGCGCACATTCGCCAATGTACTGCGCGCCTTGGCTGGACTCTCATTGTTCCGTCGTTCGCTCGACAAAAAAAGCAAGGATCGATTCTCAATTTCTCACAGAAAACCACCTAGTATGAGGTACTTTGACAGACACAGGGACAGATTTCTGCGTTTCCACTTGACTGAGAACCGTCACAGCATGTCTAAATGTGGTCGCAAAACGTGATGGCGCTGCATTGCCAAGACTCCCATCGTTCTCACCAGTCTGATGCCAGCTGGCGTGCCTCTCCATCTCTCGAGTCAAGTATAAAAAGGCTAACCATATAAATGTTACTTCCAAATATTTACAGGTGCCAGCGAAAAAGTGTCCTCATTTCTATTCAAATAGTCTTGCCTCAAGGATTGGAAAGGAGAGGCACAATGGAGGTGCGCTTGTGCTTTTTTTCCCTATTTCATCCAGGAAGAGAAATTTATACACTAAACAAATTCTCGTCATAGGCCTATCTCGTTGTGTTTGCTCTGAAAATGACCAGCAGCTAACATAGCAATTAAAGGTTACAAGCAAATACAGTTTTATTAGCATTAGTGTAATTGTTTCTAGTTTCTATTAAGGTGTTTTACCTGAATAACTCGCATATTGAGCCCCGTTTCCTGCGCCAGTTGCTCCCTGATGTGTCTGGTTGGTTTGGGGGTCGCCGCGAACGCCGCTTTCAGTGTCTCCAGTTGCTTTGCTTTAATAGTGGTACGCGGTCCTCTCCGTTTGCCTCCGAGGTTCTGGTCATCGTTTTCATTGTTACCCGTTTCTTTGTCCGATAAGTTCGCGATTTCCCCATCCTTGACATCGTCCTGTAGCTGGTCTTGCGAATCTGGCGATAAACTAGGATCACTGCAAGCTGTAACTGAATGGGGAAATAAGGGCCGTCGGAAACAGGGGGTCGAAATAAAAATCTCAGAATTAGACATGGGGATCAAAGAAGTGTTAGACACTAAACAATGGAATGTAAAAGAAATCAATAAAGAAATAAATATAAAGAAAAAAAAATAATGAAGAACGAGATTTAATCAAACAAAAGAAATGAATAAACAAAGAAACACGGGTATTTAGAGCTGAAAGAACTGTCACAATGCACTAGTCCACAGCAGTGAAAAATATTATTAGAAAAATAAACTAGAAATAGGCCACAAAATGAATGCAGCAAAATCTATATTTCATTTCACATGGAAAGTGGAATAAAAAACGAAACGCTTTTCAAAATAGATTATGCGTGTAACCGTCTGAAGATTTATTTTACTTCTTAAGAACAAAAAATAATGTTTTAGTAAGACGTTTTATTGAATAAAGGACTTTAAGACAGCCCCGTTTATGTTCGTCAAACATGTTCATGTTTTTTTTTTAAATATCAAAAGATAGGCTACTTTATTAATCTAGGCTAAATTATTTAAATGATGATGTAGCGAGATAATATAGGAAAAACAATGGGGGCGTACAGTGTGCATTTTTGTTATTAATTTTACTCACCTGAAAGGAGATTTGTGTCTTTTCCGTTCGTGCTGCTTAAATAATCGTCTTTACAGACAAATTTATTTTCGTCTATGATGTACAATTCCTCCCCCGTGGATAGTTGCTTGTTACACATCATGCATGTGAAGCAGTTCAGATGAAACACTTTGCTCCGTGCCCTCCGGACCAAGTCATTCGGCGAGATCCCCTGAGCACAACCCGCGCATTTTGTTCCAAAGCGCCTGCAAATGAACAGACCAAGAAAAAAAGGTCACTACAACAGGGTAAAACAGCAGATAAAATCTAAAAGAGTTCGTTATTATCAGCTCAAACCAAGGTGATGGAAAATAATCGTTTATCCTATTTGAGTGTGTATAAAATGAGAGTTGTAAATGTTTAATATTATTACAGTTATTTTCGAAAAAAAGAAAAGTTTTTTCCTTGTTCAGTTATTGTTTATGCATTTTAAACGCAAATTAAAATAACATTTAGACACGTTTTAGTACGTAGCCTATTTTTTTCTGTTGTAGGCCTAAATAAAATACTTAAACTGTAGATTTATTTTGCATGTATTTTAATGTGCATTAAAGCATAATTAATAATCACCCTTAACAAAAGATCATGTACATTCTTCCAATACAAACACCATTGCAGTAAATACTCACCACTTAATTGTGACCAATAATGTGTATTGTGGTGCTCTGTACATATTGTTGATTCTGAGTCTGTGATTACATTGTCTGAGGGTTTCCAACTCAAAGTCGTTTATTATTCAAATCCACTTATCACATCTTAACTCGAACCACTGCAAACACACGCGGGGCCGTGCAGACAGCCTGCCACTGGGCCGCGTTACACTTTCAACTACCCTGGCAAAGCATTGATCCCTGCGGCTTCTCTGGCTGCCATTCGTTGTAAACAAAGTGTGATTTCCTTCAAAACCCTTGCTGCGGACGAGTACACAGACTATTAGTGTATCTGCTCGTCATTTTGCATAACAATTCAAATTAACAAGCATTTAATTAATGGGCGTCCTAATCAAAGAATCAAACAAGTCGGTCGCGTTGACTACTTAGGATCACACTTCGTGTGAGTGTGAATCTAAGCCCTAAATTCGAATGAAATCAAGCAAAACTGGATACACATACGCGCTGTGTAAAGCTTTAACAGTGTATTTAAGTTTAACAGTGAATTTAAGTTTAATACAGAAGACATTTCGCTGTACATTTTTAGATGCATGTTGATGTTTTTAAGCTGCTTCTCAAATACGTGAAACCTCTTTTAAAAAATAGCTATTTTAAAATTATAGTACCTATGAAGGGTAAATTACACTAAATTTAACAAAATATTTTATCTTACCATAGCCGCAAATCAAATGGTTGGTTACAAAATATTGCCAATTATACCTTATGCACATTATATTAAATAAACTATCATATTACCATGTATTACAGTAACAGATCCACAGCAGAAAATCGTAGTATCTATGAGTCGAACTCACGTAAGCAACTTACCTAAAGAAGTCGTTTTTGCAATACAGTTTTCCTTCTCGAGAGAAGCATTTCTCTGTTAGGTTACATTTGCACTCGCAGCATTGTACGCACTTGATGTGCCATGCTCTGTCCAGAACATTAAGGAGAAACCTGTCCAATATAGGCCTCTCGCAGCCCGCACAGTGGACCATTGTCTTTGGATGTGCTCCCACAGTTACTGCCGTGGTGTCCACAACCTGAGAGTCTGCTCCTGTGTTCTCTCTTTCCAAAGAGAGAAGGGAAAGGGTTTTAACGCTGATGGACGCTCCAAGTCAGTCTTTGTGAATAGGTTCGAAAGGAAAAGATGAAGAAGTTTTAATTATATTCACCACTTGCGTGTGTGCGGATGGACCTGTAGCGGTCCAAAATCAGGAGGATAAAAAAGGTCTTCTCATGAGGTAGTGCTTCAGTTGTCAGTCATTATTTCTCATCCTCTTCCTTGCCAAATGTTGAGATGCATAAATGAAGCCAGCATAGAGAAATCTTTCAAAACACCAACTGCTCGTTGGCTACAAAGACAAGGACATCATTGCGGGAAAAGCACGTCGCCGTTGTCAACAACAAGGTGAAGCATTGGTGATGATGTGCGTTAAAGTCTTTCATGAACACAAGCATCTAATGCAACCGGTCTTGGACGGAACTAACACACGAGACATGCGAGCCCAGAGAGTACACTTTACCATGTCCACGTATCCACTGTTTACTTCCCTCTGAAAGATGCAACGGCCAAACGCTTTGAAAAGTGCGTCTCCCTCTGTAACGTGTGCTGTTTCCTCGGTAAGACAAGAAGAGGTGAAAGATGCTAGTGTGAACAGAATGCGAGTGACATCTCGTTGCAGGACTGATGATGACGATCCCCGAACAGCCTCCGGTGTTCTGCATGTTCCTGAAAGCACACGAGCCAGCCTTATTCACAGCCTCCTGACGTCACTCCGAGCTGAGGCCAATCAGCGGCTTTCCGTTCAAGTAACCATTAGCTATCCCCTCACCGCTTTACCGGCACACTCTGCGCTATTTATAGGGAACAGAAGACACCAATTGTCAAAAATCCCAGAAACTGTCATATCTTAGTTAATGTGGAGAGTCAGAAAACAGACCTCGATATTCGAAAGTCTTTTTTTTTTAATGTACGTTTTTTGTCGTCATTTTCCATTAATCGTCCATTCTGGTGGAGCCGAGGAACGAGAGAAGCATTTGATAAGGTACATGTCTGATAATTTACGCATTGTTTATGCATAGGTAGATGTGTCAAATAGGCTACTTTAGGATATTCAGGATACGTCATGCTGTGAAAACTATGGTGTAGCCTAACTGTGGGGTTGCGTTTATTTCTAAAAAGATATTTATGCTTATTCTAGAATATGCATTGCCACTTTTTTATTTATTACTTTTATATCGAATAACAGCGCAAACATTTTATGATCTATCTTTTTAATTTTTTTTTTTATTGCTTCTGATAAGTAACTATGAAGACATCTTATAGAATCTTTCCTGAAACCTTAAAATGTTTCCTGCCATAAAACAATGACGTATTTTGTTTTATAAGATCATACGTTTATGTGTCTAACTTTGCTGTTCGCTGACACTAAATCTAATTTATAACCATTCGGTAAAAAAAAAAAAAAAAATGTAATTCTTGCGCAGCTTTAAAAACTAACTTTTACAGTTATTCCTTAGGCCTATTTAAGGAATTGTACGCAGACAATTTGTTTAACCTTTTAAACTACGTCATTCAATCAACGAAAAGACACTTAAGAATGACATCTTCCTTTGGTCCTTTGTTAAAAGAGAGAAAGTGAAAGACAAGAGGGCTCTAAACTTTACAGGATGTTAGATCACCTCAGCAGCCTCTAATGGCCCAAACACCTTATGGTGTTTAGTTAGATCTGTTAAGTCCGTTCTTCTGATTTTAAGCAATATACATCGAGTTCTTAAAACATATGTAGCTAATGGTTACATTTAATTTCAAATAAAAAAAATTAGGGCTATTGAATTTAGAACAACATTATAGATTGTATTGGTTTGCTTGCTTGTATGGATGCACAAAACATTCGGTAACAATCTCGACAACCCTTTAGTCTTATTTTTAAATGTAAATAATTACAATTTGTTGAGTGTGTAATATGTTATTAATATATTATCGCGATGTTTTTCTGTTCAATAATCATTTATAATATAAAATGTTTCGTTTTTGCTGTATGCACTTTAACCTCATCTGAATTTTTCACAGCGACTGTCTGTATCAATGTAATAATTCAATATCATTAAAGGACACGTACAGAATCCTAGTCTCATTTCAAACCTCTTGAACCTTTGCCTTCATGTGTGACACTGACACCATTCACCACCATATAGCTACTGACTCGGTCATTCCATTTTACGCACACACACACACACACACCCCTCAACCTCACATTCTCAGCTATTTACATTCTGTCAGCGTATATTGTGCAAACGTTCCAGTCTGGAATCTGGAATCAATACCACGCAACTTTGTGCATATGGGCCACTTCTCATGTAAAACGGCATAGTGGGGCGGCTGGTCCACGCCATGGCAGCAAAAGGCCTGACACAACACACAGAAACAGCTGCCGATGAGCGTCTAGGGAGCGCTCTTCTTTGACTGTGGGACCCTTGGATGACATGTGTTGTTTCACGAAGAATAACAGATAAAAGATGAACACACTCCTTCTTTTGCAATCGCCTATGCGGCCACCACCCCTCCCGTCTCTCCTGTGAACTAGACTTTTCTCCCAGTTTGTAGGGCATGCAAATCCACTAGATATTTCGACTGCAATAATAGTAAGATTTGAATATAGAGAGAAACGTAAAAAAAACGAAGTCTACAATAATCTTTTCATATCTGTGCAACAAAAATTCCGTGGATTTATTTCCAGCACATTTCACTTTACATTTTTAGAAGCTAAATCTTATTTTTATTACTGCATCAAAATAATACAAACTTTTTCACACTGATTATTACTATGTCATTATATGTTAACGGTTAAAAATCATTTGCAAATACTTTTACCTTTAACTCCATAAATGTGTTTTTTATAACTTTTTTAAATAATCTAAAATTGACTCTCGTTCGTTAATCATGTATGAATAACCATATATTCAGGTTATGAACAAAATCTGCCTTCCACTTGGTTAGAACTTCTTAAACAATTAAACTGCTATATTTCACGTCTGTTCTACGATGGAAGTTTCGTTAATATTATACAATATATAGAAGATCATAATTACAAAAGTATTATTTCATCAGTAGGCTGATAATTTTACATGCTGACTCATCCACGATGGGAATAAAGCTTTCAATTAGTGGAATCGTCAGGTGGACTACTGACCGACTGGAAAAAACGGCGAGTCTGGTAATGGGGCAGTGCTAGAGGGAGCTATCGATCGAAAAATTCTCACCGCTGGGAGACCAAATGCCTGTCAAACGACGCTCGCCGTATTACGCATGCTCTTAGCGCGGAATCGTTTTGGAAAAAGCTAAACATAAAAACACGAAAGTGAACCAAACCGTTCACGTCTGGCTACCATATAGACATGGTTAAAAAAAAAAAAAAATCAGAAATGTATTATCATAAACTGTTGCCGATTAAATCTCAGCCAAGTGCATGTTTAAAAGATTTATTTAAAATTAGTTAAAAGGTAAAACGTTTTGATAACATTTCTATTCACTATCAGTCTGGTTCATGATCAATTCATTTAGGGAAAATAAGTTCATAGCCTGTAATGTGATAGCCTATGTACAAGTGATATGTAAATATATGTATATATATATATATATATATATATATATATATATAAGTAAAATTAATAAAGTAAGAATTTGTCTTGAATGCTCTGCAAGAATGAACCTACAGAATCCAACCTTTTGGAATAGCTCTAAAATATTATCTTTTTAAAAAGGTCAGGATTTGTTTCTTCAAATTTTCGTTTCGATTTTTGTTGATACAGACTATATACTTAATTTCGAAGTCGTTGAATTCGTTTTAAATTGAACTGCAAACAGAACAAAACGTAGTTAAATGCAGTGTGAAAATGTCTTAAAGCAAATGCTTAATTTTAGTATTAAGAGTGAGTATTTTAGTGTTTGGTTTTTATTTTTTCCGCATGTAGTCATCCTATATAGCTACGATACATTAACTGAGCTAGTGTGGGCAGAGCAGTGTGTGATCGCCGGCCGTACAGACACGCTGTGACTCCGGTAATAAAGTGAGAAATATTACCCCTTACTCGGGCTTTGATCAGCTGGTGCACCGGGACCGCCAGGAGCCCGAGTAAAGGGGGGCTCTGTGCCTCGGGCCCCTCTACATATCGCTCTGCACCGCTGCCTGTTTGTTTACGCGTTTTATTCATGATATGTGGAATGACTGTTAGTAGCCTAACATGCTCAGTAGTATAGTTAAAAAATCTGTCAGGGTATTGCATAGGTTAGCGACAAAAGCAAGATATAGAACCGATTTGCATTGACATTATATATTGGAATATAATGGTATTTATAGTATTTTTATGTTGATTTGTTTTGTATATTTTTATTCCAAATCAAATCAAAATGTTTTTGTTTTTGTTTTTTGTTTTTTTCATGCACGATTCTTTATAATATTAATAATAATAATGTTGACATGTTGGCTAAACAAAATATCAGTTTTTTAATTTCTTCTAAAGTCATCCCTATTTATTTGTTCGTAGAATTGCTTTATTTAAATCATTAGAAAAAGACTAAACAGTAAAAATATACCAAAAGGCCTGACATTGGTAGCATACTGCCCTATTGGGCAGTCAGAATCATATCCCTACCATGTGGTAAAGGGCACGCGCGCGTGCATGTGGAGGGGGGTGGGGGTAGCAATTTAAATATGACTGCAATGAAGCATGTGTCTTGCTTTGCTTTCAAGAGAATGTCTTTATTTTCGCAGTGTGGACAATAGGCGTGTGGCGCTCCAGGACCGCGTTGTGTCAATCTTTTCGGCTCTGCGGTGCAGTGAGGTGATGTGCAGCGACCAAACCCGGAGCCACAGCATGTCCAAACCGATTAGGGGTCAGGGACGACTGAAGCAAGACCTCTGCAATTATATTCCTTACATCAGTCTCCAACCAAAAATATGAACTCTAGATCCCAGACTAACTCAACGAAACTAAACTGGGTAGCTAAATAAAGTGTTCAGGAATAATTATCAGTTCATCAGTGTAACAACGTCAAATGAAAATGACCAGTGAGCATAAAAAGCGAACATAATCCAGTAGCTTCAGTATTGACCAACAACTCAACATAAACATTTTTCCTGACTTTCCAACTCTGCCGAAGACTGGCAAGAGAAATTCGATTGCGGTTATAGATCTCGTAGTCCCATCACTGGAACAGCTGTTATTTCTCCCCTAAACCCGATAATCAAACACAGACAGGGCGACCGTTTAGGCCTCGCATCCTGGTCCAAGGATTAAGTGTCTTTTATATTCAAATGTAACTAGTAAATCAGAATAAGCATTCATTTATAAAACTGCTTCCACAAATTTGATTATTAATGAATGTGATATATATGTGACAGAGTAAGTCTCAACACTTTGTTTACATTTGAGAAAAAAAAAAAAAATAGGAAGGAAAACAAGAAATCACCGCGATGACGAATCACCATCAGGATGCCATTTTTATTCATCAAATGGAAAGCGATATGCTTAATAAAATCAACATTTTCAATTTATAATGGCTTATACAAAAAGCTAACAACCGTTCTTGGCGCAGGTAAACATCAACAAAAACCATACGAAAATCGACGTCATTATCTCATTAGCCACAACCAACCAAAGAGCAGTGACAAGAAATTATTATATTATTCCCCGCTGGGCACGAATGGAAACGAGCAGTCTTTGAGAGTGGTCGCTCTAGTTTAGATTAATGGTTCCCAGCGCTTATTCTGCAGTGCGGGTGAAAGGGCCAGGATCACTAATGATTATAATATAATGTGTGGTGATAACCACTCCCTTTGAGATATTATCGCGCAGTGGGCAATGCTCGGGGGACGGGCTGCGGGGCTGAAAATCAGCAGATAGCTACTAAACAGGAGCAGATTTCTGCACTGAAGCTCCAAGAGCATGCACGAGTACAGTCCTGTCTGCTGCTGATATCAACAGCCAAAGGGCTGAATTAAAACACTCTATTTTTTTTTTTTTTTTTTTTTTGTAAACCAAGAACGACTTTTTTTTTTCTTAAAAAAAAAAAAAAAAAAAAAAAGGATTACTCAGGCTGCCATCTGAAATGCTAGCTAATGATGAACTTGGAGGAAAATATTTATTTTCTTCGGTGTGATGATTTAAGATGCGTTAGTTCCATCCCATTATTGTAAAACAAACGAGGTTGGCTCTTGAGCGCTTTACAAGCTCTTAAAATAATCTTAACTAACATCCTACGTTATTTTAAAGGCCTTTTTCACAAACTAGATAATTTCTACAAAACAAGCTATGTACAATATAATGAAGCTGTCAGGCCCAAAGGTGTTGAACTACGACCCAAACTCTCCTTAACATTAAAAAAGCGCGAAAAGATGCAAAACATGTTCGAGGCGCTTAGAGGTATTTTAAACATTTCTCAATTGAATAAAAATTATTACAGCTTTGAAAAGACAAGGTTCATATAATTAATGAAAGTGATCCAAGATACACGCGTTTGATGTTAGTTGTGATGTGGATAGTTTTAAAAAGCTGTGCTGTTACTTCGCATATACAGTAGAAAATGTAACAGATGCAAACAACATGCATTAATAGCATTTTTAAGTGGTTAAGTTTAAACTGTACACATTGAATTTAACTAGGCTACTAGTAATCTGAAGCGCTTCGAATGTTTTCACTTGATGGACGAGGTTTTTAAGAAACGTGCAGTCGAGAAGAACTTCATTAGTGCGACTAGCAGAAAATATAACAAACCAAGTAAAACACAAAACTACCCATAGCCTTTAAATTGGTAAAAAAAAAAAAAAAAAAAAAAAAAAAAATGTAACGGCGCTAATCGATGTAATCCACGTTTAGAAAGCAACAATATGAAGAGACCGGACACATTGCTTCTCATGGCGATCGACTGCCATGGATCAATAAAAAAGCTGCCTGACTAACTTCTCGGAGAGTCTGCAGTGAACACAGGAAAAGGGGGGTGATCCTAAAGGACCACGGGAGACAAGGCCCCGGCAATCCCTCCTCATTCATCTTCATTGCCTTTGTGTGCACAAAAAGCAAGCCCTGCATAAGGTAAAGCCACCATCAAAGCCATGGCTTTATTTTATATCCTATAGATCAGGAGGGAGACAAAGCTTTATTTTCGCCAGGAGAGAGATATTTTACCTCCGCCGTACGGTTTTATGTTGGAGAGGTGTCAGACAGACGAAATGAATGGCTAATGCATAGGCAAAACGCACTCACCCCAGCATGCCTCACGTCAGCAGGCGCTGTCGGGATTTAGGGCCGGTGAGAGCCGAGCGCGAGACTGAGCACGAGCATATAAATACGTGATGTTCTCGACTAGTCCAGATACATGTGCCTACAGTGCCATTTTTAAACCTATACGACCAGCGATAGTTATAGTAATAGTTAAGGAGATTTATAAAGGGATTGCTCGCCATACTCCAAATCTCCTCACTGTTAGTCATTACCACCACAACAACGCTGTGCAATATAAAGTAGTAATTTATGGTTAAGATTTGAATATAAACAATAAGCATGCTTTTGAGTTTCGTTGAGGATGCTTGGTCTTACGAGGTTGTGAATAAATTATATCGCACTGCTAATAATCTTATTTTGTAGCAGCCTCTTATCCTACTTGGGATCGCCTCCAAATTATGCAGCGTTTTCAATTCGTTATATTGGCAACATTTTATTTTAATGGGACACTTTATTTCAGGGAGTGGATTATCTGCATTGGCTTTGGCTGTATCAGTCACAAACAGTGTATCCGCCATCATTTCTGTGTCCATCCATTTATGTTCTGTCAGGTATGAGTTAAAGACAACTATTTTGCCTCAAAAAACCTTTTTGGATTTCTAGTCATGTTCTACTCATATTGCATAAAGCAAGCTAGTACTGTGTACTGTAAAAAGAAAATGATTGTTAGATAATGACATGGGGTTTTCAAAACCAAGACTTTCAAAACCATTCTCATTCGAAAGGAACGAAAGTTAAACTGAACGAACAAAACTGCTCACACAGAGAAAAAAGAAAATACTGCATGCTGCAGTGAAAAGAAAATATTCTCATTTTCAGCAGACAACAAAAGCCAAGAAACTGGTTTGAATGCCGAATGCCAGACAAACCCATTTTTGCTGCTGGCCCTCCTGTTGTTCCAGGGCCATTAGTTGAATGAGGTGCTGCTCCACTGTACTCCAGCAGTTCCTCACTGTACATTTGGTGAGATATCTCGGCTACTTTACTCACAGACTACAGACTTTCATATTCCTCCTGCTGCGTCTGGAGAGCTGAAACAGAGGGTGGGCATGCAAATAGTTTTCTCTGTACGGTGAGCTCAGATGAGACCGTTACCTTGTTTGGAGCTGTTTTTCCTCTTGTGTGTTTGTGCCTGAGTGGGCCATCAGGTAGGCATGGCGGGAAGCAGGGCTGTAGGAAATGGGGAGTGATGAGTTGAAAAGGTGAAGAGGTCACGACCTCTGGGTGTTTTATGAGAGACGGAGGCTGATTTGTCCTCAGTGGAGCATGCTGTTGGCATCTTCACACCCTTGAGTTGCTGGCTGGCAAAGCAGGACAGGATAGGGGGGTTGCTGGCTGTAAATTAGCACACTGGCATAGTGACAGGCAGTCAGGGCCATGGGAATGGCACCCACCTTGACCTGTTTGCGGGTCTGCCGGGTCCAGATGGCAGGGACCGCTGGAGCAGACCTTAGTTTGAAAATACCATCTAAAAGAGCACACACCCTTAAGGCATCCTAATCACACTGTGTCTGAACAGACTGCAGTGTAACTCTCCCCATTGATGAAGCAGTATCTAAATTTCATCTATACGTAACATGATAATATCATACATGATAGTGCTTTGGAAAAATTAAAGCAAATACATTTTATTTATATATATATATAATGAACAACCTGATCTCATGACGAAAACATACCTGTGGGAACTTTTTCGCAAGATGCAAAATATGTACCGCCATGTAAGTTTCGTTGATGAACGTATAAATGGTACGTTTTATGTGACGTTGGTTTGTACGTGTCACAGCAGTTCTGACTTGAAATGTCCATTGAGTGGCACTATAACTTTAATGCTTTAATCTGCACTACACCTAAACCTACCTGATAGTATGAACAAAAGTGAATGTGATGTAAAAATGCAATCGCAAGCAGGCCATTTTTTCCACGCTGAAAAGCGAAACATAAGAAGCTGTAATCATAACTGCATACGAAAACAATTACAAGTGCTCGCTATTTTACCACCTCTAGTGTTCATTTCTGTTGAAAACTGCAAAAGCATGATAACATAATAAAAAACATGATTTTTGAACATTTAAACAAAAACTGTCTGTTTATCTGTTTACTATTTAGTCCAGGCTGAAAATCACACTCAGTCAAGACTAATGTATTGCACATTAAAATTTAATAATATACATTAAAAATCTGCAAATTGTATATATACACTAGGGCACTATCATATATTGGATTTGGGTGTCCATCATGACACTCGCTGTGAGAAGTACCACAAGTGGAGTGATACAAACACTAGAATATTGCACTCCTCTCAACCAATCAGATTTGAGGACCAGAAAGCACTGTTGTGTATGTATAAAAATATGTAATGTTAAATTAATGCTTTAGTGAGGTCATTGCGTTATTGTATACCAGGTCAAAAAAGCTGAATTTCACTCTGGCAGGTAAAATCAAGAATAATTGATTCCATATCTGAATATGAGAAGATCATATCTGCCTAGCTCAGTATGTCCCAATTCGCCTTCTAGAGATCTATGCTTCAGACCCTCACAGAATATGGTGTCTTATTGACTGCTCTTGTGGTGTGAAAGATCCTGGCTTTTTAATATGCATTCCCTGCTTTCTCCTCAGGCTGTGGGTGGGAATTAATACTCAAATGCTGCTGGAAGCCAGGCCCCCCTTACAAATCATGTAATTCTTGTTACTGGAAGACAAACATGCCCTAGATCTAATCAGGCCTGAAGGAATCCCCTATCAGAGCATCACAGGTTCCCCGTCTCTCCTGCTTCCCAAAATGCCAATTAGGTTGACCAGCAAGTGTATGCATTAGACTGAACATAAATCTCACCTACACACTCCATTTCGAGATAACTACATATCAGTTGAAGATAGATAGACAGATGGTTGTAGAGTTTTAAGGGTGTTGCAACAAAAATGAGATGCTCAATGAATCAAGCTCTGGGATATGTCAATGGTGGCTACTTTTTAGTGCAAAATATGCATTGCATAAAATGCATCTGTGTTGAATGAATTGTGCATGTTTAATCAACTATAGCTCAACATATTTATATATAATATATGCAAGGACTACATTTGAACTAAAATGATCAGAAGAAAAAAAAATCTAACTAAATGAGAGTTAATGACATTTTAAATTAAATAATGTTATGTCATGAATTTTGCTTATTTAGATGCCTTAATGTTTTTTTAATTTTTTTTTTTTTATTAAATTGTACAATTTTTGTATTATTTACATTTCTATATAAACTTTAATTTGATGTTTAATCTGATTTCAAGACCATGTAGTTGGAACTCGTGGACTCGTGTCCATGCAGAGGAACAGGTTTGGGTGTGGCATTCTGAGCTGTCAGAGATTCCAGACCTGGGAAAGAACATCAGGATCCACACTGAAAGATTGATTGATTGATTGCCAACAGAATGCCCTGGAACTACCTTTAGCACAAGATAATGTAATTGAGCTAGCTTCACTACGATGAGAGAGCCAGACAAATACCACTCTCCTGTAGCATCGCACAGACAAAAGCCTGCTTGATAGGATATTTCTTTTCATTGGTCATGTTCACAATGGGATGAAGTGGTCTTCCCGAGTCCCACAGGTGTGCTGTATGGTCCTGTCTGTTTGTCAGCCAAGAGAGAAGTCCCATCCTATTCACCTGAGCCCAATCCTCTGTGTAAAAGCTGATTGTGGCAGTGTTATCGACTTCTTCTTGTAATTCTCTGCTGAAAAAAAAGGGAAGTGGAAAGTTTTATCTCTGCGCGGCAGCAGTGGGGAGGGGTGAGAGTTCACTCTCTGTAAGCTTGAGACACTGAAAATATTAACGCCGGGACAGCTTTGCACACACAGAAAAGCCCTCGTAGACCTTCACTGCTCTGAGAGCAGAATTAACGGAGCACAAAAAAAAAAAAAAACATGTGAGCACCAATCTGATATTGTACAGTGTTTCCAAGATTTTCCCCATTTAAACGGCTTATATACTTCTCCTTGGATCTTCCATGGATCAGCGACAGAAATGGATTTGACTGTAAATAAACAGTGTGAGCGGATTGACTTGCATGGTTTTAATGATTACCAGAGAGCTGGCGAAATATTACTGTAGAATTGAACAATGTAAAGAAAGAAAGAAATATATGGATTTATGGTGCTGTGTGCACAGAGTTGATGAAATGCGTCCACAAGTTTCAATTTTAATTTCTTTGACTATGCAAATTTCAATAAACATTACATTTGTCACAAAAAAAATATTTTAGTGTTTGTTTCACTGTGTCTTGAAATCTCACTCATATGTTATTTCACAAATAAACTGTACTAAATTAAAACTGAATTTCTTGTTTACAAAATTTGTTTATATGTACATTTTTTTTGTGCAATTTACCTTGAAAACCATTTTATTTTTAGTATTATTACGTATAAAATTGCCGATAAAGATACTGATCTAAGATTAAATACTGATCTAAATGTAAAAGAAGAGGAACTGGGTTCACGTTCACATTTTTTTCCCAGCTGACAACGCAAAAACATTTGACAGCCAATCAGAATCCAATCTGCTGTTCACTTCCAGAATAAAAATTTCCTGATAATTTACTCACTCCCATGTCATCCAAGATGTTCATGTCTTTCTTCAGTCACAAAGAAATTAAGGTTTTTGAGGAAAACATTCCAGGATTTTTCTCCATATAGTGAACTTCAATGGGAGCCAACTTGAAGGGTTGAAGGTCCAAAATGCAGTTTCGATGCAGCTTCAAAGTGCTCTACAAGATCCCAGTCAATAAAACGATTGGCCATTTGCGAAAAAAAAAAAAGTATATACTTTTTTAACCACAAATACTCGTCTTGCACTAGTTTGTCTTCGAAAGCTCACACATGACGTAGGCGGAAGTACCAACCCAGTGTTTACAAAGCGAATGTGCAAAGAAAGTCAAACACCCTTTACAAAAAAGGTAAAGCAACGATGTCGGATGATTTTGAAGTTGGAGGAGAAAATGAGAGTTTTTCATCCTAGCCTACCTTTTTGAACCGGAGTACACAGACAGAGAACTAACCATGCGTGACCTTTTCATAGCAATTACGTAATGCGTGAAGTCGTAGACGCATCATACAGCAATTATTATTTTTTTTTTTTTAGAAAATTACTAATTGCTTAGCTAGATAAGATCCTTACTCTTTGGCTGGGATCATGTATAGCTCTTTGAAGCTGCATTGAAACTGCAGTTTGGACCTTCAATCCGCTGGCTCCCACTAAAGTCCACTATATGGAGAAAAATCCTGGAATGTTTTCCTCAAAAACTTAATTATGGTTCTTGGTGAGAACTGGCTTTGAGGCTTTATATAATAATTTAATAATAATTCATTAAAAAATGAAAAATTATTAATTCATAACCAGTCCTGTGCAATGAACACTGCCAGTAAAATAGAGAGTTCAGTGGGGAAGGTCAACAGGACAGTGTAAAGACATGGTAAACACCGATAAGCTATTTTATTTGCATGTGCGTACGTTAAGTATTACAGTGGGACATTTTCCTCTCTCGTCCTTTGATTCTTGCCTCACCCCTTTGATTTTTTTTGCACGTTTTCAAACAAGACACACCCCCTGATCCCCCCACCCTTGATGCCCTTCCACCCTTTGTGCTCCTCTCCAAATACAGCACATCCCCAAAATAAGAAACAGCAAATCCGCTCCCTCTTAGCCGCAGACGTGTTTACCATCCCATAATACTGCTCCCAGATTTGTTCAGCCCTTTGGATTGCCTTTTCTGCTCATATTTCCCCTCCGCTCTTATCACCGAACAAAGCGGCTTCTTCCCCCCATCGCAAAGCTCAGAAACCCCTGATTGTTACAATGGTAAGTATCGGAGGCGTTCTCCATTTCCACTGTAAAACCTGGAGACTAATGCAACGCAACCACACCGCGCTGGGGGAGATTGCTGTCAACACTCTCCAAAAACTGCAAACTCAGATTAGAGTCTGCTCTCGACGTCGATTTCAAAAGGCTCGCGCGCTTATTCAAGCCCAACGTGAAATAATCTGCATCTATTCAGATATAGAGAGGGTGTATGGAAGTTATTGATGTCAACTTTGCATGCTTATTGCTACCTTGGTTCTGCTGCTGGTATAATTGAACTGAAAAGAGGCATGAAAAATGCCTTCCCTTGAGTCTTAATACCCAGGTAAAGAATTCAGCGTTTGGTTTTCGAAAATATGTAATTTTCCTAAGTAAATGGTATAGCTGGCTAAAAGAGCCCAGTCTGGAATACCCACGGCACATTTATTTTGCCATAAAAGAAGGTTTTTTTTTTATGTACAAGAGGTGGGATATTTTCATAATACACAGCTGCATAACTGCTGCTCTGTATTATGTTCATTTGGCTATTGCTGCCTGTTTACACCACATTAAAACCCTAATGTATTTCACACACTATTTTCTCTTGTTGAATCAATCGCTGTCTAAAAAACAACCCCTTTTTACACAATTTCTTGTATTAACAAAAGCTCCAGACTATAAACATAGTTCACCCACAAAATTAAATTATGCTAAAAAATGTACTCACCTTCAGGCCATCTAAGATTTAGATGAGTTTGTTTCTTCATCAGAATAGATTTAAAATTTAGCATTACATTACTTGCTCACCATTGTATCCTCTGTAGTGAATGGGTGACGTCAGAATTCAAACAGCTAATAAAAACATCACAATAATCCGCAAGTTATCCTCCAGTCCATCAGTTAATGTCTTGTGAAGTGAAAAGCATCATGTTTGTAATAAAATACTCATCACATTTTTAATTTCACACCGCTGCTTCTAACCAAAATGTGAGTCCTGTGAATCTGTAATATTGCTTTCTTTAGTGAAAAAGCCATCTTGTCTGAATCAGGAGAGAATTGTGCAAAGATCAAGCACCATTTATAGACAAAACAGTTCTAAACAAATATGTCAGTTGATTTTAATGTGAGATGATTATTATTATGGATTATGGACTAGTATTTTGGCCAGATGTGACGGTTTGAAGTTAGTGATGGAGTTATTTCTTACATAGCTTTTCACTTCAAAAGACATTAATTGACGGGTTTTTATCAGCTGTTTGGAATCTCATTCTGACGGCACCCATTTACTGCAGAGGATCCATTGATGAGCAAGTGATGTTAAATTTCTCGAAATCTGCTCCAACTCATTTACATCATGGATGGCCTGAGAGTGAGTTTTTTTTTTTTTTTCATTTTGGGGTAAACTATTCTTTACAGTATTTTAAATAACACCACCTTGCATGACACATACATAAATGCAGTCTGTTTAGAAGTGTCAGATGGCTAAGCTTGAAATCCCAGCCATGGACCTGCCAAATTGCCCAACAGAGCTTGTATATGTGTGTGTTCAGCAGAGTTTGTGTGGAGATACTCACACACACACAGCCCAGGTTAAACTGCATGGGAATCGCGCAGGCTACACACTGTTTGTTTTGGACTCAATAGCATCTCATTTACACGTGTTAATTGCAGCTAATTGGTTCTAATTGGATGAACAGGAAACCCTCTGGGACCATTCATACCTTTAATTTGAGGTAAATATCATTAATTAACATATGTTAATTGGAGCCAATTAACATTGATTAAGAGATGCCAGCCACGAGAAAAAGTACAACTATCAAAATTCGATCGAGTCAGAAACGTGCTTCGGGACGAGATGCCGCACGGACGAAACGGCATCTGGACTGGTGCTGTTTGGGTGGCTTTGGGTGACGAATGGGGACGCTCAGACTGGCACGGATGCGTGTTGTCTAGTGCTGCCCCTGCTCCGTGGCACACCTGCGCAGGAAGTGCTCCCATGGACAGAGGGCATCTGTAGGCCCATGAGGGGCCAGCGTGTGCTGCACCGCCGGAGCGCAAGAGATTAGAGGAGCTGCTGCTGAGTCCGGCAGATAGGGAGGGGATGGAGACAGAAAGAGCAAGAGAGAGATGGAGCTGTGAGCCACTAGTAGCATGGACAATGTAGTATGGTAGTAGAAAGTGTACCCTGAGTGATAGCAAAAGTATTTTTTTGAAAGGCTTAGAACAAAAACTGAACTATGAAAGAGCAATGTGCATCGATACTGATGTAAGTATCGGACATTTTCAACTCTGTAAATAGCCAAGTCCAGTGACCTTTATTTGTATAGTGCTTTATACACTGCATTGTCACAGCTTGGTGCAGCCAAGGAGATATGAGGCAAGGATCAATCTTGTCAAAAGTTTACATCCCCCTTTCAGAATCTGCAAAATGTTAATTATTTTACCAAAATAAGACGGATCATACAAAATGCATGTTATTGTTTATTTGGTACTGACCTGAATAAGATATTTCACATAAAATATGTTTACATATAGCCCACAAGAGAAAATAATAGTTGAATTTATAAAAAATGACCCCGTTTAAAAGTTTACACCCCCTTGATTCTTAATACTGTATTCTTAGCTAAATGATCCACAGCTGTGTTTTTTGTTTAGTGATAGTTGTTCATGAGTCCCTTGTTTGTACTGAACAGTTAAACTGCCTGCTGTTCTTCAAAAAAGTCCTTCAGGTCCCACAAATTCTGTTTTTTCAGCATTTTTGTGTATTTGACCCCTTTCCAACAATGACTGTATGATTTTGAGATCCATCTTTTTACACTGAGGACAACTGAGGGACTCGTATGCAACTATTACAGAAGGTTCAAGGGCAGGGAGTGAAAACTTTTGAACAGAATGTGTGCATTCTTCTTATTTTGCCTAAATATATCATTTTTTAAATTTAGTACTACCCTTCAGAAGCTACAGAAGATAAAAACAAAAAGACAAAATAAGTTAAAGTTACCCTGATCTTCAAATTCAAAAAGTTTTTACCCGCTGGTTCTTATGGTATCGTCTGTATAGTCTGGTTCAGGTAAGTAAGGCTGGGCAAAAACAGTGTGCATAGAATCCCAGCTCCTGCATCTGCAGCACTACACACATACGTCATGTTGACTTCTTATGCACATGCATACTCTTGTGAATGCGCGTTAAAGACTAAAATGGAAGAAACTGTTGAATAAAGTTGTTTTTTTTTTTGCTTGTTTGTGCACAAAAAGCATTCTCATAGCTTTATAACATTATGGTTGAACCACTGATGTCACATGGACTATTTTAACAATGTTCTACCTTTCTTGAATGTAGTAGTTGTGTTGCTGCATACGTAGGGTCAAAAAGCTCTCGGATCTCATCAAAAATATCTTAATTTGTGTTCCGAAGATGAACAAAGGTCTTGTTTGGAACAACATGAGGGTGAGTAATTCATGACAGAAGTTTAGTTTTTAGGTGAACTATTCCTTTAAATTGTACCAAACCAGTATGACTTTCCTTCAGCTGTTGAACACAAAAGAAGATATTGTGAAGAACGTAGGCAGCCAAACAGTTGATGGTAGCCACTGACTGTGTCTTCTATAGTATGGAGAAAAATACTACAGAAATCTGTAGCTACTATCAACTGTTTGGTTACCAGCATTCTTCACAAAATCAACAGCTAAACGAAACTCTGATTGGTTTGGAAGAGGTAAAGAGTGAGTAAATTTCGTTTTTGGATGAACTATCCCTAAAGTGAAGAAAACACAAGAGAACAGCTTTAGAAACTTTAAATAGATGGGAACAGACAAAAAACAACTGTAACAGAGGGCTATAAATATACAGACAAAATGACAAACTAAATAAGGTACAGGTTAACATAGTGAATAACCAGTCTTTAGTACCACGGTATATCTGTAGCAATAGCCAAAAATACATTGTATGGGTCAAAATGATCAATTTTTTTTTTGTACCAAAAATCATTAGGATATTAAGTAAAGATCATGTTCCATGAAGATGTTTTGCCAATTTTCTAATGTAAATAAATCAAAACATGATTTTTGATTAGTAATATTAATTGCTAAGAACTTCATTTGGACAACTTTAAAGGCGATTTACTAATTTTTTTATTTATTTATTTATTTTGCACCCTCAGATAATAAACAAAAGGAAACAATTCTTATTTCTTCAGCTTTCGGATGATGTATAAATCTCAGTTTCAAAAAACTCACCCTACTGGTTTTGTGGTCCTGGGTCACAAATATGAGACTAATTGAAATTCAAAGCTCTAAAAAAGCCAACTGGGTCACCACTCAGCTCCAGTCAGTTTAGTGTTGAGTCAGTTCAGTTCAGTTCAGATATCTAAATGATGCCTGAAGTAGCTTATTCTGGTGTTTTCAGACTGAATGTTTGAGTTAATATGGACATATGGATAGGCAGACTGTTGGAGGGTTTTAATACGTCAGTGATTTGGCTGGCAAGGGCAGGTGATTCCCAGTCGGGCGAGAGATCGAGTGAGAAGAGGCGCTTGTCCTGCTGGGTCGGTAACCTGTGTCAGAGACCTGGAGTCCTGAGCTGACATTGACACAAACACATGAAAACAGGCGCCTGGCAGGTGTCTGGGCACACACTGGCATCAGCAACACTCTCCATTCCTTTCTCCTTCAGTGTCTAAAGTGTAGGGCACATGACAAACAACTACAAGCGATGCACAGTGTCGTCTTCTGAATAACTTTGCCTTTTGACAAGCACACTTGCCCCAAGAAGACAGAGAGATGCACAGACAGACAGCGAAGCGGTGTACGTGCTCACACAGCGGCGCGTGCACTAGCAGCCTCGAGCGCTGAGGCATGGTGGCAGAGGCCGACGGTGCCCAGTAGGGAAAGGTGTGAATGTGTGTCAGATGGTACAGCGGGCAGGCTGGCATCGAACAGGGTAGTAAGGCTGGCACAGCTATAGCGGTCCACTCAGGCAAGGAGAGCTGGGGCTTAGCCCGGCCCACACGCTGCGCCACCCAGGTAACACCAAGACAGCCAGCCAGCCACCCACCTGCCCCCTCAGCCTCCCCGCATGCCCTGGGGCAGCATCTTACATACCAGCCTGCCTGAATCACTGAGCCTGCTAATCATCTTAGCCCCAGACACACACATAGCCTTCTGTGTGGAACTAGCCTGTGTGGAACTAGCCGTGCCTGTAATGGGAAATAATACGTTAATACCCCTCTGACCCATTTATATATATATATATAGCATTATATATACATGTTAGTTATTTTACAAAATGCATGCTGTTTTTTATTATTATTTTTATTATTTAGTATTGACCGGAAAAATTATATTTCACAAAAAAGACATTTACATATAGTCCACAAGAGAAAATATTTCTATTTATTATCTATTCGCAAGTGGCATACAGTCAAAAGTTTACATCCCCCTTTCAGAATCTGCAAAATGTTAATTGTTTTACCAAAATAAGAAGCATCATACAAAATGCATGTTACTGTTTATTTAGTACTGACCTGAACAAGATATTTCACATGAAAGATGTTTATATTTAGTCCACAAGTTAAAATATTAGTTGAATTTATAAAAATTACCCTGTTTAAAAGTTTACATACACTTGATTCTTAATACTGTGTTGTGTGTTTTATTGTTTTGTGATAGTTTTTCTTAAGTCCCTTGTTTGTCCTGAACAGTTAGACTGCCTGCTGTTCTTCAGAAAAGTCCTTCAGGTCCCACAAATTCTTTGTTTTTTCAGCATGTTTGTGTATTTGAACCCTTTCCAAAAATGACTATGATTTTGAGATCTATCTTATCACATTGAGGACAACTGAGGGACTCATATGTAACTATTACAAAAGGTTCAAAAGCTTGCTGATGCTTCGGAAGGAAACATGATGCCAGGAGAGCCAGGGTGTGAATTTTTTTTTAATTTGAAGATTACGGTAAATGTAACTTATTTTGTCTTCTGGGAAATGTAAGTATTTTCTGTAGCGTCTGAAGGGCAGTACGTAATTAAAAATATATGATATTTAAGCAAAAAAAAAAATATAAAAAAAATAAATAATAATAATTCATTCTATTCAAAAGTTTACACCCCTGGATCTTGAGGCATCGTTTTTCCTTCTGAAGCATCAGTGAGTGTTTGAACCTTCTGTCATAGTTGCATATGAGGCCCTAGGTTGTCCTCAGTGTGAAAAGATGGATCTCAAAATCATATAGTCATTGTTGGAAAGGGTTCAAATACACAAAAATGCTGAAAAAACAAAAAAAACAAAAAGAATTTGTGAAACCTGAAAGATTTTTTTTTTTTTTTTTTTTTGTTGAAAAACAGCAGCCAGTTTAACTGTTCAGGACAAACAAGGGATTCATGAACAGCTATCACTAAAAAAAAAAAAAAAACAATTGCTGTGGATCATTCAGGCAAGAACACAGCATTAAGAATCAAGCGTATGTAAACTTCAGGATCATTTTTATACATTCAGCTATTTTCTCTTGTGGACTATATGTAAATGTATTTTATGTGAAATATCTTATTCAGGTCACTACTAAATTAAAAATAACATGCATTTTGTATGATTCCTGTTATTTTGGTAAAATAATTTTACCAAATATTTTATAACATTTTGCAGAGTGTACACACACGTATATGTTTAAACATCTAACATTAATAGCATACTCTAATAGAAAATAATATATAAATTTCATAAAAATATTTAAAATATGACAACATTAAAAGTTAATATATAAAAATTAAATTAAAATTATATATATATATATATAATAGCATAACCATATACAGCCTATGATCTTCCCACAGTGAGCTCCACTTTGTACCTGTAGCAATATAAGTAATTTATGGAGGTTTTTTGCGGTAGAAGTGTAAACTTAATATGTGTGTGTGCGCAGTGTTCATCATATAGAGTTGAACCAGTGCTCTGTGCTCCCTTCACTGCTGACTTTAAAGACAACTGCTGAGGTCTAATAAATCCATCAAAAGCCGTCCGCCTGTCATCTCAGCCCTGCTTTTACTTTAAAGGCTGGACAGGAGGGCAGAAGTCCCAAAACAAAGGCTCAGGGAGACAGAGGGGGCGGGAGGGACGTGAGGGGGTGCAAACCCTCCTGTAGTCACACATCATGAATATTTAACAGAACTTGTTGGAGTGAGCAGAAAATGCTAGGGTGGGTGAGCTTAGGGATTGTGTCTGCGTCAGGGCTGCGTTCGGCGCACCCTTGTTCGGAGTGTGCGGCGGGGTTTGTTTGCAAGATTGGGGTTGGGTGGGCAGCATCAAAGGATCACCAAGGGACAGCAATTCCCATGGCAACAGTTCGTCAGGTAGGGGGCTAGGGGTTCAGCTGCCCCTGCAGGTCCCTCGAGATGGAGAGAGAGAGAAACGGAGGCAGCGAGGAGAGCGGGAAGCATTTTGTCTCAGCACACTTGACAAAACAAAGACAACTCACTCCTCTGGTTTCATGCCACATTTTTTATTCATAAACAAGCTGCTGGCTGTAAAGACATGATAAAGCGGCGCGGGGCCTCTGCTGAGATGGCCACCCATTTGAATGCAAAGCCTCAGCTGCACAAAATCCTCCCGAGCCCCATTATTCTCTGGATTTCGCCGCTATTTTCGTCAGCCGCTAAGCTGGCCGTGGATCGAGACTGGAGATATGTCATCAAAATGGTCTCATTCAGCTACCGATGGCCATTAACATAAAAATTAAAGAATTATAAAACAAGCTTGAATGAATGAGGGATGAATAAAATGAATAAAAATCTCCACCCGCCTTGACTCCAATCATTTTTGCTTCCTTTGTCATCCCACAAAGTGGGGGATTGCTGCATTCTTCCATTATTGGATTAATTGCCTTTATTTGCTGTAAACGTGTTTACTGCTAACATGTGCAGACGGTTGTGTGTGGCACTTGACACTAATATTTTACATTTCAAAGTTAAGATTTTTGCAGCATTAAGTGGAATGTAAAAAATAATCACATAAATAAAATAAAATAATAATAATAATAGTTTACTGAAATCCGTCTTCCATTGGTTGGCTAAACGGATAGTCCTGAACTAAACACACGCTATTGGTTGAGACAATATGTGACCCTGGACTACAAAGCCAATCATAATGGTCAATTTATACATCACCTGAAAGATGGACAATTTTTGGCCGAGATACAACTATTTGAAAATCAGAAATCTGAGGGTGCAAAAAATGTAATATTGAGAAAAGTTTTAGCAATGTTCAAAAATATTCAAAAGTTTTGATATATTTACGGTAAGAAATGTACAAAATATCTTCATGGAACATGATCTTTACTTAATATCTTAATGATTTTTGACATAAAAGAAAAATCAATCATTTTGACCCATACAGAGTATTGTTGGCCATTGCTACAAATATTCCCCATGCTACTTATGACTGGTTTTGTGGTCCAGGGTCACATATTTCTGACCGGGAACAAAACATAATGTTTTGATAGCACCACAGTCACAAAGTTACACTTTTTAAGTAAATCGTTCTCTAAAATATTTACTTACGGTTGTCTGTGCATATTAAGATGGGGCACGAACAAAAGCAAAACAAAAAAAGACAAAGTGAAATTGATTTAAAATTGATTTGTCTGTCCTGCATGCAGCCTAATTTTAAGCGGGTCACCCAAACCTCTCCCCTTACCAGTGATTTTAGATGTTAACATGGGTTTTCAAATGGGGGTAAAATGAAATTTAACCAAAAGTTTAAGAGACTTTTAAAGGATTTTAAAGTTGTATACATCTAATACTAATACCACGTGCAGAAGAAAAGAATACAGTCCATTTTTTTTTTATTAGCGGGTGCAGGATACTACACAAAATCAAGGTTCTTTATTGGCATCGATGATTCCAAGAAGAACCTTGAATATCCAAGAAAGCTTCAAATTGGTTCTTTTAAGAACTGTTCACTGAAAGTTTCTTTGGGGAACCAAAAATGGTTCTTCAATGGCATCACTGCAAAAACACCCTTTTGGAACCTTTATTTTTTACGTGACCTGACCATGTTTTCTTAAATTCCTTTCTATCAAAGTTATCTGACATTATCAAGATGAATTTGTTCTGACACAGTTTAACTCTTGAGTTCTTGTCATGTTTTATTACCATTTTCTAAACTATAGCAAATAAACTGTGAAAATGTGAGAAATGTTAAAGGTACCTGAACATTTTTTGGTTTGACTGTATATAATATAATAAAATAGATATTTGGCTCTTGAGCGTTACACCCTCATTTTGCTCCAAACCTGTAAGACCTTTGTTCATCTTCGGAACACAAATTAAGATATTTTTGATGAAATCCAGGAGCTTTCTGACCCTGCATAGACAGCAACGCAACTACCACATTCACGGCCCAGAAAGGTACTAAGGACATCATTAGAATAGTTCATGTGATACTAGTGGTTCCACCTAATGTTATGAAGCTATAAGACAATACTTTTTGTGTGCAAAGAAAACAAAAATAACTTTATTCAACAATTTCTTCGTAGAAGAAGATGTAAAACGTCCATCTCTTAGTTCCCCGTCTTTACATTTTGGTTTAAATAAGTAAGGCTGGCCAAAAATTTGCAAGTCATCCTCTGTCAAAATCTTCAGACATGTTGATGAAGACTGTTTTATGTACAAGTCACAGCACAATTGGGGTTCGTCAGAATGCGTGGTGCTGTTATGAATGCATATTGAAGACTGACACGGAAGAGAAGAAATTGTTGAATAAAGTCGTTAAAAGTATTCTTGTAGCTTCATAACATTACGGTTGAACCACTGATGTCACATGGACTACTTTAATAATGTCCTTACTATCTTTCTGGGCCTTGAACACCAGTTGTGTTGATATTTAAGAGAAAAGCTTTCAGACAATTAAAAATACCTTAATTTTTGTTCTGATGAAGAATGAAGGTCTTATGTGTTTGGAACGACATGAGCATGAGTAATAAATAACAGAATTAAAATTTTGGGGTGAACTATTCCTTTAACACATACAGACTAATAATACTAAATACTGTTGAAGCTGTTAGTCCAGAAATAAAATCATATTGTTAATGCATGTTCCATGATACATGTCTCTGAAGAGTTCTTCTCCTCCCTTCCCAGCATCACACTTATGATATATTTAGTCTGTTGTTTGTGTCAGACTGTCGTCTTGTTTTGCCTCTATTTGAAAGGTGTTTATTTTGTCAATGACTTGAGTGTTTGCCCAGCTGGCGTCGGCGTGCCAAGGTTGTGCCAGCACAGTGCCTGGGGTACAGGCTTTAGGGTTTGGGAGGGGGGAGCGAGGGGATGCAGCGGGACCGGAGGGTGGAGGCAGGGGGTGTTCGGGGTGACGTGGCAGCGTGCCCGATCCTCCGCGTCCCCCGTCCAGCAGAGTGTGGGCTTGCAGACCTGTGAGAGCCTATCAATGCCAGTCCAAACGCCGGCAAAGAAGAGAGGCTTAGCTGTAATCCGTATTGACTGCCTTGTGCTTTGTCTGCCAATTTATATCATGGATTTGTCCCACTCAATGATGTGCTTCTGTCAAGTTCTCCCACATTAATCCATAACATTATTAGTTTTCAGTACAGCCCTAATTATTCCGGCTCTGACCTAAATGCTAACGAAATGAATGAAAAGAATTCAAAGAAACAAACAAACATTTATAGCCAAACATGACGTGGTAACAATGGGGTTAATTCTATAGACGTAATTGTCAAATCATGGGTTTTGTCTTCGCAAAACAAGTGTGAAATGAAACATCAGACACACAGGGCTGTAGTATGCAGGGAAAAGGATCCTATTCAACTTAGGATGGCACTGGCAGAGGAACGCGTGGCACCCTGCCGCTAAATCTGTAGATTACAGTGAACTTCCCTCTGGCAGTGCACTGGGAGTCTACCTGAGCCAGAACCTGAGGGGAGACAAGCAGGGACTAATTTAAAGATGCGACACAGCTCCAGGAAGACTTTATCAGCCCGGTTTGTCAGGACAGGACAGGGGACAGTTCAGCTTAGCCCTGGCCCAGCGTGAGCACCCTTGCTCAGTGTAGTAATACCTTTCAAAGGCCCCTGTTTCACGACTTCAGGCAGTTCTGCAAGCCCATGCAGCATGTCCGAAGAAAATTTGAGGTGAACAGACATTGTGCTCTCAGTACCCCTTTCACACATGTAGATTACCCACTTTTTTACATTTATATTATTATTATTTTTATTTACCCACCCTTGTTTTATTGCAAACTTTCAAAAGATAGGATGAATGAATGAATGAATGAATGAATGAATCAATCAATCAATCAATCCACAAAATAGAGAAAGTCCTACAGGTTTGAAACAACATGTAGGTTAAATGAATGAATGAAAAATATGTCATGAAAATGTTTACTTTTAGAAAAATTGAGGAATTCCAAATAAATAAATAAATAAACTAGCAGAACAAAGAATGTCCTACATGTTTGAAACATGTAGGTTAAATAAATGAATGAATGTATGAATGAATACATATTATTTGTTACATATTTTTGTACATGATTTCTTTTTAATGTTGCTTTAAATAGTCACAGCCAATATTGTTTGATTGTGGACTTTTACATTACAATATATTATATTACAATATATTGTGAAAATGTTTACTTGTTTAATTATAGGTTAAAATTGAGTGATCCAATATAAAATAAATAATAAATAAACAAACAAACCCACAGAATAAAGAAATGTATTGTTATCCTACAATAAATAAATAAATAAAATAATAATAATAATAATTGTATTATTATTATTTTTATTCTTAGTGATGTTGTTTTAATAAAAGTCACAACCAACATTTTTTTCTTTGGATTTCAGGAATATTACAATATATAATATGAAAATTTTTAAATAACAAATAAATAAATAAATCCACTGAACAAAGAAAGTTCAGGAATATTACAATATATTGGGAAAATGTCAATTTGTTTACTTTTAGGTAAAAATCGAGTGATTCAGAATGTAAATAAATAAATCCACATAAAAAAAAACTACAGTTTTTTGGGGGTTAAATAAATAAAAAGCAAACAAACCACCAAACAAATAAATAAATGAATAAATAAATCCACAAAAAAAGTACTACAAGTTTAAAACATGTAGGTTAAATAAATAAAATAATAATAATAATAATAATAATAATAATAATAATAATAATCATTATTATTATGCTGTTGTACATTATTTTTGATATTGTTTTAATAAAAGTCACAACCAACTTTTTTATATTTGGGACTTCAGGAATATTACAATATATTGTAAACTTGTTTAAATAAATCAATAAAAATTATTATTATTATTATTATTATTATAAGTAATAACAAATAAATAAATAAATAAATTATTTGTTATTTTTTTTTGTACATGATTTTTTTTTTTTTTTATGTTTTAATTAAAGTCACAACCAGCATTTTTTGTGAATTGTGGACTTCAGAAATATTACAATACATTGTGAAAATGTCTAATTGTCTACTTTTAGGTAAAAGTTGAGAGATAAGTAAGTCCATTTTTTGTAGTCAATTTCCTTCAGTTGTTGTTTTAATAAAAGTCGCAGGGAATAATACAATTTATTGTGAAACTGTATAATGTTTACATAATATTTATGTTTACTTTTATGTAAAAATCCTTCAATCTGAGTGACACTTTTTCACATAAGTGTGGGCAATAATCCTGATATTGCGCCATCACAATACAGTGAACAATAGTGTCATGTATTAATAAACAAATCTGTAGTGGGCTACACAGCACTGCAAATTACATTCAATGCGAATATGCAGAGACAGTCTTCTGAGAGAAATTTTATACCTGTGATTAAGTCTCACACCTGTACTGAAGTCATGATGCAGCTTGGCGCAATAGTCAAGCATGCAAGCAAGCACACTCTCTCTCTCTCTCTCTCTCTCTCTCTGTCTCTCACTCACTCACTCCCCCATCCACATCAATTTGTTGTGCTGTGTGTTGTTTTTCCCCCCTTTGCTCGCGTCCCCTCTCCTGGGCCAACGCTCACATCAACGGCGAGTTGATAACGCCACTGGAGGAACCCTGTTTGGAATTTAGATTAATGTGTGACTAGCAGCCAGATGGAACGATAAGAATAAAGGAAAATAAGCTAGGAGAGCACTTGAACGGGAACAAAACAAGAGAAAAAAGCACCGAGCCACATAACAGTTTCTCTCTCTCTTTCAGTGTACGGACACCATGGACCGAGCGAGACGGGTCTGAGGTCATAAGTGAGCACTGAATGAGGGACTGGAGGTGTGTATTTGTGTGTTTGTGTGTGTAGGTGATCACACCCCTCACGGCTTATCAGATAACAGCACACCTTTAATGGGCCAGTGTGTAAGAGAGAGACGGCAAACAACCACTTTTGTCTTATCTGCCATTGTTAGCGAGGAAAGCTAACAGACATCCCAGCGGTTCTAGTCGTACTGCGGCCCAGTTCAGCTCCGCTTCAAAACCAGGCCCCCCTGATCCGTAATAACCTCCTCCGCCCGAGCACAGCCCAAATCCCATTTCAGCATCACCGGAGGCGGATAGCCGCTTCTGGCTCTCCCACTGCCATTATCACTGAGCAGCACGCCTCCCAGGTGAGTGGCAGCACAGGGACTAGCGGGAGGAAGACGAGACAGGAAGGAGGGGAGAAAGAGAAACAGAGAAAAAAGCAAAATGATTGGAAACTGTGCCAACATGTAACAAACATACAAAGAAAGTAGAGCAATCAATTAATAAGAGAAAGAGAGGATAGCAAGGGTGCAACATGCTGATGTGTTACAGATTTACAGAGACAGAGATGCACTTTTAACAGCTAGTAGCTTGAGCTGAATACGCTGCCTAACATAGTAAATAACATTGTGCATCACAAAAATACTGGTTAACAATAGGACCTAGTCTCATGACAAACACGTACCTGGGGCACTTTTTCATGATATGAAATACGTACCAATAAGTACATATGACTGCAGTTTCCAAACAGTAGAGGCAGTAAAACTCTGACACCTTTTATTCACACAAAGTATGATTTACAGAGTTTGATAAAGCGTAATTTTTGCACAATTACTTGAAGAATATTATATTATGACTTTTTAATATGCTGGGAGATTTGAAAACTGATGCTTTTGAATGTTAGCATGACAAATCCAGCATCATATCTATAGGTTTTCATAGACGGCAGGTTTGTTTGGTAGCTCACGCAGGAGATATACTTGAGAAGTGAAGAGCTCTGGTTCAAATCCCGTGTAACTACGGTTCAAAAAAGAGTTCAAATCTACACACAAGGAAGATTCAAATGGCGTCAACAAATGCATTTTTATATCAGTTTTGCATTTGTTAACATTTTCGTGTAGGTTTAGGGTTGGGTTTGGTATGGCATATTTCCAACACGACAGACAATTAACTGAGCCAGAATGAGAGTATATATAGTTCCCATCCATATCAGTTTAGAAAATCGCAACTTTTAATTTTTGGTTGGTCTTAGTACATGATGTAACTACAGAAGAGTCAAGTTTTAAATAGGAAAAATATCGAATATCTTTGGCCATTTTTGAACGAGATGCTAATGGTCTAATCAGATTCAATGATTTATGCTAAGCTCTGCTAAAAGTGCTAATGGCAGACCTGGTGTTCCTTTAAAGGGATAGTTCACCCAAAAATGAAAATTCTGTCATTGATTACATACCCTCATGTTGTTCCAAAGCCTTAAGACCTTATCAACGGAACACAAATTAAGATGTTTTTTATGTAATCCGAGAGCTTTCTGACTTTGCATAGACAGCAATGCAACTGACACTGACAAGGCCCAAAAGGTAGTAAGTATATTGTTAAAACAGTCCATGTGTAATGTTATGAAGCTACAAGAATACTTTTTGGGCAAAAAGAAAACAAAAATAATATTTTTCAGCAGCACCACATGCGTATGTCATGGTCCTCTTGTGAATGCGTGTCAAAGAAGTAGAAGAGAAGAAATTGTTGAATATAGTCGTTAAAATATTCTCGTAGCTTCATAACATTACGGTTGAACCACAGATGGCACATGGACTATTTTAACAAAGTTTTTACTACCTTTCTGGGCCTTGAATGTGTCAGTTGCACTGCTGTCTATGCAGGGTCAGAAAGCTCTCAGATTTCATCAAAAATATCTTAATTTGTCTTCCAAAGATGAACGGGAAAGGTCTTGCGGGTTTGGGATGACATGAGGGTGAGTAATTAATGACAGAATTTTAATTTCTGGGTGAACTATCCCTTTAATTTAGTGTTTATTTGTAATCACTAGAGACCAATTTGGAGTAAATGTCACAGTTATGTCACTTGCAGCTGCTGCGTGCATTGTGGTTGCAAAAAAACACTGGTAACAAGTGGAGGGAAATGGGTAAAATCCATAGAATAAGAGAAAAAACTGTATTGCTGTGCCTTTGGATGTAAGAATCAGAATGCACATCATTTTTACTGAATACTGTCATCAAAGACGCCATCTGAAGCTAAACACAGACGATTAAACAGACAGATCAATGGATAAAACCTGCTATGATTACTCTACTTTTAAAGCATGAATTTGAATTTAATTTCAGTTTGAACTATAGTTTGTTAATTCTGAGGGGGAAAAAAGCCTGAAGTGTGGGATAAACTCATGATTCGAAGCCGAGAGAAAAGAGAGAATTACAAGTTGATTTTTATTATCAGAATTGTGAGGTATAATCTTAGAATTGCAAGAATAAAGTCAGAATTTTTAAATATACACTCAAATTTACCTTTTTTTCCATGGCTTTCATTGACTGCTACTTGAAATCTGTCATTTTCTGCCACCAAATAGACTTTGCCCACAAAAAAACAGCAATATTTGCAAACACCAAACTGGTCTATATTCATCCCAAGCTATTTTTGATGCAATACTGGTCATTCAAATATATGACAAATAAAATACATATTATTTAGTTGACATATTTATAGCTGTTTGTTTTAGCAGAATTTGAATTTGTCTATGATTAAAGAAGTTTGAATCACTGATTCTGTTATTTTTATTTACGGTAAAAAACCTTGGCAGGTGTGGTTGCTAGAATTTTACTGTAAAAAGAAATACAGTAGCAACATTTTAGGTTTTACTGATTTAACTTAAATTTACAAAAAAAAAAAAAAAAACGTTATTTCATCAACTGACCTAACCATGATTTTAAAAACCTATAAAAGTTGTACTTTTTTGTACCATATCATATGATTTCACCATCCTATATAAAATATTATAATGGTCCAGACCCTTTTTTCTTTGGTGGACATGAATGGGCATTGGCTTCAGCACCATTTTAGTGAAAGAGGGGTATTTCTGAGTTATGGGACGCTACAAACCGGGTCTCCTCCCTCCACCTGTGTCCCAGCCCTCCCCTTTCTCTCTCCCCCAGGGCAAGAGGGTGCTGTTAGGGGTATGTGCGGGATGTGGGTGGAGGGAATGGGGGGAGTTGTTGTCAGGGAGGCTGATCAGTGGGAGTCAAGGTGCAGCGGAGCAGATAGCTGAGGTCTATGCATACTAAACGGCCTGGCAAGGGGGGCCTGCTGCTCCCGGCTCGCCCTTATCACACCTCTCGGCTCACTTTATCAGATTAGAGCCCCCGGCAGTAGAGACGAAAAGAGAGAGAGAGAGAGAAAGTGGGTTTGGAGGGTGATGGGGGGGTTGGAGGAAAGTCAAAGAAAAGAAACAAGGAGAAGAAGAGACAGGGACCGAGAACGAAAGGGGAAGAGAGACACACTCTGTTCCACGTCAAGCGTGAGTACAGTTGAGATGTGTTACATGACCAGCAACACACTTCACTGCTCTGATTGTCTAGCAATCAGACGTTCGCCTCATGCTGTTACCGAATTACTGTTACCAGTCAAAATGAAGGAGGAGTCACTTGTGCCACCGCATTTTTCCAAAATAAGGACTGGAATCTGCCGGCTAATCATTTACATTACTCCGTCCTCAGGCACCTAAACATATGGGTATACGTTTGCTAATCACAGCTTCGAAATAATCTACACAGATTAGTCTCATAACCTAATTAGGCATCATATCAGTTCTACACTTGTGCCAAGTTCCTTCCGCGTTTAGCTCACTTATTGAAAGATGCTACATCCCATTTTTGCGTATAATCTAATACTAAACCCTCGCTTCAGAGCTGCCGACTGATGCAGCCGTATGTTGTGTACGAACGCCTACAGATTCATCACGGATCATTTGATGTACTTAAAGAGATTTACATCCTTGGCTCTTCACCGACCCATTTTCATATGTTTGTTTTGGTGTCAAACGGAGACCGTTGTGTAATCGTTCTGCTTGTGGGGTTTTAAAGAGAACAGCACAATAACTGTAGATTGTTTCTCATTTATACTTGTCTCGTTTTGTGAAATGTGTGAATGATGCCGTGGAGCTTGTCAGACTATGTGTCTTTGCGATCTTGGCTATGTTTGCTAACAGAAGTGTATACTCACCAGTGTCCTAGATCGGTCATGCCCTGAGGCGTGTGCCCTCTGCCACTCCATCTGCCCTTTGAGAGCAGCGCAGTGCTTCGTGTCACTCTGACACCCAGAGGCCACAGCGACACCGCAATGCCTCTGAAATATATAGAAAGAGGTAAAAGTACAGGTAAGTCTTACTGCACAAATCTAGTGGACCTTTTGGGGTTTTTTTAGGATATGAAAAAATCCATTTATTCATTTATCATGTTGTCTGATAGTACACATTGATACTGCTCTTGGAGTTCATTTTTGTGACTCTGGACCACAAAACCAGTCTTAAGTAGCATGAGTATATTTGTAGCAATAGTCAAAAAATTAAAAATAGTAAAAAAACTATCGATTTTTCTTTTATGCCCAAAATCATTAGGATATTAAAGGATTACTCCACTTCCAGAATAAAAATGTCTTGATAATTTACTCACTCCCATGTCATTCAAGATATTCATGTATTTTTTGTAGTTGCAAAGAAATTAAGTTTAAATCCTAATAAAGTCTAGGATTTTTCACCATATAGTGAACTTCAATGGTGCTAAATGGATTAAGAATGCAGTTTCATTGTGGATTTAAAGAGCTCCAAACAATCCCAGCTGAGGAATAAGGGTCTTATCTAGCAAAACTAGCATTAATCTAGCACTAATTAATGTAGCATTTAAAAGCGCTGCACTGTTTTGTTACATCTGTAACCAAGGAAATGCTGTATTACCACCATTCCATAAGTGCCACCTGCTGCCAGAGAATGAATTTGTGTTCTTAATAAGCCCATCTCCTGTTTTTGTTTCATGCAATTATGTTTTATGTATTATAATTTTACAAAGCTAAGGCCAGACCATTCTGTTTTTGCTTTAAATAAACAAATAAATCTAATTTACATCAAGATTTTGACATCAGAAATCATCATCTGAAATCTGAATAAATAAGTTTTCCATTGGTTTGCTTGGATAGGACAATATTTGGCCAAGATGCAACTATTAGAAAATCTGGAATCTGAGGGTGCAAAAAATAATGTTGATACAATCACCTTTAAAATTAAGTTCTTAGCAATGCATATTACTAATCAAAAATTAAGTTTGAACAGTTGATATATTTATGGTAGGAAATGTACAAAATATTTTCATGGAACATGAAAATAATATCCTAATAATTTTTTTAAAAGAAAAATCGAAAATTTTAAAAATCCCATACAGTGTATTTTTGGCTATTGCTACAAAATATACCTGTGCTACTTAAGACTGTTTTTTTTGGTCCAGGGTCACATATAAAGACACAGTCAAGGAAAAAAAAAACATGATAAACTGTGAAATCAGTACTAACACACACACAGGTTTAGATCTTATTAGGGTAAGAAATAATTATATTCTCAAATTTGGGTTAAGTATTTCTTTAATGGATGTTAACAGATTTTACCTTTTAGGCTTGTTGTACTGTGTTTTTCTTCAACCTTGGCATTTCTAATCATGGATAAGGGAGTGAAACCCTGAATGAGTCTCATACTGGGCATCTGCTGGATGCAGATGTTCTACAGAGGAAGTCACCTCTTACGTCCTGCATTCTGGATGATCAAACTCAGTCTGTTACACCTGCAGGAGCTGAATCCACCTCGGTACAACACAGAGCGGCGCTGTGGGCAGCCCAGGCCATGGAGCTGGAGTGAGAAAGAGAGAGAGTGCATGTTGCAAGCTCCAGGCTGCAGAAGGAGAGCAGACCCGAGGGAGCAGCCCCGCGCCTGCAGCCCCATGATGATGATTGATGCAGGCAGGACACACACGCCCCAGCCGCTCAGCAAAATTAAAAGCCTATTTTGTAAAGTTGTAAAGGAGCAGAATGGCACAGGGCTAAGGCAGCCCCCCACCCCTCCTCCCTCCGCTCACCGCCGGGGTCCCGTTTAGTGTCTTTAGTATCATCTACTCCTCAGGGAGCAGGCAGAGGGACTGTTACACGCCTTTCACTCAAGCACATGAATGCGCACAAACAGACACACGCACTCAACCTCCTGTATACGCCCTCAAGACTGGAGCGTGTCTGCTTGATGAATGTTTCCATGTGTGTGCATTTTGTGTGTGCATGTGTGTGCATGTGTCTCCGGCTGCCTCACAGATCATGGAGATACAGCATCACACGAAAATACATTAGATACTAACATTTTATCAGCACAGCTCAGACTTGCTGACTTTGTCATGTTTGAATTATTTTCCTAAAATCCATGGTTAATATATGTTTATATATAATCATAATGTAAATATAAATGTATACATAAGTATGTTGCATTTGTTTAGACCTGATGTAATTTAAAATGTAATGTTAAAAAACAGGTGAACATTTTAAAAATGATAACTGAGCACATTAATATATATTAATATCACAATAATTATGTATGTATGCATATATATATATATATATATATATATATATATATATATATATATTTATTAATATTATAAAAAATTATAATTTATTTATTTTAAATATTTTATATTTATATTATATTTTTTATTTTAAATTATATATATATATATATATATATATATATATTAAATAAATTATTATATATATATACATAAATTTGTTATTAAATAAATAACAAATTTATGTATATATATATAGTTATATAAACTATATATATATACATAAATAAATATATGTAAATTATATATATATATATATATAAATTATATATTATATAATAATGTATCATTAATTAATACATATATAAACTATATATATATATATATATATATATATAAAAAGCACACACCATTATCATATGTAATAATATTATTTAAGTAATATAAATAATTATACAAAAATTAGGTATACACACACACACATCAGCTTTATAGATATATAAACTAAATTTATATCATATAAATAACAAAACTATATATTAAGTTATATATGAATTCTATATTATTATTTTGTATAATGATACATAAACTATATAGCTATACACAACATTTTATATGTAATAATAATAATAACACTAATAATGCTAAAGAACAAAAATGTGAAACATAATATTTAAGTAGTTACATGGAATGTACAGTATCAAAATACTGTATTATATATATATATATATATATATATATATATGCACACATACACACACATATACATATTTACCACTTTTACTGGTAGTTTATCAATAGATAGAATTTATCATATAAATAAATAAATATACATATTTAAAAAATACATACATACATACACACACACAAAGTTATTATATGTAATAATATTATTATTATAGAAAAAAATATTTTAGTAGTTACATAAAGTATGTACAATATCAAAACTTAAATATTATGTAAATACAGGACTAACTGTTTATCCAAACAATGGAAGACGACAATGCTTTAAGCATCACAGACAGTCTGGTTTATCAGTGTCCTGTAGAGGTAAGTGTCTATCTACAGTGCATTGACAGATGAGCCCTGCTTTTATTTCACTTGTTAATAGGCCATGAGAAAAGAGCTCTCGAAGACACTTACTTGTTTGTATATCATTTGCAAATCATTTATCCACAATGTGAATTTAATTGACCAGGCAACCCCAGAGGCTCCCTCGAAAGTCCACCAACCCTGCGCATTCCCATCTATCCCCACTTCCTCACCCAGACCTGGCAGTCTGTGTTCCGCCCCCACTCCGCCCCCTTAGCTGGCAAAACCAGGGCGGGCTGTGGGAGTGACAGGCAGCCAGATAGGGCCCAGCCGGGCCAGAGAGGCACACACTGGAGAGGTCAGGCCCATGTCAAGTGGGGTGTGGAGGCCAGCTGAGGAGCCCTGCCTGCGCATTGTGCTAATTTGTGCAGCCAGTGTAGACAGGGAGGGCAGGCCAGGAGGAGGAGGAGGCGCGGGAGGGCAACGTGGGCCGGCATATGGGGCCCGGCTGAGGAGGAGACCGCAGAGGGCCATTCGGATTCACTCTAGCACACTTTCCCCACTTCGTACATAGATACCCACAGACACACACACACACACACACACACACACACATAGACGAGCACACAGCCACAGTCACATCACCCCCTGCTCGACTGGGGCCGTGACAGCCACCCATCCCCTCCATCTGCAAGGCAGCCCATGCCAGTGCTTCTCAAAAGGAAAGCACCATACTAACCATTTCCAACCTTTCCACACACCCCTCGATGGACTTGGCAGTAAGCTGTGACTAACTACCAGCAGTCTGTGGTAAGAGCTTTTTGCCTTGAGGGAATGTGTAAACATGAGAACGAGACTTGCCAGTGTAAACATCCTACTGATTGATGTACAGATCTACTGTGCTCAGTACTCCACAATTTAGATAAACACTCTCCAACAACTTTATGCTGCCAGACAGATGAGATGCATTTTTTTATGAAAGCCAAATTCCACAACGAAATAAGAAATAATAATAATAAAAAAACAAGACTTTTATCTCTCAATTCTGACTTTTCTTAAAATTGTGAGATATAAACCTGCAATTGCGAGGTATAAAGTCTGACTTGCAAGATATAAACTCATAATTCTGACTTTTTTCTCACAATTGTGGTGTTATATCTTGCAATTCTGACTTTTTTTTCCCCAGAATTGAAATATAAACACGCAATTGTAAGTTATAAAGTTAGAATTGCGAGATAAAAATGAATAATTCCAACTTTTTTCTCAGAATTGTGAGATATAAACTCACAATCATGACTTTTCTCACAATTGCAAGTTTATATCTTGCAATTCTGACATTTTCTCAGAATTGTGATATAAACTAGCAATTGTGAGTTATAAAGTCAGAATTGCGAGATGTAAACTCATAATTCTGAGTTGTTTTTTCACAATTGTGAGTTTATATCTGGCAATTCTGACTTTTATTCTCAGAATTGTGAGATATGACCAAGTAATTGCCAGTTATAAAAAAATACTGATATTTTCCCAGAATTGCGAGTTTAAATTGTTTTTGTCAAAAGTGACAGTAAAAATATTTAACATCTAACACTGTGTTTTTATTTCAAATGAGCGCTGTTCTTTTGAACTTTCTATTCATCAAAAAAAAAAAGAGTTCCCATCAAAATATTAAGCAGCGCAACCATTTTGAACACTGATAATAAAAATACTTCCTAAGCACCAAATCATAATATCAGAATGATTTCTGAAGGATCATGTGACAATAAAGACTGGATAACAGGTGCTGACAAAAATAAGAATTAAATTACATTTTAAAATATTTAAATAGAACAGTTTTAAATTATAACAACACTTCCTAATACTATTGGTTTATCATATTTTGATCATTTAAAAATCTTATTGACCCCGAACCGTTAATGTACTTTATTGTTAATTTATTAAAAAAAAATTTTCATTGCTAATATCATGTTTGCATACAGTACATTAGGTACTGATAAAATATGATCCTAGAAGTGTTGTTAGCTTATGATAAAAAAGCCTAAAGCATTAACAAATTGTACCTGTAAAACATTACAAACATTTTTATTGTTTGTATTTATTTATTTGGCTAATATAAATGTAACAAATGAACCCAATCCCACTAACTAAACCCCACTGGCAAGTTTAAAAATCCAAACAGACTCCTGAAAGTCACATTAGTATGACTAAAGTGTCCGTATCCATATGGGAGTGTGTGCTGACAGCCTGTACCACCATTTGTTTGTGTTGTGGCTGTGCTCTTCCAGTCTTGCGCTCTGAGCACCGGTCGTGTGTGGTGATCAGGTACACCTGCTGAGCCAGGACAGGCTCTCTCTGCAGGAGGTACCGCTCATGGAAAAATAGCTAATGTCCTCAGCATCCCAGTGCAAGTGAGAGATTGTTTCCTTCCATAGTTGATCAGTCTAGTTCACCACAAAATCAGGTATCAACAGTGCACCCTAAGCATTCAGCCTCGTTTACAGTGGGGTCGTGACCCTGGCTGAGTGATGGGAGAGTCGAATTGAAGCCAACCTAAACGGCACCCCCTCCTTCAATCCCCATCCTTTTCCTCCCACACAGGCGGGGCAGGGGGCAACACCACTGTCACAATCAATTGCAACTGAAGGGACAAATAAAGCAGCCCTCCCCAACTGGCCTGTAATAGCAGTCACTGCAATATCTACATCACCGACGCAATGAGCTGCCATGCGAAAATATTAGGCAGCGAGCCAGCAGAGGGGAAAAAAAATCAGGCAATACACAAATTATACAAAAGAGATTCGGGTTGTCTGGCTGGATGAGAAATATATGAAGAGCATTTGGGGAAGGTAGAGGTACTACAACTACTTTGAGACACTGAAGAGGGTGTCTGTCTCTTTTTTTTTATCTTGGCTGCACCCTCTGGGTCCCAACTGGGCCTTGTGTCACAAACAGATGGGCGCCACACAAAGGACCCCCTCACCTCACCAAGCTGGTCCCCGGCATGCCTGATTAAACCCTAATACCAAAGTTAGAATTGATACAGTGAGTCGGTGGTGATTCAATTAGGGCAGTGGGCATGAGTGAAGCCGTACAAAAGAGATGGGGTAGTTACAAAGTCATTTTAGTTTGATTATTATGGCATCCTGCACGTGGAAGCAGAAAATTACGGACTCATGTGTCGGAGGCTTGATATCCTCTGGGGCCGCATCAGAGCTCGCATTCGAGCCGGATGTCACAGTTGACAAAATCACACAGCCTCCATAGATTTGAGCATTGCCAAGTAACTCCTTAATGGTGGAAGAGCTCACAATGTAAAATGAAAGCTGCATATTGGAGTAAACTCTAGGGGGCTGCATGTTCAAAGCTGTTAAAAATTAGCTGGTTAATGATATTTATTTATGTGACAAGTTAACAAAATTAAAAACTGCACTTGACATAAAAATGACTCTGGCAATTTACTCGTCTTCAGGACATCCAAGATGTAAATTAATTTATTTCTTCATCATTTAATGTTCTCCAGTAAATGGGTGCCATCAGAATGAGAGTCCAAACAGATGATAAACACATCACAATAATTCACAACATGACTCAAGTCCATCAATGAATGTCTTGTGAACTGAAAAAGCTGCATGTTTGAAAAACAAATCCAGCATTAAGGCATTTTAAATTAAAATTGTACCTTTAACACAAAATAGGAGTCCATAATCAATAACAACACTTTCTCAAATGAAAAAATCTGTTCGCTGTAGTCCTCTCACATCAAAATCTACCTACATATTTGTTTAGAATTGTATTCTCTAATTAACAGAGCTTGATCTGTGCATATTTCTCTCCTCTTCCATATGAGACAACATTTTCACTGGAGAAAGTAATATTACAGATGGAAGAACTTTTTGAAGTCATAAATTGCTTAAAAATAGATTTGCTTTTTACAAACACACAAACATTTATCAGCAGTTTGATCTCTCATTCTGACGGCACCCATTCACTGCAGAGGATCCATTAGTAACTTGAGGATGATCATTTTTTAGCAAATTATAATTTTTGGGTGAACTACTCCTTAAAGGATTAGTTCACTTCCAGAATAAAAAAAAATCTTGATAATTTGCGACCCCGGACCACAAAACCAGTCATAACGGTCAATTTTTTGAAACTGAGGTTTATACATCATCTGAAAGCTGAATAAATAAGATTCCACTGATGTATGGTTTGTTTGGATAGGACTATATTTGGCCAAGATACAACTATTTGAAAATATGGAATCTGAGGATGCAAAAAAATTCTAAATATTGAGAAAATCGCCTTTAAAGTTGTCCAAATTTAGTTCTTAGCAGTTACTAATCAAAAATTACGTTTTCATATATTTATGGTAGGAAATTTACAAAATATCTCCAAGGAACATGGTTTTGTGGTCCAGGGTCACATTTACTCACCATCATGTCATCCAAGATGTTCATGTCTTTCTTTCTTCAGTCAAAAAGAAATTAAGGTTTTTTTAAAAAAAACATACAAAGCAAACATGCAAAGAAAGTCAAATGCCTTTTACAAAAAAATAAATAAATAATTAAAACAGCGATGGCAGGCGATTTTGAAGTGGAGAAGAAAATTGGATTTTTTCACCCTACCCTACCTTTTTAAACCGCAGTACACAGATGAAAAACTAAATACTAAGTCGTATTTGTGGTTAAAGAGTATATCATTTATTATTATTTTTTTTTAGAAAATGACCGATTGTTTCGCTAAATAAGACCCTTATTCCTCGGCTGGGAATAAAACTGCAATTTGGACCTTCAACCTGTTCAACCTGCTCCCATTGAAGTCCACAATATGGAGAAAAATCCTGGAATGTTTTCCTCAAAAACCTTAATTGCTTTTTTGCCTGAAGAAAGACATGAACTTCTTGGATGGCACTCGGGTTAGTAAATTATCAGAAAATACTCAAACACAGCACAATGCAATGTGGAATTTGAAATATGGGTAATATATTATTTTGATCACACCATATATGAATCATTTTCAAGCTAATTATTAAACACAAAAAATGAAGTGAAAAATACTGAAATAGCAGAAAAAGTCAATGCAAAAATCAAGTGCAATAAAAGAATATTTTCTGCATTTGTAGGGACACACACACAGAGCCGGACCACCTGCAGGCAAATAAGTATTGCTAACATCTCTCCTCTGATATTAGTCTATGTGATTTAAGATTCCTGTGATGATGATAATCAATACGGCAATTGCAATTGGCAATGATGTATGCACTAACCAGAAGTGCATTAGTCAGGAAGACACCACACTGTGGGTATCGACAGCAGGGAGCCAATACGACACGCGTGAGGACAGATAGACGTATTGCTATACACAGAACAACATGGAGATACAGAGATCTCAGATGCCCACCACAGACAGTCAGCACTTTATCTACAAGTTCCTTTAAATGACAAGAGCTGAACTGCAGCATGCACTTCTGCAGTTTTTATACTGCATAAACAAGAGATGGCCCTCTCTGTAGGGCAAGTTTAGCATCTAGCTAGCTCACTACCAGACAAAAGTGATATGTACTCAACTGCATTTGCTGCTCTTGAACTTAAAAACCTAAAGGTGTATGTTGAAATTCCTGTCATTAGTTCTGTAGACAACAGAAATGGTCACTACAATCAATTAGTTTTTTTTAAAATACATGTTTAAAATAAAACAATAAAGATTGGTAATGTATATGCAAATATTCTTGAAGAGGTCAGGAAACATGTTGTTGGCATATGTACACAACCCCCAAATGTGGCTCTTGATCTACATTTAGGGATTGTGTGTGTGTGTGTGTGTGTGTGTGTATCCATGTGGAAGAACTGGGGAAGCCTCTTATCTCTCGATGTTCCCCTTTCATTTCTCAGTCACTACCTTTCTATCTTTGTCTGGTCTAGCTGATATGCTAATCGGTGTGTAAGTATATCCTGTCAAATAATTATGGCATATTAATACTATCCTCATCTCTGTATAATTTGCCCATATGCATAATCGTATTTAGCTTTTTCCTCTGACTGTGAGAACTAGAGAAGATAGTCTTACCTTAGGCAATTTAATCTGCATTGATTGAAAATCAGACTCTTGAATGTGATGAAGTCTTGTCAGCTTGTCATGGAACTCATTGGTCAGACCACTAAAATACAAATAAAAAACAATGATTAAACAAAAAAAAACACCAATCTCCAAGGTCCATCTATCCTGGGTTTCAGAACAACAACAAAAAAATCACTGAAAAAATAATCAAACCTATTTAGTTGTATAAAGTCATGACTTCATGAATTATTCTAAATATTATATTTTAAATGCATGACTGATGGCAGGACTATTATGGCAATTTACTTTAACGGCAAGTATAAAACCATGAAAATGAATGACCAATTGAAGACAGATTTTCTTGTACAACTTTTGGGGTGAGATGGGGTTACAACTAATAAAAAAGGTTTAAGGAATATATAAAGGAACGCAAACACTTCAAACAGGAAGAATTTAAAAGTGAATATGGATGTAATGCAAAAAAAGCAAGCTTTTTACATACTTGATGAACTTTAAACCCTCACGCACCCTTAGTAAAACCGAGCTTGCTTCTATTGCAAAATGAGTTTATAGATGTGGACATTATGCAAAAAGAGAAAGAGTAGACCTGACTCAGTGCAGGTCATGTTAGGATGAGCCACTCAAGGAAATGACAAGTGTGGAAGATAATGGCGCGAGTGGCTCACCAAATAGGCATTCATCTTTGTTGCTTTTGTAAGGCAGGGCAAGCCAAGGTCAGCAGCTGAGTGAAGCATCTTTGTGAGTAGGCGGACTCACAAAACAGCGGACTGGACAAGAGGCCACGTGTCGCTGGCAGGATTAACAATGGTCATTTCACAGAGGAACAGCCCTTTCTCTCCTCCGTTTGTCTCGAACCCCCACAACACCCTGTAGCCACTTAGGGCCTGCCCTCTCCTTGACATTTGACCTCTGACTGCTCACAGGTGCTGGCCTCACACGTACGTACAACACGCACATATTCAGGTCTGACACGAGAAAGAATGAGGTGCGAAAAGCTTCCATCGTGGCCCCAAATACCCTCAAGTCTCTACCCATGACCTACCTCTTTCACCTTCTCAAAGGCTAGGAGAAAAATGAGAGCAGCTCATGTTAGGAAACACTTTCAATTTGTCTCTGGGTAATATGCGAGGTATTGCATTAAAGACAAATAGCATCCCCCTCTGTTTCCTTTATCACTGTCAAGGCAATTAATAGGCCAAGGACCCTTTTACTGGGTTAGCAGACAGAGGGCAAGACGAGAATCTCTCATAAGCGAGCCGAGACATCCTACAGTATCCCTTCAGCATTGGAGAATGCATAGAGGTTAACACGTTCAGTTTTAAGCTAATAATACATCTATCAGCTAGTGTTTCGATGTACAGATGGTCGGTTATGGATTCATACTACGCTAAATGAAAATTATAAGCAGGTCAAGACAGCATCTGTGAACTATTTTCACATTTTTAAGATATGAAATTTTGTGGAATTAAAGGGATAGTCCAACCAAAAATGAAAATTCTGCATGTGTGCATATGTGTGATGCTGCTGACGCAGGAGATGCCGTTCTGACATAGAACTGGGATGTACTATTGAAAAGCTAGAAACAGCCATGGTTCATGTATTCCTTGGGAATCCATGACTTTGACATATACACCACCTTGCTTTAAGATCTGAGCTGCTGGAACAGCATTCAAACATGACAAAAATGTTCAGACAAACAAACATTCGTACAAGGTGCTTGAAGTGCTTGAAGTACTTGAATTTGACTTTTTGAAATTTAAGGCCTGGAAAACCTTCGAAAACAGCAATATTCCTGAAGAGGTACTTAAAAAGTGCTTGAATAATTGAAAGACAATGTATCTATAAAATAACTGTTTCATTTTTCTCTATAAGCACATTTCTTTTCACGCAAAATTCACACAATTAAAATTACAACAGTTTTTTTTCCCACTTATTTCAGTTGTCATAAATGCCATAAAACTAGCAAGCTAAATCCTAGCACTGTCAATTTCATATAAACATGGCTTAAGATGTGAAACAGAAACAGGAACAGATGAGCCAAATCTATTGAGTCATTCATGTGTTATTGATTAAACTAATGAGTTTGATCATTCATTTTAAGTGATTCACTAGCAAAAAAGCCAGATTAAATTAAAAGAGCTTTTGGAATCTCTGAATCAGTGTCGTAAAATGTTTCCAAATGCTCTAATCGGGTTGTGTGTTCCGAATCACTGGGTTCGTGAATCATTTTGCGATCTGAATGATTCAAAACAAATGATTTGCGATACGCGATCATTCCGATCTAAGTGAAATGATTCATGATACGGTGCTCCAAGTTTTGATCTGAAATGATGTTTTGTGAATCATTATTCATATGGGAACTTTATGAGAACAGAGTGTGGATCGCAAATCATTTGATTTAGATTGGAACCTTGGAGCAGGTTCATGAATCTTTTGCTTTACATGGGAATCTAGGAACGCAAAGCGCAAATCATTTGATTCAGATCAAATTTTGGTGGGGGTTTGCAAAACGTTTGATTCAGTTTAGATTGCGTTTGGTGAGTCATTTGTTTCAGATCTTCAAAACGTGTATTGCAAAACATTTGATATAGAGTGGAACTTTGTGTGTCTGGAATCATTTGACTCATATCAGAAGTTTGGAGAGTGTATCGCAAATCATTTGATTTAGATCAGAACCAGTTTTTGAATCATTTCGCAAACTGAATGATTCAAATCAAATGATTTGCGATACTTAGAGTTCCAATCTAAGTCAAATGATTTGTGATCTGGCACTCCAAGTCATAATCGGAAATGATGATTCATGAATCTTTATTCAGATCGGGACTTTGGAGCGTGGATCGCAAATTATTTGATTTAAACCGGAACCTTGGAGCAGGTTTGTGAATCTTTCGCTTTAGACCGGAACCTAGCGTGGATCACGAATCATTTGATTCAGTTTGGGACTTCGGAGCACATATGGTAAATCATTTGTTTCAGATCAGGATTTTGGAGCACTTTTGTGAATCTTTTTTTCTTAAACAATAGAAAACATCAAACAAGCCAGTATAGTTATAACAAAGAACAAAAACCAAGAAAAAATAAAGTATACACAAATACAAATCCCTTCAGAAAATTAACTGCAGTTTTACTATATTAAAAGTGGTATACTTTGGATTATTTTAGTAGTATGTGCATGTGCTTCACTTTATTTTTACCATTTTATTTTATTAGAATTTATTTATTTATCTATTTTTTTTTTTTTTTTTAAAGTCTTGGAATGTCATATTACAGTATCTGTACAAACCCTTCAAAAGTATCAAACCTCCAAATGCTTACTAAAATAAAGAGCGGCGGACATAAAAACTTTTCAGTTCTGTGACACTTTCTGTTGATTTCTGCATGCTTTGATTTCTTTATACGTTTTTTTTTTTTGTTTGTTGTTTTCAAATCGCTACTCAAAATCATATTTTTCCTTTTAATGCTACCGCACACTTTGTTTTGAGTCTCTTTTCTTATTGTATGAAGCAAACTGCAATAAAATCTTTCAGCGTTAACTGTAGTGTCATAGTGGGTGCAATGAAAAGATGTTAAAAAAGGCATCATGTCACTTTAAAAATGTGTTTTTATCCATATCTCAGTGCATTTTTCAGTTTCTGCCACAACCTAACATCACCTATTTTTTATTAAATAGAGTTAGCCAAGGACACCATCAAACCAGCATTCATTTCTCTATATCAATGTCCATAAGGCACTATTATATCATGACAACTAAACAAAATCAGTGCCACATTTGTGTTTATATGTGAAAAAAAACATGAACAGTTGTCAGGATCTTCCTCCTTTTTTTTACAAAAATTTGATTTCGAGGAAGTGGATGTTTGCGTGTAAGTGTGTGTAACAAAACGATAAGAGAGCCAGGATCTGATACAGGATGATAAAACACTTTGCTGATGTCGGGGTGGATTTTTGCATTTCACAGGGGAGGAATTGGATGTTATCTGTGTCAGGGGAACATTTTCCCCCGGAGGCTACATGCCCTGGGGCCATAGCCTTTCCCTGCTCTCCTACAGACACAGAGCTAATCTCTCTGTGCATTACTCAACAACATACAGCCACCATTTGTGAAAAACAAATGAACGGCATACAAGCTGCCTAAATCTGATTGTACGCATAACACACACCTTAAAAAGAAAAACGTTAATTTAAATGATTTAACATTTATGAATTTGGTATGCTGCACACTATTCAGCATACACAGAAAACGTTAAATATATTATTTTATTTATTAATATTTTAAAATATGATTTAATATATATTTGTGAAAAAGAAATGAATAGCATAAATAAAATTAAATATTTATTTAATTATTATTTTTTTAATTCAACTTTCTTGTTATTCCCTTCTACCAATCATCTTACTCTGATTTTATTCTCAGGGTCATGATTGGTTGATATAAAAGTCAATTATTTAATGTGTAAACCACATGCAAATATATCTATATAACATCCAAGCTCCACACAACAACTCCAAATTCATTTAACGTTGAGAACATCAACGGCTGTTCAAAGCGGTTAGGACGGGGCAAAGGGCAGGTGAGCTCTGCGCCTGTGTGCGTGCATGAGGTAGAGTTAGAGAGAAAGACAGTCTCGGGTCTCCTTGGCTGTGCGCCTTTCAGCTAGCCCAAGCCTGATCTCCGACGGCTGCCCGGCTACTTTACATGTCTCATTTGAATATATTGATTGGGCCATCTGTAAGCCATTTATCTCTTTCAAAGAACCGTTAGAACAAGCCACCCCTCCTTCCTTCCCGCCCACCCCTGTGTCTCCTCTCACATTTACACACGTACACGCACGAATGCTTGCACACACATACGCACCCCAAACACACAGACGAACGCACGCGCCTCCCCCACCTTTAGATACACACAAATGAACAAATATGTGCATCTAAACAAAGCCACCACTCCGACATGCTAATGTACAGATGACGATAATAGAGATGCAATATGTAAAAAAAAAATCAATATGTGATAACTGACAGCAGCTTTATCTAATCAAATCTGCCTCTGTGTGGAGTTTTCTTTGGGTGCAGAGTGATCTAGGACCATGGACAGCACTGCTACATGTAGGCCAAAGTCATTTTAAAGGTATAGTTCACTCAAAAATGAAAATTACCCCATGATTTACTCACCTTGAAGTCATTCTTGGTGTATATGACTTTTTTTCTTTCAGACGAATACAATCAGAGTTCTATTAAAAAATGTCCTGGCTCTTCCAAGCTTTATAATGGAAGTGAATGGATGTTGAGATTTTGAAGTCCAATAAAGTGTATCCATCCATCATAAAAAGTACTCCACACGGCTCCAAAGGCCTCCTAAACCAAATCAATGCCTTTTTGCTAGAAAATATCCATATTTTACACTTTATAAACTGTAATCTCTAACTTCAGTGGATGACGTGATGAATGTTTACTCAGATAAGAATATGCTAGTCCCACGAGAACCAAGTTTTGTTTACAGCAAAGAAAAAACAGTCTCCTCTTGGCTTATATCGAAGTCCTCTGGCATTTTTCTTTACAAATCCTTTTTTTTTTTTGTACTTCTAATTTGTGACCAGTGTTTTGTTTTGCTCTCTCCACTGCACTTCCGCGTTTGTTACTTGAGCGGAAATGTCTCATAAACACACGTATGACAGTTAGTGAAGCCAGAGATTATGGCATTTATTCACCCCTGAGCTGTGTGGAGTACTTCTGATGATGGATGAATGCACTTTTTTTGGACTTCAAAATCTTAACACCCATTCACTTCCATTATAAAGCTTGGAACAGCCAGGACATTTTTTATTATAACTCTGATTGTATTCGTCTGAAAGAAGAAAGTCATATAAACCTAGGATGGCTTGAGAATGAGTAAATCATGGGTCATACATGTTCATTTTGGGTGAACAATCCCTTTAAGGCAGCTATTTTCCATGCTTCCTAGCATGCCATGTTGTTATTGTTAACTAAAACTAAAAACAATTTTCACTGAAAAGCAGAAACTAAAAGAGAAATAAAATAAACATAAGCTAATAAAATGACAACAAAATTACTAAAACGAAAATATGAAAACTGAAAAAAAAATTGAATTCAAAATAATAAATAATATAGTATATAAATAATACTAAAATAACACTACATAAAACACTCTTTATTTCAATGTTGAAAGATCAAGAATACATTTGGCGACTGTTAAAAGTGGCTATTTAAATTGAAATGTTAAAATATATAGGCTATATATTTATTTTTAGATTTTTTAAAAAGGCTTTATATAGAAAGAGATGAAAAGAAGCTAATTAATGCATTGGTCAGGTGAAGGCAGCTGTGCTAATCTTCTCATATCACAAGCCTCATAGCATTAGTGTTTTGTTAAAGCGAAGCAAGGTTGAACCATTCCATTGTGCTGAGACGCAGGGACCCATCTGCACACAGCTGATATTATTTAGAGATACGCAAGCTCTCTGAATAAGGCAATTGTACCACTTTCCCTGTCTGAGCTGTGTGAAAACCTCTTGTTACAGTGGACTAGACACCAGACGTCCTGTTCTGGCTTCGTCTCGCCTTCTTTTGGCCTGTCTGTGTTTTTACATCATCCCTGTGTGCAGTGGAATCAGCTGATACAGCACTAACCCGATTGGCGGAATGCCATTTCCATGGCCGGTTTTGCACACACATTGAGAGGATCTGGTCTCATCAGGTGATGTTGGTGATGGCAACAATCATGGTGGTTTCTCACAGTGTCATTTGAATTTTTACGAGTCAAGCAGAGCTGACGGTGACCTTTCTGTGGTGCGTAAGTGCAGGCCCAGCAGATGGTGGAAAATTGGACGGACTGTCTAGGCCATACGGAGCATATGCAGAGAGTTTGTGGAGCCTCTGCGTAGCGCGGCGGAGCCCGGGACGTGGACGGCCGCCCGGTGAGACTGGCACAGCTTGCTGACATTGGCATGATGCAAAGGTACAGCACGCCACCCTCCGTGCGCCTCTCTCCCTTCTTATCCCTCGTTCAAACACAACCCCACTGGACCGAACGAAGCGAAGAGGTACTTAACCCTGTGCTAATCACATTTAGAGAGACAATGAGAGCTTGTTCATGGCTGGGACATTAATCTAGGTTAACCTGAGGACTGGAAATTGCAGTGGTTTGTTATAAACCTAGACCTGTGTGGCGAAAATTATAAAAAAATCAAACCAATATAGGATAGCTTTTGATTTGTGACCTACAATAAGTTGCATTTGAAAACAAAAACAAAAACAGTGCTGCATTTATTTGATAAAAAAGTAGTAAATATTGTGGAAAAATAAACAATATTGTGAATTATTTAAAAATTAGCTTGTTAACGCAGGCGATTAATCTTTCCAGTTTAATGGCGGTAGGCAGGAAATTGGCAAGTAGTGTGTTTATTTATTGAATTTGAAGATTGAATATGAAATTATTGCTATATATAAGAGTATATTTAAAAACTAATGTGGTATAAAACATTGCGATTAATCACGATTGATTTCAGAAAAATCAAAATTTTTAATCGATTTTATCAATTACTGACAGCACTAGAAACATTATTACAATTTGCAATCACTGTTTTCTATTTTAATATAACTTTAGAATGTAATTTATTCCTGTGATACGAACCTGAATTTATTTTTAGCTACGTTTTTTAGACTTCACATGATCAAAAATAATAATATGAAAAATCTAATATGATAATTTGCTGCAAAAGAAACATTTCTTATTATCAGTTTTACATAAAGAATTACTTCTTTTTTTACAATAGAGTCTTAAATAGCATGGGTTTATTTGTAGCAATAGCCAAAAATACATTGTATGGGTCAAAATTATCGATTTTTCTTTAATGGCAAAAATCATTAGGATATTAATTAAAGATCATGTTCCATGAAGATATTTTGTAAATTTCCTTCTGTAAATATGTCAAAACTTAATTTCTTAATTTTGGCTAGTAATATGTATTGCTAAGAACTTCATTTGGAAATGTGATTTTCTAAATATTTAGATTCTTTTGCACCCTCAGATTCCAGATTTTCAAATTGTTGCATCTCGGCCAAATATTGTCCTATCCCAACAAAGCTTTTTTATGCAGCTTTCAGATGTATCTCAATTTCCAAAAATTGACCCTTATGACCTTATGATCCCAGGGTAACATTTCAGAATTCCTCATTTCATCATTACAGTAGAAGTCAAAGCAATGGAACCCAGCTGCATTGCATGCTTTAAGCTAAAAGAAGTAGCAGTAGTGTCTCTTTTTGTTGTCACTTCGACCTTTTGAGTGACATCTGCTTTGACTGCTGTGTTCATATGGCCAACTTTAGATCTGCGAGCATCTTATTGTACCGTGTCCTTCTTCCCCATCACTCCGCATCAGCAGTGCTCTGTCTTACTCCCAGATAGCATTCCTTTTTTTCTTTCTTTCCGCCTCTCCCCCCTTCAGATGTCAGCATCTGTACACAATTCCGGCGCTGCAAATCCTTCAACTGGATGGATGAACGTCCACAGCCCATTCATCATCGCTCTTATCCCCTGCCCTCGCCGCTGTTTTTACATCATCCTGTAGTCAACTTGACAAGTGATGTCCCAGTCTCTTTTTCTCTCTTTTTTCCCTCCCTTTGCCTTCTCCCCACCCTCTGTCCATATCTCTGTCCGTTCTTTTACCTTCTCCACCCTGTACCACCGGGACCAGCGCGGCACTGTCCTCTCTAGCCGTAAAAGCCCTATAAAAAGCTAACACGCCGAAGAAAGGGTAATGATGAAATTTAACTGCTTGCCTTGGCGCACCTGGGGTCCGGCGTGGCTCGGGGCCTTAAATCGCTTCCCCCTTCGCTGCCACCGGAGGGCCCAGTGCACTGAACCAGAACTGCCCCGCCGAGGTCAATGCCACTGCAGAGAGGGAGAGTTATTTCGTTTTAAAGATGTAATATAGATTTTGTGGGATCTCATTTGAGCCTGAATAAAAGAGCTGGCCAGAGGAAGTTTGAAATATGGCGGAGGAGAGACCCTCCCAGAGAAGGACAGTAACTGCAGTGCTGTTTAACCTGCAGTGGGCCTGATGACTGCTGGAATCAGCATTACATGCTGGTCTTTGGCCTGTGTTTACATCAGCGGTGGGGTAGTTGGTTTGAAACTGGAGCCCAAGCTACTCATAATTTAAAGGGATAGACAATTCTGTCATTAATTACTCAACCTCATGTTGTTCCAAACCCACAAGACCTTTGTTCATCTTCGGAACACAAATTAAGATATTCTTTCTTAATTCTGAGACAATTTTACTCCTCCATGTCATTCCCCGCCACCATTCACAAGATACATGTGTGTGGTGCTGCTGACGCAGGAGTCGGCATTTTGACGTAGAACTTGCATATGTGGCTTGTTTTCAAGCAGAGGAGTGAACACGCATGTGTCATGGTACCTGTTGTGAATGGCGGCGGAGACTGACACAGAAGAGAAGAATTGTTGAATGAAGTCGTTATTTTTGTTTTCTTTGCGCACAAAAAGTATTATTGCAGCTTTATAAAATTATGGTTCAACCACTGATTTCACATGGGCTATTTTATCAATGTCCTTACTATGTTTCTGGGCCTTGAACGTGTCAGTTGCATTGTTGTCTATGCAGGGTCAGAAAGCTCTTGGGTTTTACCAGAAATATCTTAATTTTTGTTCCGAAGATGAACAAAGGTCTTATGGGTTTGGAACTACATAAAGGGCATTCTGTTCCAAATCTATAAGATTTTCGTTAATCACTGGAACACAAATGAAGATATTTTCACATTCTCTTATCATCTTTGTTTATCTATTGATAATCCACACACACACACACACACACACACACACACACACACAGACACACACAAAAAAAATCCAGTTCAAAAATCCGGGGTAATAAAGAGAATGTAAATGTAATCCATACTAACGAACCAGTTTAATCAAAGTCGTCTGAAGAGAAACAATCACTTTATATGATGAACAGATTTCATTTTGGCTTTTATTTAATTAACACTGATCCAACACACATACAGTTGAAATCAAAAGTTTACATACATCTTGCAGAATCTGCAAAATGTTTATTATGTTATTAAATTAAGAGGGATCATACAAAATGCATGTTATCTTTTGTTTAGTACTGACCTGAATAAAATATTTCACATAAAAGATGTTACATTTAGTCCACAAGCAAAAATAATAGTTGAATTTTAAAAAATTATCATGTTCAAAAGTTTACAAAAAAAAGTGATTTTTAATACTGTGTTGTTTTGGTTTTCAGCATTTTTGTGTATTCCAACAATGACTATATGATTTTGAGATCCATATTTTAACACTGAGGAAAACTGAGGGACTCATTTGCAACTATTACATAAAGTTCAAACGCTCACTGATGCTTCAGAAGGAAACACTGTGAATTGAGAGCCAAGGGTGTAAACTTTTGAATAGAATGAAGATGTGTACATTTTTCTTATTTTGCCTAAATACGTTTTTTTTTTTTTTCCTGAGTTGTGTTCAGTGTGAAAAGATGGATCTCAAAATCATACAGTCATTGTTGGAAAGGGTTAAAACACAAACAGTTGGCAGTTTAACTGTTCAGGACAAACAATTGTTTCATGAACAACAATCATTAACCAAAAAAAAAAAAAAACCCAGCTGCGGATCATACAGGTAATAACACTGTATTATGAATCAAGTGCTTGTACATTTTTGAACAGGGTCATTTTTAAAAATTCAACTATTGTTTTCTCTTGTGGACTATATATAAATGTATATTATGTGAAATATATTATTCAGGTCAGTACTAAATAAAAAATAACATGCATTTTGTATGATCCCTCTTATTTTGGTAAAGGAATCAACATTTTGCAGATTCTGCAAAATGTAGTTTAAGTTACTCGGAAAACATACACTATTTATGTAGCTCCTATATAGTAATACAGACAAGGCCAAGTAATTTATACAGTCATACATTCGCTGTATCTGTCCATCTCAGCTTGCTCAGCGCTGTCAGGGTGTCAGGGCATGACTATTTTCAGTTCAGTGACTGACTGGCCCATGCCCAGAGCTCACTCAACGTCCCTGAGTTGAGATTCTGGCACTCTAGTGTCCAGGGCTCCGCCTCCCACCTGTCCCTGGCTTCGGAACAGGCCCTTCTCTCTCTTTTAGCTCAGAGCCTCCTGGCCTGCCGGCGTGGAAAATCACCCTTTGATGGGCTGGCAGGGCTGGCAAAAGAAAGGAGCCATACTGCATACTACACGTATAGAGAAACAGAGAGAGAGAGAGAGAGAGAGAGAGAGAGAGAAGGAGCTGTGTTCCTCCTCATTGGTCTGAGTCCAGGCTGTATTGTCTCCTTCTTATGGAATGTAGTAATTCTGGTAAACAGCTATTGTCATCCCCCATTAAATTTTACTGTTAATAAGTTATTTTAGGGTGTTTAAGATGTTCTTGCATCGTAGTAATACATTACTATTTTAGTAGTATAATCTGAAGCTAGTTTGCATGCAATATAACATAAATTCACATCTGGGCTTCAAGGCCAAACATGTGATGTATTAAGAATTTTTTTCCCAGACAAAATTATAAAAAATTAGTCTAGATTCATTCTTGGATGTTGTTTGATAAATAGAGTGTTCTAGTTAAAATATATACTATGCTGTACATATACTATATATTCTATAATTATTATAGAATTATATGCACACACTCAGGCTCATCAAGGCTACATTTATTTGGTCAAAAATACAGAAAAAACAGCAATATTGTGAAATATTAGTACAATTTAAAATAATGGTTATCTATTTTAATATACTTTAAATTATAATTTATTCCTGTGATGCAAACTGAATTTTCAGCATTGTTACTCCAGTCTTCAATGACACATGGTCCTTCAGAAATCATTCTAATATGCAGATTTATTATTATTATCAGTGCTAGAAACAGTTGTGCTAAATAATACTTTTTTGGGACCTGTGATTATTTTTTCAGGATTCTTTGTTAAATAAAAAGTAAGAAAAAGAACAGTATTTAAAATAAAAATAAAAAACTTTTCTAACAATTGAACTCTTTACTATAACTTTTTTTTTTTTAAATAAAACAACACATTCTTGCTGAATTAAAGTATCAATTTCTTTACAAAAAAAAAAAAAAGAAACATTTACCGACCCCAAATTTTAACTGTAGTATATTATGTTAAACAAATATTTATAATTTAAATAAATGCTGTTATTTGTAACTTTTTATTCATCAAAGAATTCTGAAAAACGTATCACAGGTTCCACATTTTTTTGAAGTAGCACAACTTTTTCCAACATTGATAATAAATCAGCATATGTGACCCTGGACCACAAATCCAGGCATAAGTAGCCAACAATACATGAATAAATAATAAATTATTGATTTTTTTTTATGCCAAAAATCATTAGGATATTAAGTACAGATCATGTTCAATGAAGATATTTAGCACATTTCCTAGTGTAAATATATATATATATATATATATATATATATTTATTTATTTTTTTTTTTTCATTATTTAGATTGTTTGTACATTGTCCTATCCTAACAAACCATACATCAATGGAAAGTTTATTAATTCAACTTTCACATGATGTATAAATCTCAAATTCTTAAAATTGACCCTAATGAATGGTTTTGCGTCCAGGGTCACAAATTAAAGTGATTAAAAGTGAAAAATTCAGCTTTGCATCACAGGAATGAATTAAATTTTAATGTATAGAAAACAGTTATTTAACATTGTAATAATATTTTACAATATAACATTTTTGATCAAATAATTGCAGCTGTGATGAGCCTAAGAACTTTTTTTAAAAAATTGTACTGATCCCAAACTTTTGAACGGCAGTGTTTAATTATAAAAATATATAAATGTTTAATATATTTCAGCTGATCAAAATTAGTTTTTATGGTTTTAGTTTGAGTTCATAATAATAACCAAATTATATTTTAGGAAGAAGAGGGATTTCTCAAATTGCTTAGTGAAAATAGTGTACTAAATATTTGTATTATGTGTTAACTGTTACCGAAAGTAATACAGGATCACAACACACCATTTAAAAACAGTAAACGAGACCACCCATCAGAGCTCCACGTGTGGGGTTGCCCACGACAAGCCTATTTACTGCTCTTGGAAATGACTTATTACTAAAAGGATTATCATGACACACATACAAACACAAACATGGTAATCCTCATTAAAACTTGGAAAGCTCCACCAATGCAATCCAACTGATGCCCCTGTAGGATGAGCTACGAGTGCAGCAGCCAAAACACAACAGTCCCCATCAGCCAGAAGACATCAGAGCCCTCTCATCCACTCATCTACAGAGGCACTGACTGTAACGGGATGGTGCGGAACAGAGAGAGCGGGAGACCGAAGACCAAAATTAAGCAGGTGCTGGAGGTCCAGAAAAGAGAAGCGCACGACAGAGAGGAAGAAAGGGAGAAGGAGAAACGCAGCCAACGTGGTCGCGGCAGAAGGGCCCCCTGCTTTTGATCTGCCAATTCGAATGTAATAACAGATAAATAGACAGGGCTCTCTGGGATACAATGGCAAACAGCTTGGGCCTGCCAAGGGAAAGAGAGCTAATGCTCTCCCTCATGCACAGCCCCTGCGGCAGGCCTGGCTCTCTCAGCCCCACTGTCACACTGAATGATAAAGCAGACAGATTGCTCAGAACGGCAGACACTTTGATACCCAGCAGCCCCTGAGGCGCAGCCGGAGTGCCTCTTTAGCCATTCACAAGTTAATGTGCCAATTTGTTTTCCAGCGTGCCTCAAGGAGAATTTATGGCGATGGACTGAGAGCAACGGGTAAATACTAATAAAATGCTCTTTTTGCAGCAATTTGTTTAATTGGCCACAGTGGGGATGGGCTCGTTGAGCTGGAGTGAGATGACCCTGAGAAGATGGCTCTGCAGATGTTTGCCGCGTCTCCCTTAACGGTGATCTAAGCGCCACCGTCTCCCCCGCTAATCGGCCACCCGCAGAACCACTTATCACCGCTATACTCGCGTAAGTCTGCTAAACGAATAAACCTAAACGTAAATAAATAATAAAGACGAAGTACGAAGGAGAATTTTTGACCTTCGGAAGGGCATAACGGAGGGATGTTTAGACCGTCCTACGATTAGCAATGGAGCAGGAGATTTGGTGTGCAAGCTTCTCTTAAAGCTACCCAGATACTAATTACAGGCCTCTTTGTTCTGCACATTATCTCTACAGTTGCACTGTAAATTAGGCATGCAGATTGTAAAAATCAACTAATACTGGATAAATCTACTACACATAGCTTGAGGGAGTCTTCCATTTGCATAAAAGAATTAAGTATTAGTCCTCCATACAATCTTGTTCCCCAGCTTTGAATAAGCAGCTATGATGATAATTTACATTTTACTCCTTCGTACAAAAGACTATATATATGGACACCTTCAGACTAATTTATATATGTGACCCTGGACCACAAAACCAGCTGTACGTAGCCTGGGTATATTTGTAGCAATAGCCAAAAATACATTGTATGGGTCAAAATGATTTTTCTTTTATGTCAAAAAATATTTTGAGAAAAAAAATATATTTTTAAATATATTAAATATATATTTTTAAAAATATATTAAATATTAAATATATATTTGTAAAAATATATTAAATATATTTTTAAATATGTCAAAACTTTTATTAGTAACATGCATTGCTAAGAACTTAATTTGGACAACTTTTTCTTTTTTTTTTTTGCAACTTCAGATTCCAGATTTTCTAATAGTTTTATCTCAGCCAAATATTGTCCTATCCTAACAAACCATACATCAACTGAACGCTTTTATTTTAATGATTTATTCAGCATATGACTGGTATTGTGATTTCATTAAGCAGTGCATCTGTTTTTAAAACTGATAAATAGGGGTGAGCAATATAACTAAAATCTTATCAAAAATTGATAGCATAAAAAAACAACAACAACCTAATACTAGCCTTTACATACTATATGTGTGTTTATTTTGCAGATTTATTATGTACATATAAATACACACACATACATGCATATATTAAAACAAAATATACAATTTAAATTATAAATAAACATAAATATTTTATATATAAATTTAAAATATTTTTTCTTAATATATACATGCATGTGTGTGTTTATATATATACATAATAAATATACACAGTACACAAATATATAGTATGTAAACATAAACTTTTATTTTGGATGTGATTAATCGCAATTAATCGTTTGACAGCACTAGTATAAAGTAATCAAATGTATAAAAACACTGCATATTCTTCACTGTGTGAATTAAATATATATTTCTTCTTATTATAGTTACAAAAGTGATTTAGTCAAGAGCAGTGAGAGATTTTCTCTCTTTTGTTGTTTGATTAACATGAATGACAGACAGCAGGAATATTAGACTGCTGTCACTTTAAGAGCTGCCTGGATCCAATATACTCTCATACGTGTGTTTTCTTTCTCAGCTGTTTGCTTTCACTTAAGATCTAAATTACTGTGTTTACGAGGATACTTGCAAAGACAAGTATCCTCGTAAACTTGCAAAGACAGGCATTTTAACACATCCAAGTGTATGTATTTTTAACCTATAATAAAAAATAGCTCTCTCTCAGACAGCACGCGAATATAACAAATTGAGTTTTATTTCGCTGCTGATTGCATTTCAGCGGCTTAAATTTAAACTCCAACGCTTAAAAAAGTGCAATCATTAAGCTGTATGTAACCAGCATGTAACCGGGATAGAGATAACAGTCTAAAATCGCTACCATTTTTCAATTTAATTAATTTTTAAAAATGTATATGCAATCATTTTTTCAGTGTATATAGTACTTGAGTCTGTGACAAAAATAAATCTTGAACGATAGTATTACTACAAAAAGTTTTTCATAAAACTTAACTAGAAGTGAATTTATATCAATTTAATTTATATTAACTATGTACTGTAGTTTGCAGGTAGGTTGTTCTAATCTTTTCACCGGATTTAGTCTGATTCAATGATGGTGAGATCAAATGTCCCTAAACTTTTGCACAGCATATACATTTTCCAAACGTTCAATTTAGTTTACCTCAAACAATCAGAACCACTGAGCACAAAATGAAGCTGAAGCAGACAGGAGCAGCACTGCCAAACTGTGGTCTAAAAAGTGCAGAGGCCTGTGGCGTTGTGGAGAGAGGTGTGTGGGCTCTGATGTCAACGCGGGCCCCGAGCCTGTGTGTGAGAGGTGTTAATGGGCCCACGCAGGGCCACAGCTGAGCACTGTGCTCAGTCTCGGCTGGTGCGCTCAAGGTCGAGGATTATGCCACGTCCTGTGACCAAACAGATGCTTCTGACAAAACACATCACACCAATAGAGACTCCTCCCCTCCCGCTGCGGGGCCTCATTCAGAGCCAAGATGGAGGAGAGCAGCCACTCTTTTCAGCGTCTCCCACCTACATCCACACGCACACACACATACGCACCCCAATCAATACAACACACTGATAAGGGCGGGAGAGCAGCCCACCTCGGGCAAGCAACATCAGCCTCAGGGCAGCCGTGGGCTATTCTTCACACGCACAAACTGATGAAACACACTCTCAGCTCCTGTGTAGTAGTACAAAATACTGAAGCTCTAAAGTGACTTTAAAGATTAATGCACTGAACGTGCATACGACAGTTAGCGGAAGCTATAGATTACAGTTTAAAATATGGATAAATTATTTTCAAAAGTAATAAAATAAAAAGGCTCTCTGTCAGGTTTCTGTAGTGTAGCGTAGCTGTAGTGTAGTGTTCATCCTTCTGTGGAACCCAAAGCAAGAAATGTTGAAGTATGTTTCAACTGTTTCTGAACAAAAAAAATTACATTTTAATTGTAATAAAGATAAAATAAAGCTATATAAATTAGGATTTTTGCTTCAGAAGGCCTTTAATAAATGTGTGGAGTACTTTTTATAATAGATGGATGCACTTTTTTGTGCTTCAAAATCTCAACAGCCATTCACTGCCATTACAAAGCTTGGAAGAATCAGGACATTTTTTTAAATAACACTGATTGCATTTGTCTGAAAGAAGAAAGTCATATACAACTATGCACCTACAATGGCTTGAGAGTGAGTAAATCATTTTTGGATGAGGCATAATTTAACAGAAAATTAAAATTCAGTAATCATTTATTCACCCTCATATCATTCAAAACCTGTGCAAGTTTCATCCTTCTGTGGAACTCAAAACAAGACATTTTAGAGTATGTTTCCACTGTTTTTGTACAAAAAACAAAAAAACAGTTTATTGTGTAGACAAGAGAAAAAAAACAATTGATGTATGACATATTTTCACATTTTACCTAGAATAAAAGCTCTAAAATACACAAAGATGACATAAAGCTATATATAAATGACAGTTTTTGCTTCAGAAGGCCTTTATTTACCCCCCGGACCTACGTGGATTACTTTTTATGATGGATGGATGCAGATTTTTGGGCTTCAAAATCTCAACAGCCATTCACTGACATTCTAAAGCTTGGAGGAGCAATGACATTTTTAAAATATAATTATGACTGTATTCATCTGAAAGAAGAAAGTCATACACACCTAGGATGGCTTGAGGTTGAATAAATCATGGGGTAATTTTCATTTTTGAATGACCAGAAAATGAAAATTCAGTGATCATTTATTCTGAAGTATGTTTTTGTCCAAAACATGACATTTTAATTGTATAGACAAAAAAATAAAAAATACTAGATGACGTATTTTTACATTTTTAATTTTCAAATTTTATTGTAGTTCAGAAACTATACTATCCATATAAATGTATACAATTTAAAGTAATGTATTTTAACAGTTCATTCTTTCCCTGATAATCAAATCCACTGTTTTCATTAGTAGAACAATGCTTAACTGTTTAAGCTACCAGAATGCTTTGTCATGTAATTTTAGGAATATTTTTGTCTAATTAGAACAAGGTGACCACTAAAGTAAGGCCTTCGCAGTTTTATTTTTTTTTTAGGCCATAATGTTCCCACATGGATATATGGTGACACAGGCCACAGTGGAGCATGGACAGACCCAGGGGAGGTGTGCTGTGATGGGGTAGGGTGAGAGCAGATGTATAGATGTGGTATACCCAAATGACAAGCCCGTTGGACCCATGGCAAGCCGCAATTAATGACCCATGCACACATTACAGGATGAAAAATGCCCACTGTCCAAGCGGTGCGGCTCTGCTTGGCAGCTGGAATTCTTCATTACTCCAGCTCTGCCATGTGCAGGAAGGGCTGGCAGACATACTGCAACAAACACACACTGCAAAAAAAAAAAAAAAACCCCACCTAAACCTACCATAAGCCTGGCCATTTAACAAAGCCTTTCAAAGTTGGTTAATTGTCATCTATTTCCTCTATGCAGCTTTGGAAGGGTTTTAAAATGTATTGCACTACAGTGTTAAACAAAATGTCATTTGTAACATGTTCAATTACTTGAAAATTAGAATGCTTTGGATTAATGTATTTATTCAGCACTGACAGATTTTATAGTATGACAAGTGAAACAAGTTTACAATTTTTAATGTACACTGAAAAATTTGGTGTACAAACCACTTTCACTCAGAAATTACTAGTAAATTTTAAAATAACAAAGAAACAGCAAACAACACATTGAATTAAACATGACATTTTGAAGTATAATGAAATAGTATTTTCTTGCAAAATAAACTCCAATAATCTCCAAAATTCATACCACTGATCATTTTGTAAGATATAAGTTAAAACATTTAATATCTGTTATGAGTTCATTATAAAAGTAAATTTTCCCTGCTAAAAGGTGCATATGCAGGTAAAGAACAAACAAACAGTATTTTAAGTCACACTTTATAGTTTGGGGACAAAATTTTCACTATTAACTAACCATTAACTACGGCTTTTCCTTAATATGCTCCTAATTTGCTTATTAATAGTTAGTAAGGTAGTTAAGTTTAGGTGTGGGGTAGGATTAAGGGATTTAAAAAACAATCATGCAAAATAAGGCATTAATATGTACTTAAGTACCAATAAACAGCCAATATGCAAGTTAATAGTAAGAATTGGTCCCTAAATTAAAGTGTTACCATATTTTAGCTTAGCAATTACTTGACAATTAGAATAGCATGGATTATAAAGTATAAAGACAGAAATAGTATATTCTTGCAAAATATACTCAAATAATCTCTTTTAATTCCAACTTCAATAAATATTTTTTACAGTGTAGAAGACATTCACACCACTGATCGTTATTGTAAGCTATAAGTTAAAACATTTAATACTGGTTATGTATTTTCTTGATAGAATTCATTATAAAAGTAAAATTTCCGTGGTAAAAGGTGCATATGCAGATAAAGGACAAACAAACAGTATTTTAAGTCACACTTTATAGTTTGAGGCCAATTCTCACTATTAACTAACTTTATTAATGGATTTTAAGGCATTAATATGTGCTTTATAAGTATTAATAGCAGCCAATATGCTAGTTGAAAGTGAGAACTGGTCCTTAAATTAAAGTTTTATGAATTTTAGCTTAGCATAAAGCTATATGTTGACATGACTGTTTCAGCTACTCAAACCTATTTAAAAGACTGATTAAATGAGTAAAACATCTTTTACTGATCATATAGGGATTCTTTTCGCAAAAAGAGAAAATACATTACTTGTAACATTCTATACAATGCTAAAATCTAAAAAATTACATCTAAACAGTTTAAAAACATACGCTTCTTCTTGTAAAAGTGCATTGAGAACATAGCTGCAGCATTTGGTTTTCACCAGACACTGCGATTATGGGCTGCGACAGTGAGTCATTTGAGTAATGTGCACAAAATACACTCATAGATGAGTGTTTCATGGTGGCCAGGTCTATAGAGATGGACTGGCCACCGACAACAGAGCTCTCGCTAGTGCCAATACAAACCCTTATGACCTAGAGAGTAAATCTACCCGATCGATCGCATTACTCCGAGACCAAATCTGTGATAAATTCCCCTTCTAAATGCTCATATTTAATCAAACACAATGCCTAGTTCACAATGGCAGATCACTGTGCATCCTATAAACCATATGCCACGTAGTTATAGGACACAAAGGGCTGTAATGTAAAATAGTTGTGCATGTGCATCATCAACCTCTTTAAAAAATAAATAAATAAGCTCATAATCTGAAGATCTAAATTGAATACAGTGCGTAACTGCATGAAAAATCACATTAAAAGAGCTGGCTTATCTTATCAGTGCCATCTCCTATATCAGGAGATATCGCGTTATAAACAGGCACATGCTGAGCCACCACCGTTCAGGAATGTTCCCCGTGAAATTCTAGGCTCTTCAGGAAGACGCCAATCACATTCCCAGCATCAACAATAAACTTTTAAAGGCCCAGCTGCTCCTGGTGTTAATTGGCATTTATAAAGCTAACACATCCTCTTTATATTAAGTGACCAATTATCTGATTAGAGGATACGTTAATTACCAAATTGTGAAACTGTTGATGAAAAATCATGCAATTTGTTTAAAAATTACTGTTCGGGTCCCTTACAATATGATTTAACAGGAAAAGATAATTACAAGTAAATTATCTTTCTAAGGACATGTCTTATTAAAAGTTAACTAGTGCCCGATGACAATTATTAAGACCTTAATTAAATATAGATGATTGTTTGGCATCTGAATCTATCTCAGGCTATCGCAATGGGGTTATGATACAAGTTTAATATAAATGCCATGGAACGTTAATGGTTTAATAATCTTGTAATATCATAAGGGGTACTACATTGCAAAAATGGAACTTTAGCACTAATCACTTATAAGGTGCAAACTATATTTTTTGCACCTCCCTTTTCCTCCATTAACTATTTTTTAACTTTCCAAACAGGTTGTATATGGTAACATTAGTTAATGCGGACAGTAAATCTGACATTGTTTTCTCTTCTGACTGCCGTTATCAGTCTCTCTTAACGTTTTTTTTTCCTTTTTTTGAAAGTCGTGAAAACACTATTGTGGAGTTGTTTCTTTTCTATTTGCAACCATGGACCACAAAACCAGTCATAAGGGTAATTTTTTTTAAATTGAGATTTATACATCATCTGAAAGCTGAATAAGCTTTCCATCGATGCATGGTTTGTTAGGATAGGACCATATCTGGCTGAGATACAACTTTAAAGTTGTCCAAATTAAGTTCTTAGCAATGCATATTACTAATCAAAAATTATGTTTTGATATATTTGTGGTAGGAAATTTACAAAATATCTTAATGGAACATGATCTTTACTTAATATCCAAATGATTTTTGGCATAAAAGAAAAATCTACCATTTTTACCCATACAATGTACTTTTGGCTATTGCTACAAATATACCTGTGCTACTTAAGACTGGTTTTGTGGTCCAGGGTCACATTTGCAAAAATGGGAATGCAAGAAAATATATTTGTGGTACTCTCCCTTTCACTGCTCTCAAAGTTAACCCAACTATGATGACTTCCGCTGCTGAGAAACCCAGAAATGTGAAAAAAGTCTATACACTGCAAAAAAAAACAAAAAAACAAAGTTGGGTCAACTTAAAACAAATTGTTACCTGGCTGTTCAGTCAACTCAAAAACAGTTTAGTCAACTTAAAATGTTACGTTTTACTAAGTGACAACTTAGATATTTGAGTTGAGTCAACTTAAAATTTTAAGGGAGCCAAGTAACAAACACAGCTGTTAAGTTCAACAAAAATTTTTTAGTTTAAATCAACTCGAATATCTAAGTTGGCACTTAGTACAACTTAACATTTAACTTGAATAAACTTATTTAAGTTGACTGAACTTAACATTTTAAGGCAGCAGGGTAACAAATTATTTTAGGTTGACAACTAATTGTTTTTTGTTTTTTACAATTTAGCTGATATGAAATAACATTAAATTAACAGAATGTATTAAGTTTGATTAATGCTACTTTTGACATACCAATATATTTTTAACAGCATAATTTATCTCACTGCAAAAGAAAAAAAAAACTTACGAACTGTCTTTTTAAACTTTTTTTAAGTCAAAAATAAAAACGAAATCTTTAAATCAACATATATATTTGAGAAACAAACCTGCATAAGATATTAAGTCTAGTTAGGATGATTTTAATTGGAAAATGTACCAAAAATACTAAATAAATACAATACAATCTCCATGACAAAATATTTCTGCTATTTAAACTTATAAAAAAAAAAACTCTGAGTGAATAAGATGATATCTTTTACTGATTATATAGTTATTCTTTTTGCAAAAGGGGAAAAATACATTACTTGCAACTTTTTATACAGTGCTAAAAGCTAAAACATGACATCAAGCTAAAACATCATTAAGTTAAAAGTCTTCTTGTAAAAGTAAATAAAAATAGGAATTAAGAGCAAACAGGATTTAACAATAAACAGTAGTATATTTAAATTAAAATGTAATTTATCTACATTAAAAAATGCTGTAAAAAAATTCACAATATGTAAAGAACACAACTTTTTTTGTAAAGTGTTAACAAAAACCTGCTAGAAGTCATCAGTAACCATAATCCATCTATTGAATTGTTTAAATCTAACTATTCAAACAGTTTTGTGAAACTTTTGCGCATGTGTGTGTGTTTGTGTTTTCATGTCAGTGGGTTCACACAGAGGGACACAGGTGGCTCAATCTCCACTGGGCTGGGGAGACAATTTGTCAAGACCCCTTGCCATGATTAACCTCCCTCCACATCAGAGCGGAGAAAAGTGGAAGAAGAGGAGGAAAGGAAGATGGAAGTGACAGAGAAGGAAGATGAGAAAAAGGTGAAGAGAGAGACAAGCAAGGAGAGAGATTTAGGGAGGGGGTGATGGGAGCGGGAGGACACGCTGTTGATGCCCCAGCGACTCTGAGCGGGTCGTCTCACACTCACATTTATCCCTCAGAGTTCCTCATCCGGATCCTTTCCCAGGACACATCCCACAGCTCACCGCCCGGGAGAAGTCTATGAGCACGGCTGAGGCGGTCTCCCGACTATGAAGTTCCCAGAAACGGCCCTCTTTATCAGGTGAAAACACATTCATCAAAGCCCTCGTCGAGCGTCTGAACGAGCAGTTATCCGAGCGTTGCCCCACTCGGCCACCAAAGTCCTTTCACTCGTTCGTTTGTTTATTTTTCCGAGATAGGGGTCCTTCATTGATCTGGATGGACCCTCCCTACCTCGAAGAGCAATAAAACAAGCTTCAAAATGTATATAAGCCAAGTAATGGGAAGGTTCTTGGCTTGTTCAAATTCACAGAGGCTTAAAAAAAGGGATAAACCATGTGGCACTGGCAGTGTTTGGAGAGTTTAACAAATATCTTTGCCCCTCCGCCCTTGTCTTCCCTCCTCCCTCTTCCCAGGATGTACATGGAGAGTGAGCAGCGTGGATTAGAGTGTCAGTGCACTAGAGCAGAGATGTGGAGGGGGGGAGGCGGGAGGTGGAAATAGAAAGGACACTGGCCCGGGCCCCGTCAGTCCATTAAGCAGGGTGTCTAACATCCCATTTCCCTTGCACTTCCTCCCTCCTAATCCCTTTATGCGAAACTCACTCAAGAGTAAGCATGTGTGAAATTGAGGACTTTCTAATACACATTGCGTGGCCCAGCTTGGCCCCTGCGGCTAGAAGGGCATTGCTGGGGTGGCTTTATAAAACTGTGGCAAGCAGAATTATATCATAATCAACAGTGACTTCTCCCGCTATGACTTTCAATGGCATTGACATCCACACCGGGGCATATCGGCCACTGTGCATTAAGACACGGAGAGCTGAGCATAAGGGGGACGGGTCGAGCTTGCTGGAGCCTGTCCCCAAACCTTTAAAACTCACTATCTCGTGAATGATGTGTACTGACCAAACCGATCAAATTAAGTCATTGTTCTTTAATCAGAATTACTCACAGATATCAGCCATGCATGCTCTGCTCTTGCTGGACAAGTTAGCTTTACCAGGGTTGAGCACTATTCAGAAAGTTAGAAAACTGTGAAAATGTCCTTTTCATCAAGTCATCAGTAAGCTTAATATATATATATAATCATCATTTAGTGGGTACATGCAAATGGGAGGTGGATGTCCTGAACCCTAACTCGTAAATTTCAACTTATGAAAATAATATTAAAATAATTTTTGTATTTTATTCCATTGCTGTTTTTAAAAATATATTTATTTTATATTTTCTTTGTAAACTATGAAACTTTATGTAAAAAAATGTGTCTTGCATTTTTCCGTCACCTACCAAAACAGTGTATGTTTTAGTCTAACTACATTTTAACTACAGCCCTACATTTATGATCAGGAAATATTTATGTCACTCATATCTCATAGCTACATGGTGAGTAGATAGGCCCATCGTTTTGAGGTAAATGTGTTCAAAAGTATGAAATATCTGTAACATATAGAATGTCACTACCAAACTACCGAACACCATTATTCTATAATTAAACACACTTTTTTGGTAGCGCATTTAGTTTTTATATGTAAACAACTGTTCGAAACTGTGCTAGGAAACCATGTGCTGATTAGCATCTTTGAGCTAGGTTTTGGTAGTTGCCACTACCAAAACAGTCACGACCGAAACACCTGGTGTAGTTTTGGTAGTGACATCTTTGGGTTTTTTTTGGGTGTTATCCCACTGTAACAGTCACAACTGAAACATGTCATTATTTCGGTAGTGACAAAAGGGAACACGTAATTCTTAATTCTTTATGTGGGGGAATTTTTTTATTTATTAAATTTTTTTATTTTGTATTTTATGTTTTTAGTAGTATTTTGTACTATTTATGTGGGTTAAAATTCTGTGATGTGGTCGCTACCAACAATTACTGTTACTAGTGTTGTCAAAAGACCCGGTACTTCGGTACCAAGTCAGTACAAAAAAACCTTACGGTTCCAGGTTTCCCAACTACCTGGTCAACCTGGCTCTTGATGCGCTATCCGAAAGGTGCCCAGTTGCATTCTCTTCATAAAACCAACAGCGGTGGTGCTGATGCGGTGGCTCTGAATCCACATGTTGACAAGAAAGGAGGAAAGAGCCACGTATGGAAATATTTTGGATTTGCAGCTGATGAAGGTGAACATCATAGATCATCAAAAAAGTTGCATCTGGTCAGCCCACTGCCTTACTTAATAATACTAATCATGAAACACCCCAGCAAACTCTAAAACACACAACAATTACAAATGTTTTTCATCAGCAGCAAAAATATGACAAAAACTTTTGGGTAAAACTCGTTTATATACAGTATCTCAGGCGTCAGGTGCAGAACCTGGCTTCACAAAAAACAGATGCATGAGTGCTGCCAGCATTGCGTTATAGGTTGCAGAAGGAGAAGGTCAGCTTGTCAGTGCTCAGACCATATGCCACACACTGCAACAAGTCGGTTTGCATGGGCGTTGTCCCAGAAGGAAGCCTCTTCTGAAGCTGGCTCACAAGAAAGTCTGCAAACAGTTTGCTGAAGACAACCTGTCCAAGAGCATGATTTACTGGAATCATGTCCTGTGGTCTGATGAGACTAAGATGAACTTGTTTGGCTCAGATGGTGTCCAGCATGTGTGGCGATGCTCTGGTGAGGAGTACCAAGAAAATTGTGTCTTGCCTACAGTCAAGCATGGTGGTAGTAGCATCATGGTCTGAGGCTGCATGAGTGCTGCTGGTACTGTGGAGGGAAACATGGATTCCACTATGTACTGTACATTCTGAAGCAGAACATGATGCCTTCCCTCTAGAAACAAGGCTGAACGGCAGTTTTCCAACATGATAATGACCCCAAAGACACCACCAAGATGGCAATCGCCTTGCTGAGAAGGATGAAGGTGCTGGTGATGGGGTGGCCAAGTATGTCTCCAGACCTGAACCCTATTAATCACCTGTGGGGCATCTTCAAGCGGAAGCTGGAGAAGCACCATGTGTCTAACATCCAGCAGCTCTGTGATGTCATTATAGAGGAGTGGAAGAGGATCCCAACAACAACCTGTGCAGCTCCGGCCAATTCCATGCCCAAAACGATTAAGGCAGTGCCAGATAAAAATGGTGCTAACACGAAATATTGACACTTTGGACTAAGTTCACTTAGGGTGTACTCACTTTTGTTGCCAGCAATTCTTACAATAATGGCTGTATGTTGAGTAATTTTCAGGGGACAGAAAATCTATACTTCTATACAAGCTGCACAATGACTACTCTAAAATATATCCAAGTTTAATTTCTATAGTATTGTCCCTTGAGAGGATATACTAAAATGGTTGCTGAGATGTGAGGGGTGTACTCACTTTTTTGTGAGGTACTGTATATATATGCTGTATTTCTTATTTATTTATTTTTTAATTCCTGTAATTTATTTAGTTAATTACTCAAATGATTACAATCCTTGAAATATTTTTTGCTTGTTTTTTTTTTTTTTTTTTCATTTTTCATTACTTGTGAAAAAATATTAAACACATTTCATTTTTGTTTAACTTTATTAATAAAAAAAATTGTGTGTTGTTCAATTAATATGTTATAAATATGTTAGAACCATGGATTTTCACTGGTATTGGTACCGAATACTCAAATATTCCAAAGCGTGTTGAAAATACAATATGAGAATTAACTGCACAATTACTAGAAATGTGTTCCTTGGATATTATACAATACGCATATATACAAAATTTGTGGAAAGTTAAAAAAAACAACTCTGACTTCGAACCTATTCTGTAAAATTGATCATTTATAGATATAACAAACAGACAGACAGAAAGACAGATAGGTGGGGTGTGGCCTATTCAAATTACAATTTATTTGAATATTTGGCCCAACCCTCCAACTCACATCCACAGAACTACTCAGCACTCCACTATGATTTTCCCTGCCACTGAACCATCATGGCACAAGCCTCATTTATAATATCTGTCTTTACTTGACCAGTTCCACTCCCTCGTAATGGTTCTTCGCACAGGCACTCGACAGCAGCGGAGTCCTCCATTGATATTTGTTCTTCAATTTGTGTCACGAGTGCATATTATTACTGGATCTCTGCTTTTCACATCTCCAAGTGTTCATAATGCATGTGCCTCTCCACATGAGGACCATTGCGAGCGCTCTCCATTGTTTGCGGAATACAACACGACTCCCCCCACTGTGTGGTAATATGGCTATTTGCTCAGTCAATTTGCTGTTCCCAGCATCCAAGCACATGCAAATACATCGGCTGATGTGTGCCGGGCGACAACAGTTTGTGTTACAACAGCTTGCAAACTATTCCAAACAGTGCCGTTTTTGAGGGGCTACAATAAAAAGCAGATTCTGGAGAGCTTGTCTGGAGTGTGACCTAATGACTCTGCAAAGGCATGAGGTATAAATGAGGATCTATGCCACCTGGAGGTGTTTTGAAATTGCCTGTCATTGACTGTGCTATTACATGTAACATGCAGAGCATCATGATCACAAGCGCTCAATCAACACCTTAGACTTTACTCACCCAGGTTCACATTCCCATAATCTAAATTATACAATGACTTTTACAAGACCCATGGCCCATCGTAGTTTTCACCATCTCTTTCTTTCCCTCTTTGTCTAGGTGTCGCTCCTGGGCCACAGCGGAAATGTGGGCAGGTAGTGGAGCGAAGCAGAGAGACATGAAGGAAATGAAGGCCAGTGGCCTGGAGTCAACCTTCCTGTCAGGACAGCGTGGCGTGAGGAACACAGCACTCATCTCCTGTGCCAATTACAGTTGTCCCAGACAACGCCACAGGACAACAGTATAAACAACAACTACACCATACTCATAAAGGAATGGAGTGGATAAATAACAGCTACATGTTTATACATTAATGTAATACTTTAGAGAAAGTGCTTCATAAATAGTGTTTGGGGCAAGTAACATATTTACACCATAACATAAGTTACTTTTCAAAAAAAAAAAGAAAGAATACAATTCACAACATATCACTTCCTCTGGGTGTGTGCACTTTCACCTATAAGAAATGTCTCTTGAGAACCAAATCAGCATATTAAAATGATTTCTGAAAGATTGTGTAACACCGAATACTGGGATAATGGTTGCTGGAACTTCAGCATTGCCATCACTAGAATAAATTAAAATTGAAAATATATTCAAACCGGAAAGAGGCGTTTAAATTGTTATAATATTTAACAATATTACTGTTATTTATTTTGCAGCCTTGAAGAGTATACAAGACTTAAAAATCTTATGTGAAACTTTTGACTGGTACATAAATGTACAGTCAAACCAAAAATTATTCAGACACCAGATGTATGTATTTATTTATTTATTTATTTTACTAGTGGGTGCATGACACTATAGTTAATTTATGCAAATGATGATAGCAAAATAAAGTAAACTGTGACATACTATACCCAAAAAATCTTAAAACAGTGGACTACCAGTAAAATTGCTATGATTTGACACTTTGATCATGTTTTGTTACATACCTTTCTATCAAAGTTATCTAACATTATTAAGAAGAAATTTGTTTTGACACAGTAAAATATGACAAGAACTCAAGAGTTAAACTATCATTTTCTAAACTGTAAACAAAAAAATAATGTGATAATGTGAGACATTTTGAAGGTGCCTGAGTAAGTTTTGGTTTGTATAGAATGCAGCCTAAATTGTTTATAAAAAAACTAATACTTAAAAATACTTAAAAAAAAATAAATAAATAAATAAATGATTCAATGAAATCCAATGAGCAACCAGTTGTGGATGAGATGACCATATTGTTAATAAATCTAATTTTCTATAATAAATCTAATTTTCTAAAAAAAAAAATAATAATAAAAGAAATGTATTAAAAATTACAACATTATAACAACAAATAATGTTATAATAATTTGTATAACATTTATTACATATTATTGTAACATTTTAAATAATTATATTAATTAAAATAAAAAAAATACTTTGAAAATAAATGCTTCAGTGAAATCCAACGAGCAACTAGTTGTGGATGAGATGGCAATATTATGTTAGAATATAATAAATCTAATAATTATTAAAAGATGTGATATATTGTTTTTGATATTATATATGCCATATAATTTTAACAATAAAATATCCACACAGAGTTGATTAAAATATTAATAGTAACTATTTTGTCAAAAATGTAACATTTACATGCATTTACATGCTGCAACTCTTATTCCAATGTAAATATGTTCATAAAAAGTCAGGAAACAACTTTTCATGGTATGGTATCTATAAGTCATTGAATGCAAATCATATTGCAAGAACAGACACCTGGGGGGGTGTTCCATAAAACAAGTTTACCAAATAAGCCAGGCTTATTTCAGTTAGTCTGACTTATTTTGAACCAAATCAAATGACAATAAGTCAGGCTAACTGAAATAAGCCTGGCTTATTTGGTAAACTTGTTTTATGGAACACCCCCCTGTTTACTCACTGAGTGAACAAAATGAGGAAAAAAAACAAAAAAAAAAAACAAAACAAAATATTAGTAACACAAAATTGTAACATATTACTTTTAAAAGTAACACTGTACATGATACTAGAAACCTAACACCTGATATGTGATAACTTGTGTGATAATTTAACTCAGATTTTCCAAGTCCATCAGTCAAAAAGCCTCTTGGCAATGGGGGTCACTGTCAGCAAATCATCATTTTTCTCTTCAGAGACCTGTGAGGGTTTGATCAGCTCCCGGCCAGGCCATCCCCCAGGACTCAACATTCGGATTCAGAGACAGCGATAGCATCAGTGCCCCCTGTCCCCTTCCATGCACACTGCACATTCACACTGATACAGCTCCCAGGAGATCGGGGGAATAACAGTGTCGGACCCGTGTCGGGGCTTGGGCTATAGTCCCCTTTGGCCCCGACCCGAGCCGCCTCGAGGAGGGGCGGGGCTCCAGCCATGGGCTCTGTCTGTCTGTCTGCTAGCACTCAACCATGGCTGTCTAAGATAAGCTTTCCTCCCCCCTGTGCGCCCTAAGTCCGTCTCCTATATCTCAGCCTCTCAGAGGCATCCATGATGGAGGCTTTACCCCTTCTCCACGCTGCCCCCTGCTGCACAGGTGCCGGGCCCTGCTCTATGACAGTTGCTAAGCAACATGCTTTGAGGACACCCACCTGCCTTCAGGCTTCAGTGGTCTAAATTTTGTCTTAATTGCAAATTGAGTGGGAGACGAGCGAACGCCCTCTGAATGTGAAATAGATGCTGGCGAACGTCGGCGGGCTAATCAAGAGACAGTGATGGGAGGCAGCCACCGTGATCAGAGTAACACACACTGTGATGTCATAACCATTACAGAGTCCTATCATTTACTTCATCACTCTTGACTAATACAGTACAGAGCAAACAAAAAAAGAAATAAATCAAGGCTATTAAGGCTAAACATGATGGAAGAAACAAGAATAAATCCTCTTTGTCAGAAGCAAGCGTATTTCCCTTTCTCCGGCCAAAAACTCACACCAAATGCACGAGCCCATTTGCTGGATTCAATTACCAGCTCCTGTACCAAATCCGCAAGAGACTATGTTCCAAAGGATGCTCATTTCAGCTCCTCTCCTGCCAAATCCCAAAAGAAATCTCTTTCATTTGAACAATGCACTTTTTCCTATTTAAAAAAAGAAAGAAAATCAATATCTGGTTTCAATATGAGGGGACAGGAATCAATATTGCCAGCCTTTGGGTTTTTTCTCTGCTTGCTTTCCCTCTCCTGGCCCGTAAACAGAAACAATGGAATATGGTTATGACAGGGTCAGGGATGGCTCAGCTGATAGAGCCTATGATTAGGTTCTTGTGTTACAATCACCACAGCGCTTTACTCTACTGATGCCTTTAACCTTTTCATGCCATGTGCAGCTCAAACAAACTCAATAGTGTTGCTTTTCTCCCGACCCCGGCCCCCCTCGCCTCAGTGTCTATGTCCAATGTGGTGGAAGCAGGATCATCAGACAGAGAATGAAGCTTGGATTTGTCACTTTCTTCTCTCTGTAATCCTTTATGAGCACCGGCACAATGGGGCCGCTCATTGTCCTCTGGTTCTCAAGCCTCATTGGAAAGGGTTGTTTACCAGAGACATGAAATTGGAAGAGTCACTGTACAGATAAAAAAGACTTAGGTTGTGCAAATTCCCATCTCCACTTTTGTGGCGAATCTGATGACTGCTAAAAATGCTGAGTCTTAAAATGCAATTTAGATCCACATACTTTTATTTAGGTTATCTAACTAAAGAGGTTGGGCGGTGTCAACCAACCTGGCATTAAACGACATCTACGGTGAAACATCACGATGGACGATGACATCAGGAGGGTTAATGATGCGCCTGAAATGTGAATCCATATTTGTAAAGGCATGGAAAATGAATAACGCAGTTTACAGAGCCACTAAAGGGACTGTTACATTACAGTACATTCAATTTTACTTACCACCAAAACTGGGTAGTAACTGATTACATGTAATCTGGATTCTGGAATAATCTGAAATTTGACGTAATCAGATTCCAAAAATTACGTACTTGTAATTAGATTCAATTATGTTTTAAAATACTCCTAATCAGACTACAGTTACTTTTTATGGATTACATGACTACATATAATTTATTCTTAATCCCTAAGTCTTCTTTTTCTTAGTTACAGTGTTTTTTCTAAAATAGCCTATCACTTATATACATTCAGAAAGTCTTCACGTTTTGTGGACATTCACTCAGTATCAGTGATTAGGTGGCTACACAGCATTTGACAACTGATTTACAAAAATCATTTCAGGTTTAAGAAGTGTTTCAACATTGCATCAACTACTGATGAACACAGATTTTTATTTAAATTATCATTTTTCAACCATTTTTCTATGTCTTTGGAAGGCTTTTGTCTTTCAAATGCATAAATTCACCAACTTTTTGGTCATCTGTGTCACAATTATGAACTCTTTTGTTGTGTTTGTTGTTCATAGGTTCTGTTTTCTGTATTTGGTTTAGTCCTTTTGTGTTGGTTCCATCCAGTTCCTGTTTGTCCTTATTTGGTTATGTTCCTGTTCTCATTAGTTCATTATTAGTTAACTCAGTTAGCCTAGACTTAGTTATCCTAAGTCTCCTTTCAGTCCAGTTGACTGTCGGTTATTATGTTAATGTCACATCTGTTTGTTTACCTAAAGTATTTCATCTGTCGTGTTCCGTGTGGCTTATAATTAAAGTCTTTATTGTGGATTACCTTCATCTTTATCGCCTTCCTTGGACAATCCGTGACAATCTGATCCTCTTTCACCTAATATATTTACTTGAAGTACCCCTGAGATTTTAAAATAAATGTATTACTAATCATCACATCTGCATGTTCATTGGTTCTCTGACATTGGTTATGGTTACATGACATGCAGGTTAATAAAAAAACCTGCCTCAAATAAACTATGAAAACAAGAATAAAGTCATACAAGCTACAATTCACTTCTTATTGGTTAAAATGAACTAGGGCTGCAACAAACGATTATTTTGCTAATCGATTAATCTAACGAGTATTAGAACGATTAATCGACTAATCGTTGATTATTTCACTGATTAATCAGTAGACTTTGATTATTCAGCTTTTGCACTTTGTGAAAATATAAAATATTTTCACAAAGTAAATAAAATATATATATTCTAACATAACGGTCACTTCAGCTTTAGAAAAGCATATTGTGTAATTACAATTATTATACAATTAATTGATAATACTTTACAATAAGGTTCATACTTAACATTAGTTAATATTATTAATCTCAGCATTTATTAATCTTAGTTTCAACATTTACTAATGAATTCATAAAAATCACAAGTTTTTAACATTTGATAAATGCACTGTGAACATGAACAAACAATGAACAGCTGTATTTGTATTAACCAAATTAACAAAGATTAATACATAAATGTAATATACATATTGTTCATTCATGTTAATTAATACTTTAGCTAATATTAACAAATGATACCATTATACAAATAGATGTATTTGGCACACAAAATGAGAAGACAGACAGAGAAACTGTTTATACACTCTGCCTAACATCTCCTTTTGTAAGTCATATGGATAAGAAACAAAATAAAGGTAAGTGATAAAAGGTTCTATTTTTTGGATAAACTATTTTATTCACAACATAATGTCTTAAAATACCTTATAGGGCTATGATAACCAAAACAGTCCTGAGCTAGATCAAGCTTTGGTCCTCTGTAAACCAAACTATCACTTTAAAGAAATTATTTTTTTCCTACTAATAAAAATATTTTCTCATTAGCTAGCTCCACACTGGAGAGCTGCTTTATAACAAGAAATCAAGTTGTAATTCTAACTGAAAGCGGCAGGATTTTCATGTTAAATACCATAAACCTGTTTGATTTAGGGATATCTATTGGATAACGTACTATATAAACATGATGTGACAGGACATTACTGGAGTAAGCTAACCATTACTGAACTGCAGAGCTTGTGCAAACATCTACATCATTGTAATTGCATTTTTAACTGCTGCTTTCACACTGCTGTCAGTTTTTGTTGTGTTTATTTTGATACTGAGAGAAAAGCGTGCAATATATATTTATATATTCATCCAAATGCCGCGATGTGTGTCTTTTTCTCTTGAATTGCATCCAGGAAGGCTGAATTACAGTCTTGGGCTACAGTGCCACACTGGCCAAACTGAATTACTGCAGGCTCTTTACATTGCGTCATATGAGATCAAAGGTCTACTCGACAACAAAAATATTTGTCGACCTTTTATTTATCTTTTATTGTCGACGTTGTTGATAATGTCAACTAACTGCTTTAGCCCTTAAATGAACCAAGAATATCCTGTGTTTTTCCGTGAGTGCTTTGTCATGTAATTTGGAATCAGTAACAGATTACAATTTGTACGTAATCTACCCAGCTCTGCTTACCACATTAACACATGAATATCGAAAGCAAATGTAAAAAGCGAGCAGGCATTTAAAAGCGAATTCAATGCCTTGAATATTAATAGTGGCTCCCTGATGCCCGCAACTTATATACAGTATAATTACACAACGTTTTTATTGTGAGAGAAAGCATTCAAATATAGTTTTTTCCTCCCATCTCATTTTTATTCCCTTTAAAAGTTCTGTAATAGAGGTCATTTCCTTTCTGAACATGGTATTCACATTCGGCGGGTTGGGGGGAGGTCGATGGCATTGTCTATCGGCCCAACCCTAACTAAAACAAACATAAATCTGTACCTGGGTGTATCTTTCCACATCTATACTACACGTAAGGATCTCGACAATGGCATCACCTTTTTAAGTTCATAATATACCTATACTTGAGACACAGTGGGCACACCTGAAGACGTTTTGGACCCCATGGTGTCAATGTCTTCAAGAAAGGAATTACTAACAAATTGCTGTGGGCCTGCACATAATTTAGTGGCTGGTGGCAATTTTATGACTTGGTAATGTTCCTAATTACATGCCCGTGAAAGGCTTAATTAATTGAGGGAGGTAGGAAGAGAGAAGAACCCGGATTCGAGAGCGACGAAGAAAAAAAAAGAAACTGGTGAGAGAGGAAAAGTGGCTGGTGTGTTTGTTATCGTGGTTCCACTGCATTGGGTTTTACTGCCTAAGGAGAATTTAGTGGCTCTTTATTTGCTCAAAGAAAATGCAAGTCTCCTGAAAATACGACCATCACGATCAACCCCTTGCTGATACCTAATATTCGTTCTCCCACCCTCTCTGACTTTTTCCAAAGTGGCTGTAATCATATTATTGTAAATGTTGGTGCAGTTAATTGCATCGGGAGGAAAATAGGTTCCGCTTGGTGGGTTATGGAGAATTTTATAAAGTTTGTTTTCCCATAGGAAGATTGAGTCAGTAATAGTGTTTTTGGGGGGTAGCGGGTGGGGAGGCAAAGAGGGCGTGGAGACATTCAAATACAAATGTATGATTCCACCTTCAAACTAGACAAAAGAGCTGTGTGCTGAAGCTCTCATATCGCAAAGAAACTTTCTAACACACGCACACACACACACACACACATATATACACAAAGCTGCTAATCGTGTGTAAAATGCAAATGAGGTGTGGACTAGCAAACAGTGGCCAAGGTATCAGCTTTGACCGAGAACATCCTGTTTTCATCTCTCAGATATTCAGATGCTATAAATGAGAGGAACACAATGAAGCTGCACCATAAACACACAGCTCCTTCGCTTCTCACTGGAGATTCATCGCTCATTTTCCACGGCGTAGCTGCGCGCTTCATTTAGAGACGCTGTTCCCAAACGCCCACCGGTATTGCCTGAAATAGAGGCCTTTTGGAGCAATTTACGCAAATGGGAGAACAGGTATTTTTGCTTGACGCACAAAATGTCCCCACAAAAATAGATAAACCTACATTACGGGCACCTACTTTGCAGTCACCATAAAGTAAACAGCTTCATTACGGGATTAAAATGGTTCACAAAGAAATTTCAAAAGTTAAAAGTGCACTCAGAATGTTGTTTATGTGTTTGTGTCTGATTTGTACATTGACACCTAGTGGTGTGGATGCAGCATTATGCAAAAGCAATAGTTTTCAGACACAAAGCCCTTGTAGAAATGTGCTATTCAGAGTCATTAATAATATATTCCTGGTGTAAAAATATCCATTAAAGGGGATTACTGAGATAAGGTGAGTAGCATCCAGATGGCCATGTGATCTCAATATCACAGCGACCTGCTCCATATACAAAAAAAAAATTGCCTTTTCTACTTTTTATCTAGTCCACTGATGAGAATGTGTATACATTGTTTAAAAAATAAATAAAAACAAATAAAAAAGTACAAAAATATGAACTTTCTCATATTCTCTTCCTCACAATCTCCAAAAAGCACAAGACAGGAATGGAAAAAGGAGCAGCGTTCAACCCGCCTGTCAAAGCGGCTATCACACTCACTTCTAATGGCGTCTAGAGCAATCTGGTTCCAGCCCGTTATCTTATAAATTCAACACATGTTCCACATAATTCACACTAAGTGTGACAATCAAGGAAACAGGCAAGTGTGGGCTCCTTACGGCGAGATCAATGGGTCTCATTCTGCATGGTATTCATTTTTAATTCATTCTTATTTATGGCAGGTGGTTAAAGACAAAGACAGCAAGCTGGAAAACAGGGACAGCGGGATGAGACATAATATTGTTCGAAGTTCTTCTTCATGGTCTGTTTTAAAGCAGACTTGGTCGATTTCTGTTACTATTTCTGAGATGTGTGAAGTATAATTAAACCTGCAATACAAATAGAGAAATGGAATACTCTCTGATATGGAAATGCAAAGTCTTGTTCAATTAAAACGAAGCTGAAACTTTTTAGACATGTTTTTAGTGATACAATAGTGAGCTCAGTATGTATGCATGTTTTTGACTTGGAATAAAAAAAAAAATCTCTCTCTATATATATATTTAAAAAAAAAAAAGTATTTATGACTTTTTGAGTTTATATCTTACAATTTAGACCTCAGAATTGCAAGTTTATGTCTCCCAATTGTGAGTTATAAACTTGCAATTGTGAGTTAACTGCAAAATAATTGGGGTTTAAAGTAACTTTTTATTGAAAAACAAAGATCATTACAAATTACATTGATTTAACTTTTGTTGCATAAACTCATATAAAATAAATAAGGCATATTTTTATATGACCTTCGCAAACGCCTCTTTCGCGCGTCTCACTTTTCATATTCTTCGTCCTACCTGAAGCACTTTTGTTTCAATTTATAAGAATATTCTGCTTATGTTAGTTTAAAGTTAAAGATGTTAATATTAACAAGGGGAGTCTGAGAGTCTAAAGTTTATTTGACAGGTATTTCACATTCCTTGTCTGTAGAAGGATAAAAACAAATAAAAGGTGGATATTAATTTATTTTGTTTGTTTTAAATATATAGTTTTATAGAAGGAGGTTTTCAGAACTTTGTAGCTACAGACATCTGTTGTGGGTGTTCCTGGCAGTTTTCCGGAGGCTTTTTTTCATATATTTTTCATATCAATATCTGAATAATATCACATTGACCAAAATTAAGAAATATATTATCATCTAAATCTCTACGTTTAATTTTTTGACTAAAGTTTAGCTTACCAGTTTTGTAGCAACTCTGCAAGTTCGTTGTATCAGCTGACCCTTTGCAAAGACCCACCCCCCTTCATTACTGTTTCTATGTCCGACAAGCCATAGTGCTCTCATGCCACATATTTTCTCACACAGTGAAAAATACATTGTGGAGCAAAGAGGAAACTGACGACACACCAACTGACAAGACAAAGCAGGTTACTTTAGGTATGAAACAAAGCCTCCACTTTCAAATTTTGTTATTTTGTAAGAAATTTAAACAATAAATACCATTTTGTGGCCCTTTATGTCACTGTAGTGCTCAGTTCAAGCAGGATGTAAACCAGGATGATCATCTCCTCTTCTTTACTAGTTTCAGCAAGAAAAAACATCAATGAACATCAGGTATTGTTTCAACCACAGAAAGACATCAATACACACCATTTTTCAAGTTCAAGTCCACCAGCGTTACTCTACTCTCCTGTCTGGTTTGTTTGTCGGACAAAACAGGCAGATTCCTCCATCTTGTAAAAACACTACCAGTGTTGAGCCTTGTTTTACCCCGTTGTCTGTCTCTGTGTTTTGGCAAGCCTTCAAATTTTGGCTTGCACTTCTGTAACGACATCTGAATGTGTTTTTCCACATCGACTGAACACCCTCTGGATCAGCCTGCTACTGTGGCCACGCCCAAACTCTCACTATTGGCTGTTTGAAAATTAATTAGTTGACAGGCAGGTAGAACATCCTATTACATTCAGTCTGGTAATTTGGTAAAACAAGGGTAAACACTGGCAGTGTTTTTACAAGATGGAGGAATTTACTGCAATGGGTTTCACTTAACCCTTCACAGGGAGTTTGATTGACAGGCGATCTGACCAATCACAACAGTGAATCTGCCACTTTTGTTTGAAAAACAAACCAGACAGCAGAGTAGATTAACATCACTAGACTAAAACTTGAAAAATGGTGTGTACTGATGTATTACCACTGTTGAAACAATATTCTGATGTTCATTTGGACAAACATTTTACGGTCAGGAGACATCCACAGAAGATAGATATTTAAATAATTACACTTTAGCACATTAGCACATTACACATTAGCTTTTATGCTGTGAAGAGACGATGTGAAGCACAATATGTACGTTTTCACCGTTAGAGGGTGCATATTCAAAAGAAACAAAGAAGCAAAGGCATAGTTTGATGATGCCCTAATTGAGTGTGGAATCATGGGAGTTGTTGTCTTTGTCCTCACAGCCGATGCAATTTAAACATTCTTTGAAACATTTGAGATAATGTAAGTACACAAGTCAGCAAAATATATAACACTGTTCTAGCAGTTTTTAGATAATTGTAATCCAGAAATCGTACATATTTTGCCTTTAAATGCAAGATACTCGCAATAGTTCCACTTTAGCACAATCAAATACACTTTAGTATATCTTTAGTTTGACTGAAGCACTACTTCCGCACAATTAAAGTGCATTAGGTACAAAATTAGCTGTTTTCAATTTAGCAGACTTTAAGTACAATTGCAGGGTACAAATACATAAATGTATTTGTAGGATACTTAGCATGAAATAAGTTTAGTATTTCAAATACATTTTATGTGCAATGAAAAAAAAAAACTATAAAAATTAAACAAAAAAGCAACATTCATATGTCATTTCCGATCAGAGCATTAGAAAATCACAGCAGTATCAGTGCCCTCTGTTCAGAGAGGATGTTGTTGTGTGCCCTACATTTGGTCAAGGGGTAGAGTGAGAGGTGTGTGTTTCACAGCAGGAGTGTCAGAGAGGGATCACTGTACCCCCGCCCCGTGGAGAGGGGCACCTTCCGCTCTTGTAACAAAACGCTGACAGAGGACCTGACTCTCCATATGCCTCTAACCCCTAACCTTGTCACCCCCTCTCCTCCAAACCTCACAGCATTTTAATAAACAGACCCAATGTTTATAAAAAGACAAAATAAAATAGCTATTTTCAACACTTATTATTTTTATAGTAATAATTATACCTTAGTTTAATAAGTACATAATGAACTCTTTATTATTATTATCATCATCATCAATAATAATAATTTGGTTTTATGTGCTGCCACATTTGGAGAATTAAATCAATGTTGACATAAATCTACATGAAATAATTTGTAATTCAAATGCTTTGAATTACGCCTAACATTTTTGCCTATGCATAAATGCATAAATACTAGTTGAAACCATGAATATGAACATCTCCATCCGTCCCCGATGGAAGTGATATTAATATGCTTTAGCTGCATGTCTAAGTAAATATTCAGTGTTTATCATGCTGTGCGTGGCTTGGGTGAGAGGGTAAGGAAATGAATTGGAAAATGTTGGTGATTAAAGGTATGGAGGTTAAATGAGTGTGCTATATGCTTCACACACTATTACCACTGCAGTTCAGATTGGAGTAGCTTTTTTTTTCAAGCCGTACTTTGGAAAGTATCTGATTTTGCATTTGTCTATGCAGAATTCAAAGACCAAACTAATGGATGATCGTGTTGGCCAATGGTCAATAATATGTGCCATATTATATATATTACACTCACACTCACACTCACACACACACACACACACACACACACATACACAGTTATAATAATACATAACACAGAATAATTATTTTTATAATTATTTTATAATTATAATTATAAAGATTTTTAATGTTTTTAAAGATGTTTTTTATGCTAACCAGGCTGCATTTTCTTTGATAAAAAATAGCAATATAGTGTATATTATTATTAGTAGTAGTAGTAGTAGTAGTAGTAGTATTTAAATGTATACATTAATATTAATAATACTACTACTTATTATTCTTTATTATATTATTTAATTATATAATATAATATATATATATAATATATATTAATATATAATGTATATATTAATACTAATACTACTGCTAATTATTATTATTGCTTATTAAAATGTATATATTATTATTATTAATAATATTCCTACTTATTATATTATTATTATTTAAATGCATATATTATCACTACTATTACTACTACTACTACTACTACTACTAATACTAATAATAATAATTATTATTTAAATGTATACATTAAGATTAATAATATTACTACTTATTATTCTTTATTATATTACATAATGTAGATATTAATATATAATGTATATACTAATACTACTGCTAATTATTATTATTATTATTTAAACAACAAAAAAAAAAAAAAAAAATATATATATATATATATATATATATATATATATATATAGAATTATTATTATTATTGTTATTATTAAAAATACTATTCCTACTACTACATATTATTATTATTATTATTATTATTACTACTACTACTACAAGTACAAGCAAGGAGTTTGTCCAAATTTCTGAGTTGGGTCTTTTCTCAGATCCTATATCAAAAATACAGGAAAATCAGCAATATTATTACAATTTTAAATTAATGTTTTTTGATTTGAATATATCTTATCATATAACAAGATCCTTCAGAAATAATTCTAATATGGTGATTTGGTGCTCAAGAAACATTTCTTATTATTATCATTGTTAGAAATCAGTTATTTTTATTGAAACTGTGATACACTACTGTTCAAAAGTTTGGAGTAAGTAAGATTTAAAATTAATTTAGGATGCACTAATCTGACAGTAAAGACATTTATAATGTCATTATTATAATTTTTTTTTTTTTCAAATAAAAAGAATTAAGGAACGTAAGAAAAAAAGCAATGTAATGAAATTTAAAAGAATGCACATGCTATTAGAAAAGGTCAGTAAATAGCTGACATATTTAGCTTGTATAACAGAAACAAATGATTAAGATACAATTCAGACCTGCATAGTTGTTTTAATTAACTCAAATCTTTAAGATATTTCAGTTACGAAACAGATTTCATGACAAGTTTGTTTATACCTGTTTTGAAAGCAGGCAGCATTAAGGGGAACGATTTCTCAACAACCAAAAAAACTGGGCCATCTATTGTGACCCAGCCACTTCTACCGACACACACATTTCAATGGCAGGAACAAGTGGCAGCAATTTTCCGTTTTCAATTTGCTGACCACTTGACCATGTGCTCCTGGTACAGCGGACGAGCTCTTCTCCAGCGAGCAGACGCACACCTGCAGCCCCACGCTGATGAGAAGGCCACGATCATCCTCACACACGCCGCATTCACGCACTCAGCCACGGGTTTAAAATTAAGGGACGAATTTGAAGCTATAGTGAAAGACAGTCACAAACACGGGGTGAAATAATAATGCATTCATCTAGGACCCGGTGGGCTTGTTTCTTTTGCGATACCTTGTGTATGTGTGTGCTGCCTCTCCACATGAGTGTGACTGCATCGCAGCAACCGCTGCCAGAGGCAGCTGTTCCACACTATGGTTTTACATCATTGTTCTCATCCTCCCATTCTCTCCTTCACTTTCTGTTTCAGCAACTTGGCTGCGGTTTTTGGACCACTCATCCTTTCTCTTTGTCTTCCTCTCTTATTTTTCCCCCATTCATCCTGCATTTCCTCCTCTCCATTGCCACAACAAGGCCAGCCTCCCCAGAGCGTTCCACAGGGCCCTCTCTAGCCGATAAAGTCTTTTCATGTCGAAGCCCTCAGGCTTCGAGGTAAATCCTACAACTTGGCAGACCAGTGTGCCAAGTGTGCGTGCCAGGGTCTGCCCACATTGCAACACACCCTTAGTGAATTTGTGTTGCTTTGCCTCTGTGTCATCCCAATTGTTTTCCCCCATTTCAAAATCTTCATCTTGCACCTCTCCTGTTTTCCACAATGGGCCATTATCTGCTGCTGTTCTAATGCCTGCCACTGTGACTGTATGGGAACTTGTGTGCTACGGTCTGTGCTATAGGCTACGATTTACAAAACACAACTTGGGTGTAATTGTAAATAGAAAGAAGGGGAAAAAATATGCTTTGCATATTCCATGATGTTTTAAAAAAAAAACAATAAATAAATAATAATAATTAAATAATGCATAATACAAATGTATTAATAATTGTTATTATTTATTATTATTATTAAAACCTAAAAAACATATAATAATAATAATAATAATTTTAAAGAGTATTTGTTTATTTATTAACTTATTTGGGGGGTTTAATATTCTCATTATCACCATTATCATTATTTAAATGTATTTAATATTATTATTATTATTATAATAACACATCTATTAATAATAATCATAATACTCCTCCTCCTCCATCTACTACTACTACTACTACTACTACTACTACTACTAATAATAATAATAAAAATAATAATAATAATAACAACAATTATTATTATTATTATTATTTATTATTATTAACACTCCTACTACTACTAATTCTTATTATTTTATTTGTAATGTATCTATTACTTTTATTAATACTACTATTACTAATAATAATTATTATCATTATTTTAAATCATTTATTATTATTATTATTATTATTACTGAAATGTATCTTTTATTATCAATAATGCTAATTATTATTATTTTATTTTTAATGTATCTATTACTTTTATTAATACTATTATTACTAATAATAATTATTATCATTATTATTATTATTATTTAAATGCATTTATTATTATTATTATTATTACTGAAATGTATCTATTAATAATAATAATAATAATATTCTTACTACTAAAAATAATAATAAGAACTATTATTATTATTTTAAATGTATCTATTATTATCATCATTAATGCTACTAATTATTATTTTTACATTTGTTTTATCTATTATTTTCATTATTATTATTATTAATACTATTACTACTATTGATTCTTATTATCATTTTATTTTTTATTTGTATTAACACTACTACTAATAATAATAATTATTATCATCATTATTCTTCTTATTATTTAAAAGTATTATTATTATTATTATTATTATTATTGAAATGCATTATTAATAATAATGATCCTACTACAAAAAAATAATTATTATTAATATTATTATTACTACTCCTCCTACTACTGATTATTATTATTATTATTATTATTATTTAAATGTGTAATTCAAATGTATTATTATCATTAATACTACTAGCTATTATTTTTTATTATTTATGTATTATGTTAATTATTGTATGCTAATTGTTTTTTATGTATACATACATTTATATTATCAATGCTACACTTCCTCCTACTAATTATTATTATTTATTATAGTATATAATGTATATATATATCATACTCCACATCCTGCTCCTACTACTAATTATTATAATTTTTATTATTTAAATGTATCCATTATCATTAATACTACTCCTAGTCCTACGAGTACTAAGTATTAGTTATTATATTATATTATGTATGTATGTATTATATTAAACTCCTCCTTCTAATACTACTAATAATAATACATTATTATTATTTAAAAGTATACATTAATATTACTACTACTACTACTACTACTACTTATTGTTATTCTTCTACTACATATTTATTATTATTATTATTATTATTATTATTATTATTATTATTAATACAAGTAAGAAGTGTCACAAATTTTGTCTGGCATTGTAAGTTGAATCTTATCTCAGAGGTCATGCTGAGTAAGCAGCACTGTACTCCCAATGACTAAGAGTGTTTAATATTCAAAAAGGCATCATGTAAAAGCCTCCATTAACACATAATCCTAACCACAGGAGCATGCTCATATTCTCATATCTCTCCACATAACTGTACTCTTGGGTCACTGTGTTGTTGCAGGCTTCATGAGTCAGTTCAGCAGCAAAGGGTGTGGAATGGAGCTACCCTCACCTTCAGCAGAGGTGACCCTCCACAAGTGCCCTCTCCTGGCTTTTATCTGCAGGGAAGGTATATATAAAAGGCCTGGGTACAAAGAGCGATAGCCAAGACATCACGCTCTGCGTGGGCTCTTCTCACTCCAGCCCCCGTCCTTTATGGAATGATTTGCATATTGCATAGGCACTGCTGTTTTTATTGAGGTCATTTTTTTATCAGTCCTCCATAGCGCAGACTGCACACAATGAATCCAGCTTACTTCAGGACATAACTGACCTTTTTTTTTCTCATTCTCTATCTAGTTGCCCCAGCGCTCCTCCTCTAAGCTGGCTTGATCCCTCTAGCTCCCACTCTTTTTGTCCTCCTATTTCTTAAAACCTCAAAGTCTCCATTAAACACTGGAAACATCAACCCAAAAGATTCATTCGGCCTACTGAGAGAGAACATGCAGATAATTTTCTTCTTTTCTGTCTATAAAATAAAGCAAAATCCTTTTTTTAATGCTAGGTTATATATCAACGGGTCATGGCCTTGCCAGTTAGCCCCACTGGTAGATGCTGTAACTACATTGCATGGGGGCAAAAAGCAGCTTTCTCCATTAAAGCTCATTCAAAAGTATTGACGCCTGTTTCCACAGGGGAAAAAAAACTGAATGAGATTCAAATGAGATTTTCCTCATTTCAGCTGAAAATCAAAATTATGAGATATAAACTCAGAATTGCAAGATATAAACTTCTGAGAAAAAAAGTCAGAATAATGAGATGAGAAGTCACCATTACCTTTTTTATTTTATATTTATTTTATATTTTATATTATGAAGGAAATAAGTTTATAGACAAAAGTCATCATGTATTCTGATGAAATTAGTTGTAGCATTTGTTGCATCATGTTAATTTCCAAAATTATTATGCAAAAACCAAACATAAACAATATACATGTTCGTGAAGATTTGATTTAATGTGAATAATTGTTTAATAACCTTTTCTGCACTCCACGTCGTTCCAAACCCGTAAAAGCTTAATTCGTCTTCAGAACACAATTTAAGATATTTTGGATGAAACCTGAGAGCTTTGTGGCTGTCCCATTGACTGCCAAATAAATATCACTGTCAAGGCCCAGAAAAGTATGAAAGATGTTGTCAAAATAGTCTTCAACTATAATTTTACGAAGCTACGAGAATATATTTTATACGCTAAGAAAACAAAAATAATGGCTTTATTCAACAATTCGTCTCCTCAGCGCCACCGTAACGCCATTTTGGAAAATCCCCTGGGTCTCTGTCAGCTGCGTCACATGGATACGCTGTTGTGTGCTGCGGCTGACACAGAACATTGAGTATGTTTGCATACAGTGAATACTCTTCAAAATGGCGCTACGGTGACACGGAGGAGACAAACTGTTGAATAATTTATTTTTGTTTTCTTTGCATACAAAAAGTATTAAATTAAAAGTATAAAACTATGGTTGAACCACAGACAGCAGATGGACTATTTTGACAACATCTTTCATACTTTTCTGGGCCTTGACAGTTATTTCCTTGGCTTTCAATGGGACAGTCACAAAGCTCCCAGTTTTCATCCAAAATATCTTAAATTGTGTTCTGAAGACGAACAAAGCTTTTACAGGTTTGGAACGACATGGGGGTAATTGATTAATGACAAAATTTTCATTTTGGGATGGAGTAACCCTACCGTAAAAATTAAAACTTATTTTTGATTGGTAATATGCATTGCTAAGAACTTAATTTGGACAACTTTAAAGGCAATTTTCTCAATATTTTGATTTTTTTGCATCCTCAGAATCCTGATTTTCAAATAGTTGTATCTCGGCCAAATATTGTCCTATCCTAATGAATGGAAAGCTTAATTATTCAAATTATTTAAATTTCATAAAATTGACCCTTGTGGACCAGGGTCACATTTTTTCTCAGTAGCTGTAACAGAGTAAAGTTACATATACATTTATTACTCCCCAACTGTAATTTGCTTTTATAAAATAATAATATTCACATTTCTGCTAAATCCAAAAATCAGTCCCATTCACTTCCATCATAGGCACCACACTGAACCTTTTTCCACTTTATTTTTTAAAGAATATAAAGATGATTTTTATTACTCAAGATCATGACACAAATGCAGTTGGCTTAGTTTAACTTGTTCTGAATCTGTAATATGCTATGTTTTTATAATTAGAAAATAAATTTTCTTTGTAGCATTTTAGCAGACACAAGAGGTTTAGAATGAATATGTGAAAAAGTCAAAAATGAAAAGGAATGCTAGCAGACAGCTTTCTCCGATATTCTAGACCTTCTTTCTAGAAATCCTCATTCATGTGGATTTGGGTATGCACACATGCACACGCATATTTGCAGAGACCACATGCAACCCAGACATGCACCTGCAGCTGTCTCTGGTCTCCTGCACCACTGATCTGAGTCCTGATCTAGAACAGCTGTTCCGGGGGATTTAGCCTTTTAAAACAAACTATTGGCCAATCTGCACCACAAGGGCCCAGGGCTGGGGTCCAACCCTAAGCCCCGGCAGTCTCTCGCATCTCCCGAAGGGGACGTTCCCCTGAGACGGTCTAACAGAGACGGGACCGAAACGTGTTCCTGTCAATATAAATCAGCATCCGGACGGCTGAAGTCAAGTCTAAGCGTGTGATCCCGGCTCATAATGCTGTGTACATTTTATTTACGGGTTAATGGTGACAAAAAGAGGTGAGGTTTAGTTCTCTTTTATTGTTTCTAAAGGAACTACACACTTGCCTTCGCTATTCCCAATCACAGCCGACAGGGTCATCGCTGCAGATTAACTCAAAATACCCGATTCCAACCAAGCTGCCACAGACGCATCTATCACGCTGAGACACCAGCATGCTAAATGTGTCTATTTGCATCCCCCTTTTAAATAGGAAACCGAAATCCATCTCTCTTGTGTTTGACAGTCCACATTAAAAAGCCGCATGCGAGGAGAGCGCGCCGGAGAGGGGAAACTTGTTTCTCACACTGTTGTGACAGCCAATGCAAATAGCCTTGGTTTCCCTCGAGAGAGAACAAGAGAGATCGAAGGAAACAGAAGGGGAAAAAAGAGAAGAGAGACGTAACTAGTCGACGAGAAATCATATGAGAAAGCGATCGCTACCTTTGCTCCTCTAAAGCAGAAAAAACTTGGCTCTAGCCGCACGATGTTATATCAATAATTGCTGGAAAAAATTAAACAAGTAAAACAATGAGTTTGCCTGAGGCCTCCATCTCTTCAAATCAGTCTGTGCATTTTAAAAGAAGGTCACTTTTTTCTCCCCCTTTGGATTGGTGACACGCACATGAAACGAGCAGCTGACCTGGGTTTGAATTTAGAGTGTTCATTAATAGGATATTATGCCATATGCTTCCCTGCACTGTCTTATTTTAATGCTTGGCACTGACTTGAGAATTTGTAATTAGCGGGGGTATAATGAGGGTATCGGAGAGGCTAATACAGGGTTGTAAGGAAGGAATAGATTTGTTCACTGTACTATAAAGCTCTAAAACAAAGCTGCACCTAGACAGAGTCACATTTGAGCCAGTCAGAGATTACACTGCACATGAACAGACCCAGCTGAGCAAAATAACACTCCCATTCCTGCCCAGCATCACCACCAACCCAAGCCTGTTGTCGCTAATTCACCCTGAAACGTAGGACAAACCCAGCGGTCCGCCGCGAAACCGTGACTGGAGCCCGACCCTCCTTCTGTACTTCACAGCGCAGCGTTCTAAACTACCAAACAAACACATTTCTCAAAACACAGCGGTAAATAACAACACACGATGTACCAACACAGACGTATTATCCTCTAGGACGGCGTCAGTCAGGAGCGCCGCAAAAAGCAGACAATGAAAATGGAATTATGGAGAAGGCGAAGACTATAATGGACTGCAACCGCTCGGAACACCCCGTGCAGGACTGTGAATCATCTCGACCCAATCATACGCTGGCACCGCACTGTAATTCATTGACTGCAATGGTGACACAGCGAGAGACACGTGAATATGTTTGAGAGCAGCTTTCTACGCTGAGAGGAAAGCCAATTCACGTCCCTGTATCCCATTATCATTATGCATCTTTCCCCTTCTTAAAAAAAAAAAAGTGCGATTAGTTAGAAAAGTTCTCAAGCAGAGAGGCAAGCGAGCGAAATAAATTCCGTTCGCGCCCCACACATGACATTGCACATAAATATTCAATAAATTAGCCGCAGCCGTTTTATAGATTGATCAGTCATCTCTGGCATTCACTGACAGGCAATGGTAGGGTTGAAATATTAATGCTGACAAATTAGGGATTTCTGAGTAAATGATGTCACATCGCACGGCTTCACTCAGATTTACTCCTTGGCACGGGGCAAATTCAGCGGCACAAGTAATGCACTAAAAACCAGACCTCCACACCCCACCCCACTCCTGCCTTAAAATGACATTCATTATTTTATCGTTAAGCAGGAGTCATTCTTTCTGTGCCTTGCAAGGAGAGAAGGGGAAAAAAGAGAAGGAGGAAATTAACTGAATGAAGGCCAAATCTGCTGTTGAACAACAATGAAATGTTAATTTATCAATTAAATATTAGTATTTTGTCCTGGGTTAATGGTAGCAAACAGGATGCTGATTTGCAATGCGAATTTGAATGTAAGAAAGTAGAATTAATATAAAAGTCATTTTTGAAAAAGTAAGATAGAACAAAGATTTTATCTAAGTGTGTGAGTTGTTTACTTACTTTTTTAAATGAGTTTTCCCATTAACACCATTAATGTTCATTCAGAGTGATTTGCGAACGCGGAACTCGCACAAACAGAAGAGCCAATTATAACCAGTCAATTACACCCATACCAAACCCACTGCACACTTTATGGGGTCTGTTAAAACTCAATGGGCTCAGGGGAGGCGAGAGAGACGCAGACTCCCACTGTAATTTTACCTGCTGGTTTTACTGCTGTATAGCGTTTCTTTAGAAAAAAAATGATGATGTGTTTTCTTCTACACTTCATATATTTTGTAGTATTTGCATTGTTTTATTTTTGTACTATACTATTTGTACTATACTACTGTACTGTTTTTTTTTTTTTTTTTTTTGAGTAGGCACTGCCTCCCTTGCATCCTTGGAAGAAACAGTCAGTCAGTCAAACAGACAGACACACACAGTCAGACAGACATTCAGATAGATATTGGAATTGAATTAGAGTGTATGTTTGGGGCAGTGTGATGTGATGCAGAAAATGGTTATACATGCTATGGTTTTTCATATCATCCCAGGGGAAATACACCTGTGTCCATCAGAAGGAAGGGTCAGGAAGGTCTGGGGTCAAGGAGACGATTTTGCTGCGCTTGCACCATGAGAAATGCATGACAGGGCGATGATGACCTGACTCAAAACCAGTCAAAACAAACAGAAATGGCCCGAGACACGAATTCATTTTAATCTGTCTCAATAAAAATAGTATTAACACTTTATATAAGCTAAAGTAAATATATAGAGACAATATTTCCCAAAAATATTGAGCGGTTGAGTTTTAACAGACCCTCTAAAGCGTGTGGTGAGTTTGGAGGGGGGTAATTGAGAATTAATAGGGGGAAGTCCACAAATAAGCCTGAATTAACAATATACTGGCTTTAATGGGTAGACTTAAAAAGTAAATAACTCACACTTAGATTTTATTAGTGACCAATATTTGCTGAGTTTTGATGAATGATGATCCCAAAAGTTCAAAAATAGTTAACTATTAAAAAGAATAGCTGAACTTAAGTTCACAAATAAAATATATAGTTCAAATTGTTATTGCCATAAGTTACTATTTTGGAATAAATGTAAAATTCTTAAAGGGGGGTACAATGGTGTTTCATATATTCAGAGTTGTTTACAGTGTTAAAGAGTTGGATTCTCATGCTAAACATGGCCAAAGTTTAAAAAAAATAATTTAGATGAATGACAGAGAATTTCTTTACTGAAAATCTTACTTCCGGGATGGTACAAGTTTCGGCTGTTCTCCGGGTTTTTCCACAGAAAAACTGAAAGCTAGATTTTTCTTTTAGAAATATGATAAAACTAAAGACTTTTAGATAATTAGGATACAGTACTACTCTATAGGTACTCAGGATTAACATGAGATTAGGTGAAACTGTGTATGTTATGTACCCTTTAAAAACACTAACTCGATTAGATTGCTACTATTCTAAGTAATGTTCATTTAACCAAGGAAATTTGACTGGGACATGAATTCACATTTGATGTACATTATATATATATAAACTTAGAGGAAACCAAATTTAACTACAAGAATGACTATAATCCTGTTAATTCTTTGAAAAAACATCAAGCTCCTCCTCTGACCAAACTCATCAATACAGACTCAATCAGGCCTTTCGAAAAACTGCCAAACGTTCATTTAAAGCCACACAAGAAATCTGTATTACATAATGGTGATGAGGCAGACATAGAGGGCCTTTTAAAGATGCAAAGGATCTGAAATTGACCTGGAGTGGCACTACAAGTAAAGAATGCCTCTGCTCAGCAATACAGCCCAGTTGATCTGACCATAGTCAGCCTGTAATAGATGAGCTCGCTGCCAGTAATCAATAATATCGGTGAGGAATCGCCCCGTCACGGGACAGCGAAAGATGAGGCTGCTCTAGTCCATCAATACCTGATTGCGAATCCCTCGGTTCCTTCCAGATTTGGGGCCTAGATCAGCATTCAGCTGGACCTCCAACAATAATCATCAGTTGCTTTTTGAACAGTTATAAGAGTCTGATGATAAGGTGGGATACTTGGAGTTTGGAGCTAAAATGATGTCTACGATTTGCTCATTTTGTTGAGGTTCAACAGCAGAGGTGTATCTGTGTTTCCGCCCTTGCTGCCTGCTAACAACGTGTAGGAAAATACCGAATGTCATTCGGCCCTGACTGTCAGTGGCGTTGATGAGTGGAAATAGACCACTCAACTCGGCTCTTAATGCAATCACTTCCCCACGACCCCGCTGCCATCTTTGATGCCAGGCGTTTTGTAAATTCGGAGCAAATTACTCCGTCAGAACCCGGCGGCGCCTGTCTGTCAACTCTGAAGGCGAGGGTGATGTCGCCAAGACAGGTGACTGACAAGCAGGCACCAGGGAAAAACAAGACGAAGAGGAAGCGCAGAAAGAGAAGGGTTAGAGAGAAAAGAGTGGGACGTGAAGGGGGGAGGGTAGAGGCGAGCTTTTTTACCCAGCGTCCCCTGGGCGTTGCAGTATCAGTCAATCTGAGGGCTAATTCGTGTCAGAGCTTGTATCGTATCTCCTTGAGAGACGAGCAGAAGGTTGCTAAAAATTGAAGTGGAAATGAAGTTGGATGCACAAGAGGATAGGCACAACAATAGTGTGGAGAAATAGGCTTGTATTCCTGATGCACTTTCCCTCGTTGAGAGGACACCCCTGACCTTGTCTCCGTCCTTGCCGCTCACAACTTTGCCTTATGTGCCTGCCTGTCACACCAGATCCACGCGGCCTTTCAGCTCTGACCCCTTCTACTCAGCAAGTTTTACATGAGTCCTTCTGGTTTTTACTTTCTCACTCACTTTGAGTACTTTGAAAAGACCTGGGTAAACTGACTAACAAGCAAGGCTTTGGCCTAAACCTTTTTCAGTAACTATGTTTATTTATTTTATTTTATTTTATTTTAAAATGATTGATTGATTGATAGATAATGTTGTTAATGTTCCTTCTTAAAATAAAATGAATAAAATAAAATAATTAGAATAAAATTTACAAAAGCATTATTTGTAGCATTATTTGTCTGGTAGGAAATTCCAATTTCCTAATCAACAGCATTTATGGCATAATGTTGTTCATGTTCCTTCTTTAAAATTAAATTAAATTAAATTAAATTAAAACTTACAGAAGTTCATTTTTATACATTTTAAATAATAAGGCACGTAAAATGGAAGCGAATGTTTCAGAAGTATAGCCACAGGACAAAAACAATAAACATGTCAACAAGATTTTAGTGTGAAAAAAAATATAAATAAATTCTGTGTGTGTGTGTGTGTGTGTGTGTGTGTGTGTGTGTGTGTGTGTACCATTAATATACAATATTCTTAATACAAATGTGTATATACTAACATAACAACTAATTGTCATAAATACTACAACTATTGTAAGAATGATGACTTCAACAGATTTATAGCACAATACGCAAAGTTTAATGTGAATTAAGTTCACATTAAATCTTATAAAATTATAATATTGTTCTGCTATATGCCTGCAAACTAGAAAATTGTACCTTTCAAATTGCACTGAGCACAAAAGTTTGAGGCGTTTACAGCATTATCTGATTTGTAAAATGCTACTCAGGTGCTAAATAATGCAGATTGTGCATAAAAATGCAGTGCATGCAAATCAGTTCCCATCTGATTTTTAATGGGCACTGAAAGTACATGAAAACAAATGTGCATTAATGTAGTTGCCGTTTAAAAATTATATTATACAGTCATACATTTGCAACTAGCAACAGGACAGAATGTGTAAAATAAGAACAAAAAAGAACAACCTACAGCTTACATACTCTTAAGTGGATAAAGAAAAGGAATCAGGGCAGGTGCATGAGTTTGTCTGACTGATGAGTAAATTAAATGACTTAGGAGCAAATCCACAACACGAGAGGAATTAGACCTGCCTCTCGTTGCTAATGACATCAATTAAGCAACAGATTTGTCCTCATTTTAAGGTTGGCGCGCCTCTGTTTTGTTTCCATCCCTGCTTTTGTGGCATTCTTTGTGAACTGGAAAGAAGCAGCAGATATTTTCTGAGCTCCTCCTCTGCCTTTTCCTGCATGTGCTCAGAGTTAATGAGATGCTAGTGTATGTGTTATCACGAAGGCACCAGCAGCTGCCAACAGGTACGTTTTCGAGCTTTACACAAAACGGGCAGGTGGCGGTTCAACGGCTGCTTGCAGGAAGCTTAATATCTCTCTCTCTATCCTGAGCGGCATTAACATGGAATGCTACCACCAAATCGTAGAGGGAACGGCAGAAAATTAAACACTTGAATTCAGATTCCGCCATGCGGCCAACACAAAGACCTTCGAGCGGGGAGGGAGTAGGTGTTTTGAAGAATATTCCAGGGGCTTTTCAGCAAGACGCCGCTTTCCTCTGTGTTAATGACATTTTTCAAGAGAACAACAGAGGAGCCGTCAAGATGCCTGATGTCTGTACATAACGTTTCGGTGAAAGAAAAAAAAAAGAGCACAAGAGATGCAAGAGGGCAAGTGAACAAGCTGACGATTGATCAAGGACGGTTCAGTTAGAATGGGCAGCCATGACCTTTGTTTGGTCCACTATGGATAACGCCAATTAATCTGTCAATTTGGATCCTCAAATAGACTTTTTAAAATAAACCTTTGCCCCAGACACTGGTCACAATTAACGCTGTCTGGCTTCCCCTCTAAATACAGCAACACGCTTGTCTCTTGCACTCAAAATGGTGCTTGCTGCTGGTCATTGGGATTGAAGTAATTAGCACCCATCTGTCTATCTATTCTAATTGTTACTGTTTGATCTTCTGATTAACCTGCTTACCAAAGTATCACATAAAACTGTACGTTTTGATTACAAAAAAATAATACATAAAATACTATTTAATAATAAAAATTACTTGAATATAAAATATAAAAATAAAAAGCAGGATTCACATCTATGTTTAATAACCCTTATATAATTAATCAGAGTCACCTTGAATACAGTCTATGATTAATTTACAGGTTATGCAGAGCAGAAGTGGACATGTAAGTGTGTGAAATTTTCATGCACACTTGTTTTTCTATTAATAATGATGGATTAAGAGCCTTAACTTTCCCCCTGACTCCCACAACTGTAAAAACAGGCCTTGGGAATCGCATGTTCCCCAATCTCCCCCCACCCCACACTTTCTGAGCTGTAGAGGGAGACCCAGCCCCCTCAAATCATGAATAAGGAGTTGTGGCAAGGCATATTTTAGACCTCCATGGTGCTTTTAGTGTCAAGAGACCAAACAAGACCAGAATACATTAGGGAGATGAGTATCAGGGTATTGTTGAACCTTCAAATACATTTTACATTGGGTGTCTGCAAAATGTCTCGGAAATGTTTGTATTTTACAAAAAGCACTGATTCTTTGATACAACATTTAAATATTTTTACATATCCATGCCAGTGTGGCATGATAATGTCAGTAATCACACAGAACGACATTATGGGGGCTGTTGCCACAGCACAGTAAAATACCAAAAGGTAACTTTATTTTATTTCATATAATTGTGTTTTTATTTAATGTCATTAAGACTTAATATCCAAAATTTGCAACTTTTTTCCTCATGATAGATAGATAGATAGATTGCTGTTTACTTACTTTTTTTAATTAATCTTCCCATTATTGTTTATTCAGACTGATTTGTGAACATGGAACTCGCACAACCACAAGAGGTGGGATTCATTGAATGAACCAATCACAGCTGATCATAACCAGTCATATCCAATCATATTACAATGGAGGCATTGCCTCCTCTCATGTGATTTTCCCCCATTATTTTTTAATTACCCCCATCAAACTCAATGCACACTTTAGGGGGTCCATTAAAACTCAATGAGCTTAGGGGAGGCAAGAGATACGCGGACTCCCGCTGTAATTTTACTCGCTAGTTTCGCTGTTGAACAATGTTTCTTTAAAAAAACAAGTGATGTCTACATTTTTAATAACAGTGTTTCCCCTGCCATTATTTTAGAGGGGAGGCCTGCCCCCCTTGAAGGTCAAGTTACTTTTATTTAATTTTATATAATATATAGCACCAGATCACAACAGAAGTCATTTAAGGTTACCTTTCCTATAAAACAGGCCTATACCTTGTTCTTTCATTACACAAACTAAGTAGCCTTAAAGGGGTCCTATTATCCTTTTTTACTTTTTGAATTTTAGTCAGTGTGTGGTGTGTATCTTTTTGCATAAAAAAAGATCTACAAAGTTACAAATCCAAGTCCACTCCAAAGGAAGTTATATATATATTTCTTAATCCTTTTCAAGAACTACAACGAACGGTTCATTTGGACTACAAGCTTTGTTTTCCAGATATTATGATGTCATAACGCGGTCCATTAGAATATGTTAAAGTAACTCCTGCCTACTGAAATTCAAATGGTTGCGATGCAGCACAGAGATCACTTCAAGCATTGATGACAGTGATCGTGATCTCCTCTGGTGGCCGCGTCAGAGCCGTGCACCACAGTCATATGCAGGCTAGACTAATCAGTGATGTGATCTGATAATGTTAATGTTCTTTGCTCGTTTTCTGTAGCTGCTTTTTGAATAACTAAAGAAATGTAAGCATTATAATTAGTAACTTACAATGTCTTTATTCAACTGTTGTCATGTTAAATAGAAATTAAGTTATATTAAAAACATTAGCCTTTATAGCCTTATGCTGGAGCTGGTTTCAGGCAATGAAAGTATGTAAATAATTTAATAAATTAGCACGATAATATCATGTATTGGCAATCTAGCAGGCTGACAATAGGACCCAACACTACTGTAGCATCAACTACACGTTCACATATCATTAACTATAACCAAGTAAAGCTTGATGCTTTGGCAAGGGTCGTGACAGTACTGAAACACTGTCTAAACTGTTCGGCAATCACAACGCAGTGGGAAAACTAATCAAATCACAACACACTTCATTTTTCGGAAGACGGGCCTTTCTCAAATCCGGAACTAATCGAGCCATTTGTGCCAGGCTGGGGAGAAAGCTGTTGTAATAATGCAAATTATGTAAAAAATACTGCGTTTTTCTAACCACCATGCATGAGTACATCTAGTACACCCCCAAAACAAAATCAAGACTTTGTAAAAGCGCATAATAGGGCCCTTTTAAGGTCGTCTTATTTACACGACTGAATGTCATTTCTGTCTCTACATGGTCGCTGCAATTTCTCTGCAAAAACAAACGGGATTGCGGAGTCATTCATAAAAACGGAATACCAGATAGCACACGTACGTCTGCAAGATGCCTGTTAAAGATCTCTTGACCTGGAAAGCATCTGCTTTGTACAAACGTCTGACAGACATCTGTAAGATGTCAGTTTTACATCCATTCTAAATCATAAAGATCTTAAAGACATCTAATAGACGTCTATTTGACATCTGATAGGAAACGTCCAATAGACGCATTGCAGATGAGCAAACTACGCCTTGCAGATGTCTTGCACATGTAAATGCAGACGTCAAATAGACGTCTTGGATGAATAAATAAAAAGTAGGTCTGTCACTTAATTCGGAAAGCGATATGGACTAGTGTCTGTGAATATTAAAATGCAAAAAGACAGTTAAAATAATAATCCTGCATGTTCCGCTTGTCTCTGTATGCATGAATGGCGGAGATGCTGTTTTGTTTACTACACAGATACTGAAGCACACGTGACGCTCGCGGTGATTTTTGGCCTCTGTGCCTCACTATATGACAACATTAACACATAAACTTGATCTCCAGAGCTATTGTAAGAGTCACTTCATGATAATTTTACCGTTTAATTTGAGAAAACTAGTCAAGCATCATATTGTATACACACAGAAACTTCAAACCTGTCCGGCAAGGTCTGTCAAATTAAAAGTATGGTTTAACGTGAAACAAAAATATATTGCTCTTTTATTACTTTTGTATAGTATAATGTACATCTTTTTACACACTGTTTCATTATTGTACTTCGATTTTTTTTTTATCTAGATAGATGAACAGAAATTATGATTTGAGTATTTCCCACAATTTCACTTATATTCTTATAATCTCTCATGGTCATGGTGAAAATGCATGAGAAGATGCTTTTCAGAGTTAATTATTTTATGCGGCACCAATAGCATATCAAACAACACCTGTATCCTCTTGTCTCGTGGGAATCTGCAGCTGTCTTCTCTACAAACACTGGGACAATCCAAGGACAACCTGCTTGTCCTCTGGTGATCTTTGACCTTGAACACTGTGCTAATACCCTCAGCTGCCAATGTCATGGCTGCCTGGCAGAGGGGCCTTTGTTTCCACGGCCCTCACCTCTTGCAAAGGCAGATAAATGATTTCTATTTGTCCTCTGCAGCAAAGGAAGAAGTTATCGATACAATCCACAAATGATGTCAGGGATTTGTCAGTGAAGCTTATGAATGACAAAAACATCCCCCACCCCCCTCCAAAAAAAACACCTTCTCTTCTGGCCAGGAAGATTGAGAGCCCAAACACATTATTGATTTTTTTTTCCCCATACCTTCTTCTAAATAGAGGCTCAGCCTACAAAAGCAGGAGCATGGGCTTTGTGTGCTAAAATGTGGCTAAAAGCTTTCTTTAAAAAAAGGAAGATAAGGATTATATAGGCGCACATATAACATCAAACTGTGTAACAACCAGATGGATGCAAGGTGGAGAATGCTGGGTTGGCACACTTCAGGTTCGACCCAGTTGTTTGTGGAAAAGATTAGGGGAACAGCTGATAGATAGAAGCAAACTTTGTGACGTTAACCAAAAGGGTGCTGGATGAGACCTAAGCTCTCCAGTAAGAATCACCTTGATTTTTGGTTCAACGGCACCCAGACGCTCCCTTACTGCCAAGCGATGAGGTAATGCAGGAAAACATGGCAGCCAGTAATCTCAAGTCAATAAACAAACGGAGGAAAAAACTGAAATACAAAAACTGACGGGGAACTAAAACTTAGAAACACTGCTAATATAACTGCATTTATAATGACTATAATAGTATATAAATTATATAAATATAAAGACTGTAATAATTATATAAATTATTGATTGATGTTTATTTTCAGAGCATAGATAGATAAATAGATAATCTGCAATAAAAAAAATAAATAAATAAAAACTGTATAAAAGGGCTGCCTACTAGGCCCAGTGTTCGTCCCTGTCGTGTCCCACCTGCAACACAGAGGAAAACACAAAAACTGCCACCTCCAGGAGAGAAAAAAGAAGAAGCTCTTTGGCAAACATAGTGCTGATTAAAACGAACAGCGGAGAGCTGCCGGCGGCAAAAAAGGAAAGGGCAAACAGGCCGTCCCTGCAGGAAGTACACAGACAGCAGCTCTTCTCACTATTATCTGACTCACACACTGAGGCTGAGTCTGCTGAGTCAGAGACAGAAACAACGCTGCAACCTCTCAATATCAAACCAAGAATGCCAAAAATCAACAACTTCATAAAGCAATTATGTCTTTTATGTTCAACAGCAAAACATGACCTTTTGGTAAAAGCTTAAGTATAAAGGGCTACAACAAACAGAAAAAATAACATTCATTCAAAACTGTTAATGCCATTTTTATCAAACAGAGCAAATAATGGGAATAAAATTTAGGATTACAGACATTTTTACCACAATCAAATAGAGAATTATGACACAAAAAAAGACAAAATACATTGATTAAACTTTAAACATAGTTCAAATACAGTCGATAGTTACATACACTTTGCTGAATCTGCAAAATGTTAATTATTTTACCCAAATAAGAGGGATCATACAAAATGCATGTTAATTAGTACTGACCTAAATAAGGTGGGTTATTTCACATTTGCATATAAGCCACAAGAGAAAATAATATTTGAATTTATAAAAAATTACCCTGTTCAAAAGTTTACATACACTTGATTTTTAATACCTGTTACCTGAATGATCCACAACTTTTTTTGTTGTTGTTGTTGTTTAGTGATAGTTGTTCATGAGTCCCTTGTTTGTCCTGAATAGTTAAACTGCCCGCTGTTCTTCAGAAAAATCCTTCAGGTGACACAAATTCTATGTTTTTTCAGCATTTTTGTTTATTTGAACCCTTTCCCACAATAACTGTATGATCTTTTCACACTGAGGATAACTGAGGGACTTATATGCAACTACAAAAACAAAAACAAAAACACAGCTGTGGATCATTCAGGTAACAACACAGTACTAAGAATCAAGTGTAAACCTTTGAACAGGGTAATTTTTTATAAATTTAACTATTATTTTCTTTTGTGGATTATATGTAAACGTCTTTTATGGGAAATATCTTATTCAGGTCAGTACTAAATAAAAAAGAACACGCATTTTGTATGATCCCTCTTATTTTAGTAAAATAATTAACATTTTGAAGATTCTGCAAGGTGTTTGTAAACTTTTGACTTCAACTGTAATTATATGCTATTAATAAAACCTGCTGTATGTCTGAATACCGAAAAAAATGAAGAAAAAAAAAACTGAATATTTGAGTCCATGCAGTGGACGACTATGGGAGCAATCCTGCCCTTTGCCCTTAAAAAAACAAGGTTAATCCATATCTCACACATTTCTCTTGAGTGTCTCGACACCACAGTGTCAATCATTGTCATGTCAAAAGTTGTCCCATAGGATTTGGTGAATGTCTAGGCAAGATGTTCTTTTAAGAAGTTTGAGAAAAGCAGCAAAATGAATTATATTAATTACTTACCCTCATGTTGTTCCAAACCCATAAGACCTCTTCCAGTTTTTCTTCTGAATACAAATTAAGATATTTTTGATGACCCAGAAAGGTAGAAAGGACATTGTGAATGGTGGCTGAGAATGACACGAAAGAGAAGAAATTGTTAAATAAAGTCATTCTTTTTGTTTTCTTTGCGCACAAAAAGTATTCTCATAGCTTTATAAATTTAAGGCTGAAACTGGTGATGTCACATGGACTATTTTAACGATGTCCTACCTACCTTTCTGGGCCTTGAATGTAGTAGTTGCATTGCTGTCTATGCAGGGTCAGAAAGCTCTTGGATTTCATCAAAAATATCTTAATTTGTGTTCCGCAGATGAAGGTCTAATGGGTTTGGAAAGACTTGAGTGTGAATTTTTGGGTGAACTAACCCTTTACCTTTAGGAGTAAAATAACTGCATTTGTGGAAGTATTTTTGATGTAAGTAAGCACATACTTGAGGTCTGTCCTCTGAGAGTGGCACATGAAGAACAGAGCCCATGAACGAGCAGAGAGGACGAGGCCGGGAGGACACAACTCCCCCACTCGGCTGATGGCTGTCATTTGTCTGGACACAGAATGGTTTTAATGTCTTGGCTTAAAACAGCAGAGGGTCCTGCCAAGATTAAGTATCAGATCTCAAGGCATTTGCAGAGCATGTGAAATCACTCTCGATGGCCTCATTCTCCCCTAATTGAATTAGGAGCTTTCCCAGCAAAAAGCTGGGCCCGATGTGATTTTTTTTTCCTAGAGTAGTAAGGCTACGTGCCCGAGGTGTCAAGGCCAAATCCTTCGCCTAAACCCCATCGTCTCTGCACGCAAGTACCCTGATAAACATCTGATGCGAGGAGGGTCAGCCAGGATCCCATGACATCACGATAATAAGAGAGCAGCTCTCAGCCAATCAGAAACAAAGGAATGGGGTCTGCTCCATCATTTTTATGATGTCATGTCTATGGCTTTCTGGACAGACAGCACCAAGTGGCCGGGCTATGGAGGTGGTACATGGATAATTGTTTGTCCTAAAGGTCTTCTAGTTATCCATCTATCCAATAGGACAACGCATATTAGAATGATTTCTGAAGGATAATATGACACTTAGATTTTAAAACATATATATATATATTTAAAGTTAATAGTTTTTTTGACTTCTTTAGAAAACAAATGTATAAATATTTCTTTATTCATGTATCTATTTAGTATCTTAACCTTTATTTTAAGACGGTTAAGCAGTGACTAAGAAATTAAGCATGATAGATCCATGATAACATTTTTCACAATCATGTTGTGGTTTTATGGGCTTTAAGTCCAGCCATAGCTGCAGGAATGAGAGCTGTGACACGTTCCCTGCCTTAATCCTGACCTTGGGAGAAAAAAAAAGTTGCACAACTTCTTTTTCCCTCAGGATATAGAGAGAGTTCTCTAAGGTGGCTGACACAACTGCACAGCTGCTTTCTCTATTAACCGCCTGCCCATATTTACATGGGGCTTATAAACAGGTCTCAGCGTTTGGCTGCTGCTTCTTGGAAATACAATCTGTCTGCCACTTATCTGAAAGGATTACTGCGCCCGGGCCAGCTACCGCAGATTAAAGACAAAGGAGAAATTAAAGAGGGAGCTATCAACAAACACAGCGACAACATGACAGGGAAGTGATCCAATTTCAGTGATAGCCCAGTGACCCTCTGAGGTGAAAAAGACACTGAGCTGAGAGGTAGACCAGTGAGGGACAGGTTAGGATAGCTCGCATCAATGTACAAATTAACTGCACAGAATTGCAGGGAATTTTAGAGTTTTACATGTAGGTTAAAGTAGAGATTCATTATATGGCTGTTTATATCAGACATTTCTTATCTATTTTACAAACAAACAAACAAACATAAATGTGACCCTGGACCACAAAACCATAAGGGTAATTTTTTTTTAAATTGCTTTCCACTGATATATGGTTTGTTACGATTAGGGTGACCACCCGTCCCGCTTTGCGTTGTTCCGCACAGCATTTTCACCCCTTGTCCCACACGTCACAATCTGAAGAAATGTCCCGCATTTTCATGAGTCTGTTGATTTTTTAAATTCTCATATTAAGAAAACATGTATGCATGCTTTTTTAAGAAAGGTTTTTATTTTAATTTTTTTTTGCAGCGTAGTTTCCACGCAAAAGATGTACAGACCTCATGTGATCTAGCACCACCGACAGAAATGGTCGAGCGCAGACGGAAAAACACGATATTCTTTGTCAATTTTAATAAATAAAAAAAAAAATCGATGCAACTGTCAGATGTTACTTTCTTCTTATTTTAATAGTTCATTTGAGGCGGTTCTGTGGAGTTAATGTAATGACAAATGTCAAGCGTGCATTATTGTAATGCCAGGGCACAATTCTCTCGCAGGTGGATTCTTTCACTCTCACATAAAACGGACGTGTTTTCTCTCGGTTACATGTGCACGCTCAGAAACAGAAATAAGCGCATATGACAACAGATGTATATCAGTATTTATATAGCATAACAATGGAAAATGTATCTGTCTTGCATGTGTCCCACATTGTCCCGCAAAATCACAAATATGTCCCGCAACAGAACTATTACCAGGTGGTCACCCTAGTTACAATAGGACAATATTTGGCTGAGATATCATAAAACTATTTGAAAATGTGTAAAAAAAAAATAAAATCTATACCTATACAATGTATTTTTGGCAATTGCTACAAATACAGTAGTTAACATTTGAAGTGGATCAAAAAAGTTCATCAAAGTTGTCCTAAGACAATAGGGATGGCTCGATACCATAATTTTGACTTCGGTACAATACCAGAACGTAATACTTCGGTATCGATACTAAATTGATACTGTAGTAAGTAATGTTAATATAGTAAAAATGTATTAGTTTATTTATAATTTATAAATAATTATTGACATAGATTAGTAAGTGCTGTAATACTGTTAGGTCAGCTCAGGTCAAGTTTGCTTCACAACATTCCAAAGCATAATATTGTACTTTTTACTTCACTCTTTCATGTTAAATATTAAATATTTAATACTTTATTACATTAGAATTATATTACATTCTTACTTTTACTCAAGTAAAAGTAATTCTAAAATTTACTTGAGTACAAGAAAATGCTACACTGTTAATATTATTAATTATCAAAGGTAAAACAAACAATAACTTTTATTTATAAAATGTAGTTTAGAAAAAAGTATGACATTATGCTGTGCAGTGGCGCCTGCAGCCCTACGTCAGTACGCACTGTGCGTACCATGAGAGGGCGCTAATTAAGGGTGTTTTTATTACATATTTTTACGTATTTTTTCCCAAATATACATTGTGTACTGAAAGTCCTCCTAACAATGCCAGTGTCCACGGCTTTGCAGAGCGTTCTTTCAGCGCACTGAGGCGCCTGAAAACATATTTACGCAACACGATGACAGACAACAGGCTCACTGGACTTGCCCTCATGAACATTCATCCTGAAATCAAAAAATCAAAACTGCGAGGAAGTGCTTAAACAATTCGTTTATTAATAATGCAGTGTTGTTAATCGAGTATTTGCCCAGCTTACACACGACGTAACAGTTATGTAATTTTTTGGTCATTTCATGACCAACTGACAATGTCCTCAGTACGTCCTCCTAACGTTGTAATATTACCAAGGACGTCCCAGATACGTACTCTATTGGTAATATACTGGTAATTTCATGACTTACTGCCAACGTAACTGCAAGGTCGCATGCACGTAATTTTATGACCATCATTTACACGTTCTGTATGTGCTCTGATTACCAGAATTTGCTATTTAAAAAGTGTAATTAAACGTCAGACACAAGACTGAAAGTTCCCTTAAGATAAAATATTATTTTCACCAAGCCAGAATATGGACGATTGCTAAATATAGTGCAAAACAAAGATATTGAATATATGTTCAATATGAGTGTTTTATAAACACACAAATGTTAATTTTGTTAGTTTCCCCTTGTTTTATGGCATTTAAAAATTATTTTATAATTTTATTTAAATCCATAAAACATTTAAAAACGAAGTGTGCCTTAAAACTTGTGTTATAATTTGCATTTTGTATTATTCAAATGTTTATTTTATTTTTTATTTTAATATTATTTTGTTTACTATATATGCTGCTTGGATTTATTGTTAATGTGTTTAGCAATGGAAAGATGCCTGTTTGTTATTTGAAGGTTTAGTAAAATGATTTAAAAAAAAGGCTTTAGTGACGTGAGTCACGTGACGGAGCGCGCGCGCCTCCACAACTGACTCACGCGTACATAATTTTTACAAGCTACAAGAAAGGAAAGTACATTTTTCTGAGTCGTGAAACTTTTTTATTTCTTAACGAGCTATTAAGATAACGTTGAAATAATGACCCGGACCAGGCTACACCATCTCCGGTTCTGTGCGTACCTTGACATAAAATCCTGCAGGCGCCCCTGATGCTGTGGAATGGAGTAAAACATTTTCCACTATCATTTGTGAATAAAAGTTATTAAAATCTGAATTTTTGATTGATGCACTCACCTGTCGATCTCTAAATTAATGGAAAAGATCAGGATGAGCAAGTGACAATTGCTTGGTGATTTATAGCAACGCTTGCATACGGGTGCAGTAAGGTCAGTTTGTTCACCTTTATCATCAGTTTTGTATGCAAAATATTGCCGTATTTCACTTCTACTGTCTTTATTTACTAGTTTTGAGGGCGTTGATGGAGTTTCATCTGTTTGACGATCCATCGCGTTTTTCTTTTGTCACATTTACCGGTTTTGCAGCAATTTGGGAAGTACTGCCGCCTACAGGTGAACATTGGAACTGCAGCTTATGAATACCGAACTGGGCAAAATGATGATATCGAACTACTGTATGTTACTTTAGGCTGGTTTTGTGGTGGGTCACATATAATTAAACAAATAATTTAAATGTTATCATTAATTATGATAATATTTAGCTTTAGCTGGATTTATTTTATTTTATTGTTTTCAAACAATACAGCAGAAAAAATAATATGTAGGTTCAAAGTAGAATAATTATTTCACTAATATAAAAAAACATACAAACAAGCACATCCAATAGACATTGTGCAAATTATATGTAATACATGGAGAGGGAAAATTATTTAAAAAAAAATAAGATTTAAAATAATATGGTTTTCTATGTATTATATTTATATAGTGCAGAGAAAATCAATATTGGGCACATTTTTAGTAATGTGAAATAACGGAAGTATACATTTTAAAAACAACAACAAAACATTTCAAACCCTATGGTTATGAAAATATTTAGGCCTAGATTATAATTTTCTTTGCATTTATCAAAAATTGCAACATAAAATAAACATGCAGACTTAATTAGAGATTATTTGACTGCAAAAACACAAACAAGGTGCTAATTAAATAGATTTTGTGAAAATTATATGTAATACATGGAGAGGGAATATGTTCAAAAAAAGTTTGCTTCAACCTAAAATAATATGTTTATCTGTGTATTATATTTGTCTAGTACAGTGAAAATTAACACTGGGCACATTTTTGTTAATGTATAGCACCGGTTTTAATATTATTAAAATGTATGAGAAAACCTTCTTATCAATTTTATAAAATAATAATAAAAATAATAATACATGAAAAAAAAATGTACACTATGATTATGATAATGTTTTATTATTATTACTTTATAAAATTGACAAGAAAATCTTCTTATCAATTTTATAAAATAATAATAATAATTGTATTATTATTTAGAAAAATATACATTTTATAAAATAAAAAGAAGAAGAAAATCTTATCAATTTTGTAAAAAAATAAATATATATTTACAAAAATAAACATTTGGTCGCAATGATTATGATAATATTTACTGTAGCTGGTTTTATTTTCATTAATTATATATCTGCAATAAAATAAAAAGCACCCTATAAACTCTACAACAATTATATAAAAGTACTGAGCATTTTTAGTATGGCTATTTATTTTCAAATGTATTTTTTTTTTTTTTTTCAGAATTATTTTTCTTATTTGCTCGATTACAGAAAAGAAACAGATTAAAGCCTTGAGTGCGTAATACAAATGTCTGGCAGCTTGAATGTAAGTCAGCTACAAAGCCATGATGACTGGGAAAATGAAAAATCAGCCTGCCCCTAAAAATGCCCTTAACGCTCGCAGGCAGACAGCCACGAACCTCAACTTTACTTTGTCAAATCCTCCCCGAGCTCATTACTGCCCTGTCCCCATTGTGTTAATTGAAGCCACAGAAACGATGCTCCTCGCTTGCTCTATAAAAGCGGAAGTCTTGTCATTTTCTCTGCGCGGCTCTCCCTCCAGCAACACAGGTAATTGAATTGTGGCAGGGATCTCTGTAAGATGGCTTGTTTTAATAACTTCACTAGATTATGTTTAATAAGTGTGCCTTAAATGGTCTTTAGTGTGGTCAGGGAGGATGAGGAAGGGCAAATGTGATAATAAAAATAAGAAATAGACGTTTCTGGCTGTTTTTGAAACAGATGTAATCGCAGACATGTGCAGTTCAACTCTGGGACAAGCAGACAGAGGTAATTCTGCATAGCAACTATTGCATGTCACTATTTTATCTCAAAGGACACCTATGAGCTTATTCACACCTGTTCATTCATATATTTGATATTGACTCGTATTTGTTTTTGTATAGCAAGGTTCTGAGCATAGCAGGACAGGGCCAACTGTGTTATGTTAGCTTTAGCTAGTTTGAGTGTGTTTACTGTCAGCTGTTCTCTCAAAGTCAAAGGTGAGATTCCGGGTGTTTCTTTCACGTCAGCACCTCTGAGAGCCCACAGCGGTCAGGTGTCATAATACCTCATCTTCCCTGGCTTACACGACAGAAAATCACACAAACTGACACAAACAAGTGTCATGCCTATGTGCCCACTCAAATTTTTAAGCAAGTGGATTCAGAATGCAACTTCTATAGTTAACGTTACTGTTGCTATGTTCGATTAGCCAAAGCGCTCTCACGCCACACATCCATGTTCTCACGCAGTCAAAAATACATCGCGGAGCAAAGAGGCTGAAACTGACAACACGACCAGGTTACTTTAGGTAGGTAGGATACAAAGTCTCACCTTTCTAATGTTGTCATTTTGTAAGAAATGCAAACAACAAATACCGTTTTGTGGCTCTTTCATGTGTCGTGACAGATCGCTGTGGCGCCTTAGTTCAAGTTGTAACGTTATGTGAACCGAACTTCTCTGTCTCTTCACTAGTTATGGGACAAAATACACATGAATAAACAAAAGATCTTGTTTCAACCGAGGAAAGACGTCAATAAAAACACACCATTTTTCAAATTCAAGTCCACCGGCGTTTATCTACTCTCCTGTTTGTTTGTCGGACAAAATAGCAGATTCAGCCTTGTGATTGGTCAGAACGTCTGTCAATCAAAATATTATCAAAAGTTATTAAAGGCAAAAATTTAGCTTGATTAGAAATGTTATAATTATATACAGTTATATATAATTATGTATGAATTAATAGAATACTTATGGTTTTAAATAAAAAGGGATAGCCTATTTAATAATTAGAATTTTTATACATTTTAAATATACAAATATTCATAGAAAATATATTAATTTTATTATTTGTAATAGAAAATATTGTACTTACAATATCACAGCCATGTTGATATAGAGCCGGTATCACTCTCGTACTCGAGTGATATTGCGAATATATTACAACTGTGTATACTTATATGCAATTATATGTTAAATTATATAATGCATATCATTAGTCATGTATATCAGTCAAAAGTTTTTGAACAGTAAGATTTGTAATGTTTTTTAAAGAATTATCTTCTGCTCACCAAGCCTGCATTTATTTGATCCAAAATACAGCAAAATAACTGCTTTCTATTTGAATAAGCTATATTTCAAATATAATTTATTCCTGTAATCAAATCTAAATTTTCAGCCTCATTACTCCAGTCTTCAGTGTCACATGATCCTTCAGAAATCATGCTCATTTGCTTTTCAAGAAACATTTATTATTAGTAGTATTATTATTATACATTTTTTAAACCTATTTAAAACCATTGAGTAAATTTTATTCAGAATTCTTTGAACTGAAAGATCCAAAAATCAGTATTTATCTGAAATAAAAAGCTTTTGTAACATTATACACTATACCATTCAAAAGCTTGGAGTCAGTATAATTTGTGGAGAGAAATTTTACAAATTATAGAAATTAATACTTTTATTTAGTGATGATAAAGACATTTATAATGTTACAAAAAAAATATATATATTTCAGATAAATGCTCATTCTTCTGAACTTTCTTCTCATCAAAGAAACCTGAAAAAAATCTACTCATATAATAATAATAATAATAATAATAATAATAATAAATGTTTTTGAGCAGCAAATCAGAATATTAGAATGATTTCTGAAGGATCATGTGACTGGAGTAATGAGGATAAAAATTAAGCTTTGAAATCACAGAAATAAATTACATTTTAAAATATATTCAAATAGACAACAGCTATTTTAAATCACAAAAAATATTTTTATATTTTACATTTTTTACTGTACTTTGGATCAAATAAAGGCAGGCTTGGTGAGCAGAAGAGACTTCTTTTTTAAAGAAAAAAAAACATTAAAACTCTTCAAACTGTTAAAAAACTTTTGACTGGTAGTGTATACACACACACACACACACATCATACATATTTATTTTAATTCAAAATTATTTGAACTAGTGTTAATTAAAACTTTACTTTTCCTCATATGTTATCACAGGAAAACAGCATGACACAGAACAAAATGATAAAGAGAAATCATAAAAATATAGTTCATCTAATTTTAACAGACAAAACTTAGTTTTAGCATGAAACCCAAACAACTCAAACAATGTCTTGTGTAAAATAACACACAGAATGGCACATTTCATGAACAGCAAGCACATAAACATGTATCAAAGAAAGAAAAAAAAGTGAAAGAGAGTGAGACAATATCAAAAGAAGAGAGAATAAAGACTAGTTGATCAGTAAGCAGCAAGGATGTTGCGGTGACACTGAGGTACAGGCTGCCATCTTGCAGACAACCATTTGCATAATATTGTGTGTTGTCATCAGAGTGACGGCCGGTTCAGGCAGTTATCTGAGGGCCACTTGTTTCCCTCACGTCCGGCTCGGCTGTGCTCATCACAGCGCCGGACAGGTGGCATCCCCCAGCCCTGTGATTACTGTGTCAACGTCTTTACATGTCACCCCGCGCATGCCGTACACATCTACATATACATATAAATGTAAATGTGTCCGCCTGCTTACACGCACCTGGGTCGACAGCACTGACAGCTGGAATTGATTCGGGGCCGTCCCCCTACGAGACATCCGAGAAATTAGCGTAATGGCCACCTCTGACACCAGGACTGACTTTCTGAACTGGGCGGCAGATGAGGAGAAAGTAAACTTTTGATATTTGTGCGTTTTGATATTTCCTCCCAGGGAATTATTGACTCTGTCATTGCTATTTACTTGTTTTGTTTTTCTTCAGACAAGTGGTCATTAAAATGCCCGATTCAGCCATGGACTTTGACGATTTGAATAACAGCACCGTCCAAAGGAAAAGCAGTCTCCAGCCAATACTTCAAGCCCCTCCAAATGATTGATTTAGAAATGAAGTGACAGCCATTCTGTGAACATGCTCTACATCGACAAATCAGTAATTGATGTTTTGTTTGTGAGGGACAGCAAAGCACCCTGAAGTCTGGAAGAAAGACTGTATATATCTCTCCTAATCCCTTCACAATAGCATTCGCTGAGCCCTTTTTGAAGTTTCGGCCTGCCAGGGCGCCCTATAGTTTTGCGATTCTCTCTGTGGTTGGGCGTATGTCGCACCTGCCATGTTGTGATTGGCCTGGAAGGCAGTGAGGAAGTGATGCTGGCGCCTGCTCCGCTGAGCTCCCGGTGATGACGACCTTCAACCAGCACCTTCGGTGTGATCTCAAACAGCTTCTTCTAAACCTCTGACACCTCCACCTACTGAACCAACCACCGGTCGAGAGCTCCACCAGGTGACGTCAGTTTCACTCCTAGGCCATGAATAAGGCAACAAGGAATCAATATCCATTTGTGAGAACAGACGTCAGTTGGCAACTGTCCACTTCCATATTTTCCATTCCTTTTATGGTGTAAAGATGCTATATGCTATGTCAGTCAGACTGACGTGTAAAGTAACCGTTCAAAGATTTTATTTTCATGTAATGTTCAGATGTGATATAAGTTCAGTAAAAGGCTAATAAAATGTATATTAGTCTCGACTGGTGGAAATGTGTGTGGATCAGGGTTGTAGGCTATTTAGAATTGAGTGCACTTCAAAATTGAGTGCATAAAATTACTACATTTGACAAACAAGCAATTTGAATTCAAATGTACTGGAAGAGTGAAATTTTGAACTGAAATTCAACTGTAATCTTTTACTAGGGTCATTTTAAGGTAATTTAAAAAGGCTTGTTTGAAGTTTGAAGACAGATAGATAGGTCAGACCGGTCGGTCGGTCAGTCTATCGATCGGTCGATCGATAGGCAGACAGACAGACAGACAGGTCGGTCGATCGGTCAGATAGATAGATAGACAGACAGACAGACAAACAGACTGGTCGGTCGGTTGGTCAGATAGATAGATAGATAGACAGACAGACAGACAGACAGGGTGGTCGGTCAGTTGGCCAGATAGATAGATAGATAGATAGACAGGTACGTTGGTCAATCGACAGACAGACAGACAGACATGGCGGTCAGTTGATTGATAGATAGATAGACGGTGGGTGGGTGGGCGGGCGGTCAAACGATCGATCATTCTTTCGATAGACAGACAGACAGACAGGTACGTCAGTCGGTCAATTGATAGGCAGACAGACAGACAGGGCGGTCAGTCGGTCGGTCAATAGATAGATAGATAGACAGACAGACAGACAGACACACAGACAGACACGGCGGTCGGTCGATAGATAGACAGACAGACAGACAGACAGACAGATAGATAGACAGACAGACAGACAGATAGATAGATAGTCGAAGGAAGAGAAAGACAGTGAGAACAAAAGAGAGTTATCAGTGTTAGTGCTGAAAGAAACAATGGCCGATTATCCTGACCTCAACGTCTACAGGTCAGCGTTTGTCCCAGCAATGATGGGGTTGACTTAGTTTGGCCCGATCTGCCACCAGCAGAGACCCTCATGCTAGTTTATACGTAATTGCTTTTGAATTGCAGGCTCTTATGAAGTGACACAACAACAACCATGAAAAGTGTCCCTGAGCTGAATGGCTGAGGGAGCAAAGCGAGGCTCACTGGACCCTGACCTGATTCATGCCATGAGCAAGACAGCAACATCAGCCCTGATGACGACTTCTGACATCTCGCCAGACAGAGATGGACAACCTCTGACCAGGTCTTTCAAACACCAACTACTTAGAAACTGTAGTTTGCTAAGCTAAAGCTACAAAACAATATAATCTAATATACATGCCAAAATATATTCCTCATGTAAAGGGACAGTTAATCATTTACTCAACCTCATTTTGTTCCAAATTTTTTTTTCTGGATATACTTTGATATACCTGTCCTAAACCTCTGTGGGATGAGGAAAGGGATAGCTGGAGTGTATCGCTTTTCTTTCTCCCACTCAGTCTACTGCAGTCTCTCTCTTTCTGTTGTGTTGCTTCTGTACTCTGTGAAGTCGTACAAGCACTTAATCCCTGGGCCATCTGTAAATGGCCGTTTTCATGTCAAGAATATGGTTTTGGGTAAAAGGGCTCTGTGAAATTGCATTTGGAGATCTGAGTATGATCTGAACCACCAACAAAAAAAACCTGACGGAAAAAATCCCTGCCCTTCCAACAGCCCTCCTCATTGACTCAGGGACTGGCCGTGCCTCTTCAGTTTAACGTCACTGCTGAGAATGAAAGGATTCACCTTCGAGAGAAAAGTCAATAAAACAAATCACACCTCACAATGAAATAGCCTCTACACTTAAAGGTGGGTTTTGAATCATGGCTCAGATTTATGTTATCCAGTTTACGTGACTGAGATGTAGCTGAGATCTACTATATAATTTTATACCTATCATGATTAATGTAAATATTATAATTATTAAATTATTTATTATAAAATAAATATATATCTAATATCAAATAATATAAGATTTTAATAGAAATTAAATATGCACTGCTGTCAGATTTTGTTGTTTATTTTAAAGAAGTCTCATACTCATCAAAGTTCCATTCATTTGATCAAAAATACAGAAAAAAATAATAATATTATGAAATATTATTGCAATTTAAAATAGCAGTTTTCTATTTTAATATACTTTAAAATATCATTTGTTTCTGTGATGCAAAGCTGCATTTTCAACATCATTACTCCAGTCTTCAGTGTCACATGATCCTTCAGAAATCATTCTAATATGCTGATTTATTATTAAGGTTTAATTTGATATTTTTTTGAAGAATAAAACATTTTCTACAATATAAGTCTTTACTCTCATTTTTTATCAGTTTAACACATCCTTGCTGAATAAATCTAACAATGTCTTTCAAAAATTTACTGACCCCAAACTTTAAACGGTAGTATATATTTTTTTACAAAAGATTTCTATTTTAAATAAATGCTGTTCTTTTTAACATTTTATTCAGAAATAATGAAAAAAGTATTACAGATTAAAAAAAATGGATGATAAATCATAATAAAATGATTTCTGAAGAATCATGTGACACTGAAGACTGAAGAGTAATGATGCTGAAAATTCAGCATTCATCACAAGAATAAATTCCATTTTAAAGTATAATAAATAGAAAACCACTATTTTAAATTGCAACTATATTTTACAATATTACTGTTTTTTTCTGTATTTTTAATCAAAACAGGCTTGATAAGCAGAAAAGTGTTCTTTAAAACAGCTCTTACTGATCCACAACTTTTGAATGGTAGTGTATTCTTATAATACTAAAACTATAAATATATAACTAAAAATAATAGAACTTGACATTTGCCACAACATTCAAAACTATTTTTAAGGCAGTGTTTTTAAGGATGCATCAAATTGATCAAAATTGATTTACAAAGAATTCTAATTCAAATAAATGCTTTTAAACATTCTATTAATCAAGGAAGCCTGAAAAAAAAATAAATATATATATAATATATATAAATGTTTTCATAAAAACATTAAGCAGCACAACTGTTTTCAACACTGATGATTATAAATATATATATATATATATATATATATATATATATATATATATATATTTTTTTTTTTTTTTTTTTTTTCATCATTACTAGATCAAAACCAGAATGGGAATGTGTGATTTGGCACCATACAACAAACAAAAAGAGCTTGTGCATCTTGACAGCAGATGGGAGCTGTCGGCTACTTCACTCCCAGGAACATTCACTAGGGATGTTTAATCGGTCCAGAACCAGCAGAGAAAAGTGTAAATTCATACCCCTAACCATCTTTGATATTCAAGAGGATTACACCTTGTGTTCAAATAGAGGCAGGAGAGAATGGAATTAGAGTCTGCTTAAAGGGCTGCTTCATTTATTGTTAACTTCTTCCAGTTCATTAAGCCTAATCCTTATTAGGGTGTAAGTAACGCAGGTCTGAATGGGCTGGCCCTGGCCAAGGGGACATGTGCATCTATTGTGGCTCCGCAGGGTTAATCCAGCCCTTGAAGCAGGGGGCCGCGCTGGGGTCCAGTGCCTCACCAAAGGCCTGCGGTCCCTCAGGGTCCAGGGCAGGTTGGGGCCTACAGAGTCCCCCTTGCTGAAGCAAACGGTAAAAAGCGTGAAGCGGCGTCCTTTGTTAATCAATCTGCCAGGCTGGACACACGCGGGGTCATGTGTGGCGCTGTTAATACAGATGTAAATGCCAATAAGGCCTCGTAATCAAGACACAAGAGGGGAAGATTGACTTTTTGTTGGGAGACATACGGGACCGTTGCCCCTGAAGAGCAAGTCCCCCAAGAGTTCAGTGGAACAGATTGTCTATAGCAAACATAAATACAAGTCTAGTTCACAGACTTGCCTCCACAAGACTGAAAAACTTGCGATATTGTGACTCAAATGAATGCGAAAGAGCATTGGCGTTTAGCCCGAGAGGTCAGTAGGTGAAATAAACACAGGCGCGTCCTATTGGGTCACGCAATATGTGTCAATAAGAGCTACGGAATCAAACTGAGAATGAGGATTTACACGTTAAAAACCTAATAAGCATTGCAAAATAGTACATTTTATACTGTATGTGCTAATAAATTAACCAAGCTGTTTTTCCTTTAAAAAACAGCTAAATCACGTCATACTGAACAGGAGACAGGTTTGAGCAATGAGGTCCTGTAAATTGAGAGGTATCAACAAGGCAACAAGAACAATGGCCTTAGATTAGCAGCCATTAGTCTACTGCATTACTGCCTCGTGCATATTAAGACCATCGTTTAGCACCATTTAACAAGACAGAAATCCCAAGTTCTAAATTGGAAATTCATTCCCCCAGGTGATTTTAATATGAGAAACTTGAAATGCATTTGATCTGCCCTAATTTCAATTAATTAGACGGGACGACTGTTTGGGGAGACCCAGAGGGTCGTTAATGTGGGCTGAGGGGCCAAAAGGAACACATTGGAAAAGTATGAAAGAGCCATCAATAAACTGTTAGAGACTAATTATTCCACAAATCGGTTTCCCAAAGTCTTGACTCTTTAACACCAGCCTGTACCCTAATTACTGGTCACAGCATCCATTACTACTGCCCAGCCCACGGTGCTCATGCCACACCGAGTATTAATGACTGCTCAGAGTGCCGTTATTAGAACCTGCAAATGTGTGTGAGTGTGAGTGTGAGTGTGTGTGTGTGTGTGTGTGTGTGTGTGTGCGCGCACATCCTGAATGTGGCCTACATGTCCTTTTAATACCTCAGAGATAGTGTCACATTTGCCTCTACATTAAGTAAACGTGAATACCTTTTATATCTTAAAAAAATGTCTCAGTGGCCTGAATGACTAAACTGACTTAGGAGTTAAAAGGATAATTCACCTACAAATAAAAATACTGTCATCATTATTTCCCCCTTATTTTTTTCTAAACCTATATGTGACCCTGGACCACAAACCAGTCATAAAGATCATTTTTTTTCTTTTTTTTTAAATTGAGATTTATACATTATTTGAAAGCTGAATAAATAAGCTTTCCACTGATTTGTTAGGATAGGAGATACAACTATTTGAAAATCTGGAATGTGAGGGTGCAAAAAAATCTAAATATTGGGAAAATTGGTTTTAAAGTTCCAAAAGAAACTCTTATCAATGCATATTACTAATCAAAAATTAAGTTGTGATACATTTAGGGTAGGAAATGTACAAAATATCTTAATGGAACATGATCTTTACTTGATATCCGAAAAATCGATCATTTTGACCCATACAGTGTATTGTTGGCTATTGCTACAAATATGCCTGTGTGACTTATGACTGGTTTTGTAGTCCAGGGTCTCACATGGCTTTCTTTCTTCTATGTAACAAGTCAGTGGGGTCCAAAATAACAATGAACACCACTGACTTTCACAATATGGGCAAAAATATTTACAAATACCTTCTATGCAGAAAAAAAGCAAGTCATACAAGTTTGGAATAACACGATTAGAATTTTATAAATTATAAAATTGTAATTTTGAGGTAAACTATCCCTTTGAGGGGAAAGTATACAGATTTGTATACAGTATATATTATATTAATGTTATATTACAGTATAACATCAGATTCTATTTATATATTATATTTTAAAATTTAATCAGAGCACTTTTTAGCACAGGAACGGGTATTTAAATTCAGTATTAAATACATCTTAGAAGTAGTAAAGCCCTGCAAGTGATCTAAAAATTTAGTAATTTATGTATAGTTAAGTAAATATTCTGCTATAAAATAGAAGGAATAAAATGAGTAACTCTTTTTTGTTTATTTGTTTTGTTTTATTAATCTGCTCATTTACATAAGCTATCAGAACAAACTGATTCACTGAATGAATCTGACTTTCTGCTACATTAAAGAGGACAATTTAGAAAAAAAAAAAAATGTTCTAAAACTATATACATGCTCAATACACTGCTTGTTGTAAAAAGAGCTAGTTCACCAAAAAATGGAAATTTTATCATTAATTACTCATGTTGTTCCAAACCTGTAAGACTTTCATTCACCTTTGGAACACAAATTAAGATATTTTTGATGAAATACTAGAGCTTTCTGACCCTTAATAAACACCAGTGCAACTACAATGTTCTAGGCCCAGAAAAGTAGTAAGGGCATCATCATGGTACGTCAGTGCGTTGAAGACTGACACAGTAAGTTGGTAAATAAAGTTGTTATTTTTGTCTTCTTTGCACACAAAAATAATTCTCGTAGCTTCATAAAATTACGGTTGAACCACTGATGTCACATGGATTATTTGAACAATGTCCTTACTACCTTTCTGTGCCTTGAACGTGTCAGTTGCACTGCTGTCTATGCAGGGTCAGAAAGCTCTTGGATTTTATCAAAAAATATCTCAATTTGTGTTCCAAGGATGAATTTCTTATGGGTTTGGAATGACTTGAGTGTGAGAAATGAATGACAGAATTTTCATTTTTGGGTGAACTAACCCTTTAGGAGTAAAACAACTGCATTTGTGGAGGTATTTTTGATGCAAGTAACCACATACAGTGCTGCTTGAGAGTTTGAAAATTTCAAAACATCATCAGATTCTTATGTAATTCCTGAAAGTAGACAAAGAGAACCTAATCAAACAGAGGTCTTACAGGTTTGGAACAACATGAGGGTGAGTAATTGATGATAGAATGAAGTTAGTATTAATCCTTTTTAGTTACTCTGTAACAATGATGAGGAGGATGGATCAAGCTGATCTGAACATGAGCCTACATCATGAAGACCAACCAGGAATATTACACGACTCATATAGGCAGGAGAAACTTATCCGACAAGCACAGGCACAGCGCCGTAAACTCCCACTCAGTCATTTTCACACCAGCAGCAGGTAAAGAAGAAAAAGGTAGCAGGAGAGAGTCAAAAAAGAGAGAGGAGAGGAGAAAAGAGAAATTATGAGAGGATATGAGATGAGAGGGGAGAAGGAGAGATGATCAAGGCTCTGATTACCTCCGGCTGGGTGTCTCTCCAGCGCCCTGCTGAATGTGCTTAATTGGCAGGGTTGTGTGAATAGACAGCTGCCCTGGCCGCTGAGCTCTGAGAGGAAGAGGCAAAGCTGAGTGGCTGGCGGAGCGCTGCGCCCTATTCTTCTCCGCTGAAAGGCTCTCTCCTCTTGCCTCTCCGGGACCAGGCCTGAACCGCCACATAAAAACCTATCTAATCACTGCAGATTATCTGCCTCTAATGGTAACCCACGAGTAGGCTTCTTTGCCTCGATGAGCCAAGAGGGAGGGAGAGAAATACAGATCAACAAATAAAGCTGATGGCTTAGCGCAGCAGGGGGTCTGGCAGTGGCGACTCTTGAAAGCCAGTTTGGAAATGAATCCATGTGTCTGACTCCCAGAGATCAGGGCAAAGTGTAAAAGAGCTACAGGCACACGGTGAACGATTAAACGGCAGCTAGACTAAAAAAAGATGACATTTTTGAGACATAGATTACGTATAGTGTTTACGCACTGACAGACGAGAGTAGATTTTTGGTGTCATAGTTAATTACAAGAGAAAAATTACAGCACTGCATGATAGGGAAACATCAATCATCGATTTCACACAAAAAACAACATTTGCAGAGACAACTTTAATCTATGGCACACTTCACAGACGTGCACACACATCCATAAACAAGCAGTGCGGCGGCTGGGATCTCTGTATTGTCATTCATCCTCTCTAATGCCTGGCCCAGGGTCTCGTCGCAGGGCAGGGGAGAAGGCAGCACTCTTTACCTCCCGGGGTTTCCATTATTCCTCTACCATTCTCTAAAATGGAGGTCATATCAGGTGCCATTTTCACAACCTGCTTCTCCAGATGCACCATTTTCTCCCAAAATGACACACACATTATGCTTTAACGGAGGAGCAAATCTGAAAACGCAGCTCGCACTCTCCGCTGGGACTCGAAAGGCAAAAAACAAACAATAAAACATAGAAACCATCACGATATACAAGAATTGTTTCCCTTCCGCACGATATAACCCATAAAGTGAGGGAATTTTCCAAAGTGCCGGCACCCTGTTGACAGAGGCCTCACCTACACAGAAGACAATTCCTGAGAAGGTCGGGTTTATTTGAGTCTAAGATGTAAATCTTGAAGCTTTAAAGGTGATTGCATAGACAGAAACAGACTTTGTTGTTATTGGGGTTAATTAGTCTCAGTACATGCATTGTGGTACTTGTGTGAACGTGTGGCGAAAGACTGACACGAAAGAGAAGAAATTGCTGAATAAAGTCATTATTTTTGTTTTCTTTGTGCACAAAAAGTATTCTTGTAGCTTTATAACATTATGGTTGAACCGCTGATGTTACATGGGCTATTTTAACAATGTCCTTACTACCTTTTTGGGCCTGGGAATGTTTTAGTTGCGTTGCTGTCTATGCAGAGTCAGAAAGCTCTCAGACTGAATCAAAAATATCTTCATTTGTGTTCTGAAGATGAACAAAGGACTTACATGTTGAGGGTGATTAATTAATGACAGAATTTTTATTTTTGGGTGAACTAACCTTTTAAGAATTTTTGACTTGGTCTTGAAAAGTCTTGAAAAATCCATTTTATCAATTAATCAATTTTATTTATAATTTAAAAAAATAAGCAAAGAGTTAAATGTACCATATTGATAGAAAGAAGCAAAAAGAAAAAAGAAAATATATTCCATTTTTATATCCACATCATAAAAGGTATTAAACATTGAAAGAGTGAATAGTGAATAGTGAGTTCATAAAAAGCTAAATATTAATGTAAAATAAAAGCAATTTAAAAACTTGAACACTAAAAATATACTTTATTTGTTTACCTGCATGTCAATGCAACCATTAACCGACATCAGAGAACTGTAAACATTATTAAATGATTGAAATACTAACTTCCTCAGCATTATTTCTAACAAATATTATATTTTAAGGGGGTTAGCTGACAAATTTGTTTGGGAATCCCTGCATTATGAACAAACGTTAATAAACATGAAAACAATGACATTATACGCCCAAAGTCTTACAGCTTTAAAATAGACTTCAAGAATCAATAAATGATGAAAAATTTACTGCCATTGTGTGAATAATATGTAATAATGTAATATATAAAAAGTAACTGTATTCTGAAAATGTAATATACTCTAATTACAAGTACTTTATTTTTGGAATATGATTATGTAATCCAGATTATATGTAATCAGTTACTACTCAGCATTGATTATTAAATACTGTAACAAATATGTTCATTAACGTTAGTTATAAGCAATAAGACCTTATTCTAAAGTGTTACCTAAAATTCTGTAATATTTTGCCGAAATAAACTACCAATAAAACCCTAAAAAGTAAAAGCAACCATTTTAAATGCTACAAGTGAAATTACGTGTAATTATAGTACAATTATAGTTTTTAACAGTGGTATAAATTATTAGTGTGTATAAAAATGAACTTTAAAGGGATAGTTCACCCTTTAAGAAAAAAAAAAAGAAAATTCTGTCCTTAATTACTCACCCTCATGTTGTTCCAAACCTGTAAGACCTCATATTCAGAACACAAATTTAGATATTTTTGACAAAATCTGAGAGCTTTCTGTCCCTCCGTGAAAAGCAATGTAACTGAAATGTTCCCAGGCCCAGAAAGGTAGTAAGGACATTGTTAAAATAGGCCATCGTGTGACATCAGTGGTTCAACAGTAATTTTACAAAGCTACGGGAATACTTTTTGTGCCCAAAGAAAACAAATGACTTTATTCAACAATTCTTCTCCTCCAAGTCGCATCCTCCAAATGAAGGTCTTACGGGTTTGGAATGACATGAGGGTGAGTAATTAATTACAGAATTTTCATTTTTGGAGGAACTATCCCTAAGTGAGTGTTATATAACTGTTTTGTATATATTTGGAAACCATTTAATTTTTTTTCATGATCAGTTGATCTGACCTTTGTGAATAAGCACCTACATTTCCAAAACATTCAGAGCACAACAAGTCTCATTTCATGCGCAGAGCCAACCATGCGTCACAAGCTTTCAACTAAACATTCTTAAAAAGTTAATATTATCTTGAATACGATCAGTACATTCAAACAACCAAAAGCTTGTTTGGAAAATAAAACGGCAAGACTGAGCATAAGGGTGATGGTGGTTTTCTCACCCGCAGCCACATTGACACCAGCCATGCTGCTATAGTCGCGCTACGGAGCTACGTTCCAACATCATGACCATAAAAGCAAACGTCCTGATGAGACAGAATGATCGAAACACATCAAGCGCATCATAGTTCTTCATATTCCCGGACTTTCCTTTATTGCCAAGTTAACAGCAACCTGCCAGCAGTGAGTCCCTCCTGCTCAAACACAGCAGCAGATGCCAGTCTCAGCTGCTCAGTAGCTGGTCAGGGAACTGTGGTGTGGTGGAATACCTGCCTTTGAAAGCAAAACAAAGCCAACATCTGTTTATTGCCATGTGTGGAGCACAGCTACGGTACAAATAGAGTAAAAAAAACAATGCAAAGCAGTTGTGTCGTGACGCTCCCTCTTCCAGCCATCTGGATAATTGATCGTTTGATATCATAAAAAGAAGGCGAATGTCTCGTAATAGCCTGCTTCTTAAAAACTCGTTCATCGGTTTCCTCCTTCCCTGGCTTGCATTTTATTTGCATGCATTCCTGGGACCTGTCATGATGATTATGAAAGACACATTACGAGAAGGATTATGCATCATTTGCGGTGGGAGATGATCAATGGCCTGCTTTAATCTGCCATCATGGCTTCATTCACCAAAGAAGCGCTACCTCAGAAGAGCTAGCAGGTGACTACAGCACGCCTATACCCTTGGTGTGTCCGTGACAAACACGCTTGTGCGCTTGTCAATCAGAAGATGTAGAGTCATGCAAGCGGGTCACCTGCGTCGTACGCGCTCTGAATCATTTACTGTCACCTCAGCGACATTTCCAGTCATACAACGGCCGTCATTGTCTACAGGAAAGGTCTGATTGCTCCACGCTATCTCTCTGATAGCTTTCTCACCCTCTCCCCCTGCATTATGTAGATAACCTGTGACGATATATATTGCGTAGGGGTCACCCAGAGGTTGCAATCACACACTGTGACAGAGATAACCAATCCCGGCACGTCAGCAGCGGGGGGGTGGACAAGGCCCCCCTGTAGGGTGTCCTCAGCGTGCCTGGTAGGCAATCGTGTCGACCGGGGGGTGGTAGAGCCGTGCTTGAGAGGGGACCAGGAGGAGGCCTTTGATCACTGGCAAAGGAAATTAAGGAGGAAGGGGAAATACATGTCAAATTTGCCTTGAAACACACATACATGCATAATGATGAGCATAAATTAAATGATAGAATTGACAGCTGATTATTATATGCATATACATAGTAGTAAGTATATAATTAGTATTTAGTAAATAGTATAGGAAATATTTAAATATTTTAACTTTAAAATATTAAATATAATTAAATAATTATAATTAAATTAAATATAATTATATATAAATATAATTAAATATAAATATTATTTTAACTTTTATATGTAACTATTTTCTGTAAACTCTGAAGGGCAGTGCTAAATAAAAAATATAATATTTAGGCAAAATAAGAAAAATGTACGGCTCTTAATGCATTGTTTTCCTTCTGGAGCATCAGTGAGCATTTAAACCTTCTGTAATAGTTGCATATGAGTCCCTCAGTTGTCCTGAGTGTGAAAAGGTGGATCTCAAAATCATACAGTCCTTGTTGGAAACTGTTAAAATATACAAAAATGCTGGAAAACCATAGAATTTGTGGAACCTGACGGATTTTGTTGAAGAACAACGAGCAGTTTAAATGTTCAGGACAAATAAGGGAATTATGAACAACTATCACTAAACAAAAAAACACAGCTGTGGATTATTCAGCTGTGGATGAACAGTAACTTTTGAATGGGGTCATTTTTATGAATTCAACTGATATTTTCTCTTGTGGACTATATGCAAACATCTTTTATCTGAAATATCTTATTCAGGTCAGTACTAAATAAACAATAGTATGCATTTTGGTAAAATAATTACCTTGTAAACTTGGGGGGTGTAAACTTTTGACCTTAACTGTAGATTGATTTTTTTTACTGTATTTAGATCAATTTAGTATAATATATAGAGGTTAAAAATATATAAATAGAACCTAGATAAAATAATTAATATTTAATTATTATATATTTAAGTAGGTCATAATTCATAATTAAAGAATATATATATATATATATATATATATATATATATATATGATTCTTTAATTAATAAAAAATAATAATTAAATAAAAAGCATATATATATATATGTTTTCAATATTTCTATTTTTTTTTTTATTTCTACATGTATGGAAATATAATAAATGTACATGCAATGCCGAAAAAATTATAAATTATGCCAATAAATAGACTTAACTGTTGCCATTTATACTCAAATATGTTCATTTACTCTCTGATAGAGTGATGAGAAATACTGCTTGCTTGACATGAACACAAGACAGCAATTAGCCCTTATAATTGTTAAGATTAGATTGGATCGCCGGTACAGGAAGACCTCTCGCCTGTATACTTCCTCCCCCTGCTGCTCCTCCCACCATGTGACGACCTCCACATTGAGTTCAACCCTAATGAAAGTCTCTGATGTCTGATAGATGGAGCTCATAGCTACCATATCTACATGCCATCACCTCTCGACCGCATAGAAGCTCAAGGACAACAGAAGAGACTGTGTTTTCACCATGGAAGAGTCAATTAGAGTAGTTTAAATGCAATGGCATTTAATTATATGCTGCCAAACACTCAATTATGAGTATTTTCCACAGTTTCAAGGTGGCTTGATTGATATCCGCAGTAGCTGGCCTCTTACATATGCAAAAGCATGACAGAATGAAAAGTTCTTCTGAGACAATCCCAAGAGACACCTGGACACTGGGTACAGAGCCACGGGGAGCAGTATCTGATCCAGCGGTTTCAATAAACACCCCAGATTCACAGGGAGCATCAGGAGACCCAATTACTTGCAGGAGCACTAAATGACTGCATGTGCGGCTGGAACATGGTGAGAGGAAGTAGGATGTGTGAGATTAAGGAAAGACTGAGAGAACTGTGTCAGCGACTTCCTCGCGCTCTCATTTCTGCCCAGGGTTTGGAGAGAGAAACAGGAGCAGCGTGGCGGATAACAGCAGGTGGTGTTTAATAAGGGACTGACAGTGACTGTATACTGAAGAAATGTACCTGTTAATCTGCCTGAGAGTCTGAGGGGAATTGTTGGAAAAAGTCGGCTTTCTGGCTGAATGACAGACCGGTCCAAAATCTCCTGGCCGAATTCAGGCTCGAACCCAAGACTCCCAAGCTGGCCTCTAGCATTCAAATGAGCCTGTTCTCCAATGAATGGAGGATGTCTTAATCATCAGAGAGGCAAGACTGGACAGAAGGGCAGGAGACTGCTGGATGCTGTGTACTTTGCTGCCCCTTGTGGTTAAAGATGGCACGTCAGTCTTGTTGACAACCTGTTCAGGGCTGCAGTCAAGGTTTTTCCAGGAGAACATTTAGACTTTCTCTCCCAGTTTCATCCAGAGCAGGGGCCTCTTATTACTTTCCCGATAATTACATTCATTTGCAAAACAGCGAGACAATGGCATGGAAAGGACACAGTGCTGCTGGCGAGGAGGAGGGGGTGAAAATTGACAGCGGTAAAGGGCACGCTCAAGTGCAGTAGGGGAGGAAGTGAGGAGAGAGGGGAAAGTTTAGAGAAAGAAGGAGTTTTGGAGTTTCTAACTTTGATAACCTCCATTTTTCTAACTTTCACCAACTTTCTTGTACAAAAAAAAGGCATAAAGGTAATTTCTGGCTGTTTTTGTTGCCTAAAATGGTCACCTTTGACTCAGAAAGTGTGTATAAACATCATTTTCATTCAGATGCCTTTGTAGCAATCAGCCGTGATTAATATATTCATTGAGCGAAAGCTTCTGATAACATTGGGATTACAGAGATAAAGCAAAAGGCATTTGGCTGGTCATGTGATCTCATCATAGTGACCTGTTCCATGTAAAACTATCTTTAATAAGCAACGTTACTACACATATACATAAAACTATATAAATAAAAAATATATTTTTAATGTACTTTTTATATTTAATTTTATTATATAATTATAGTTAATAATGTTTTTTTAAACATTTGTCATAATATATTTAAAATGCTAATATATCTTCTATATATTATAATTTTCTAGTATATCTTCTTAGATATTTGACTTCTTGACAGTAGATACAGTTAAAATCTTTTACTTTATATATAGATTTTTCTTTATTATTTTATTTTTCCATGATATATAGTACATACATACATATGTGTATTATTTTACGTTTTCTATTTTTTGGTAAAGTCAAGACATAGAAACTGTAATATATCTCCTATTATAGTTATCTAGTATATCTTATTAGATATATGACTTCTTGACAGTAAATATTACAATTAATTTTAGTTTTAAAAATGAGTACTTTAATATATTTATGATATATTATGTTTATTCATGATATTTATATCTTATCCATGATATATATAGAGAGAAAATATGTAAATATAAACTAGATCAAATCATTAAAATACATACAATTAATATTTAAATAGTTTAACTTTAAATAGTTGTAAAATTTAAAATATACAGTAGATTACAGTATGTGTGTGTGTATACTGTATTTAGATAAATATACTTATAAAATGCAGAGTACACAAAATATATAAATAGAAACTAGATAATTATTGATATTTATTGTATGTTTATGCATGTCTTAAGTAGCATATTTATATATTTATAGCAATAGCCAAAAATACATTGTATGGATCAAAATTATTGATTTTTCTTTTATGGCAAAAATCACTAGGATATTTAGTAAAGATTATGCAAATATATTAAAACTGAATTTTTTATTAGTAACATGTATTGCTAAGAACTTCATTTGGACAACTTTAAAAGCGATTTTCTCAATATTTAGAATTTTTTGTACCCTCAGATTTCAACTTTTCAAATAGTTGTTTCCAAATATTGTCCTATTCTAATAGACCATACATCAATGGAAAGCCTATTTATTCAGCTTTCAAATGATGTATAAATCTCAATTTCAAATAATTGACCCTTTTGACTGGTTTTGTGGTCCAGGGTCACATATAGTATGGCTGAAAGAGATTTAAGAGGGTACTGAATGACTGCTCAACGCTCTTCAAAAAAAAAAAAATCTTTGGGTACATACCAACTGCAAAATCAGGGGTCGACTAAGCACCCCTCTGACATATGATGAACTCTTCGAAACACTGGTTCACCCATTTGAATACATGCGACCTGAGCTGAAGCTGTAATGAGGAGGGAATGTGAAGGCCTAATCCAGAATTGGAGAGGAGAGAGCGTGGGGTGGATTTACAGTGCTGGAGAGCACACAGAGCGCCTTGTAATTAGGAAGAGAATTTGTCATGCTCTTCGGCAAGGCGTGCGGATGAGAGCCGCTGAATAGCAATCTCCCCAATGTTTACCCAGAGAGGGGCGGCCGGTGCTGCCGCACGGTGCTGTAGCCACACCGAGATTAATATTTGATGCAGAGCGAGGGAATGTGTGCTTGGCTCCTGTTTATTTAGGATATTGTGAAAATATGGGGAAATTTGCAATTTTATTGGCTTTTGTGCACATCACTGTGGGTGGGGAGGAAGGGGGAGGGGCCATGGAATGGGGCGGTGACCTCTGACCTCTGTACAGATTCTCAGTAAGGCGTGAGACATGAAGGTGCACTGATGTTCAGGACTGACCAAGAATTTAAGCACCAGCATTTCTGTGACAGACTAACAGGCTTACATTCACAGTGTATATGTGCAGGCAGCTGCTGTAAGTAAATGGTTGCTAATTTCAGTGACATAAGCTATAGGGAGACAAAATTATGCCTAGGGATTTACTATTATGTCTAGATTGTGTACATTATGTACATGTCATCGTAAATTAGAAGAAAAAAAACACAAAAATTCTGATTAATGACTGAAATGATAAAATGGTTAAATATAACATCTTAGAATATTTTTAATATTATGAATACTTCAGTTTCATATACATATATTTAATAATGCTAATTTGTACTGCACACACACACACACATATATTTATAATTTTTTATAATATAAATATTTGCTCTTTTGAAATTACATCTTTATATATATATATATATATATATATATATGTGTGTGTGTGTGTGTGTGTGTGTGTGTGTGTATATATAGACTGTATTATTTAAAAATATATGTATATATATATATATATATATATATATATATATATATATATATAACATTTCTGTCACTTTAACAAGCTATAGGGGAAAACAGTTTGAACTAGTATGCCTACATTGTATATAAATGATATATCCATGAAGTTTACATCATACTCAGAAAAAAATAATAACACAAAACACATCATGTAATGTAATCTTTCAGAATATTTGTAATAATAATAATACTTCAGTTTTATATACATAAATGTAATTTATTTTAATAGATATAATATAGTATAATATAAAACATTTTAGTGAATATCTTCTAAGTCTTCTAAGTCTTAACTTTAAGTCTTAATTTTTTTAGGTCTTTAATTTTAAGTCTTAAATTACACCAGCCTTACAAATATTTGAAATCTTTAAATGGCAACATTAAATATATGACTTTTTAAAAATAATATAAAACATTTTTGTGAATATAACAAATATCTTCTAAGTCTTACATTAAGTTACATAAAACCAGCCTAAAAACACACTACTTCTACTGTGTGAAACAGCACTCTGGAACACATGTGAAAGCATTTCCACATCTTAGTCAGTCATCAGCTAGCACGGCTCATTATTCTGTTTATACGGTCATTACACAAGCCCTGTTTGGCACCAAAAGCACGAAATTATCCAAAAAGCCTGTGTGTGGTTTTGCTAAGTAGCCCAAAATCTGACACTGGTAATTCTGGTGACATCATGGCTTGAAAGATAATGCGAATCAGATAGCTAAGGTCATCAGGAGAAAATATAAAGATGGGACCTATTTCTACTATGGAGTCAGTCAGCTCTAATCTTATTTATCAGCAGGGTTACAGAAAAGTCAACTGCTGCAGATTTATGTTGCACACTCAGAGTGAAACCCAAGAACCATATGACAGCCCTTATTTCAGTCAAGCATTTTCAGTCAAATCTTTGCATCAATAAAAGGATTCATCCACATGTCTTGCCATGACTTCAGTGTTGAATGCTGGCTAGCATCACTAACACTCATCTCCCCAGGCTGAATGTGATTAATACTTGGTTGTACACAACTAGATGCTGGATTAATGTACACATCTAGCAGCAGAGGCATCTCATAGGGAGAGAGAGAGAGCGTGCCGGCGCTACAGAAATCAGCTGCTGAACCGTAGGTGCGTGCGGGTCAATGGCATTTTCAACCACCTCGCTACAGTAAGAACATCACTCGCTTCAAATAAATAGACGCTGCAGACGGGGAGACAGGGGGAACCAAATGCTAAAAACCCAAACTTCAATCCAAATCACACTGAGATAGAAAAACATGGAGGAAGCAAATGCGTCTCGCCCAGCTGTTATTAGTATTCCAGATACACAGGGGAGGACCGACAGCAGTCATGTATTTTTTCCCCGCCTTTTTTTTTTTGCAAATATGCATATAATTTATTGTGAGGAACACAATTTACATGGGTAGTCAATGCCTGTTTTATAGCCTCACAAATAGATGTATGAACTGAAGCATATAATGGCTGAAACCAGCAGGTGCAAATACATTCTAAATCTTCCAAATGTGCAGCAGGAAAAATGTAACCAAGGTATATAAAACAGATTAATTCTTGCATGTTATGTATTGGTTTTTGATTTACAAATCTAATCCGAAGGAAATTCGCAGGCGAACGTGGTCGGGGTTTGTAAAATGCCACGAAGCCTGAGGGGTGGTGGGTGGACGGCTGTCTCCGGTGCAGACGTCTCTAGTGTGGCAATCGTGTGTAGATTTGAGATGGTAATTTAGAGGCGATATTAGAGAGAGAGGGAACAAGGATAGTTAAACGGGCAATGAAAACCTCTGAAATGACGCCTTTTATCCTGGAGCGCGATGATGGAACTGGTCTTCGTCGAGTGTTTTTTGAAACCACGTTCCCGCGTCGTGCACTCGAGGCAAATGCGCGCTTCGTCTTCGCACACATTAGAGCCTGGAGAGGGGGATGACGGCCGCCTGTCTTTCAGCACTTTATCTTCAAACCACAATAGAGGCGGCACAAAGGGTTATGGCCGCCCGACAATGACCTCGGCCCAATTCCCTCCTGATAAATTTGAGATAAAACAGCCCTAAACCTCAACCGTTAACTACCGTGGCAATTGGAAAGACGGCTAGATGCGCAGAGATTTCCAAAGAGACTCGATTAATCCGAGGTGTGTGGCACCCAGAGTTTTGATCTGGGATATTGTTAACGCATTAGCCGTTAAAGGTTTACAACGCACGTATAAAAACACGCCAAAATGAGATTGTGACATAAATCAGTTAATTCACCATTCAACCCGATGAAGAGAGAAGGAACCTGTCTGTGGAAGAAGCAGCAATGCGTTAATGGACAGCTTAATGGTCAATAACCGGCGATGGGGTATAACCTCCGTAAGAGCTAGTATGCTAATTGTACATTTGGGAACGGCTTTTAAAATGAATCACCGTCAACAAAAAAAGGAGGTCGAGCGGTGCCGGTGTGAGGAGAATTGAGGTCACCGCATGCGTACATGTCCCATAAAGCAACGCTTCTCACAATGGCTCAAAGGTGTCAATATGGGTCACGGCCAGAATGCTAAGTTCCCCAGGGAAGCGCTATAAAAAAACAGGAGAAATATGTCCGTGTGACTTGCGTCAAGCTGGACATCCGCGTGTTCGAGATACTTAAGTAGTTAGCGCTATGTCTCTGTCAAGTGTCAACACCAGATTGTGATTAGCATTAGGAGGTAGAGTATACACACACACATACACATCCTTCCTGCACATGGAAGATGAGCCCGCATGCTGACGTAGTCGAAATACATCTGGGGTGCTGGATCGTGGGCCGAGGTCAGCCAAAGCAGTCGTGCTTTCTCTCCTCTACCTCACTTTTTTCTGCCTCTCAATGCCTGACTGAACAAACGCTCTTTGGGCAGACACACAGGCGATCAATATCCCAGCTCACCCGCGCACACACACACACATACAGCATTAGCAGAGCGAATCAGTGCCGCTTCTAACCTTAAAACAATCACACGCCACCGGTCTTATTAATCTTTAACAAGGCAATCTCTGCCAGCGCCACAACGGCTGACGCAAAACAAGCGGAGAGAAAAAAATACATCAAAGTACGTGCGTTAAATAATACATTCGGTTGTGATATGAAAGTGAAAATAGCAGCAAAGTTATTCGTTTGCTAAGTGGCTTGTGTGGTTTCCCTCGAGTGGGTTTGAGGAATCCATTTGCTGGCGGTTTCATATCGTCCCACTTATTCCAGCTCTTTTTTGGTGCTTTCCAGCTTTTTAATTAAATTCCCTTTAAATGAAAAGTCTTCCAATCTTATCCCAAATAGACATCAGCGTTTTCTTAAAACATTGTCAAACAGGGTACCATCTGACTGTCTCCAAGAGAAAAAAAACTTCTGACTCCAAAGTTCACTTGGAGGCTCCTGTGTGCACTGGATGGCGGTGTCTTCTCCTCTGTTAGATAACCTGGATCACACAAAGGAAACTTTATTGGTATTTAAGTGGTTAGTTCACCCAAAAATGGAAAATGTTGTTAATTACTCACAAGACTTTCATTCATCTTCAGAACACATTTTTTTTATGACATTCGAGAGCTTCCTGGCCCTGCATAGACAGCAATGCAGCTACCACGTCTAGAAAGGTAGAAAGGACATCACGATTAGTAAGTGTACACAAATGAAAGTATATACTTAACAGTTTTGAATGATGTACACTGTAAAAAAATGACCGTGAATTTAACGGTTAAAAAAACTGTAAAAATGATACAGTAAAAAGACTGTAAAATTTACAGTGATTAACCGTAAACTAACATTCCCAAAATGTCCCAAAATTCCCTGTGTTACATTTTTTTTAAATGTGATGTTTTTTGGTTGAAATAACTATTTCTTCTTAGTTTCTTCCTAGTAGGTTTGTACATTAGGGTTGTATGCTACATCTAATGTTGTTAAATGAATTTGTATTGCATTATTTCAGTTTCATGTGTGTTTATATGATGATGTTTAGTGTTTATGTGAATGACACTGTGCACCTTCTATATATGATAATATTTAAAAGCTCCTTGTGATGGGCTTTGGTTCATCATGTGACTTTCTCATCACCGACTGCTTTTGGTGGTTATCTGTGTATTACAAAGATATATAACAGATTTCAGTACTTCAATAGGTTGGTACATTACCATTATATCAGTTAATGAAATGACGGTATTTACCTATAAATTTAAGTGAAAACGTAAACTGTAAAATGTTGCTACTGTATTTTTACGGTAAAATTCAGGCAACCACAGCTGCCGGTTTTCTACCATCAATTTTACAGATTTTTTCTTCCAGTGTATAGTGATGTATGGCATCAGTGGTTCAATCGCAACGTTATAAAGCTACGAGAGTACTTTTTGTGTGCAAAGAAAACTAAAATAACAACTTTTAGTCAATTTTTTTGTCAGAATTTTTTTTCATCAAAAATATTATTTGTGTTCCAAAGATGAACAAAGGTCTAATGGGTTTGGAACCACATGGAGGGGGGAGTACAGACAGAATTTTGGGTGAACTATCCCTTAAAGTGCTGACCCAGATCTGGTGTTATGACATTGTAAAATGTGCCATGCCTTGTTTACAGGCAGAGAAAGTTGTGGCGCCGTACTTTAATGAATTTGTGCGCACAAGTGATGCAGTTACGGGTTTAGAACGACATGAGGGTGAGTAATTAACAGGTGAACATTTTGGAGGGAACCAACCCTTTAAAATAATAATAAAAAAACATCCTTGCACATATGTAGGTAACTAAGCAAGCAAATAAACAAATAATGAAGGCTACAACTCATTCTACTCTTGAATGTCAAATTCTTAAACTTCTTGACGCACACAAGGCCTAGTTTAAATGTTGAAGAAGTAGACTTGGACTGAAGAGACCACAATAGGAGCAAAACAGATGATTTGTGCCCCTGACTATGGCAGGGAGTGTGAGAGCAAATAGATAAATCACAGGTGAATTCTCTGTCTGGTCTTTAGTAGGTCACTGTTTTTGTCCTCGATCCATTAGGGAATAATAGGAGGTGCATTATTAGAAGGTGGGGGGTAAGAGGACCAGAGAGAAGCCCTGCGGGAGGGAAAACCACGTAATCTGGCACGGACGACCATCTACAAAATGAAAACAAATGGGGTGTCATCCCCAGGAGGAAATATATCCCTTTTCTATTTTTAGTAATCCGTTCCTTCAGACACACACAAACATGAGCACACACACATGCATACTATACATATACAAAAGATCAGAAAGTCACTTTTTGCTACAAGTAGGGATGAACACTGTTTCCGGAAAGGAAATTAAGTGTACTACGGAAGAGAATAAATGGGGTGTGGGGGGGGATCACAAAATTTCTCCCAATTATAGAGGGTTTGCATTTACATCATGATTTGGTCAGAGACCTGGATGTGTAGCCATACTGGCGATACTCAGGTGCAAGCAACAACATGGTTTGCAAAGTTAATGTACTACTGAAATATGTTGTTCTGCTAATTTATGTTGTCTAAACCACTGAAAAAATGTATGGAAGCTGCTAAATAATATAGAGAAAGACAGTAGTAAGCAGGAAGAGGGGAAATAGTTTGACAAACTAAAGTTAATAGGTGGTAAAAATACACACAAGTAGTATTAATTAAGATATTAGCCTAACATTAAACCTACCTGAACGGAGATGATAAGAACAAATGGTGTCAAAATTCTGGTTCATGAAAATTCTGGTTCAGTTTGGCCAACCACAAACGCCTTTTTCTTTCTCCTCTCCTCTTTCTTCTCCATGATTTGTTAAAACTTTTGGCAGTCTATAGTACTCCAAATGTTTTTCCCCGTCTGACCAATTAGTACAGCCCAAAACATGACAATAATGACCCTTTTCAGCAGCAATATTCAGCAAAATATGCAAGTTTCTTTCGGTTCAACAAGTGCCGCCAATAAGGTCGATTGATGACCCGTCGTGAAAACCCTCTATACACTGTGTTCAGAAAGGAAATGATGTATACTATTGAACCCCTCTAAACACAATAAATATGAGATGAGAGGAAAAAATATATTTCAGTGATTTCTCTCACAATTGGTAATTATACTGTATTTACACTACGGGGCCGTTGAATGCTTGAATCTGATTGGCTGACGAACGTTCTGAAGGTGTGCATTATTTTCAGGGAAACGCACAGTGAACGTAGTTCCAGGCAGCTTCTAACAGCATTATATGTCTATCACTTCGCCACACTATTTCAGTTATTTCAAAGGTCCTTACAGCCTAAAACAGCAAAATAAACAAAACCCACAACGACACTGGCCAAACAAATAAATACAGATACAAACAATACAAAGAAACGACACATTTCTTCCATATTTTTGCCGCAAAATTATGTTTTATTATGTATGGAAAGCACACACTATTTTTCCACTCTCTCTAACAGATGCACACATATAACACAGCACAGATGTGAAATATATAATCTGATAGATGTCTTGAGGTGTGGTAACCGTAGTATAAGCGGAATAATTGACTTCGGTCCGCTGAATTCCTAGAAAATAATGCACACCCGAGGTGTAACGGCCACGACACGTGCATTATTTTCTAGGAATTCAACGGCCCGTCGTCAATTATTCCTTACATAAACTGGGTGCATCAGGGAGCCGCTATTAATATGCAGGGCGCGTGTTTGAATGCTTGTTTTACTTTCACTTTCAAGATTGACGATTATGACAGAGTGGCAGTACTTACCACACATTTTACAAGATTAGATGTTGTCCCTTTAGTGGCTCCGTAGAATGTGGTATTTATTTTCCGAGTCTTTTTCTGAATACGGATTCACTATTAGGGTACATCCATAGCAACAAATATATGTTTATGGGGTCATTCTCAGGTAATGGTGCCATTACAGGTAGAAAATGTAGATAAAACGCAACATTACTGCAGCTCAATCACAGTAAGTCTGAATTCATATACTTAGAATTTAAATAGATAAGCATGTATATTCTGCTGAGTGTCCAGTGTCAGTCCTAAAATGTCAGTTTTAATAATACTACACAAAATGTCGGAAGAATTGTATTTTTAACTGAATTTTTAAACGTTAACATTTTAAAAGCAAACAAACCTATGTAGGGAATATAGTCATAATCAAAAGATGTTTATTTCATGTATTTTAGAACAAACAAAGTACTGTGTGTTGTCCAATCAGCATCCAGAACCCCATTAAAATAACAATAAGCAAATTGTCTAATAATCCAAAAATTGAGGAATAGATAGATAGATAGATAGATAGATAGATAGATAGATAGATAGATAGATAGATAGATAGATAGATAGATAGATAGATAGATAGACAGCAACAGGTAGTACCACATCCTTGTCTTCTAGAGCAGTGATACAATGTAAAACATCTCACAATGCTTCTTTATAATGAACAAAGTGGAGGAGGGGTCACATCCCTTTTTATTTATTTCTATACTAGAGCAAAAAAGCTCATCATGCAGGCCTCTAATTAATGAACAGCTTAAATGTCATGATATTGGGGGTTGAAGGGAACTTGACAGGGAAGCAGAGCTAAAGCACAGCATCGCTGAAATAGGACTGTCTTTCTCTCTGTAGAGCCCAGACACCCCAGGGTTCGAACTTAATTCACTATGTAAGGTACTCAATCCTCGCTCTTAACAACCTCTCTGCCAGCCTGGCCCATCTGGAGGCAACGGTGGGAGGCTCCACCCAGACGGACGACCTCCCCCCCTTATTCTGCCCCTACTCCTCAGCAGCCCAAATATTAAATTAAAAATTAGGGCCTTTTGTCGCCTTGTTAGGGGTCTGCTGAAGGATGGTAATTGAGCCTTTACCTGCTGGGTGGATCTGGGCGCATGCTGAATGGAGGGGCAGGCCTTTTGGAGACCAACCCTCACACGCTCACACAGGGCAATTGGTTAAAGGAGGGGGTTCCAAACTTTTCAAGAACCCCCCAAATGATGATGCTTCTTGCGAGGGACCTTTTGTATAAAATAAAGGGCCGTTAAAATGAGCAGTAGTAGTAGTGAAAAATCTAAGCATGACAAATCTGATATAAAAACAAATCCGTATTAAAATGAGGCAGTATGCTAAAATGTGCTAAAGTCGAAAGAAATTACTAAAATATCTGAAACAAAATCTACTTTTGTAATGTCCACTTACTATCATTTAAATATAGAAGGAAAAATTATATTTCAAAGCTTCGTGATGGCTTGCAAAAGCAAAAAATATAGTTTTTCCTCCCACCTCAAATAATTTCCATCACAAACATTATGTTACTTAGAGAAATGCAAGTTTTGTGAGAAAATTTGTATTATTGCAATTTATACATCATCTGAATCATACATAATCTGAATAAATAAGCTTTCCATTGATGTATGGTTTGTTAGGATAGGACAATATTTGGCTGAGATACAACTATTTGAAAATCGAAAAATTAGGGTACAAAAAAAATCTAAATATTGAAAAAAAATCCTTTAAAGTTGTCCAAATAGAGTTCTTAGCGATGCATATTACTAATAAAAAATTATGTTTTTATATATTTACGATATATTTACGGAAGAAACATGATCTTTACTTAGTATCTGAATGATTTTTATATACCCATGCTGCTTAAGACTTAAGGTTTTGTGGTCCAGGGTCACATATATGCCTCACATAAGAGAAGTAGTACTAAATATATAAAATAAAATCACAAAACAACATTTGTAACTAGAGCTGTCAATATAAAAAAATCACAAATAATCTCATAATGGTCTTTAGAAAGCAAATAAAGAGAGCGATGATTTTAAATAAAACAAAGTTTAAAAAACAAATTAAAATTTCCAGACCCAAACAAATGGGAAAGAAAAACTCCACCATAAAAATCAATTAGCAGCAATATCACATATTTAAAGTGATATATGTTAGCTAATGACCCATTATAGATGTGCTGTAATGACAAAAGGCCTAATTGTTAACAGAACAGAACAAGATCTAACACGAAGATCTCAAATCCAAAAGCACATGACACATACCTGGTGAACATCTCATTGTTCAATTGATCCATGTTTGGATATGTAAATAAACACCTTGGAGTGAATAAATTATAATTCCTAATGCTTGTGTGAACATGGGGAACTGGCCCTTTAAAGCGGTCGCCCGTATTCAAAGCAGGACGATTTTACTCGGCTCCCAGATAAGAGGTTTGAAAAACAGGAGCCCAATTCCCATTATCTGCTTCCCTTATTGTCTGCATTAACCTTCCCCATGGTAACTTGTTCTTCGTAATGCTACACTTGTCTAGCCGCAACACATCAGCACGGCAAGCCAATTGTGTCATGCAAATGAATCCGGGCCCTATTGTACAGCCTGTGAGAGAGCAGCGGTTTATCAGGAACATGTCTGCCTGAGCAGCGCAGGATTGTCTCCTCTTACTGGCAGGCTGGGGGGCTTCTGCTTTATTTACAGCTCAATGGTCATCCTTAGAGCTCAAGACAAACACACATGAAGCGCACACACACAGAGGCTCCAAGATAATGCATACTTGCTGCTGTCCAATTTGGTCATTTTCTTTCTTAATTGTTACTGTGCTGTGGCTTCTGTGGGAAGGTGGGGGGACATTCACGGTTTTGTTTTGCTCCTTTCATGGGTCTTTTTTTTTAAACTCTGGTGTAACTGTTGAAAGGCTTTTCAAAAAAAGACAGCTCCATGCATTTCAGAAATGGCTCTAATCCTCCAGTACTGTCGACAGAGATTGTGTGTATGTGTGTGTGTTGTACAGAAGAGCTTCACCAGACTTAACCTTCTCCCCTCCACTGCCAGTGCTCGAAGGGAAATGGGCTGTCTCAGGTGCTATGTTGCTCTCTGGAAAATAATAAAGTCCGTTGGTTTGTATCTGGAAAGTGACCTGCAAAAACATTTTCTTTAAATCTTAATATTATTATTAATAGTGGTGTGCGGTGGTGTTTTGAAATGAGGGGGCAATTATTTATATTTTTTTATGGTTCAATTAATGTCCCAGTCAGATTTTCTTGGTTAAATTACTTACACTATCAGAAAAATCAGAAAAATATATTCTATATTTATACATTAACAATGAAATCAATGTTCTATTTATAAAAGGTCCACTGAAGTACAAGCAGCGTTATTCTATGTGTTGACGTAATTTGCAGTCCCGCCCACTTTTTTTAAATAGCCAATAGCGTTTTGTTTACATCACAGCTTGGGCCAGAGCTGTTGAGCTCAGTAAAGCCACATTTGACAGCATATAGCTACAATCTCACCCATATCGCTATAAAATATACCATTCTGTGTAGATTTTAAATGGGTCCGATACGTTTTATGGTTTGAATTTGATCCGTGCTATCGTGTCTTTGGACTGGAGCAGACTGCATACGCACTCCAGCTTATTGTGTGACACAACGCAAAACCAGACTTCTTTCGCCCCGAAGGAAAGCATATTTACACTGTCTGAATTATTCCCTATACCCTATATAGTGCACTACGTGCCATTTGCCGAATAGAAAATTCTAGTTCTGTGAACAAGTGACCTATTTCAGCCGCTGCTTCGACGCCTATTTATAATGTAGGGGGCGGGACACTTTGGATTCTAGAAAGCATTTGAGTGGACAAATAGTTTGATGAGAAGCTGAAGTGCAAAATCATTGATCCATATTGGCAGAAGTTAGAGACTAAATGCTTATATCTTGTAAATACAAATGTTGTCATTGTTTTGAAACACACTAGCTTATAGATAACCTTAAGGCTAAAATATTCATACAAAAAGAAAAAAAACTTCAATTTCGATTTCAAGGGGACTTTAAAGCCAAGTATGAATTTTTATTTTTATTCCAAAATAATGACTCGAAGCAGTAACAATTTAAACAGTAATATTTGATTTGTGAATTTATGTTTAACTTTTCTTTTTAATAGTTAAAAATAGTTCATTTCAAACTATTTTTAAATTTTTAGAATCATCAATCATTACAGCTCGGTAAATACTGGTCACAGACACAAAGATTTACTTTCAATTTCACCAAGCTGATTACTCACTAAAAACTGGCTGGCGCTACAGAGCCCCAAATACTAGGACATCCAGGCACAAGAACAGTTTTTTTCCCCCAGGCAATCCACCTTTGTGCAATAACCTTATATTTATGTTACACCTCCATCCTAATACATCCCTGCATCTCTTTCCATTCTATCATTTAGCACAACTGTACATACCACTTATTTCTCAACTTATGTTACTATATATATTTTTGTCAGTTTATTTTTACATATGTGTATTTTTTATTCTCATATTTTATTGTCTCTGTGTTGTTCTTGTCTCTGTGTACTGGAAGCTAATGACACAAATACAAATTTGGCAATAAAGCTCTTTCTGATTTGGCAATAAAGCTCTTTCTGATTTCAGATCATGTTTCCATGCCATTTTAAGTCTCATTTTGACATAACAAAGAGGTTTTGTCAAGGTGTGTTAGTTGTTTACTTGAGTCTTCCCATTAATGACATTATATTGTTCACTCAGACAAAAGGCCGGATTTATCGTATGAACCAATCACAGTTGTCATATCCAATCATATAGCAATTTTTAGAAAAACAAGTGATTTATGATCTATCTATCTATCTATCTATCTATCTATCTATCTATCTATCTATCTATCTGTATGCATAAGAGACCTCTAAATAACCTTTAATCTTTAAAGACAAATAGAAGAATTATTGTATATAAAATCACTGTATATAAAAGAAATTGCATTAAAAATGTCAGAACCGCCATCAGTGCCGCCATATCCTCAATAAATAAATAAAATACATAAATAAGAAAAGGTGTGATGCTATGATAAATGATGCTCTTGTGTCCTGTATACCTCTCCCAGACTTCTCGAGGGATATGCAGATATTAAACAGCCGACACAAGCGAACAAGAACACGCATAATAAGGCTCATAAACTTCTATTCTCATGCCGGATGAAGTCTGCGTGTAGAAAAACAGCCTTAGTGGCGTGTCCTCGGAAAGGCGTGAAAACATAAGCCATTGTTTGTGCGTGTTTGCATCTCTGCGTGCGTCCACGTCTCATATTCCATGCGTCTCATCGTATACGCTCGGTCCCTCCTGCTAGCCCTACTACAACAACCACCCCTCTCCCTCATTCATTTCAGTTCTCCTCCCATTTTTATTCGTCGCCTTTTTTTTTAATTTATGCTCAGCATACTAAGCACTCAATACTGGCAGTGTCTGCAGTGGCTGAGATAGCTGTTAATGAGAAGAGGTCCCCCTTTATCTTCTTTATTCTGCCACTATTATCTGCATGCAGTCTATAAGCGCGCAGTTACCTTACTGGCCGATAACACCCAAGAGGCAAACGCCGCTGATGAGCTTTCTATACAGCAGAGCCCGCACAATACCTCTATCGGAGGAGCAGACCTCAGGAAAAAAGGGAAGGGGAGAGGGTAGAGCAAAGAGAGAGACAGAAAAAACCCCGAACCCCATGTGACAGACAAGCGGGGCCGGCTCGCGCTGAATATCCAGTGAATTTACAACCCGGGCCCCCTTGAAACACGGCTTCTCGCACGCCTGATTCTCTCCCAGCTGCTGCAGTTTCTTATCTCGCCTCTTCCTCTTCTGCCTCGGAGATAACAGTAATTCTTCTCTATGCTGTATTTTCAACCCTCCGGACCCCCAATCCCAGCCCCCCGTGCTCCCGACGCCCCCCAGTACCCAACGCCGCCACAATCAACTTACACCAATCTCGCTCCTCAACCAAACGCACGCACATGCAGGCACTCACACACCAGCAGAGAAACCTCAGTGCGGGATGCAGCAAACGTCTTTCTGCTCAGTCTAGATAAAGGGTTAAAGACTACAGTCGGCCTGCCGCTTTGTGAGATGAGGGGAACGTGAAAAAGAAAGAAGGGACGGAAGAAAGAGGGACGAAGAAATCAAGTATTCAAGTAGAGATTTTTTTATCAGTTGTACGCCGTATAAAACAGTCATTTTTGCCTCTTTCACTTACTTTTTTTCATGAATGTGGCTGCAGCCTGGAGTGTTGAAGCTAGATAAAAGAATTAGCGGTTGCACAGAGGGGCCGGGGCGCTAAGTACAGCCACGAATTAGAATGTCTATCTCTGTCGCTCTTGGCTCATCCTCTCTAGCCAGCCTGGCTCCGAGCTCGTAAACAATTTAATCTTTTCACTACAGTTTGGGGGGAAAAAGGAGAAAGCGGAGAAGAAGAAGAAAAAAAAACGAGACGTGGACATTACTTCTCCGCTCTCTGTTTCTCTCTCTTACCTCTTCCTCTCAGTGGCTTCTGCTTTAAACAAGAAAACTGACGCAAACATTTGTAAGGCGCTTGAAGATTGAATCTTATTTCTTTTTTTCCGACAATGCCGCCGTCGTCTTCTTCTTCTCTCCGGCTCTCCCTCCCTCTCTCGTTCTCACCCAGTGTCCTGAAATTTAAGATGTAGTGCTGCTTCAGCTCTGGGGCCCATTTTAGAGATGTAATGTAATTCATAGCCTATCATATACCAGGAGCCACTCACAGACAGGCTGTTCTGCGGCTCCCTCAGCGCAAGTTTCGCTGCAATGAGTGTGGAGACTCCTATATATCTTCAACCGTAATAACCATCTATGAAACACCAAACTTCTGTAGTCCATTCAGGTCACCTGGTGGTGTCATTTTCTCACTTTAAAGCTGTAATGTACGAGGCGGGATATGTGGTAGCAATGGGCCCTGCTGTTGACGTGTGACCCAACAGGTGAGCTACTATCCTCATAAGCACACACGAGGCATCAGAATAAAAAAACCTACACCTATGAGTGCCGGTATTTCCCAGCTATTTTTGACAAATGTAGCCACAGTTTAAATAAGTATCATCCACATCAAACCTGAATGTTGCTAGCTGGGTTTCCATCCAAAATTGGAATATCACATAAAACACTGTTTCTATCCGAGTCAAAGAGAACAAAATCATCACAAAGTTCTGTTTTGTTCTTTGTTTAGGGGTAACACAAAGTTCGAAATATTTGAAAAATTTGATGACGTTCACTTTGATGAAAGCAACGCCGTTTAGTATCTGCCATTTTTTGGCTAAAGTCTCTTTTTGTCCCGTGATTTTAACTAAACTACCACTGATAAACGTGCTATGTTTTGTTTATGCTCGGGAGGCTGCTTTAGAGAGCGCTGTCTTGCAGTGTTGCCATATCCTCAAATATACAAGTGTTTTTAGCCATGTTGTTTGGTCTTAGCTAATAAAGCTAGGCACTTTATGGAGTTGATAAAGTTGTCTGTGGCGGATATGAGATATATGATTTTTTTTGGTGTTATAAAACATAAAGCATTTGGGTGTTTTACTGTTTTTTGTGCTTGTCCTTGTTTGTTTTTTTTTTTTATGAAGATCTGGCAACACTGACATTTCACTGCAGGGCTTGTGAACACAACTAGCCTAGCCCCATGTCCAAGCTAAGGATAAGACTTCTTTCACCGTTATTTTCTTATGTACAGATGCACATTTAGATACGTCATTAACAACTAGTTGTTCAGTTCAGTTCACTACCAGCATTTTCCGGGAGTTAATGCGGTTGTCAAATGCGGTTATCACTCCCGTATTTTAGTGAATTATGTGTACAGAACGCGATTAAAGAGTAAAAGGTGAACTGACAACCGAATTTAGCTGCAGTGTGTACGTGGCCAAAATGAACCTAGAAAAGAGTTCCACATGAAAGAAGGCAGAGCCTCAAACTTTCCTTTTCCGGAAAGTTTGCTTTGCCAAGCCGTTTCGATGTCCTAAAACGAACACGACTAGTCTTTTTGGCCAGATTTTGTTTGAAATGACGTCACATAGGTTCGTTTTTCGATTTCACTTGAGGTATATCTGGGCCTTTCCTGATAAACTGGCAGTATATCACTAATACAAGTAGGAGAAGTCAATAAAATAATTTTTGTATATAATTAATTACTTGCACCTCAGAGTAGACTAAATAAATGCGGTCATTGCTTTTTAGAGGTGGATGCCTGCTGTTTGGGAACGCTGTCGTGTAAAATAGTTCTGGGAGGGAATTATATAGAAATACTTTGACAATAGACTTTGCTCGGTCATTTAAGAATTTCAGATGCTGTGCAACAAGATCAGTCCACTGGTTAGTCAGCTTATGCCATTCCATAATGCAAAGTCACATGACTTTTTTGAAGTGCATGAAGGAATTTATTTGTTTCCATTACTCGCATTAACCCTTTTTCACCGAAAAACACCTCAAACGAGCACACATTTATTCCTAGATGTTTTTTTGTTTTTTTAATATATACTCTAATAAATGTATTGTTCATTGTTTGTTCATGTTAATTAATACATTAACTAATGTTAATAAATGACACCTTATTGTAAAGTGTTACCAAATATACAAAATGTAAATAAATGTGTGTGTGTGTGTGTGTGTGTGTGTGTGTATATATATATATATATATATATATATATATATATGTGTGTGTGTGTGTGTGTGTGTGTGTATATATATATATATATATACACACACACACAAAAGTTTTAGATTTATTAAAATGGATAAATAAGTACATTTGTAAACTAACTTACTCTGAAAAAGTTTATCTGTAAATGTTAATCATTTATTAAAATTTATTTATTTAAAAAAAAAAAGTACATTAATTTGCTCTCACTTATTGTGGAATTTAAATTTCAAAGAATCTCAACAAGTATGAAACACATTTGTGAAGAAAAAAAAAAACTAATGAAAGCACCTGCTGGGTTACACAAGGTACCCTTGCTTGGAAATCACTGCTCTGTATCTTTATCCTGTAACCTTGCAACATCATTTTAATGAAGTCAAATTAGTGTCATATCCAGTACCAAAGCTTCCCTCAATATATTTTCATCTATATGAAAAAACTGATTCTTAAGAGTCAGCTGGTTAATGCTTTGTAATTAACTGCACAAAAGAAAAAACATATACAAATGAATGAAGACATGTTTTGAGAGATTTACACAGAAGAGCTGAATGAATGGTCACCTAAGTGGAAAAAGATTAAGCTGATCCAAAGTCCATAAAGCATGTACCAGGATTCATTTACAATCTCTAAAGGATCCATTACCTCCTGTCATTTCCATAACCATGATAAAATCAACTTCATTAGGTAATGAAAAAAGCAACATCTATAGATTCTTCAACACAACAGGCTAGAGGACAAAAGACCAGGCAAGACCACTGAAAGCACTGTATGCTCGGACAGAGGTGAGGTCATATTCTCCCAGCAGGCTCTGGACTAGACATGGTCATGGAGGCATGAGGGCAGGATAAAGTGGCAGACTGAGGGGAAGAACAGCACTGAAGCTGGCAGAGCTTCCACGCCACTGTCCAACTGATACCATCTCACTTCATTCCACAATCACACCGCCTCTTGCCCCCTAGGCAAATCAGTCATGTCAGCTTCCTTGTCTGTTTTCCTGCTTTATTTTTCCTTCTCGTCTCTATTTGTGCACTCCTAAAGCTGTTATTGGAGAGAGCAGGCGTATTCAGGTCAGTGATGGAAACCGCAGAGAACGCGATTTTACCTCCCCTGCTGGCTGGACATGTAGCGGATGACAATCTGGGAGGGGCAAGAGACTGGTGTCGGAATGAGGGGACCAGGAAAAAAGACTCCAAAGAGTTTTAATGGAGTTAAATTGTGAAAACAAGCACATTTATTCTCAAGTTAGAAAATTTCTGAAATGCTAATGTCTCCAAACAGAACTGCAAAAATAATCTTTTTCAAACAGGTTTCCATATCCCCTCATCTTTCATTGGTTACACAAACAAACAGCCCCGCCCTCAACTCACACTATTGGTTGAGCCAGTGTTGTCGTGTCAGTCCAGTAAACAGTTTTGATAGTGCCAAAGAACAACACAGAAACAAATGGCTAATTTATAGTCACCTCAGCACATTTGGAAGATTTAAAAGCAAAAATTAGAAGCTTATTTCATTTACAATCATTCTTCTGTAAAAATATTATTGGGATATAAAGCTGTTTAAATTATTTATACAGTTGTTTTAAGATTTTACACAGAACGAAAAAAAAAAAAAAAAAAAAAATTCCAGATCCCCTCATCTTTAATTGATTGTGCAAACAGACAGCTCCGCCCCAAAACATTTGCCATTGGTTGAGCCAGTGTTGATGTGTCAGGCTGGTCAGATTTTCATCAGTTTTGATAGCACCAAAGAATCAACAAAATGGCTTATTTATAGCTGCCTTAGCACATTTGGAAGATTTATCATTTGGAAATTGATATTTGTCAATCGGGTTTTCAGTTTCCTTTATCTTTCATTGGTTACACAAACCGACAACTCTACCCCCAAACTCACATCACTGTTTGAGCCAGTGTTGCCGAGTCAAGATGGTCGAATTTTGTAAACAGTGTTGATAGTGCCAAAGAACAAGACAGAAAAAATAGCCTTTTTTATAGTCACCTCAGCACATTTAGGAGATTTATAATTTGGAAAATTATATTTTTCAAACAGGTTTTCAGTTTCCTTCATCTTTCAATGGTTACACAAACCGACAACCCCGCCCCCAAACTCACATTATTGGTTGAGCCAGTGTTGCAGAGTCAAGATGGTTGAACATTTGTAAACAGTATTGACTGTGCCAAAAAAACAACACAGAAAATTGGCTTATTTATAGTCACCTCAGCACAATTAGGAAATTAATAATTTGGAAAATTATATTTTTTAAACAGGTTTTTAGTTTTCTTCATCTTTCATTGGTTACACAAACAGACAGCCCCGCCTCCAAAATCACATCATTGGTTAAGCCAAAGCTGCCTTGTCAAGATGGTTAGATATTTTCAAACAGTGTTCATAGTGCCAATAACCACAGAAACAAATGGCTTATTTATAGTCACCTCAGCACATTTGGGATATTTGTAGTTTGAAATTTTTTATTTTTCATTGGTTACACAAACTGACAGCTCCACCCCCAAACTCACATCATTGGTTGAGCCAGTGTTGCACTTTTTGTTTAGAACTTTTGTAAAGGGTGTTGATGGTGCCAAAGAACAACACCGAAAAAATGGCTTAGGCCTATGTATAGTCACCTCAACACATTTGGGAGATTTATAATGTGGAAAATTATGTTTTTCAAAAAAAGGTTTCAGTTTTCTTTCTCTTTCATTGGTTACACAGAGCCCCGCCCCCAAACTCACACCATTGGTTGAGCCAGTGTTGCCAAGTCAGGATGGTCGGATTTTTGTAAACAGGGTTGACAGCAGAATAATTATAGTAGTTTATAGTTGCTTCAACATACTAAATTAGGAAAGGATAAAGTATTTTAACTATTAAATGTGTCATTTTACAGTAGGTCCTCATACTAGCTTCATTCAGTGATAGTAAACGCATAGTGCACAAAAAAATAATTTACTTCCCCTGCTGTGCAACACAAATTAGATATTTTGAAAAACATTTCTGTGCATACAGTGAAAGGCAATGTTGTTTGAATCTCACTGTCACCTTCCAGAAAGACATTCATAAAGTTTTTTAGACAACAGAATTTTAATTTGAGTGATCTATCCCTTTACCAATCACTGACAGATCATTTCAAGCTCAGGTAGATGTGGGCGTCTCAAGTCAAAAGCCTTGAGAGGAGTCAAAGTGCGTTACAAAATGAGGCCAAATCACAGGAGGCCTTCTCGTGTGCCGCCCTGGTGCTCTGGAGGTGAGAGGTTAACCATGGTAGCAGACTGGCGGCTCATCACTGGGATAATGAAGCTGGTCGAGCAGGCTGACTGACTGTCGAGACAGGTGGCGTTAAACCTGCTAAGATCCCATCTCCAAGGTCAGCCCTTTCCACCCAATCTCACTGGTTGCTGATGAAAGCACGATTTAAGGAAAAGAGAGGCCGAGGGTGGCGGGTGAGGTGGGGGCATCTCGTCGCCACAGTGGATAAGACTCAATTTGAGAAGCCTGTAGAGGGAAATGACTGTTTTTGGCCCCCATCATGTTATACAGCGAGGGCAGTTTACTGTGCTGTTTGCTAGGGGGGTGCAATTTTACAGCCCTTTCTGCGGCGGGATTTACTGGATGTGCAGTTAATAGTTTATATAGTTGACTCGGAGCAGCAGGGATTAAAGATAGAGGGTTGTTGGGTGCAGTGGCACGGGGAAGACATTTATCCACAGTGAGGCCAGGCCTCTTACTGCACTGTCTGGCCCACTGACCTTGGGCTGGGCCACTACTGGGACTCCACAGCCCAGTGGCTATCATAAAAGGCTCTGCGTCTGATTGTGTAAAAGTTTTGATGGTTATATAGGTCTCTTTCGTGCTCATATGCTGTAGAGTCTTTGATTTCTAACCCATTTTGCTGTCTTGCTTTCAGCCCCACTCAATGACTGCAGCACTTTCAGAGCCTTCTGGCTTGAATTTGATACAATTTTAAACAGAATAGGTTAGTAAATTATTTTTCCAAACCAGTGTTGTTTTAGTATTATTTATTAAGTTGGCTTGAGAAAGCCAACTTATTGATCTACTATTTAAGCTTCTTCTTCTTCTTCTGAACTCCTACTAGAGCTTTAAAGCTACAACCACCAAGCGTGGGTCAGACCTTCAGACTGGTCTGACTTGGTGTGGTAAACCAGGCTCTCAAAACCTTTGAGCAATGAGACATATGGTATATTTAAGCTGTCTATTGCTATAGCAGAGCTTAACTTACTACTGGTAAAACAGCTAAAACCAGCCTAAGCTGGTTGGCTGCTCTGGCTGATTTCCCAGGCTGGTTTTGGCCACTTTTTGGCTGGTCTTAGCTGGTTGTCAACTGTTTTTCTTTTTTTGCACTAAATCAGCTGGGTTTTAGCAGATTTTTGGCTTTTTTATAAGCTGGTTTTAGCTGTTTGCCAAATGTTTTTATTTTCTTTTTTGCTAAATCAGCTGTTTTTAAGCAGTTTTTTGCCTTTTTTCCTGAATCAGCTGGTTTTAGGTGGATTTAGCTGTTTTTAGCTGACTGTCAATTGTTTAAATTTTTTGGTAAATCAGCTGGTTTTAACCTAAACAGCTTGTTTTAGCTGTTTTTTGTTGTTGTTGTTTGTTTGTTTGTTTTTTGCTAAATCAACTGGTTTTAGCTGTTTTTAACTGTTTTTTGCTAAATCAGCTGGTTTTAGAAGTCTGCTTTTGATATCTATTGAACATTCTAGCTTTAAAAATTATTAAACTAAAAATTACTGCAAACTTAAAACCTTCAAACTTTCTCCCAAGACTTTCTTAAATCTTTCTTAACTTAATGTTTGTCTACAAACTTTACTCATTTAGTTTCCTATAATAGTTTATATATATATATATAGTAAATGTAATATCTGCTTTTGTCATTTTTATAATTTTTCATATTACTATTTAGGTTTAATTTATTTTTATTTTAGTTTTTATTTATTTCCAGTAGTAATTTCAGTGTTAAGTTTTACTTTTATGCTAACAACCCTGTTCCACACTAAAATGTGACACTGGACTGTTAGTATCATGGGTATATTTGTAGCAATAGCCAAAAATACATTGTTTGGGTCAAAATTATCGATTTTTCTTTTTTGCCTAAAAATCATTAGAATATTAAGGAAAGATCATGTTCCATGAAGATGCTTGTTTGCAAGGAAATGACTTTTTTGTGGTGATCAACATTATGCCACAAATTGTGAATATTCTTAACCCTCCTGTCTTTGATCCTGTGGTCTGTGACAGAGATATAAAAAAAAAAAAAGAGTGAGTGAGTGCTTGTTCACTAGTGATACCTCAGTGTCACTGACCCCTGGCAATGCTGTTTAACTTCACGGCTTGGCTGAAAATTAAACCGAGCCTCCCTTCCCATCTGAGGCCGGCCTGTTTGTGTGGTCTCTGTGTGCCTTTGTGTGCGAACAGCCTTCTCGCACCCAATCGTCATACCTTCAACATCGCCCCACCAGCTGGACCAAACGCAGGCCAGCTCTCCTGTCCTCACACACCTGCTCAGAGGCCCTCACGTCCAGACGCACGACCGTCCCAGCAGCCCAGAGCTTCACAGAACCTCGCCACCGTTGACAACTTACAGGGACTTCTCAGTCGGACAATGAAAATACCACCAACATGAGAAGAATGCGCCAACACAAAGCTTGATCATTGCAAGAGGCTGATGGGGTAAACAGACTACAGGAGGCACATTTGTGAGGGGAGCTGATTACTGCTCGCCAGGCTTCAAGACACACTTCACACCATTGTTCCATTCTGTTTATTGAGAAGAACCACACAATATCAAAGGAAAAGGAATATAAACAACATCTGTGCCACAGTAAATAGAAAAGACATAAGACATATGTTTATACAGGAGAGTAGCTGAGCTGTTTGTTTCAAGAGCTTGTGAAGGCGACGGACGGATTTGATTACTTAAATGGACAGTTCAAAGGAAGAAGTGGATTCTGGAGGCACAGTTCTCTGGCATGAGCCTTGTATCTACTGTTTACTGAACACTAACAGATATATTCGAAGTTTTGAAAAACCTCCTCTTGCGAACTAGTCCTAGGTTTTTCACCCAATTGAAACCAAACCAGTGCAGAAAGATTTTCTGGAGAGTAAATATCAATGATTAATATTATAAAGAGAAAAAAAAAAACATAAAAATGGCTGTAACTGCGCAACCATTTGTCCTTTCAACATGAAAACTGGTGTGCATGGTCTTGGTCCAAAGTGCCACAGTGTCTATAAGGGCATTTGAAATTTACCCTTAGGGAGGCTATAATGGGGTCGTTTAGAAAAGGGGCCTGTCCACATTTACCCATAATCCTATAAAGCCTATAGGAAAACTCAAAACTTCACGAAACCTTGTGAACACATAAGATGGGTCATTCTAAACAAGCATGCAGAGTTTTAAGGAGATTGGACCACAGCTGGCACTGTAACTATATATATTGGGCTCCACCAACAAAAGTAATTTTTAAAGGATAAGTTCACTTCCAGTTTCTAGAGCTTGTGAGGGCGATGGACGGATTTGATTATTTGAATGGATAGTTCAAAGGAAGAAGTGGATTCTGGAGGCACAGTTCTCTGGCATGAGCCTTGTATCTACTGTTTACTGAACACTAACAGATATATTAAAAATTAAATTTTTTTTTGAAAAACCTACTTTTGCAAACTAGTCCTAGGTTTTTCACCCAATCGTAACCAGTAACCAGTGCAGAACGATTTTCTGGAGAGTGAATATCAATAATTATTGTTATAAGAGAAAAAAAAAACATAAAAATGGCTATAACTGCACAGCCATTTGTCCTTTCAACATGAAAACCGGTGTGCATGGTCTTGGTCCAAAGTCTTGGTCTCAAAAAATTTCCACAACTTTACGTGTTGGAAAGGTTGCATGGTTTGTTATTTGTCTGTGTACTGCAGTTCAGAAAGGTATAGGGTAGGACAAAAAACTCATCTCATTTTCTCCTCCAACTTCAAAATTGTCCAACATTGTAGTTTTACCTTTTTTGTAAAGGCCGTTTGACTTACTTTGCAGGTTTTGTAAACACTGGGTCAGTACTTCAGCCTATGTCACACGTCCAACGTGACTACGTAATGCGTCAAAAGTCAAAATACGTCAAACAGCTAGTGCAAGACGAGCATTTGTGGTTAAAAAGTATATACATTTAATTATTACGTTATTTCTCGGTTGAGATTGTGCAGAGCCCTTTGAATCTGCACTAAAACTGCAATTTGGACCGTCAACCCGTTGATCCCAACTGAAGTTCACTATATGTAGAAAACTCCTGGAATGTTTTCCTCAAAAACCTTAATTTTGTTAAAATTAAAAAATGATCTGTGCTGATATCCATCCATATTTTATCTTTCTCTAGTTGGTACATTTAAACGGTTATAGGAGAGCATGCAGGGCGTGTTAAGGACAGTTTTTTTTTGGTTTTGTGTTGTTTGTAGAGGACCAGTGGAGCGTAAACAACCCCCAAACAAACTGACCAGCAGGAAGTAGAAGAGGCAACACAACAACATCCTGACACACCAGCTATAACAAAACCCAGTGCCATCTCACAGACCGCAACGTCTAAATGGCCACACAAACCACTAAAAACACTTGACAGCTAAAGCTAAGAGCAGACAAAAACAATTACAAGCAGTTAAGTTTCTTCCAACCACATACTTATTACTAAATGTGTGTGTGTGTGTGTGTGTGTGTGTGTGTGTGTGTGTGTGTGTGTGTGTGTGTGTGTGTGTGAGAGAGAGAAAGAGAGAGAGAGAGAGAGAGAGAGAGGAGGGAGAGGTGCAAAACAAGATTTTGAAGAGGTGTAATAAGCGGGTGAGATTCAGAAGGTAATACTGCTCCACTCCAGTCCAGACTCTTGCGCAATTATAACTAACCAATGCTCCGAAAGGAATGGGGGAGAAGGGGAAAAAAACAGAAATTGACCCACTTAAATACAGTCAACAAAAACTAGCTTCGCTACCTTTGTGTTGTTTTGCTTTCTCCTGCACAGCCTGTCTTGCTTTTGTGAGAGAAAGAAAAGGTTAGAGAGAAATGATTGTTGTGCGATGTTTACGGTGGCCAAATAGCAGACAAAATTATGCTGTCAGGGACACATCCAGCTCGGATGAGGGGGACACAATTTAAAATTTTCACTGTTGAACACCTTTAATGACTCGTAATGCAAAAGGTGTGGCTATTCCTATTAAACGTGTAGCTGAATCAATACGAGGCATAATTGGAGTTGTTAGAGCAAATTATAACACAGCTATTATGTATCAGTGCGCTATTTCTCTGTAAACTGTTATTACAGACTTTTTTTTAATGCTGGGATTCAGTAGGAGGAGTGTTACGTGCAATACTGCTATAATCGTCACTGGCTTTATTGACTGCGACTTCACTCTCGTCTTTTGTGTACTCTATAATTTCCTGCACCTCAGCCCATCTTGAAACACGGATTGCTCGTTTCTGTTGTTGTTTATGGATATAACGTAATAGGAGGTAGCTGTTAACCTCAAGTCTGCACATTCGACGTTATGTTTGTGAGTAGTATTGACTGATATTGTACAAAACTAGTTGAAAGAGAGGATCCTTTCCCGCTGCATTTATATGTCTTCGACAGACAAATTGCTCTGTGAGCCTGACAGACCTTAATGTACTGAAGTGGTAACCCTTGTCAGCTGCTTAGACAGATAAATATGTGCCTTTGGCTTCATATATGACAATGGCAGTGTCAAAGCTACAAACGGATAAACAAATAATAAGTCACTGGGAAATGATGGCACGACAATCCCCTTTTACCATCTCTCAGAGAGATGAACTGATTCAGACGTATGGCGGCGAACAGAGATTGGGTTAAGACAAAAGACAAATAATAGTACTTAACCATGTAGAGGAGGATGTATTGCGTACATCACGTTGTGTGTCTCTGTGGCCATTCAACCCTAACATCCTTAACAAGACAATTCAGAACAGGGAAAGGCAAGAAATTGCATGCCAGGGGTCCACACTGTAAAATAAGAGTATTAGATAAATGAGAAATAAATAATAAATCAAGTGAACTTTTAAATAAAATAAAATAAAATAAATAACAACCTGTTTATGAAATAAATATTATATATTTATTTATTATTTATTTATTTATTAATAGTAGTAGTAATAGCAGTATGTTGTAGTGAAAACTATACAAACATCTATATATTTGATTTGTCTTATGTGAGATATATATAAAAGATTTATGTTCTCGTGCAAAACCATAAATATATTTTAATATATTTAGTCCATATGAGATCTCATTTGACTGACCATGTAATCATATACTGATTATAAAATAAAAATAATAACTAAAATAAAATAAAAATATTTATTATTTAATGTGAAAATATTTTACTATAAAATGACACTATGAAAAATATAATATATTTGGTCAATATAGGATGTTGTCAGATAATCTGATCATATATTTATAATAAAATAAAAAATAAAATAAAATAAAATAAAATAATAAAAAGATTTCCTATGTAATGGGAAAATATCTTAATATACTATGAAACTATACAAAAAAACAAAAAACAAAACAAAAAATAAAATAAAATAAAAAACAAATAAATAATAAAAAGATTTCCTATGTAATGGGAAAATATCTTACTATACTATGAAACTATAAAACATATCCTAATATATTTGGCTTATATATGATGTTTTCTGATAATCTGATCAAATATTTATCATAAATAAATTAAAATAATAATAAAAAAAAAGTAAAAAAAAAATTAAAAGATTAATGTAATGTGAAATTATCTCACTATACCATCAAACTATTAAAAATATCTTAATATATTTGGTCCATTTAGAAAGTTATCTGATCATCTTATTATATATTAATCGTAAATAAAATAAAATAAAACAAAATAAAAATTTCCTATGTAATATTAAAACATCTTACTCTACCATCAAACTATGAAAAATATTTTCATATATTTGGTCCATATGGAAAGTTATCTGATTATTTATTTATCGTAAATAAAAAATAAAAAAATAAAATAAAAATATATATATATATTTAGTAAATTTCTTACCGTAAACATCAAAACGTCTCGGTTACGAAGGTAACCCTCGTTCCCCGAAGGAGGGAACGGAGACGTTACGTCAATGACGTAATATTGGGGATCGGCAACGAGACCCTATCACCTCTGAGCTAAAGAGAAAAAGCCAATGAACATTGGCGAGTGGAATTTGCATGCCGCGCCACTCCCCCGGACATACGGGTATATAAGATGGCGGCGTGCATCCACTCATTCAGATTTGCTGAGGAGCCGAGCCGCAACCCGGCTTCAGCGCAGTCCAGGATTGTGGCAAGAGGACGTAACGTCTCCGTTCCCTCCTTCGGGGAACGAGGGTTACCTTCGTAACCGAGACGTTCCCCCTCAGTCGTTCTCTACGACGTTACGTCAATGACGTAATATTGGGGACCTCTGGAAAACGCCACAATCCTGAACTGCGTTACGCAGCCGAGACCCAATGCCGGCAGGCAAGCGTGTCGGAACAAAGGGCTCAATGCGTAACCGTCCCAACGCCCTGTAGACCACGTGGTGGCCCACCAGGGGTGCCAAGTTTTGAAGCAGCCGTTGGGGGGCGGAGCACAATGACGGTTAAGTCATGTGGAAGCTTTAGAAGTAAGTCTAACTAGACTGGGGAAACACGGAGGGTTCCGTGGAGATACTGAGACATGATGCCACAACCGGAGGGGGGTGAAGGAGGCCCCGCTCCGGAGCACAGTATGGACTACTCCGTCTAGTCCAGTACTGCGGGGCAAGGAGGACCCAGAGTTCAACCATGGGAACAACTGGGAGAATAGCGCACGGATCCAAGAGGAGTGGCGCAGCAAGCCGACACCTGAGCCGTCCTCCCGCAAATTACCTGATGTTACCCAACACACGGGAGGACACTGGCTCAACGCGGAGGTTGTAGAACCGCGCAAAGGTATTGGGTGTCGCCCAGCCCGCAGCTCTACAGATGTCTGCTAGAGAGGCGCCGTGCGCCAGCGCATAGGAGGAGGCCACACTCCGGGTGGAGTGGGCTCTCACTCCCAGGGGGCACGGCTCACCTTGGGCTTCGTACGCCAAGGTGATGGCATCAGCTACCCAGTGGGCCAACCTCTGTTTGGAGACAGCATTCCCCTTCTGCTGTCCCCCGAAGCAGACAAAGAGCTGCTCGGAGCGTCTGAAGCTCCGGGTGCGGTCCACATAGACGTGCAGGGCACGGACGGGACACAGCAACTCCAAGGCCGGGTCTGCCTCCTCCTGGGGCAGAGCTTGCAGGTTCACCACCTGATCTCGAAAGGGAGTGGTGGGAACCTTGGGCACGTAGCCGGGCCGGGGTCTCAGGATAACGTGAGAGTTACCTGGCCCGAACTCTAAGCACTCATCGCTGACCGAAAATGCGTGTAGGTCCCCTACCCTCTTGATGGAGGCCAGCGCAGCCAGGAGCGAAGTCTTGAGCGTCAAGAACTTCAGCTCAACTGAACTGAGCGGCTCGAAGGGAGCTCCCCGAAGGCCCTGGAGGACCACGGAGAGATCCCAAGAGGGTACGAGGTGCGATCTAGGAGGGTTAATCCTTCTCGCACCTCTGAGGAACCTGACGATCAGGTGATGCTTCCCTAGGGATGAACCATCCACTGCATCGTGATATGCCGCAATCGCTGCGACATACACTTTCAAAGTGGAGGGGGACAGTCTCCGCTCCAACTTCTCTTGCAGGAAGGAAAGCACCACTCCGACCGAGCATTTCCGTGGGTCCTCTCGGCGAGAGGAACACCAGTCAACGAACAGACCCCACCTCAGGGCGTAGGCCTGCCTCGTAGAGGGGGCTCTAGCCTGAGTGATAGTGTCTATCACGGCCTGGGGGAGGCCAGTGAGGTCCTCCGAGTCCCGTCCAGAAGCCACACGTGTAGGTTCCAAAGATCGGGACGCGGGTGCCAAATCGTGCCGTCCCCCTGAGAAAGGAGGTCCTTCCTCAGGGGAATCTTCCAGGGAGGGACTGTCGCGAGGAGCATGAGGTCGGCGAACCAGGTCCGGGTGGGCCAAAACGGCGCAACCAACAGGACCTGCTCCTCGTCCTCCCTGATCTTGCACAGGGTCTGTGCAAGGAGGCTCACTGGGGGAAAGGCGTACTTGCGGAGACCCCGAGGCCAGCTGTGTGCCAGAGCGTCCCTGCCGAGGGGGGCCTGAGTCAGGGAGAAAAAGAGCTGGCAGTGGGAGGACTCTGGGGAAGCAAACAGGTCCACCTGAGCTTCCCCGAATCGACTCCAAATTAGCTGAACCGTCTGGGGGTGGAGTCGCCATTCTCCAGGAAGGGTGAGCTGTCGTGAGAGCACGTCGGCTGCACGATTCAGCTCTCCTGGAACATGAACGGCCCGCAGCGATTTGAGCCGCGTCTGACTCCAGAGGAGGAGATGGCGGGCGAGTTGCGACAGACGACGGGAGCGCAGACCACCCTGATGGTTGATGTACGCTACGGTCGCTGTGTTGTCCGTACGGACAAGCACGTGCTTGTGGCGCAGCAGCGGAAGAAACCGCCGGAGCGCCAGAAACACGGCCAGCAACTCGAGGCAATTGATATGCCACTGCAGTCGAGGTCCTGTCCAGGAGCCCGAGGCTGACTGCCCGTTGCACACAGCACCCCAGCCCGTCGTGGAGGCATCTGTGTTGACCACAACATGCCTGGACACCTGTCCTAGGGGCACTCCTGCCCGGAGGAAAACAGGGTCCGACCACGGGCTGAACAGGCGGCGACATTCCGGAGTAACGCCCACCCGGAATGTGCCGCGGTGCCATGACCATCTCGGGACTCGGTCGTGTAGCCAGCGCTGAAGCGGTCTCATATGAAGCAGCCCGAGCGGCGTAACTGCGGCTGCGGCTGTCATATGCCCCAGGAGCCTCTGAAAATCTTTGAGAGGGACCGCTGTCTTGTGCCTGAAAGCCTTCAGGGAGTTCAGCACTGACTGGACGCGCTCGTTGGTGAGGCGTGCTGTCATGGTGACCGAGTCCAGCTCCATACCGAGAAAAGAGATGCTCTGCACAGGGGAGAGCTTGCTCTTCTCCCAGTTGACCCGAAGCCCCAAATGGCTGAGGTGCTGCAGCACCAGGTCCCTGTGTTCGCACAACACATCTCGCGAGTGAGCTAGAATCAGCCAGTCGTCGAGATAGTTGAGGATTCTGATGCCCTTCCGCCAAAGGGGGGACAGGGCACCCTCCGCGACTTTGGTAAAGACGCGGGGAGACAGGGACAGGCCAAATGGGAGGACTTTGTACTGATATGCCCGACCCTCGAAAGCAAACCGAAGAAACGGTCTGTGTCGAGGCAGAATCGAGACATGAAAGTACGCGTCCTTCAGGTCGATGGCTGCAAACCAATCCTGGTGTCGTACGCAAGACAGTATGCGTTTCGAGGTAAGCATCTTGAACGGCAGCCTGTGAAGGGACCGGTTCAACACTCGAAGATCCAGGATCGGTCGTAACCCACCCCCTTTCTTGGGCACGATGAAATAGGGACTGTAGAACCCTGATTTCATCTCGGCTGGAGGGACAGGCTCGATTGCGTCCTTCGCCAGGAGAACCGCAATCTCCGCCCGTAGAACAGAGGCATCCGTGTCCGAACGAACAGACGTGAAATGGACGCCTCTGAACTTGGGCGGTCGCCTCACGAACTGAATCGCGTAGCCGAGTCGTACCGTCCTGATCAACCACGGGCACGGGCTGGGAAGCGCTAACCAGGCTCCCAGTCGACGTGCCAGTGGGATCAACGGAGCAGTAACTGACGTGCCGGGGGTGGGGCAGCCGGGGGGGGAAAGGGGAAGGGGGCTCATCCCAGAAAGCGGGGCGTTCTGGAGAAGAGCTGAGCTGCACGGGGCAGCGCTTACCTTCCCTGGATCCCGCGCTGGCGAATTCAGGCTCCGAGTCCGAGTCCGAGGAGGCAGTGCGTCGCTCAGGAACGAAACTCGGGGCACTAGGCCCAGAGGTGAAGAAAATTGCTCTTTTTTTGAAAATTTGGGTACCACTGACCCGGAGGTCAGTGGCAGCAGCGATGTTGTCTGGTCCCGGCCCTCCCCCGGGGCTGGGGGGACTGATGGTGACGTCCCCCGAAGAGCAATCTCCCTCATCTCCGGGCAGCCCGTGTCAGGGCCGCTTCGCAGACTTGCGGGTGGTTTTAGCGGGCCGCTGAGTCTCGGGCTGCGCCGCCTTCCTGCGACTGGCTCTACGCCCGGGCTGAGAGGTCTTGGGCTCAGCTGGTGGTGCAGGGGGCGGAGCAGGAGCCGCAGCCGCAGGGGGGCGCCCTCGGCGACGAGCAGCCTGAGGCCTGGCACCCGGCGGCTTGCTGGCACTGCGCCGGGGCAGGATGTGGCTTATGGCCTCAGACTGCTTCTGGACCGCTGAGAACTGCTGGGCGAAGTCCTCAACGGTGTCGCCGAAGAGGCCGGCCTGGGAGACGGGTGCGTCGAGAAAGCGAGCTTTGTCGACGTCAGCCATCTGCGCCAGGTTCAGCCAGAGATGGCGCTCCTGGACTACCATTGTAGACATCACCTGACCGAGGGCCCGCGCCGTTACCTTCGTCGCCCGGAGGGCGAAGTCGGTAGCCGAACACAGTTCCTGCATCATCCTTCGGTCAGAACTACCCTCGTGCAGTTCTTTTAGTGCTTTGGCCTGATAGACCTGCAGGGTGGCCATCGCATGCAGGGCTGAGGCAGCCTGGCCCGCCGCATTATAAGCCCTCGCAGCAAGCGCTGACGAGAGCTTACAAGCTTTGGACGGGAGACGCGGACGGTCCCGCCAGGTGGCGGCGTTTTGCGGGCACAGGTGCACCGCAACCGCACGCTCCACCTGAGGGACATCCACGTACCCCCTGGCTGCCCCGCCATCGAGGGTAGTGAGAAGGGAGGAGCCCTGACGTGTACGAGCCGAATAGGGGGCTTTCCACGTCTTGGTGAGCTCCTCATGCACCTCGGGAAAGAAAGGCACTGGGGCGGAGCGAGGTGTGGCGACGTCGCTACTCGCGCCCAGATACCAATCGTCGAGCCGCGAGCGTTCGGGAGAAGGCGCTTTAGACACCTCCAACCCGATACTCGCGGCTGCCCGACGGAGCATGGCCGCCAGTTCTGCGTCCGCCTCCGACTGAGCAGCCGCCGCAGCGGGGGGCTGCCCAGTAGAAGCTTCAGCATCAGCAGGCGTAAGCCCCTCCTCTGATGCAGTGATGGACATCCTATCATCCTCTGGAGCGCCAAAGGTAACACTGGGTCCAGCTGGTGGACGAGTGCTGAGCTTTGGCAGCTCCACGGGACCACGCTTTGAGGGACCGGACTTCCGCGGGGGCTGACCCGACGGAACGTTCGGTACTGTCACCCTCAGATCACCTTCACCTCTAACCAATGCAGCCGAGGAGCCGGGACGGCCCGCCGAACTGGAAGGGGTAGAGGATGAAGGGCGCCATCTCGCGAACGAGAGGCGCGATCTTAGCGTGGCCATGGACATGCGCTCACAGTGAGTGCACGATCCATCCACAAACGCCGCCTCAGCGTGTTCTCGGCCCAGGCACGAGAGGCAGCGCTCGTGGCCGTCATTAGATGACAGAAAGCCACCACATCCAGCAGCACACGGTCGGACAGACATCCCGGAAGACGCTATCGACGACCGTGTAGAAAATTGCTCTTTTAGATCGGCGTGCCCCAGGGAACACCAGGAATCGCTGGTTGACACAGATGCCGGCAGCGCCGGTAACACGATCGAGCAGCAGACAGGAACAGGAGCAGGAACAGGAACTCGTTCTTCTCCGTCTTTTTCTTGTTTCTTTCTCTCCAGAAAACAGCTCACAGGCGAGGCTCCGAAGCAGAAATCTGAATGAGTGGATGCACGCCGCCATCTTATATACCCGTATGTCCGGGGGAGTGGCGCGGCATGCAAATTCCACTCGCCAATGTTCATTGGCTTTTTCTCTTTAGCTCAGAGGTGATAGGGTCTCGTTGCCGATCCCCAATATTACGTCATTGACGTAACGTCGTAGAGAACGACTGAGGGGGAACATAATTTTTAACTAGTAATATGCATTGCTAAGAACTTAATTTGGACAACTTTAAAGGCGATTTTCTCAATATTTTGATTTTTTTGCACCCTCAGATTGCAGATTTTCAAATAGTTGTATCTCGCTCAAATATTGTCCTATTGTTCTATGACACATAAATTTCACCCTTATGACTGGTTTTGTAGTCCAAGGTTACATATTTGATCCATATAGAATGTTATCTGATCATCTATCTATATAAATAAAATTTTATTAAATTCAATTAAATAAAAAAAATAAATAAAACGTATAGTGCAATGAAACTATGAAAATACTTTGGTCCATACGTGATTTCATTTGATAAGAATACAACAAAATATAAAGCTATTAAAAATATAAAGCTATCAGCTTTAAATCCATGGTCGCTCACATATAGTTTGTAAAAGAAATATAATTAAAAGAGCTTTTAAGAGCTCTCAGCAGAACAACACAGAGCTCACATGGTCAGTCAGCTGAGCGTGTCTTGGAAATCATGTGCTCGGCAGTCAGCGGGCAGCTGTGGGGGCCTCTAGGGGAGACAGTGATTGGGGAAATATGTGATGACAGGAATATCAAATATTGTCAAACTAATTAACTTCTTAAGATCAGGTAAAATCTCAATTCTTCGCTGCGGAAAAGGGATAGCATGCAGAATGGGATTAGCGCTTTGCACGTTGATGAGATGAAATTGAATGGTCCTGGGGCAGCATGACATGTTCCGTAAGGAGATGTATTTTCACATTAAGCAGATAACAGTGACTGTGTCCTAGATTACCTACAATACGCCTGCAACAGGGGGAGAGTAATGTACATCTGTAATGGAGGCTAATTGTGTTGTGTGGCACCCTGTCTCTGTTCATTTAAAAATGCTTTGATAAGAAAAGACAATGAGCCCAGGAGCCTTGCAGACAATAAAGGATGAGTGAACTTCTCATTTTTGCTTGTTTTTCACGATCAAACTTTACCCTACAAAGTGTAATCCTGCCCCGGGGTAATAGCACAGTTAGCATAACTGTCATCAGCACTTAAGACTGAAGCTAAGTTTGATGGAAAAGTAAGTGTTGGTAAGGCAGCATTTTGTTAACAAGATCAATGCTAATCTGCTGCTGCTTATATTTATAAGTAGAAGACACCGGGGCTAGTTGTCACACATGAATGTTATACGCATATATCACAGTAATAATAAGGTTTTAGACCGTTTTGTTTCTCTAGCTCAAAACCTTCTTAAACTACAATATTTTTGTCATTCAAACTAAAATTCAATATTATTTTTGATTATTTTGATTATTCTTCATGACTGCTTTACTGCTTAAGTGACAGAAAAAAAAAATGTTCATTGTGACAACTTACCCCATATGGTGTGACAACATGCCCCAATGTGGTCATAAACCTGTCCTGAGAAATACTGATAGAAATAAAAAGTGACAATTGTTCAAAACCCTCTTAAACTTGAATATTTTGCCTTCTAAATTTAAATTCAAATATAATTTGGTAAACAACCACAAAACAGTGGTTTGATATTGTTGTAAATTTTATAGTACAAGACTGATTTTCTGTTTCATTATTGTTTATTGTTTAAATTTTGCAGAAAAAAAATGCAAGCTGCTAGTTTCATTGTGACCCCATATGGTGTGACAACATGCCCCCAATGTGGTCAATCTGAACTGAAATAAAAAGGAACATCTAGCCCCATTCTCCACTACAACAGGTGTCATATTTAAGCTTTAGGTAATTTATATTTAATATAATATATTATTTTAGTGAAGCCAAAGCCATTAAGTTTATCTAACTGAATCATTTACAATTTTAGAGAGACTAAACAAATAAACAACTGTCTTTAATAAATAAATAAATAAATAAATAAATACATTTAATGATGCCAAAACCATTTAGTTTATCTAACTGAATCATTTATAATGCAGAGAAAATAAATAAATAAACAAACAACTGTCTTTAATAAATAAATAAATCTAATGAAGCCAAAGCCATTTAGTTTATGTAACTGAATCATTTAAATTTAGAGAAAATAAATAAATAATTTTAGTGACACCAAAGCCATTTAGTTCATCTGAATCATTTATAGTTCAGAGAAAATAAATAAATAAATAAATAAATACATACATACATATGTAGATATATACTTTTAGTGAAGCCAAAGCCATTCAGTTTATTTAACTGAATCATTTACAATTTAGAGAATAAAAAAATAAAAAAATAAACAACTGTCTTTAATAAATAAATAAATACATTTAGTGAAGCCAACGCCATTTAGTTTATCTAACTGAATCATTTATAATACAGATTAAATAAATAAATAAAATAAATAAATGCATTAATTAATTATTTAAGTGACATCAAAGGCATCTGAATCATTTAGAATTTAAAGAAAGAAAGAAAGAAAGAAAGAAAGGTCTTTAATAAATAAATAATTTTAGTGACACCAAAGCAATTTAGTTTATCTAACTGAATCATTTATAATTCAGAGAAAATAAATAAATACATACTTTTTGTGAAGCCAAATCCATTTAGTTTATCTAACTGAATCATATAAAATTCAGAGAATAAATGAATAAATATATAAATAAATAACTGTCTTTAATAAATAAATAAATACATTTAGTGAAGCCAACGCCATTTAGTTTATCTAACTGAATCATTTATAATACAGATTAAATAAATAAATAAAATAAATAAATGCATTAATTAATTAAGTGACATCAAAGGCATCTGAATCATTTAGAATTTAAAGAAAAGAAAGAAAGAAAGAAAGAAAGAAAGAAAGAAAGAAAGGTCTTTAATAAATAAATAATTTTAGTGAAGCCAAAGCCATTTAGTTTATCTAACTGAATCATATAAAATTCAGAGAATAAATGAATAAATAAATATATAAATAAATAACTGTCTTTAATAAATAAATAAATAAATAAAGTGACACCAAAGCCATTTAGTTTATCTAACTGAATCATTTAAAATTCAAAGAGAATGAATGAATGAATGAATAAATAAATAAATAACTGTCTTTAATAAATAAATAAATAAATAATTTAAGTGACACCAAAGCCATTTAATTTATCTGACTGAATCATTTATAATTCAGATAAAATAAATAAATACATATTTTTAGTGAAGCCAAAGCCATTTAGTTTATCTAACTGAATCATATAAAATTCAGAGAATAAATGAATAAATATATAAATAAATAACTGTCTTTAATAAATAAATAAATACATTTAGTGAAGCCAACGCCATTTAGTTTATCTAACTGAATCATTTATAATACAGATTAAATAAATAAATAAAATAAATAAATGCATTAATTAATTAAGTGACATCAAAGGCATCTGAATCATTTAGAATTTAAAGAAAAGAAAGAAAGAAAGAAAGAAAGAAAGAAAGAAAGAAAGAAAGAAAGAAAGAAAGAAAGAAAGGTCTTTAATAAATAAATAATTTGAGTGAAGCCAAAGCCATTTAGTTTATCTAACTGAATCATATAAAATTCAGAGAATAAATAAATAAATAAATATATAAATAAATAACTGTCTTTAATAAATAAATAAATAAATAAAGTGACACCAAAGCCATTTAGTTTATCTAACTGAATCATTTAAAATTCAAAGAGAATGAATGAATGAATAAATAAATAAATAACTGTCTTTAATAAATAAATAAATAAATAATTTAAGTGACACCAAAGCCATTTAATTTATCTGACTGAATCATTTATAATTCAGATAAAATAAATAAATACATATTTTTAGTGAAGCCAAAGCCATTTAGTTTATCTAACTGAATAATTTATAATTCAGAGAAAAAAATAAAATGAAAGTCTTTAAAAATAAATAAATAACTAAAAGCCTTTTAAAAGTCTTTACTAAATAAATAGATAATTGTAGTACTAACTGAATCATTTACATTTCAGAGAAAATAAATAAGTAAATAACTAACTAAATAAAGGGAAAATATAATAAAAGTCAATAAATAAATAAATAAATAGAGACAGACAGATATAGTTTTAGTAATCTTGTCAGTGCTTGTCAGTTTTCTACTTTAAATATTTATTTTTTGCCTATTTAAAGTATTTTTTTATTTCAGTTTTTAATTATTTTACTAAAGTACATCAACTTCCAAAGCGGCATTTCTAATTTTATTTACATTTTTGTTTTTCATAAGTTTTTCATCAAATATTAATTTTTCATAATTTTTTATTAATAGATAGATAGATTTTTTTATAATTTTACTATTGTACTTCATTAACATTGAAAATATAACAGAAATTGTCTCTCTTCTTCATGAGGAGCGACAGTCAGCACAGGTGCAGCAAGACCGAAGGAAAGGAGAGCGAGAAGGGGGAAAGGGTCAGGGAGAAAGCATGCAGGGTAAAAGGAGGGCGTGTAAGAATGGAGAGAAAAATGGGGGGAAGGAGAGATGAAATGGGGTAGGAGGAGAGGGGGAGAAAAAAAAGATTGAGAAACAGAAATAGAGGTGCTGGAAAAAAAGAAGGAGAGAGTGCGAGGGAGAGAGAGAGAGAGAGGTTAATAGCACGCAGAAGGCTCAGGGCTGATAGAAATGCAGACCGCGTCTGTGGCATGGCGCTCGGTGATGGGTTGGAGCTGAGATCTGGCGCATGCTATAAAGGAGCTCATTGAAAATAATTCAGAGTGACGGCTGTGCAGGCCCAGAAACAGGAAGCAGAGAGAGAGAGACAGAGAGAGAGAGAGAGATGGGGAGTATAGGATGAAGAAAGAGGAATGGTGAAAAGGCAGTCTGAGGAGAAGATAAGCTGTGGAAGTTGAGAAGCTGCAGGAAAGCTATGTAGACAATGGAGAGAGGCGCACACGCTGGTTTGTGATGTAAACACTCAGGTAAATTGAGATGAGTGTAAACAAACGCAAACATAAAAACAGAAGGGGCTGGAGTGCAGAGAATCGAACTGTTGCCCTGCAGCGGAAAAATAACATGATAAGCATGAGTATCCATCTATACACTGACAATGACGAAATCCCAGGAAACCTGTAGTGTTCCCAGGCATTTTTAAAGGGGGTAGTTCACCTGAAAATGAAAATGCTGTTGTTATTTACTCACCCTTATGTTGTATATTTTTTTCAGTGGGACACAAAAAGTAACAAAAAATAAGTAAATAAATTAAGAAAGTTTTTAGTACATAAATGTATTATTATTATTATTTTTTTTTTTTGGTAATGCAAAACTAAAAATAAAAAATACATAAAACTTAAATTTTAAAAAAAAAAAATATATATATATATATATATATATATATATAATTCAGATATTATATAGATACTTCTATAGTAATTAACAGTAAAGTATATAAATGTTTAAAAAATAAAATATGTAAAGTTATTTAAAAGTATTTGTTAAATAAATACATACAATTAATAAACACATACATTGATTAATTATGAATTGTTATATACATTTGATTTGGTCTATATGAGATGAAATCTGATTAATCATTTATATGAAGGACAAATATCAAATATTTGGTGCATATGAGATCTCATCTGATTGATCATATGATCATTTATTGATCATAAAACAAAGTAAAATCATGCATATTTCTTTTTTAGTGCAAAACTATGAACATATCTTGATATGTTCTTCCATATGGGATGTCTTCTCATGATCATATATTAATAAAAAAAACTAATTAAAAAACTAATATATGAAATTATATTAGTTTTCATAAAACTATGAAAATATGTTCATTAATAAGCAACTAAATATGTAAAAAATAAAATGTTTAAAATATTTTGAAGTATTTTTTTTTAGAAATGCATAGAATTAATAAATGAATAGACTGTTTTTATTTGATGAAATGTGAAATATTTATTCATTTATGTATATTTGATTAAGCCTTATGAGATGTCATTGGACTGATCGATCATATCAAGAACAAAAATTTGGTGCATGAGTCCAATCATATTTCTTTTGTAAAACTATGAAAATATTTTGATATATTCTTCCATATGGGATGTCTTCTCATGATTAGATATTGATTTAAATTAAAAAAGATAAAAATAATATAATAACTTCTTTTATAGTGTAAAACTATGAAAATATTTAATTCATAAGCAAAATTACATAAAATTAAAATTAAGATTTATTTTATAGTGCAAAACTATGAAAATAAATAAGAATATATATATATATATTTAAAGTTCTTTTTAATTATGTTTTTAAAAAATACATAGAACTAAAAACAAATAAACAGTTTTTATTATTTGTTGATTATCTGTTTTTTATTTATTTATGCAAACAGACAATCTGTGTCAGATGCTTAGTTAAACTTTGGCCAAACAAATTAGTTGTTTAGTATCTAATTGAGGATTTTACAACGCTAGCATAACTAAAACAATCTACAAACAAATAAATAATCAAATGAAATGAAACAAAACAAACAAACTAAATATTAAACAAAAAGAACTTCATATAATCTGTGCACCAAGTGAAGAGTTTGGTTCCAAAATGCAATAAACACAATTTTTTTAAAAATTAGTTCCTGCCAAAATCAGTATTGTATCTGGTCGGTATTGAAAAGTCAACTTTTAATTTTACACAAAATGCTATATCCGCCATGTTATTCTGTCATGTTTTCTCCCTATTTTTCCAAATCGTGACAAACGATTTCTCAGCCAAATGCGATACAGCCGCTCAACCAATCAGAGCTTACCATTCCACGCATTGTAAACAGTAAAGGCGGCGCTTTGAATACTCTGGCATCCTAGTTTTCTTAATCTACTTTATACTTTGTGATCAACAAACAACAAAAAAATGAATAATTTTGACTGCATTGATGGACCTATGGTAGTTTCTGTGATGGGAAAGAAAATAAGCTACTGAAGCCATTGCTTTGTGGGATTGCGATGAAATAAGATGAGTGACAGTTTTTTATGATTTTTAAGGGAGTTTGTAAATGAGATATTGATTTAATACAACAGTTAAATAAACAAGAAGTGACTTACACTGTCTGACTCTTAACACAATTGGCTGATTTTTCTCTGTTTCTTTGTGAAAAATAGTTTGAAACAAAGCCACAACTGAGCCGCTGCGCATCTCCATGGTTTATGAATGAACGTGCGTTTTTATTCAATTTCCCATTCATAAAGACAGTCACTTGCTTTATTTCCTGAAAGAATCAGCTGTTCAAACGAATCAAATGAATGATATGATTCAGTAATTAAATAAGTGACTTGACGCCACCTACTGGCAGTTTTAGTTTCATTTCTAAAGTTTTCAGTTATTTAAATCATTTAGTATTTCTTTATTCAAAATTGTATATTCAAAACATTAATCTCAACATGAATTTATGAATTTAACTGTACGCATGCCACCTCTGAGCCTCATTAAACATAAAAATACACCTACAAGCGACTTTTGTGTTATTCTGTGCCACATCTATAGTACAAAATAATTTTGTTAATGCTGATTTCATTTGATTGGTAACTCATTCTTATTCTGTTGTTTTAATTATAAATGTTAAAAAGCTTATAAAATAGAATTTTTAAAAAATATGACATAAAAGATGACATACTTTTAATAAAGTTAGAAAAATGCCATTACAAAGGTAAAAAACTTTAACTGTCACCGTCCCATCAGCAGGACACCTAAGTTTACTTCACCATATTACAAATAAATCCTAATCTAATCATGACAATCGATATATCATTGGAAAGGTCTAAGACTCCTAAATAGATATTTGTGTTACAAATCATGTAGGAAAAGTAATAGATTCAAATATGACAAGAGTGCACATAAAAAAATCTACATCGTAACAGGAGTTCTGACCTTTATCACAATAAGACTTTCTTCATAGTCTTTTTTCCTATCACACTTTAGAAGTCATAAGAAATTATTAAATTATATAAAGTAGAAAACTTAAAATCTCAAAATTCATCTTTTGAAAATCATTTTTAAGTCATACATTGCATTACCATGGAAAATGTACATCAAAATCATATTACAAAATGTTTTCATTCATGAATTATAAAAATTTAAGTTTGGATAGTGCATTTTCACGTCTATGTTAAAAAAACCTGGGAAGGCTTATTTTTTATCCGATTTTTTGATTACTGATTAGAAGGTGGTTCTAAAATTGACTATGCTCCTAAATTTTAAAGTTAAGAAAAAGAAAAGTAAGCGTAGAGCCCTACTAGGCTTATTGCATTTTGGGAGGAAAAACTAGTTTTTATAATAAATCTTTGAAAATCAAAATCTGGATTTGAATTTTTAATGTTACTATAATCTAAAGATGCTGAAAGTAAGTAGTAAATAGTAAAATAGTGGTTTTCATCTTGCCACTTCATTACTTCATTACTCAAATTCGTCAAAATGGATTTATAGCATTTTGGAACCAAACTCTTTAAGTCTTCTTGCTGATTTTTTTATTTTAGGACATATGTGGCCACTATGAAGTGTCATTTTCATGTTTTCACAAATAAATAAAAAAAAATCATTAAAAAAAATACAGTATAAGGGTTTGGAACACCATGAGGATGAGTAAAAAAAAAATATACAGATTTCATTTTAATGAAGTGTATATGTGAAATCTCCCCAAACTGCTTGTGCAAGTAATAATCTGATATTTTCTAAAAGCGCAGGTCTGATTCAGCCTTTCAGACAGAACAAAGCAGCGCGGCTTAGCAGAGCAGTCACAGTGTCAGAGCTGCGCGCCTTTCAAATTCAGCACTGGCCTGAATGTGTCGCCAGCACAGAGATATGACAGAAGCCCATCACAGAGAGCAGCCCTCTGCCCTCTCCAGCACCACTGTATTAATGTGGACCTGCAGACCTCTATTAAACTGTGCAAAGCTCATTCCAGGCTTGAGGACATCGTTTACGCTAACGTCGACGCTTAAGCACACACTGGCCCCAGCGAGAGGCATCCGGGGGTTAATGGGGCTTGTCTGCGCTGGGGTGCCAGGGAAGGGGCAAGGGGAGGGAGGGCATAGGGTTTCAAACAGGACAGAGCCATAAAGCACTGTACAACCCAGCTGAGACCCCCACCCATGGGCTCTCAATACCACTACAAACATAAATATGCTACTACAGCCAAAATAACGTTAGCGCATTTTCCATCAGTCAAGGGGCTGAAATTCGCCCCTTACTGCAGGCTGATGTAAATAGGATGGACGTCTGTGTTTTGCTCAGAGATGTGCTGTATTTACGCCCGCTGCACGAAGCCCTGAGTTCACAGCACAGCGATGAGATATTGAACCGTGCGCGCCGTGATTTATAGGACGCTCTCGCAGAGACCACCAGATCCACCGGCCCGTATTTCACTGACAGACAGAGGAAAAATTCATCAAAATATTTCTTGAGGACCTGGCCCACTTTTAATGCTCAAATTAAATTCATTCAACAACTGCAGCGAATCAAATCCACAGGACTTATTATGAAAATAATAACAATCGAAGTTAAAAAAAACCCTGCAATTTTCCAAAAACGGCGCTCGCGCTCGCTATCTCGGACCGGAATCAAATCAGAAGCGACTGCCTCTCTATAGCTGATCAATTTAGCGTACCTCCGAACATAACAGTAAACATCGACCAAGTCATTTTCTGGCATATTAATGTTTACATCCAATCAGTAGAATGTAGGGCAGCCTAATTAACTCAAACAGACGCCGGAATGTGCAGAAAATGAGAAGTTCACCTAGAGACCGCAGACAATTGATCACTTCAGACCCTCTTCACTCAATTGTTTCTTGACAGCACTTCAGAGCAGCTGAATTAGCAGAGCTACATATGGTGATTAAAAAGCTGTTTCTCCCATCAAAAAGCACAGCGTCCTAATTGTCGGAAAATGGAAGAGGTCTGCACTAATGGTTATATTATATGCTGCATCACTGGGGTGGTTTAGTGGATTTTCAGAGCGAAAACAAAACTCTAGTTACGATACTGCAAGTCTTTGGATTCTATAGCCTTATAGGAGACACATTTCCTGTTTACCAACTTATCTTTGTCTGCTTTTTTGTTTTGCTTGACGTTTATTGCGGTATTTGTTTGTTTGATTGTTGTTTGTTTTTGTTTCATTTTATTATTTATTTGTTTGTAGACTGCATTTATGCTACAGTGTTTTCGAATTCTCAATTAGACATTTAACAACAACTAGTTTGTTTGATCAAACTGTTTAACCAAGCATATTTGACACAGATTGTATGCTTGCATACATACATAAATAAATAAAGTTGAGAGAAAATAATAATAAAAACACTTTAAAGGCACTGTTTACCCCAAGATATAGTGTCATTATTTACTTAACTTCAAGTCATTCTAAAGTGTGATGTACTTTCTTCTGTGAAACACAAAAGATGACTGTATTTTATTTTTTATTTTTTAAACTATGAAAATATTTCGTTATATTCTTTCATATTGGATGCCTTCTTGTGATCATATATATATAAAAAAATACAATAAATTAAAATAAACATTTAAAACAACAAACTTTTATAGTGCAAAACTATGAAAATATTTTAATTAACAAGTAAAATAAATATTTTAAAAGATATTGAAGTATTTTTTTAATAAATATAATTAATAAACAAATAAACTGATTAATTGTTAAATATTGCATAACTGTATGTAATATTTTAAAAAGTATTATTTAAAAAAAAAAATTAAATATTATATTTAAAACAATTCATTTTAAAAAATCAAAAAAGAACTCAATATAATCTGTGCACCAACTTTTGTTTGTTTGTTTGTTTGTTTTATTAAAAAGAGAAAGTTGAGAGAAAATAAATAATAATAAAACCCTTTAAAGGCATTGTTCACTCAAAAATAAATAGCATCATTATTTACTTTATTCGTGCAGTCAGTCATTCTAAACTATGATACTTTCTTCTGTTGATGTCAATGAAAATATTTTGATATATTTTTTCATATTGGATGTCTTCTCGTGATCATATATTGATCAAAAAAACAAAAAAAATCGATATAAAATAAGATATAGCGCAAAACTATGAAAATATTTTAATTAAGTACAATATTTACAAATATATATTTAAGACATACAGTTAATAAACAAATACATGTATTAATTGTTAAATATGTAATAATTGTATGTAATAATAGTTTAATAGCTTTAAAAGTTTTTTTTAAAAATGTATTAAAAAATAATACAAAGTCTTCTTCCATGTTTATATATATATATATATATATATATATATATATATATATAAATTAATAAATAAAGTTGAGAGAAAATAAATAATAAAAAACATTATAAAGGCATTGTTCACCCCACAATAAATAATGTTTCATAAATAATAATGTTACTTATTCATTTACAAGTCATTCTAAACTATGATGTATTTTCTTCTGTGGAACACAAAGATGTTTTTTTCCCTCTCTCTCTAAAAAATAACTTTTTTTTTTGCTCATAAAATGAAAGTCATTGTGGTCCAAAACAAAATTCTTCAAAATATCAAGAAGAAAGTCATAAAGGTTTGGAATGACATGATGGCGAGTAAATGACAGTTTTTTCATTTTTTTGTCGTAGTTTGGCAAAGGATGTCCAGGCTCAATTTTTCTGGAAAAACAGTCCAAACACAACATGATGATCTCGGACCACAGCATTTACAGGGCAATTTCTTCTCTTTCTCCTTTTACTAAACTAGCCTTGCTCCTCACTTCCCTCCCAGCCTATGAAAAATCAGCAAATAAAAAGTTACATTAACCCCAAGCCGACCTTTCCCACGTAATACACTGCTGCATGATGGGCTGGTGGGGGAGCTTCATCGAAAAGCTGTCACTCTCCAGTATCCCAAGCACTGCCTGGGGAACATTTACCGGATAATTAATATATTAAATGCATGAAAAATAGTTACACAGGGGCCTCTAGTCAGCTCTTCCCCAGCACAAGGGGAAGAGGGATACAGCCTGTGAACCATCAATATACAAGCATCCCCCTTGAATGGCCCATCATAAAAACTGCTCATAATTTAATGGCTTCATTCACAGCCCTCGCTGTAAAGGAAGGCCATATTTCCTCGTAATTCACTGGATCTCTTCTGGCTTTTATGATTTGGCAGTTTTAAGCTGCCGCCCGCTGCAATTATAAGGTGGTCTTCACTTTTGTGTGAAGGACACGCAGGGGTCAGCAGCCCGCACCGTGACTAAACAGGACACTCCAACTCAAGCCGCGGCTAAAAATACAGAGGCGACGACACGCCGCCGTTTCACGTATGTCTAGACAGTCGATGGTGTTCCTAACACTTGCAATGGCCAAATGAGAGTTTTCTGGTTTAGGACACGGATGTTCTAATGTTGCTCATTGCTGTCGCTGCTTACAATCAGATGTTATCAAAATCAATTGCGGAGCAGAAAATTAGAATGGTGAAAATGATCTCAACACTCTTGAGAGAGAGACAGGGTTGCTATGAGCAAGAGAGGATAGTTGTTTACTGGGATTTGTACCTGCTTAGAGTACCTGCTGAAATTCGTCACGCTGAAATTTAGTTAGCGCACAACTCCAGCATGACACAATCACACTGCATCTGTGCTTCATCGTCAGAGCTACATATTCCATTTAATATTAGAAATTCTTTATAAAACAGTATCCAGATCAGCCTATAAACAATGGGAGCTTTTTTGGCAATTTGACATGAATTTCCCAGTTTTTTGACATTGCATTTATTTGTTGCTATTTGTTTTTGTTTTGATTGTGTTTGTTTGCTAGATTTGTCTAGCATTTATGTAGGCTATTTGTTTTTTGTTTTGATTGATTTATGTGTTTCTTTGTTATAGACTGTTGATTGTTTTGTTTTTGTTTCATTTGATTATGTATGTGTTATGTTGCTGTTTGTTTTTGTTTTGTTTCATTTGATTGTATTCTACCATTTTTGTTTGTTTTGTTTCATTACATTTAATTGTTTTCGTTAGACTATTTGTTTTGATTGATTTATGTATTTCTTTGTTACAGACTTTTTTTCGTTTTGTTTCGTTTGATTATGTATTTGTTTGTTAGATTAGTTTTTCCCTTTGTTTTTTTATTGTGCACTTTTTATGTTGCTGTTTGTTTGTTTTGTTTCATTTGATTGTATTTGTTTGTTAGATTATCGTTTTGTTTTTTTATTGCGTACTTTTTATGTTGCTGTTTTTAGCTATGTTTCGTTTCATTACATTTATGTATCTGTTAGACTATTTGTTTCATTTTCCATTTCGATGGATTTATGTATTTCTTTGTTATTGACTGTTGTTTGTTTTGTGTTGGTTTCGTTTAATGATATATTTGTTTGACTATTATTTGACTATTTTGTTTCGATTCATGTATGAATTTCTTTGTTGTAGACTGTGTGTTTTCTGTTTGTTTCATTTGGCTGTTTTTGTTTGTATATTGAATGTTGTGTTTTGGTTTTTGCTTAATTTTATGTATTTGTTATGTTCTTGTCTGTTTTTGTTTCATTCGATCGCATCTGTTTCTTATTGTTTTTTGTCTTGTTTCATTTCTGTTAGACAATGTTTATTTTTTTGTTTCAACTGGTTTATGTATATCTTTGTTATATATGGTTGTTTATTTGGTTTTTGTTTCACTTGATTATGTATTTGTTCGATTGCTGTTTTGTTTTGATTGATGTATATCTTTGTTATAGACTGTTGTTTGTTTTGTTTTGTTTGATTATATATTTGTCTATTTGATTGATTTATGTACTGGTATTTCTTTGTTATCGAGTTTTTTTTTTTTTTGCTACGTTTTTGTTTTGTTTGATTATGTATTTGTTTGTTAGATTTTATTTAGTTTTTTTTTATTATGCACTCTTTATGTTGCTGTTTGTTTGTTTGTTTTTTTGTTTGTTTCATTTGATTGTATTTGTTTGTTAGATTGCTTTCGGTTTTGTTTCGTTTCATTAAATTTATGTAGCTGCTAGACTATTTGGTTCGTTTTCCGTTTCAATTGATTTATGCATTTCTTTGTTATAGACTGCTGTTTGTTTTGTGTTGGTTTTGTTTGATTATTTATTTGTTTGACTATTCTGTTTTGTTTCGATCCATGTATGGATTACTTTGTTATAGACTTGTTTGTTTTCTGTTTGTTTTGTTTTACTGTTTTTGTTTGTATGTATTTGTTTGCTATGTTGTTGGTTGTTTTGTTTTGTTTGTTTTGTATGTAGTTGTTAAACTATTTGTTCACATTTTTGTTTCGATTGATTTATGTATTTCTTCGTTATAGACTGTTTTTTTCATTTCATTTGATTATGTATTTGTTTGTTCGTTGTTGATTATTTTATTTATATTTCATTTCATTTTATTGTATGTTTGTTAGATTGTTGTTGTTATTTTTTGTTTAATTATGTTTTTTTGTAAGACTGTTCTTTGTTTCAGTTGATTATGTATTTGTTAGACTGTTGAATGTTTTGATTCGTTTAATTATGTATTTGTTTGTTAAATTGTTTTGGTTTGATTTGTTTTATTTTGTTTGATTATGTATTTGTTACACTATGTTTTATTTTCTGTTTTCATTCATATATGTATTTGTTATATACAGATTTCATTTAGTTTCTTTTGATTATGCATTTGTTTGTTAGGTTGTTGATTATTTTATTTATGTATCATTTCATTTGATTGTATGTTTGTTTAGTCTTTTTGTGATGTGCTGTTCTGCTTAATTATGTATTTTTATTTTTTTGACTGTTTAATTTGTTTCATTTGATTATGTATTTGTCTGTTAGACTGTTGAATATTTTGATTAGTTTGATTATGAATTCGTTTGTTAGATTGTCATCTATGTGCTAGGTTTAGTTTGCCTATGCCACATTTTTTCAAATCCTCAATTAGATATTTAACAACTGGATTGCTTGGCCAAGTAGGATGCGCTTTCTGAGGCACCTATGATACATATTCTCTGCCTGCAAAAGAATAAATAAATAAAGTGGAGGGAAAATAAATAATAATATATAGACGAAGAGAAAAAAACAAGTTTACTGGCTTCATTTCTCCTGTAGTCTATAATTAAACTGCTCTCTGCTATTTTCATGGGACATTAAGTTGAGTCACGTGATCATTATTATCGTCATCCAGACACAGATGAACAAACACATGGAAATGCATGCTGGCAGACATGTGCTCATAGACATAATAAAAGACTAGGGTGTACAATACATACACTCTCATAATCTTTCTCTCACTCTCTTTCTCCCTCTCTCTCTCTCTCTCTCTCTCTATTATTCCCTCTCTTGGAGTCGCTCTCTTTCTCACACACAAACCTATAAGACAAACGACTAGGCACTAAGATGAGAGATGGTATTACATTTTGCAGAGCACCTGCCATAACGCAGTGATTTAAAAAACACTGAGAGCAACAATATCAGAGCAAAAAAAATATTTGTTATGTGAGAACATAAAAACACGGAGCTGCAGGACCGCATTGTACCACCCGCTCCAAAATAAAAAAACAGCACATCCTCCCTCTGAGGATGCATGAAAGAATCCAAACCTTAACAATGCCCTCTCCCATACGTAATCTTGTCTGCGCCTATCCGTTACCAAGAAACATCCCCCCGAGACCCTGCCGTTATTAATAGTCTTATTCATTAAATATTACTCTTTGTGAAAAGGGTAGCATAATACTGGCCTGGAGACAGGAGCCCAGATTCAGGGGTAAGCCGAATTAATTTTCTGGAGCAAACGCCCCGATTTCGCAAATGACATTCTGTACCGTTAACATTTTAAATGTGACACAAACTGCACTCAACACAATTTAACCTAAATGCACTAAGAGATCCTGGCGTGTGTTTGAGGTGGGGCTCTATGTGGAGTGCTCACCAAAACAAAGGTCAGTCCTGTACCACAGTTGGCCTGAGCATATTCCCAAGGCTGTCAGTCTCCATGAATGTGATTGAACTAAAAACAAAAGACAACTGTTAGTATGACAATATTTACACAACTATCAATACTTTGTTGACCAATTACCAAGCACTGCCTACATTTGATCCGTCTGTGGTGTAAAAAATTGCATTATAGCAATTAAAGAAAAAACACTTAATCAAAACATAGTCAGATCAAAGTGTCTGAATAATTTTTGGTCCCAATTTCTATTTATTTATTTATTTATTTCGATTTTACTGGCAGTCTACTGTATAAAGAATTTTTGGGTATAATATGTCACAGTTTATTTTGCACCATAAATTAAATAAAGTGTCCTGCACCCATTAGTAAAAATTATATCTGGTGTCTGAATAATTTCTGGTTTAACTATATTTATCTATCTATCTATCTATCTCATCTCTCTCTCTCTCTCTCTCTCTCTCTCTCTATATATATATATATATATACTAGTGCTGTCAATATTTAAATACACACACATACATGTATATATTAAGGAAAAATATTTTAGATTTATATCTAAAAAATTTATATTTATTTATAATCTAGATTGTAGGTTTAAATATATACACATATAAAAATGTTGTTTTAATATATATATATATATATATATACACATATATGTATGTGTGTATTTATATGTACATAATAAATATACAAAGTAAACTCATATATAGTATGTAAACATAAAGTTTTATTATTAAGCATTAAAGCAACGTATTACAGAATGATTTATGAAGAATCACGTGACACTGAAGGCTGTACAAAATTCAGCTTTGTCATCACATGTATAAATTACATTTTAAAATATATTAAAATGAAAAATTTTAATTGTAAAAATATTTAACAAAGTTTATACTGTAGATTTTGCATATTAATGGCTGTTGATGAGTATAGGATGCTATATATATATATATATATATATATATATTTCACATTTAAAACGTTAAATGTTTAACCCAATCTTCTGGGTAGTATTAACTCTAACTATATGGCTGGTATAAAATGAACACAAAATAGGTTGTAAATTAAAAATCAGACACATAATAACTAGATGCATCAGCAAAAATTAAAATGTAAACATTTATTACTAAGCAAATTAAAAAAAAAAAATGATTATTTATTCAACTTAATAATAAAAAATAAAAAATAAAATTTATTTTGTAATTTACTGAACAATTTAAAATTTAAAAAGTTAATTTACAAATTATGAATTTTAGGGCATTTTCAGCATGAAATAGTCCAAGAAAAAGTATTTTTTAAACAATAGTTGAGTAACAATAGTTTTTAAACAGTAGTTTAAATAAAACTACCCAGAAAGCTGGGTTAAACATTTAACCCAACTCGCTGGGTCAAATCAACTCAATCTCTAGGTTTTGCCTATGTAGTTGTTTTTAACCCAGCATTTTTTGAGAGCGTATGTAATTTATACATTTATATTACTTCATGCCATAATAATAAAATTACTCATCTTTTTAAATAACTTTTTCAATACATCAAAATAATATATTCAAGAACACAACCAACCAATTTTAGCACACCAATCAAAATGTGAATACACATAGTCTTTTTTTCCTTAGCAATATCAGCTCTCCAAAATATTTGGCTGCCTCTTCCATCACCTGCTGAGAGTGTAACAGTAATGAAAAACAAATGGCAAACTGAACCTATATGTGCATGGCTAGCAGCACATAATAACCCTATAATTAAAATAGGCTTTTAATCAGAACTAAAGAGGAATATTTATTTGTTTCTGTTTATGCTTTAAATGGCATAGCTAATGTACTCAAGCCTAATGTCATTTCAGGCAGGGACGGATTCGCTCCATCACCATTCCAGCCTCATCAGCACCCTGACACAGAGGACGGGGGGGGGGGGGGGGGGGGTAAAAAAAAAACAAAATAAAAAGCCACGTTCGTGTCGTAGCCAAACTGGTGAGCTAACATTGTGAGTGTACAATGCAGAGTATAGGTGATCCTGGAGAGCTAGCAATAAGCAGACCTAATCCTGTTGACTAAGAATGGGCACAGGGAGCCATGCCAGGATGCAAAGAGCTCAGTGTGCCGAGTACACAAGGGAATTACTCACCATGCCAGGGTGGTCCTCATCGAGCATCTTCCGCTGCCAACGGGCACCGGCGTTGGGCTGGCACACCCACGTCGACAACCTCTCTTCCCTCCCCCCTGCTCACCCAGTGCCCGCCAAGGCCAATTTCCCAGCTAGGGATTGGAATTGAGGGATTTTCTCAAATTACTGCATTAGAATAGAGTTGCAAATTGACTGTGTGTCTTTTTTTGTTTGTTTTATCTCTCCCCTGGCCTCGCAAACCTTCCCATCCTTTAACGACGAGGCCACAGAGGGCATTACCGGCCATTTTCGGCCTGCTATTTTGGAGGCAGCTCGGTGCCAGCGCGCGCCGCTCCCTTTGTCATCCGCTGTCAGGTGGTACCAAAGCACAATAATGAAAAGGCCGGAGAAGCTGTTGAACCTCAATCACAGAATTAGCACAACATTATGAGAAAGCTGTAGCTGATATGACATTTCCACTCTGAGAGACAGCTTCTCATTGTTCCTCAGAGTGTATGTGTCACTCTAATACCCTTAACTCTAGACTAGACTAGCAGCTCAGTGTCATACACAGACCCTTTCAATACAGTGTAGTGCCGCACTGACTTAATGTCAAGCCTCCGTGAGCCCTGTAAAGATTTTCTTAAGTCATTACGAGAGTGTCACCAGTTAATGAGATGACGGAGATTACGGCGATCGAGAGAAGGAGCACAAAAGATATCATTATGAACCCCCTCCCCACTTTTACTCAAAGTTTCCATTTTTCTCCACTGCGGGCTCCTTTCAGACGATTGAATATTAGCTGTTTAATCAGCTCAGCCGCAGGTTAGGGGAACTAAGCGGTGGAACAGCCTCCCCTGCGTCCGTTCGGCCGCTGTTCCGCTTTTAGGACGTGGGCAGGAGAAGGAGGTCCTCGGGGGGTCGTAAGCAGAAGCGCCCGTCCCCCGTAGCCCCATTAAATCATTACCTTCCTTCCCCGCCCGGCCTTTATGAGCTGTGTCCTAATGGCCTAACAGACAGGGTGAGGTGGCCTGCTGGAGCAAGCGAGCACAGGTGCCTTTCCGCCTCGCGCCGGGTTCGCACCACGGTTCAGGGGATTCCGCTGTGTGGGGGGATTTGTTTCTGTCTCACTCTTCCAGCCTTCACGCCTCGAGCCAAAATGTCATGGCACTGGTTCTAAGAGGCTCTGGCAAGCTGGCTAGGAGAGCTAGACGGACAAACCCTTTAGCGACTTTTAGTTTCTCATCCTACACGGGGGCTTTTCATTAGATCTGGAAGGCCCGAATTACATCATCTCACAAAACACGTTTGCAAAACATCCAAGCGGGAAACGGGACCATATGCTCGTGCAACTACACCAATAGGCTGCGATGCTTGTTGGAGAACAGGGTCTTGAGGAATAGGACTAGACAGAAAATAGCACTATTCGTCAGTCCGAAAATAAAACTTAAAGCAGCTCGGAAAATAACACCCAACAGTCAGATAAAAAGACATATACTGTGCTTTGACTGTACTAGTAATGAACTGGACTATAAAAGGACCCGGGGAGAGCGCACACTTACTCACTGGGACAGGTTATGAGACAGCTCCACAGCGCACCACTGGTGTCATCATCATCATAACAGGTAGTCAGGTAAGTCTCTCTGAGGCCAAGTACACACTGCGGCTAAATTGGTCTGCAGAGTCAAAGATTAGTGATTTAGGGCAGTGACAACCAAATTCTGAATTTAATCCATGAAAATACACAAAGTGACAGGCAAATTTCACTAAATTGAGTAAAAAATTTTGTATTTTTACATACATTTTACATATTAAAGGAATAGTTCACTCAAAAATGAAAATTCTGTCATTAATTACTCACCCTCATGTCCTTCCAAACCTGTAAGACCTTTGTTCATCTTTGGAACACGTTTCTAGGCCTGGTAATATTTCAGTTACATTGCTGTCTATGCAGGGTCAGAAAGCTCTCGGATTTCATCAAAAATATGTTAATTTGTGTTCTGAAGATGAACGAAGGTCTTACGGGTTTTGAGGGTGAGTAATTAATAACAGAATTTTCATTTTGGGGTGAACTATCCCTTTAAATCTAGATTTTAAAAAACAAATTACATATTATTTAATTTTTATTTATGTCTATTTTAAAATTTGACTAGCAGTGCACTAACCCATATAAGCTTAAAAATAAAAAATTGAATTCAGTTTACATCTGAAGTCATAATGCTAGCATATTCCTAAACATTAACATTAAATAAACGTGTGGTAGCACTGGGTACCACTATTAAAGGAAAACTCCACTTTTTTGAAAATAGGCTCATTTTCCAGCACTTATCAAATAATTGAATCTGATTAGACCGTTAGCATCTCGCTCAAAAATGACCAAAGATTTTTGATATTTTTCCTGTTTAATACTTTACTCTTCTGTAGTTACATTGTGTTCTAAGGCCAACAGAAAATTAAAAGTTGTGATTTTCCAGGCTAATATGGAGAGGAACTATACTCTCTTTCCGGCGTAATAATCAAGGAAGCAGGTGCAGTGATATTACGTAGCACCTGAAAATAGTCCCCAGTTAGACCAGCAAACCAAAGCCAGCACTAAGCTAATAGTAAAATAGCTGGGGACTATATTCAGGCACTGCATAATATCATTACATCTGGTGCACCCATAGTACGTCAGCAAAGTTCCTTGATTACTGCGCCATATCAGCCTGAAAAATCACAGCTTTTAATTTTCTGTTGGTCTTAGTACACAATGTAACTACAGAAGAGTCAAGTTTTAAACAGAAAAAATATCGAAAATTGTTGGTCATTTTTGAGCGAGATGCTAAGGGTCTAATCAGATTCAATGATTTATGCTAAGCTATGCTAAGCATATACTTTTATATACTTTTTAACCTCAAACGCTCGTCTTGTCTAGCTCTGCGTCTGGCTGCCTTAAAAGTTCAGTAAACTCAAAAAAAGTTTAGTCAAATTGAAATGTTCCGTTTTACTAAGTGACAACTTAGATATTTGAATTGATTCAACTTACAATTTTAAGGCAGCCGAGTAACAAGACAGCTGATAAGTTTAACAAACAATTTTTTTGTTTAGTCAACTCGAATATCTAAGTTGTCACTTAGTATAACTTAACATTTCAACCTGAATAAACTTATTTGAGTTGACTGAACTTAAAATTTTAAGGCAGCAGGGTAACAAATTATTTTAAGTTGACTCAACAAATTGTGTTTTTTGTTTTTGAGATGGGAGAAAATGAAATGGGAGTTACCCTAACTGTCTTGAACCGGAATACACAGAGTACACAAAGAGCTAGACAAGATGAGCATTTATGGTTAAAAAGTGTATAAATAGTAATTTTTTTTTTTTTTGAAAATAACAGTTTCACTAGATAAGACTCTTCTTCCTCAGATGGTATTGTTTAGAGCCCTTTGAAGCTGCATTTGAACTACATTTTGGAAGTCCAAACTCGCGGGGACCATAGAAGTCCACTATATGGAGAGAAATTCTGAAATGTTTTCCTCAAAAAACAATTCTTTATGACTGAAGAAAGAAAGACATGAACATCTTGGATGACAAGGGGGTGAGAAAACTATCTGTAATTTTTTGTTCTGGAAGTGAACTTTAATAGTGAGAACTGGTCCCCAAACTAAAGTCCGATTGAATGTTTTCAAAAGCAAGTTGAAAATCGTGTTGGCTGTGACATAAATGTCTACAGGCCATTAAAAACAGTGATTCATATTAACATTTTAATAAAAAAAAAAGAAAGTCAACACAGGAAAGAAGACTTCTCATCCCTTCCTATAGCTCCAACAGTAGAGCATGGCAATAACAAAAGGCAAGGTCATGGGTTCGATTCCCAGAAATGCAGGAACTGATCAAATGCAATGTAAGTTGCTTTGGATAATTACCAAAAGTGTATATGTAAGCCACTAAAGCTGGATAAAGCTAGTTTGGCCAAAATAGCTAATATCAAACATATAAAATTGTCACTGTCTATGTTTAAAGCTGCATGACAGCATGGTTGTGAGTTTGGTGAAGTACTATAAGAGTGACTTTTTCATTATGTATGGACACAGAGTGATAACATGGCTGTCACTTCCAAAACTTTGCTAGTCTAATAATGCATGTAATATATAACACTGTGAATATGCAGCTTCATACGTTTGTATAGATTTGTAAATGCAAATCTGCTTGCACAAGAATGAGTCCAATTTTAATTGTGCAAATGTGTGTGTGTGTGTGTGTGTGTGTATGTGTGTGTGTGTGTGTGTTGGGGAAAGCCCGGGGCCCAGCAGATGTGAGCAGATGTCAGAGTAAGTGAGCGGGGACTTGGGAGAGAGAGAGCAATGTGCCGGGCCAACGCTCTAATTTACGCATGAGTGGAGCTGCACCACCGATATTTACATTTAAATTGATGTTTCAGATACTTAATTAAAGACGAGGACTGGGCTCTTCTGGTCGACGGCGGCTTCTTCCTCATCCTCCTCCTCCTCGGCGAAGCCAACAGACCACTCACTGGAACCTAGAGCACTTCCCAAAACCCATATAAATATTTCACTGGAGTCACATTAATGACAATGGTCCCAGTCCTCTCGATGGTAATTTGCGAGAACATTACTGAAGACACAATGCCCCCTGGTGGATTCTAATTCCAGCCGTACTTCAGCAAGTACGGTCTCACGGTTAATGTCGCTCAAAACGCCGGCTCCCCCTTAAATCAGCCATTGTTTCACAGACCGCCCCGACGAAGACCTGGTGTCGCCCAGGAGATGGAGTGAGGGACGGGAGGGGTGGGTGCTGCTGATATTAATGCACTGGGCATACAGTCTGATGATGAGGGGACTCCTGTGGGGCCCGAGCTATAATGCAGTGGCACTCCAACCCTGATGAACCAACGTCCCAGCATGCCTCTCCGGTCTCCCGCTTCCACCCACCGAGGGACCCGTGGCTCCACGCAGGACATCCTCCTCAACCACTTACTCTCAAACAGCCTTTTAATAGAGTTTAAAAGAGGGTTATTAACATTACCTGCTAATTATGTTAAGGACCTAATTAGAGAAAAAGAAAAAAGAGGGCCTTTTTTGGTCTAATTAGGTTTTCTTTTTAAGTACACTGATAACCAAGGGAATGCCAAGATCTCCGTAGAAATGAGAGTGCAATGAGCCAGTGAGAGGCTCCTTCGGAAAAGAAGTTAACCCTCTCATCAGCCGAGTTGACTCTATTAACGGGGCCCTGGCAGAGTGCAATTACCACCCAAATCGTTTATTTAGGACGTGTTTATCTGGAGTGGACCGCATCATTTAGCGCGTTATAAACTCGCTGCCGGCTTCATTAGTGATTACAGTTGGTGGGTGGTAATACCTGCCTGATACAGCCAACTGAAACCTGATGCTATCAGTGTAGTGCTGAATTACACCGACGGGACTTAATTTTTCAGCAGCCCTGAACACTTCCTGCTGCTTCCTCCACTCACCGCAAACACGCTCGGCGCCAAAGCCACCGCTCAGGCATTGATTATGGGATCTGGTCTTGAGATCACAGGGACAAAACACAAGAACTATACTGCATCTTTTTTTGCAGGATATTGTACCTGTTCAATCGTCGTAAGTTAGAGTGTCTTTATCCGGCTCTCCACAAAGAAATCAAATGTCAGCAAAGAGGAGACTTCTGGAGTGTTTCAAACACAATCCAAAGCCATTACTAGGGTTCAAGTGCGCTACTCCATCCGCTTCTGGTAGTGACACCGGCTCCGATGAAGAGTTTGAAGAGAACGGAGAGAAACACAGAGTTTCGCGATGCAAGGCTATGACACGGATGGCCCTGAACTTCACAGAGAACCTCCTTGCGTGATTACATGTTTAATTTACTTCTCATCTCAAAATTGTCCACTATGACAGAGCCAATTTGTCGCGATCCCGCGCAAGTGTCAGTCGAACGGAGGGGGGGCGCGCTCCCACGTTCCTAATGGAATCTCAATGAAGCCAGAGCCGAGGGTCCACGGGAGCAGACAGCCCTCGCCATTACGAGAAGGGACCCTCCTTCACCCGGACACCTCTCACTCACGGCTGTTATTATCGCTTCAAGCCACAGGCTAAAGAGCCGGGCAGCTAGGAGGGAAAAAGCACAGAAGAAAAGAGGTTACTATTACTTATCACTGTGTACCTTGACATTTTCTAGATCTGGTTTGGAGGGAAATAGGCAGTCTTCCAAATTGACAGCAGTGGACACTGTGTTTAAACTGATAGCTGATCGCAACCTTGTAGTCATCTCCTATTTTATTTTCAAAGCCTGTATCATAAATAGACAGACAAACCATAGATATCTGGATGCGAGGCGTCTCCCGGACTGTCACTTTTTCCGTCTTCGAAGAAACAAGCCTACTTTCTTTTCAAATACATTGTGTCCGTTCGGTATAACTCAACTCAAGCAAATTATGGAAATGTTACAGATGTCCGATATTGTGCAAATTTGCTCAACTGTGATGGAGCTTTATAGGTGTTGTTTAATCTCATGTCTAAAAACTAAATACGCCACTAGTCTGATACTTTCGTGAGGCCAAACCAAAGAATTCCAAGTAGACAAATGATTTAAAGTGATTTAAAAATAATAATTATTATTATTATTGTACATAAGCAGTCTGTAAACGTCTTCTTTGTACATAAATATGAAATCAAAAATTTAAATGGAAAAATGAATAAATGAAATGAAGGCAGAAACATAAATAAAAATGGAAAAAAGGGAAAAACAAATCCAAAACAAATTAAATTAAATGAAAATAAATAAATCAAAACAAATGTAACAAAATTATGCAACACATTTTAATTCTAGATTATTATCAGATCAGATTCTAGAAAGTTTATACGTGTTACTGTAATTCAAATAAAGTCAGGATAGCACAATACCAGTATTTGTACAAAGCATGAAGCAGTAGGACACACCTAACTGTACTATTTTGGCCCTTGAAGGGCCCTTGAGGGGCCTCTGTGAGCGTTTTTTCGAGAGCAGCATGTTTAATGGGCCAGCGCTGGGAGCAGCGCCTTGCAAGCTAAATATGTTTACTGTTTGCTCAGCCAGACCCTAGTCAGGAAAGACAAGATGAATTTGATTGCTAATGCAAAAATAACAGACAATCATAAATCATGGAAGTGGGAGTGGGAGTCGATGACGAGAGTTAATCAATACGAGCCCTGACTTTGCCATTGTGCAGAGTGGCACTCCATTTATAACAGAGGAGTTTGAGGAGAAACATTATTCACATTAGGGTATGCATGGAGGAGGGCGAGGGTGCGAGGAGAGGGTGCTTAGTCACCGCAGCTGCGGAACGCCGGGAGCGTGCCTGAACACCAGCCATCATCCACACACCTCATAGCTCTGCAGGGGCACAAACATCAATTCCCCAGACCCCAATGATAACGCTTTCGGTCCTTTCCACGCGTTAAGTTGTGAGGCGACTCAATTGGACTGCGCTCTCGGAAAAAAAAGAGAGGGGTAGGGAAAAAAAACAATGTGCATTTTGTGTGGCAGATCAACAAAAAGTTCACTAAATTCCATTTTACTCTGTTGAGAGGCGCTGCTTTCCACGCTTGCGGAGTCTCCTTGATTTTCTGTTTGAAAGTCGGGCAGCCTACTTGATTTGAGTGGGTCTAGGATGGAGCTCTCGGGGGAAATTGGGCCTGGGGAGCACAGGCTGATTTACTCTTGGCTTGACCTGTCTACTCGATGAGCTGAAGGCATAGAGGCGACACAAGGATCTCATCCCTATAATATTTCCCTCTGCACGCTAAAGGACAGGCCTAATGCAGCACAGCCCAGTCAATGCATTCTCTCCTTCATCTCCAGGCCTCCCGCACCTTGGCTACGACTTTCTCATGCTGCAGTAATTTTTTTTCTCACCCAGCTCCCCGTCCAGTGGTTCCAGGTGGAATGTATGGCTTTATTTAAGCTGTGACTGGGTTTCATTGGATTTGTATTGCTCTGAACAGGAAAGGACATTTGAGATTCATCAAGAGCCAATTTAATTCAGGATTCATGGAGTCTGCATCAGTCAACATGCCAGGTAAACTGCGCTCAATGCAGTCTCCATTTGTGGGGCTATGGTGTCACTGCGTCCAGAGACAAAGTACAGCATTCCATGATTAGAAAATACTATAATGGTTTCATTTACTTCGATTTAAGGTAGAAATAAGAAATCTCTTCCTTTTCCACCAACAAGAAGAAAATCTAAGAAAGGAAGTGATTAGGATCTGCCGAGGATTTAAAGTACAAATGCATTGATTGTATTGATGCTATTGTGGAGCCAAAAAAAAAAACTTTCGTACGGACGGATGGATGGATACTCAACAAGGACAAGTCAAGTGCGCCAAAAAAACATCTGACCACAGAAACCATTCAGATTCTGTTTGTTTGTTTTGCTTCCTACCACGAAGTCTCATCCTCTACACCCATAACAGGTCACATCAACAACGTGCTAACCGAGATAACACAGCAGCGCTTACACACACACACACACACACATAGCCACAACCACTCTTTTCTCAGCCTCTGCTTCAGTCCACTCGTCCTGACCTCTGGAAACGGTTAGAAATTTCACACAATATCCCAGCACAGCAGTGTCTGTGGCAACGCTGGGAGCCAATATGTTTCCATAATTGGGCCTGTAGTGGGGGCAGAGTCCAAGGCAATTAATCCTTTCCTCCTCTGTTGTTTTGCGGCCGGATGGCGGTGACTAGGTACAGAGTAATTGGACAGGAGCGCCCTTGTCCCCTCCGCTTCACATTAATATCCCTCCACCCAAGCTTTAATCCCGGCCAGGCCTCAGCCTGCACCGCCTGAACTGCTCCCATGTCAAGTGCATGCAACATCCACATGGAACCAGTCTGCAGAGAAATGAAGACAATATATACCCGGGTCAGACAAAAGAAAAATGCCAAGGAAATTAGGGATTGAGGGATGCAGAAGGACCCTCTGTATCTACAGCATCCATTGATTCATCCACAGGTGTCACACATGTCTGTACAATGATTATTTTGATTCAGAATATGCTTTCTGCTCTACAGCAGTGGCAGTTTAGCACTTTGAGTTAAACCTAAGAAGGGGAGTGAGGGTTTAGCCAAGTAGCACCTGTTGGTAGATGATGTAACTATATCATTCTGTGGGACAAAAACATCATTCTCCCCTTGACAGCTATACAAAGTAACAGTGTATTCTGACTAAAGACATACTTCCATAAGAAACATAGAAGTCTCAAGTAGGGATGTAAGGATGCATAGTCACAGTTCGAATGTCATGGTTCGGTTCATGCAGTCAGACAACAAATGCAGTCAGTCATAGACGATCAATCGAGAACTGAGATTAATGCAACACTAAACACAAAAGGAAATTGCAGAAGAAAACCCAACCCAAAACAAGAATGGCGAGTTCAGATTACTTGCAAGATTTTGAGGAACTGCCTGCTTGTTGTAAATCAGAACAGTTTTTTTTGTTTGTTTGTATTTTTTGGTTGATCCCTATTCCAGAGTTGCACACAAACTGCACTGCAATCATTTCCCAAAATTTAATTTGTGTGGAATTTTTATGAAGTCTGTAAATACTGTACCAGGCAGATCAAACTTACTGTTCACAATGCTCAAAATATAGGAAGACAAACAGGGTAAGAAATTAACAAGGGCTGGTGGCATCAAAAAAATGCCACCAAAATGAACAAAAATGCCTCATAAATTCAAGACAAATGGGCAAAAATGAAATGTGAAAATGAATTAAAAGTGAAAATTCTCTGAATTACATTTAAACTTACTCACACTGCATCAGACTGCTTTTACACGCTGTTTTGTGCAGTGTTGAGCCTTATAACAAACCAAAAGAGTTTCTAATGAACTTAGGAATGCACTGGCCAATCAGAGGCGCTTAGATTAGTCAGCACTGAAAATGCCAGAGCTGCTGATGAGTGTTTAAAAAACAACACAGTGTAGATACGATGTAAATTTTTTTAAAAATCAGAGTTTCAGTGGTTATAAACAGTTTTTTTTGCGTATTTTGCACTAGACCAGGCTAATGTCATGCACCAACATGTTTGTCTGTGAGGTAGAGGTCTTCTCAGGTCCTAAAATCCGTACTCTACCCAAATCAACAAGAATCACTTCTTACCCGAACCCGACGTGCATTTGATGAAATTAGACCCAACTCTGAACCAACCTGTTCTAAACAAAATTTTTAAAATTGATTTCTAAATCAATATTAATAATCATTTTCAAAATATAAAGAGCAATAATCTAGAATAATTCTGCAGCCCTATGAGTTCCTGTTTTTTACATGTATAATTTAGAGACAATTTTACACAGTCTATTGTTAATGACAACAGTTTACATTGATTAAAGTAATGGGGTAAATGTAAGTATTTGACATTAAAGACAACACATGGTTTTCATAATAATAAGGTGATTATGAAATTGCCTTCACAAAATCAATTCCAAAATGTAAATATATTGCCCCTTAATGGAGGAACTGACCATCTTTAGAAATGATTCAATGGCATTTTCTTTTCCACTTATATTGCATATTAAATTAATTTTTACAAGCGCAGCGTTGCTTTGTTTACAACAGTAACCAATAAAACTCTGTATCGCTGCTGTTCCATAAGCGCCACCTGCTGTCAAAGAATGAGTTCACAATTTCATTCTGTCTGATAATTTTGTTTTGTGCTGAGTCTTGTGTAGCATAATTTTACAAATCTAAAGTCAGACCATTCTCCTTTTTGCTTTAAATTTTGAAATTATACAATCTAATTCAAATTAAAAACGAAAGGTTGATGTACTAAAATACCAAAACTAATACCAAAATGACTAAAACCGTTTTAGTATATCTTCTCAAGGGACAATACTATAGAAATTAAACTTGGATATATTTTATAATAGTCAATGTGCAAGTATAATGTGCAATGTATAGCAGTATTTACTGTCCTCTGAAAATAACTCAACATACCGCCATTATTGTCAAAATAGCTGGCAACAATTATTTATCAAATTATGTAGCACTACTGTCTGTTCAAAATGAATGAAAAAATAAATTTCTTGTTGTACTGAACTCGTATCGAACTGTGGCCTCAAAACCGAGGTATGTACCGAATCGTGACTTCTGTGTACTGTTGTACCCCTAGGCTCAAGTATTTAATTGTATTTTAATGCGTTTACCAAAGGCAAATTCAAAATTGTGTACTAACTTATGAGAGGCCTCAACTGGAGCTAAGCAACTACCATTAAGATAAATGGGAATGCTAATGGGTAGCTTTCTCTAGATGTTATAGAATCTGTTAGACAATATAATATCAAGCTTTCTCTAAATATTATAGAAGCCTGGGGGCTACATGCTCTGAAATGTGCTGTGATGCTCAAATAGGAGATGTGGGTTTGAATCCGACAGCATTGTTTCATGTATTATTCTTTCCTTAGATACATTCAAAAGTTTGGAGTGAAACTTCTGTTTTTTTATGTTTTTGAAAGAAGTCTGTTTTGCTCACCAAGGCTTATTTGACCAAAATCAGCACAAAAAACGCAATATTCTGAAATATTTTTTACTAATATTTTCTACTTTACTAGTTTTCTTATTATTATCAATGTTGAAAATAGTTTAAAATCTGAATAAGTACATAAATAAATATACAACATAAAAAAACTAAATGTCTTAAAAAAGCAATATACACTACATTGCCAAAAGTATTGGAACACCCCCTTCTAATAAACAGGTTAGACTACTTTAGTATTTTCCATGAGTACTAATCTTAATGTTTAATCATATATGGATATTCTTGGGAATTGTGTCCTAATTTTATAGCAAAAGTTTGGACAAATCCCTTTTTTGTATAAGGCAAGGTTCATAGAGAAATGTTTGATTTAGTCAGTGTGGAAGAACTTGACTAGTCTGCATAAAGCCAAGTCCTAATCCTAGTTGAACACTTCTGGTGTGACTTTAAATGCAGACCTTGAGCCAAAAACTCAGAACAAACACCAAAACACCAACTTGTGCATATGGGTACAGTAATTTGCTTTCATCTTTGTTGCTACAGTTTTGGAAGTACCTTTTCTGTTCTAAAGAAGGGGGTGTCCCAATACAAGTCATTGGTGTTTGGTGACGAGTGTTCAGATGTTCAACTGGGATTAGGACTTGGCTTATGCAGACCAGTCAAGTTCTTCCAAACTGACTATAAGATACACAAATACTTCACAATAATTCAATGCACTACAGGGGTCACGCTGAGGTCAAGGTTCACAAATCAATGAGCTATTTTCTGAGTGGAATCACTACAGGCTATTGTAGCATCACTCAAAACACAAAACACACTTACAGTCTTTGTGACCCAAGGTCTGCGAACAAAGCTTATTCAACTCCATATTCTTTCTTTCTCTTTATCTGTCTCTCTGTGTTCTCTCTTTGTGGGCCCTCGCTCTCTCTAATCTCCTCCAGCAACTTTTATAAGCCTAGGTGCACCTCAAAAACAAATCAATAGAGGTGTAATAGCACAGAGCACGCTTTGTAATTTTTATATCATTAGTTTTGTGTGTGTTTTTTTTTCCACACTTGCTTCTCATGCATCAAAAAGGTGGGGCGGGGGGCGTTGGAACGTACAACGTTGCGTCCTCGTAAAGTTTATTTAGTATTCTATGAATATCATATCAGTTATGTTTCCTAATGACTTGGCAGAGGTGACGGTGGACACGGGGGAGGGGGTGCAGGTGCTGATAGGGTAGGCAGAGGGAGAAAAGGAAAAATCAATAAGAGTAGCAGACTTTTCCGCAGCATGCTGGAGAGGGGATCTATTGTGGAGGAATTATGATTTATGTCAGGGGTGGAAGGGCCGTCAGGGTGCGGCACGGACGGAGGTGTGCGCCAATAATGATTAATGCCCCCCCCCACTCCGTCCCCGGTCTTGCCGTCCCCCCCTTCCTTTTCCCACCTCCTTTCTTTTTGCATACTCCTCAAAACCGGGCGTCCTTCACCAGCAGCCATGCTTTTGATATCACCCTATTCTGCATCTCTTTCTTTGTCTTGTTATGCATCTCTCTCTCTTTCTTCCTCCAAACAGAAGGTGTGTTTGGCTTGCAGGCTGCAGTTGGCCATGATAGATTTGCAGCTCCCCAGCTGTGCAGCTGCAGGACAGGGCGGTCACTTTTTAAGCTGGACGTCCGCACTCTGTCTTTGCCAGCCCTGTCAGCGCTCTCAGACCGGAGACGGAGTGTGAGAGGGATGGACCGAGAGAGAGATGGACAGAGCAAGAGAACGACTGATGAAAGCAAATGAAAAGATGGAAGAGGGCCTGGTGACAAGAGACAGAAAGAGAAATGAAGCTGCTCGGAGTAGAAAAGGCAACCCATAGTGTCATAAGTAAAACCGTGGTTTTCAGCAGTCAAGAGATTTACTTGTGTGCTGAAAGTAGAGATGTTTTAGAAATGCTATATAACTTAAAAATGCAGTAAGCCATTTAAAAGTGCTGAACTATATATTAATATACTAGGGTTGTCACGATTAGGGCTGGGTTTTGAAACAAATTTCACGATTCAATTAGATACTGATTCACAAGCTTGTGATTTGATTCGATAAAGATTATTTCGGATATATATATATCAGGTGCAGTACATGCCAAATTTTCTCAAGGAAAAAAATCTCTTAACTAATCCTGTAAAATACATGAGAGTCGGTTGGTACGACATCACTAAATATTGAAGGTTAAAATTAACTTATTTGTATATAAATAATAAAGTTACAATTACATAATTATATTTCTACTCTAATTTGTTTTATTAAATATAAACATAAAAATGGCTGTCATAAAAACTGATTTATTCAAATATAAATGAAACATCGAAGAACAGTAAATATTATAATGAATATGCTATATAGTGCATATATTTAGCTTCTCTCTAGAGTGTAAGTGCCCCTATTATGAATTATTAAAGGTTCATATTTTGGTTTTGGAAGTCCCCAACAACAAGTTGACATGCATGCAAGGTCAAAAACACTTTCATTGTCTTATAATATTCATTTATTTTTACCTTATTTGCTCAAAAACTCCCAAACATATCACTCAACGATTTCCAAACCTCTCCTTTGCGTGACACTTCTCTATGGTGAATGGTCTGATGATAAAGCACTGCGGTTAGTACACAAATGTATTCGCTCTATTCTTTATCGTGAGAACAATGTTAAACATTCACTATTCATCGACACATTTCTAGACAGTTGCGAGCGAACAGGCTGGGGGTGAAAACTTTTGAACAGAATGGAGATGTGTACATTTTTCTTATTTTGACTAAATATCTTCTTTTTTTAATTTAGTACTGCCCTTCAGAGGCATCACAGAAGATAGTTACATGCTTCCCAGAAGACAAAAGAAGTTAAATGTACCTTTATCTTCAAATTCAAAAAGTTTTCAATCCCTAGCACTTAATACATGTTTTTTCTTTCTGGAAGCATCAGTGAGCGTTTGAACCTTCTGTAATAGTTGCATATGACTCCCTCGGTTGTCCTCAGTGTAAAAAGATGGATCTCAAAATCATATAGTCATTGTTGGAAAGGGTTCAAATACACAAAAATGCTGGAAAACCAAAGAATTTGCGGGACCTGAAGAATTTTTCAGCGGGCAGTTTAACTGTTCAGGACAAATAAGGGACTCATGAACCACTATCACTAAACAAAAAAACACAGCTATGGATTATTCAGGTAACAACACAGTATTAAGAATCAAGGGGATGTAAACTTTTATACGGGGTAATTTTTATACATTTTCTTTTGTGAGCTATATGTAAACATCTTTTATATGTTTACATATAGTCTTATTCAGATCAGTACTAAACAAAAATAGCATGCATTTTGCTTGATCTCTCTTATTTTGGTAAAATAAAAAAATAAATTTTGCAGATTCTCGAAGGGGGGTGTAAACTTTTGACCTTGACTGTATGTACATCTTAAATGCAATATGAGTTGCTTTGGATAAATAATCTGCCAAATGTATAATATAATAAATAATATAAAAAAAAAAAAATAATAATAAAATGGAATAGAATAGAATATGATATACAATGCATAACCACAAGTGTTCCATATTTTCACATCACTAGATTATATAATATGATGTTAACAGACTGTGATGGCAACTTCCACACTGAAGCCACCTGAACTATGACAAAAAAAAGTTACTCAGATTAAGTGCTGTATGATTTTCTCATCACATCTAAGATTCATCAATTCATCTGTTTTTCTCTCATTAGATCCTGTTTGAATAACTGAACAGTCCCCCATTTTGAGAGCACAAAACAGTGACACTTGCGGAACAGAGAGACGTAAAAGCATTGATAGTTTTCCTGATAGACCTTCGGTCCACTTAAAGAAATATACCAGGGAAATTGAATTTCAACAAGAGCCACTGCTCACACTGAGGTATATTCATACCCCGAATGTGCGCTACTTTGTGAGGTGCACTGAAGAGGAACCGTCGTGTTGAAAGCATTCTTTGGAACGCCTTTCATTATCACCTGGAAAGCAGGGGCACCCTGTGAACTATTCTAATATGTGGGGAGCTGAATGAGGCTGCTGAGGAGGGAGTAAGAGGCAGCCCATTGTGCCCTCGCTCCCGGAGCCAACGCCTCAGCACACTTTCGACGAGGGCAACGGTGCCGCTGCAGTGATTTGCCTCAGCCCCTAGAGGGCAAGCCTAGGTCACCGGAGAAAGGAGACCCGAAAAAGAAAGGAGAAAGTAAAACTTTTTTTTTTTTTTTTACCAAAGTACAGACAAACGATAGGCAAACCAGGCAAGCAAATGATCAAGCGGCAATTTGCTTTAAACAGCGCCGTGCGGAAGGTGACGCCACACCGTCTGATTTCACAGTCACAGATAGTGCCCTGAACGTACACCGAGGGAGAAAGGGAGCAAAACAATGGAGGTGAGAGAGCTGAAAGAATAGAGGTGGAAGGCAAGGAGGGCACTGGGTACAAAAGCGAGGCTGAGGGGGGAATACGGGAGGGAGTGAAACTGAAAAGCTCATTTCCACCCTCCACTGCCTTCTTCTGCCTAGTGTAAAAGATTACCCTACAGCAGCAGAGTATAGAGGAGCGCTACACACTGAGGAGGGGGGCACAGATGCGGAGGAAAACACACTTGCACATACGTGTGCACATACACATTCTGACAAGCTCACGCTGAAACACTCTGTCATTGCTTTCTATAGGCTCACACTCAAGCATCTGCCTGCAAACACTTTTGTCAAGACATCCGAGCAACATGGGACCTACTGCAGTCAATGTGTCAAAATGCAAGGAGAGGAAATTTGTTTTCCAGCGATGGGTCTGTTCTGGAAGAAGAGGAGAAACATTAAAAACAAATAATCCACCATAAAACAATAAAGTAGATAATAATAATTTAATAAAATAAAACAAATTTTATTGTAATATATTTAAAGTGTATAGAGAGAGAGAGAGAGAGAGAGAGAGAGAGAGAAAATGTTGCCTAAAAAAAGTTTAGTACACAAATCTCTTACTAAAATAAAATAAAATCTCTCACTAAAATATATATTAAAGCTAAAAAGAAATATAGATTTTAAAAATAATAATAATAATACTGTGATTATGATTACTAAATAAATTACTAAAACAAACTAAAATTAAAATGAAAGCTGAAGATATAATAATTGTACCTATAATAATATGAAAGATAATTCAAAATATTAATAAAAAATAATACTACAATAATAACTAACTAACTAAATGTAATGTTGTTACAACAAGAATAATTTGTTATATTTCTTATATTCTTATATAAAAAATTATAATTTAAATAAAGCTGAAATAAAATAAAATATTAACATTATATGAAAAACTTAATCTTGAGCTTGAAAAAAAAATTTAAATGTTGCCTAAAAACAGTTTAGGTTGAAGTACATACTAACTAACAAAATGTGTATAAATGTACTACTAAACTAAATGTATAGTTATTGGTTATTTGTTATATTTTATTTGTAAAATATTTTTTATTATAACGTACATAAAGTGCATAGTGAGAGAGACACTGATTTATTGTTATTGGAAACTAAAGATAAAACTATAATTTAAACATTAAAATAATTTTTGTGACATCAGTATTAAATAACATCAGTAATTAAAATAAAGCTCAAATAAATTAAATATTAACATTAGATGAAAAAAAAAAAAACTTAAATTAGAAATGTTGCCTAAAAAGTTTAGGTTGAAATACAAAAATGACTGCCAAAATCACATACCTTAACAAAATTACTAAAATAAACTAAAATTAAAAAGAAAACTGAAAATATAAAAATGATATATATAAAATGAAAGATAATTCAAAATATTAATAAATACTACAATATATATGAGTAATACAAAAAAAAAAAACATTGATATATTAATTACAAGAAAATAGAAAAATAAAACCAACTAAAAACCCAAACCAACTAACTAAAATAATTTGTTAAAAATATAAATAAAAATAAATAAACATAAAAAATAATTTGTTATGGCTGATTACCAATACATTTGCTTTAGGTTAACAAAACGCCTTGTATATATATATATATATTTATACTACGGTGCTGTTGAATGCTTCAATATGGTTGGCTGACAAACATTTATTTTCAGGCAATTATTTTTAAGCAAAAGTTGTCCCAGGCAAGTCTTGACCGCATTACATGCCCATATCATTTCAATAAATGATTTTAGGTATTTTAAAGGTACTTACAGCCCACAAATATAAATGTAGTAAACAACAGGATAAAAACACCAAATTATTTCCATGTATTTACCACTAAATTATGTCTTATTATGTATGAAAAAGCATACTCTATTTCTCCCTCTCTCTCTGACATCCAACAAAAAATAAGAAATACAGTCTAGTTCTAATTCTAGCCCACACTAAATACCGGTTACAGGTTTGGGACTGTATAGATGTCCAACATAAAATCTAAGCACTGAAGCAAAATAAGTCAATAACCACTGGTCTAAAACTTACTAGAGTCTGAAACACAAACCTGATCAGATTTTATCCTCTAAGTCACCTTAGTTTATACACCCTATGCATGAATCAATTCTTTTTTTAGAAGAGCACAGAAGCAAACAGCACTAGCAGGGCTTTTACTCCAGCCACAGCCGAGAACAATGCAGAGGTTGAATTGGTTGCCTGCCTCCTCAGTCTCTGGCCTTCAAATACTGTGCAACAATGTAAATAACAGGCAAGGAGCGAAATTACATATAGACAGAATACTTGTGCCAGCCTTGAACGCTTGGCCTCTGAAATGCCACATTGTGGCCGGCCGAATCCCAACCAATCGATATTGAATCAGCAAGACACAAGGAGCAAAAGAAGAGGCAAGACAGAGACAAAAGCAGGATGTTGTTACTCGGCTGACACGTTGTGCTCGCAGTCTTTTTTGCTGGCCTGTGACAGAGCCCTCTCTTCACCCTTTCACCATGAAGAGCCTCCGCACAGACCCAATGACTTGTGCTGTGAATGCAGAAACAGCCTGTTCTGACCTCCAGACACTGAACGTGGTCTTGACTTCATGGTCCTTTGTGGAGCTACTGCATTCTTAAGTCCGGCTTGTACTCTGTGCCGATTCAACTCGACACACAGGACCTCTCAAAAGGTCCAAGGTCAATTTACATGTATGGAACGTATGGACTCGGTTGTCCTTTCCACTGTCAAACTTCCCTAACGGCTGAAACATTTTGTGTTGTAGCCCAAACCACACACTGCAATAACCGTGAAAGGAAATGGAGTAGGTGCTGGGAATCAGAGCCACCTTTGACTTACAAGGACAAATAAATAACAAATGCTTGCTTAAACGGATAGTTAACCCATTTTTTGCCCATATAATGAAAACCGATGCTGCAGACCACCAGTGTAAAATTCTCCATGTACACTGTTCACAATATAGCAAACAGTATCAATTTATTTACAGTACAACTCTGACAAACCTGACTGGATTTATGTTTTGCATGATTTAAACAAGTTTTGCTCTAAAACAGAGATTACCTTGATAAATAGATAAAATGGTAAGTAAAAAATAAACAAATCTAAACAAAATCTTTTGTCCTCAATAGAACGTAAAATGAATATCTTGAATTTTCTGGAATTGCAAAATGAATCATGGTTAATAAATCAAATTAATTAAAAAGTAAAAATTAGCATGTAAAACAAAAAAATTATATTTAAATATGAAACATCTTTAAAATGAAAAAAAAAAAGCTAAACAGAAATAATAGGAATAATAAAAAAATAACAATAAAACTGCCAAAATCACATACAGTAACAAAATTACTAAAACAAACTATAATTAAATGAAAACTGAAAATACAGAAATAAAAAAATATTTAAAATACTTACAGATACTACTGTGCTAATCACTATTTTAATTTTAAAATGAATTAAAAAGTAAAAAAAAAAAAATCCACACAAATAAACATAAAATATTAAATCATAAAATATTAAAACATCTCTAAAACTAAACGACTAAAGCTAAATAGAAATAAATAGGAATATTTTATTTAAATAATAATAAAACTGCCAAAATCACATACTGTAACAAAATTACTAAAACAAACTATAAATAAAATGAAAACTGAAAACAAAAAAATAATTAAAAATACTGAAAAATACTACAGAGCTTAACACAATTTTAAATTAATTAAAAAGTAAAATGTAATAAACTATAATTAAAATGAAAATAAAAGATAATTTAAAATATTGATAAATACTACTAAACACAATTTTAAATTAATTAAAAAGTAAAATGTATTTTTTTTCTAATTAAAAACACTGAAAATAAGCAGTTGTCATATTTACAGAAAAAAACAAGCTTACACTTAAAAAAAATGTATAGAAATACATAATCTGTTCCTACTGCATGCATTTCTTTACAAAAATAACCTAAAATTTATTTTAGTTTATTTTTTAAAAAATCAATGTAAATGGTGATTATTTTTAGAATATAAAAACATATATTTTTTATTTAATAATTTTGTATATTCTTGAACAAATCAAACAATATAAACATTTTGTTGTTGTTGTTGTTGTTGCTGTTGTTTGTTTAACAATTTTGGTCACTGCAAAAGTCCCATAATGGGACTATTATATACAATTATTCTAAAATGCAGAAAGTGTCAATCTCCTTTCAAACAGTGGTTTGGGCTACCATCAAATATGAAAGTAAGCAGCTCAAAAATGACCTATTTTGTCTAGCCATTAGTGATGTTTTTTCTACCTCTGTGATCCGGTGGATGGGCAGGAGAATGGAGGTGTGCAGACAGCAGTCAGCGTCAGGAAAAAAGTTCTCGCGGGCTCCACGTGAAGGTGTAGAGTCAGTGAAAATAGAGCGGCTCCCAGCGGTGCTGCTATTAGAGCCTGCGAATTATAAGACTATTAACCAGAATTGTAACTTCCAATTAAAAGATGATTCAACACTGAAATCTGATGGATGAATTTTGATTAAATGCAGACCCCATTTGGAGCTGAGGGAGATGGACTTTGGTGGGCTCGGGGTCTGGTTAAGTGGCAACGGTCTAATAAAGATTTCTGTCTTTTCGGCAAATTAAGGTTAATTACTTTAAATAACGTGGCTGGAAGCGGACTGAAAAGAGTGCGCTTTATTCTCAGGACAGTTGTAATGGATAGCGCAGGTATCCGCCGGATTTCATGGACGGGCACCCAGCAGATACGCATGAAATCACTCTTACTTATGCCAAGGACACATACATACACACACACACACACACACTGTAAATGAATATGGAGCTATGAGCTCCACTGCAAACAATCCGGCAGCACGTTTTATTAGACGAGGTGGCTGATCATTGACCTCCTGTTCAGTAATCCCACAACACAGAGGGGTGAGTGACAGCGCCATTGGCTGGAACAAGATAAAGGAGGAGACCACAATAGCCTCACTCTTCTGGAGATCTGAGTGTGGTATATCTAATGCAGCATTGTGATGTCTCAGTGCCTATTTTAAAGGGACAGTGCAACCAAAAATGAAAATTCTGTCATTAATTACTCACCCTCATGTTGTTCTAAACCCGTGAGACCTTCGCTCATCTTCGGAAAACAAATTATCCATGCGTGATGGTACTCTCGTGAACATGAATCAAAGACTGACACAGAAAAGAAGAAATTATTGAATAAAGTCATTTTGTTTTTTGTTTTTTTTGCTCACAGAAAGTATTCTCGAGCTTCATAAAATTAAGGTTGAACCACTGATGTCACATAGACTATTTTACCAATGTCCTTACTACCTTTCTGGGTCTTGAATGTGTTAGTTGCGTTGCTGTCTATGCAGGGTCATAGCTCTCGGATTTCATCAAAAATATCTTAATTTGTATTCTAAAGATGAACAAAGGTCTCATGGGTTTGGAATGACATGAGGGTGAATAATTAATGACAGAATTTTCATTTTTGGGTGAACTATTCCTTTAAGCACAGCTCATACAGAAGTCACTTTCAAACCAAGCAGCCATTTATTGGTCAATGTGGTGAATTCCTGTGACCAACTTGATCCTGTTGTAAAATCTGTATGGTGATTTTGTCTGAAAATTTGTCAAATAACAGTAAATGTGACTGTGACTTTATTCTCTGATAATATTTTTCTCTCAGTAACTATTAATTGCTGCAACCGAATCAGTAAGTCAAGAATCAGATTGAGAATCAATTAGATCAGTTTTGTGAACTATAGGAATCGAACTGCATCATTATAAAACATCAAATCAAGTGACATGAAAATAAATAACATTAGACCTTTTCTCACAAATAGAACTCACAGAACTTTATTTTTCTAGTCATTACTTTACAATGACTTTTAACCAATTGTTTTCACAATAATGTATAATAAATTAAGTCACTTCCTTGTGTGAGAAATAGGCCGAATTTTGATATTATATTTTCTAATAATCTTCCTCTCCAGTGAGCTGCTGTAATCAAATCACTGAATCAAGAATCAGATCTTGAATGTATCGATTAGATCACTTTTGTGAACTATGATAATAAAACTACATTGTCACAAAACGTCAAATTCGAAAATAAATAATGCTAGGCTTTTTCACATAACCCTGAGAACTTCAGAACTATCTATGTCTTTTACACAATTTGTCCCACAACATTTTTTGTATATTTATAAAGTCATTACCCCTCAAATTTACACAAGCATCTGAATTAATCACTTATATGAGTTCTGAGAACTAGTCAACTGAAAAAACGATTCATTCAGATGCCTTCTGGAAAGACTTCAAAGTTATATTACATTATTCAAAACTTTCCATCACAGAATAAATTAAAAAATGTTATTGCAAATTTTTATCTCACAGTTCAGAGAGATATAAACTTGCAATTGCGAGATATGAAGTCAGAACTGTAAGCAATAAATGTACAATTCTGAGAAATAACTAAAACTCGTAATTCTGACTTTTTTACTCAGAATTGCAAGTTATAAACTCATAATTCTGACTTTTTTTTCAGAATTATGTAACATAAACTCGCAGTTGCGAGTTATGTAGTCAGGATTGAGAGATATAAACGTGCAATTCTGAAAAATGAAGTCAGATTTGTGAGAGAAAAACTCACAATTCTGACTTTTTACTCAGAATTGCAAAATAGAAATAAATAAAATAAATAAATAAACAATAAATAAATAAATAATAAATAAACTCGCAATACTGACATTTTTCTTAGAATTGTGTGATATGAAATTGTGCAATGCTGAGAAATTAAGTCTGATTTGTGAGATAAAAACTCACAATTCTGACTTCTTTTCTCATAATTGCGTGATTTAAATTAGCAATTGCTAGTTACAAAGTCAGAATTGTGCGATATAAACATTTTTTTCTCAGAATTCCATGATAAAAATTCGGACTTTTTTCCTCGCAATTGCAAGTTTACATCTCGCAATTCTGACTTTTGTCTCACAATTCTGACTTTGAAAAAAAAAAAAGAAAACTGTTTCATAAGACTAATATGACTGATATGCAACTGCCTGCTATTTAGTCAAAATTGTGGGATATTAACTCGCAATTCTGACAAAAAAACCTCACAATTATGAGATATAAACTTACAATTCTGAGGAAAAAGGTCAGAATTGTGAGTTAATATCTCACAATTCACTTTGATCATTTATTTTATCTAATAACATAACGTGTGTTAACACAGTTCAGTTAGTCATAAACTTAGCCTGCTATCCAGTCGTGCTAATCTTAAATTGATTCTGATTAGCACTCTGCTAAATGCTTTGAAAGCCTCATGATACATACACTCTCTGCTTGCACAAGTCACAAAGGTCACACCCAAACACAGAAAAGGGTGTGTGTCTGTGTGTGTCAAGAGCCTGGAAAGCAGTGTCACGGAGCTGCGCTGCTGTGATTACTGATGATGTCTGCCATTGATTAGCCAAACACAGTGGGAAAGGTAGACACACAGCTGGGACCAACATGGGTCTCCATGAGTTTATATATTTACACATCAGAGTCCACTACAGAGGGTTCAATGCTCCAGGACATACTGCTAATGTAAACAAGTCACATTTACTAGTGCTGACCCACTCAGACAATTTTATGAAGCAAAGGGAACATATTCCTCCAAAAAGCATCCTACATCTTGCCTGTAAACTTGGTAAATGTGAGGACAGGCTTTAAACACAGCACAGAACAAAAGGCAGCCTTGCACTGGGAGTTTGTATCCGATCGCATCCTTTCCACACATTACTTTTCAATTTGTAGCTATAGTATAAGTCTCCGTTAGCCCTCTCACAGGCGAAGGCTGCTGTGTAATTGACAATGACAGAGAGCAGTCAGACTTGATTAGTTCAGGCTTGGTAAGCAGTTCATTACTCCCCGGGCTGGCAGAGAGAAGGGGGGTGGCAAAGTAGTTGAACCCTCCAAAGAACAGGGGAAATTTCATGGACTGGGTCCTGTTTTTGTTTGTTATATCATTTTAAGGATTACATCAAAATCACAGATGTAATCATGTTTTTTACTGATAATACATCACGTTGTATATACTACACTAAGTTCACCCAAAAATGAAAATTCTGTCATCATTTACCAAACCTCATGTTTTTCCAGATTCATTTTATTCAGCAAGGATGCATTAAATTGATCAAAAGTGACAGTAAAGGCCTTTATGATATTGCAAATAAATGCTTATCTTTTGAACTTCCATTTCAAATAAATTAATATCTTTTGAACTTTTAATTAATCAAAGTAAAAAAAAATATTAAGCAGCACAACTGTTTTCAACACTGATACATTGAGTGTTACAAACTTGCAATTCTGACTTTTTTTCTCAGAATTCTGTGATATAAACTCATAATTGTGAGTTATAAACACAATTCTGACTTTTTTACTGAATTCTGTGACATAAACTTACAGTTTTGACATTTTTCTCAAAATTCTGTGATATAAACTCACAATTCTGACTTTTTTCTCAGAATTCTTTGATATAAACACAATTCTGACTTTTTTCAGAATTCTGTGATATAAAATCAAAGTTTTGACATTTTTCTCAGAATTCTGTGATATAAACTCATAATTGTGAGTTATAAACACAATTCTGACTTTTTTACTCAGAATTTTGTTATATAAACTCACAATTCTGACTTTTTTTCTCAGAATTCTGTGGTATAAACTCACAATTCTATAAATTCACAATTTTTTTCAGAAATAATTTATTAAATCTCATATTCAGCAAGGATGAAATAAATTTATTTTATTCAGCAAGGATGCATTAAATTGATAAAAAAATAAGTGACAGTAAAGGCATTTATGATGTTGCAAATAAATGATTATCTTTTGAACTTTAAAAATATTAAGCAGCACAACTGTTTTCAACATTGATCATAAAAGATAATACAGAAATGTTGCTGGAGCATCAAACCAATGATTTCTAATATTCAGCCAGCACACGAATACATTTTAAATGTATTTTGATATATAAAACAGTTATAATAATATGTAACATTACAGTACTTGACAATATTATTTTACAGTATGTTTACATCCATAGTGAACATTAGAGACAAAAAAACACACCCACACACTAATTATTTTCTTTTAATTTTAAACACTATATCTAACAAACTGTTTTGATGCAAGATTTTGCTTGAAAAGTGTGCTTGCTCTTTGAAATAAATGACACTTACTTAGACATTGTACAGTGTTTAATATTTATTTAGCTGCATGAAAAGAAGCTATGGGCTATTTAGCTGTCAATATGTTTTTCAGTGCATAATACAAAAATTAGAAATAAGTGTGAGGCCTTTTTATTACTGACACCATCATCTCATGTACACAAGGTTGCAGGCTTTCTATGATATTAAGTTACATTCTACTGCCCATCGTGTTGTGCTATTCTGAGTGACCTTGATATAAGGGTTCAGCTATTGCATACACAGCATCAGCAATGAATTGAACAAATATTTGCTTTCATTATGATTCATCAGTCTTTGAACATAATGCTATCTAAACCGGAGTACAAGAATATGCTTGTTTTTGTTTCAGCAAGCTGTGACTTCTCAAAAGAAACAAAGAAACGGAACAGTACATTCAGTAACTACTCCAAAACAAATTACTGTAGTGGAAAAAAACTAAATTTCTCTTCCTTTCAGACCTTAAATTTCTAAGTGTTTCTTTATAATGTGCGACATGAAAGCAGGGTCAAAAAAAAAAAACTTTATGGTCTTAACAACCATATTGGAAATGGGTAAACTTAAATTTTATAAACAATCAATAGTCGAAGTTTAAAGTCACAAAGTTTACATACACCTTGCAGAATCTGCAAAATATTAATTATTTTACCAAAATAAGAGGGATCATGCAAAATGCATGTTATTTTTTATTAGATATTTCACATACAAGACGTTTACATATAGTCCACAAGAGAAAATAATAGTTGAATTTATAAAAAAGTACCCTGTTCAAAAGTTTACACTTGATTCTTAATACTGTGATGTTACTTAAATGATTCACAGCTGTGTTTTTTTGTTTAGTGATAGTTGTTCATGAGTCCCTTGTTTGTCCTGAAGTTAAACTGAGGGCTGTTCTTTAGAAAAATCCTTCAGGTCCCACAAATTCTTAGTTTTTTTTTAGCATTTTTGTGTATTTGAACCCTTTCCAACAATGACTGTATGATTTAAAGATCTATCTTTTCACACTGAGGACAACTGTGGGACTCACATGCAACTATTAAAGAAGGTTCAAATGCATCGTGTTTCCTTCTGAAGGAAAACATGATGCATTAAGAGCCAGGGGGTGAAAACTGTTTGAATTTGAAGATCAGGGTAAATTTAACTTATTTTGTCTTCTGGGAAACATGTAATTATCTTCTGTAGTTTCTGAAGGGCAGTACTAAATGTGAAAAAAATATATATTTAGGCAAAGTAAGAAAAATGTACACATCTTCATTCTGTTCAAAAGTTTTCACCCCCTGTGCATCATGTTTCCATCTTTAAATTCCACTAGGGACCTTAAGAAAGAGACCATTTTTACAATCCTCATCCTGTTCATATTCTTGCCTGACAACGTGCTTGCGAGATTATTCCAACGTACATTTCACACTGAAATTAAACACGTGCTAACGTCTCACACCGTTACGAAAGTTTTACAGAAGAGGATCATTACGAAGTGTTAAACAGGTAAGATAATGAGAAGCATAAGAGATGGGAAGAGAGGACGAGATACAGATGGGAAGGACTGGAGAGAGTGTTTTCGCCATGGCAGAAGCAGCTCTGTGAAGAATTGCAAAAAGCCTGGGCTTTAAAGCAGCTGACAAAAGGCCTGTCCCGAACGATTACATGATCTAAATTCTAATCAAACATCATTTACAGCTTGTTTTATTTGGGCCTCTTGAGAGACTGTCCCTCCTGCCTCTTTGCCATGGCAACCAGTGTCTCATTTCAGAAGTGTCATGCCACATTATCATCTGGCTAGCTCACACACTCCGCCTGACAACTTCGCCCACCCTCTCTCTTTCTTTCTTTCTGGCTACCTCCATTTTCTCTATTTTCCCCCCTTTCTTTTATCAGCCCATGGTCAAGGTTTTACTACAGTATCTTAACATAATACATCATATCTCTTGGTTTCGACATGCATTTCTGGAAAAAAGCATCCAAAATCACTCTAGTCTTACTTATTTTAAAGAGATAGTACATCCAAAAATAAAAATTCTGTCAACATATACTCGTTGTATATCATTACAAACCTGTGGAACAAAAAATAACCAAGTTTACTTAAAATTAACCATGGTTTTACTTTAGTAAAAGTGTAGTAACCATGTTTTTTGGCATATTGATTACAATTTGTATAACTAGTTTTACTAAAAATACCATGGTTAAACAATGGTAAATGTAGCAAAACCATGGTTAATTTGTGGTTACCATGGCTTAACTATTGTAACCATGGTTCAATTTGTGACCCTGGACCACAAAACCAGTCTTAAGTAGCACAGGAATATTTGTAGCAAAAGCCAAAAATACATTGTATGGGTCGAAATGATCGATTTTTCTTTTATGCTGTAAAGATCAAGTTCCATAAAGATAAATTTGTACATTTCCTAACCTAAAGATATCAAAACCTAATTTTTGATTACTAATATTTGGACAACTTTAAAGGAAATTTTCTCAATATTTAGAATTTTTTGCACCCTCAGATTCTAGATTTTCTAAAAGTTGTATTTGTCCTATCCTAACAAACCATACATCAATGGACAGCTTGTTTATTCAATTTATGAAATCTCAATTTTAAAACATTGACCCTTATGACTGGTTTTGTGGTCCAGGGTCACATTTGTAGTAATTTTCTTAAGGTAACACTGGAGCCTATTGACTTCCATTAACATTTCTCAAAATATCTTCTGGATTTCTGTGGAAAAGTGTAATTCACTCAAGTCCGACTTATGTTATAAAGGTAGTTCACCCAAAAATGAAAATTCTGCCATAAGTAACTCATTGTATGGCATATCTGTGGAACAAAATATATATATTTTGTATTTTGGACCCCATTGACTTTCATTTAAATTTCTCGAAATATCTTTTTTTCAGGTTTGGAACAACATCAGGGTAAGTAATTGAAGCCAACTTTTATTTTTGGGTGAACTGTCACTTTAAGTTAAGTAAGTTAATAAGCCGTATAACACATATGACACTACTAAATAAAACAAAGATTACTGAAGTACATTTTATATGACTATCACTATATCAGTTTTCCTACTGCAAATTTTCAAGTTTAATTCAGTGTGTTAATTTTTCTAATTTCTATATGAAAACTACCTCATACCAATTTAATACTTTATTTGCATACACATTTACCAAAAAACTATAAAACGCCATAATAATAATGCCAAGTATAGTCGGCAGTAGTTTAACGACCACTTTCTTTCTTTATATAACTAATAAATATACCAAAGGGGCTAATTATGTGCCATAACATTAGCATAAAGGCAACTGGAGAACTACAGCATGGTTTTATTGGTAATATGTTGCTAATAATCTACTTGCACTGAAAGGTTGTTCAGGGACGCTGTTAGTAAAGTAATATATATCATGCAGCGATGTGTATAAAGAGGGACAAACTTGTTTCTTCAATGTGTACGGCGTATGATTGGTATGATGCACACAGCTGGTGGCTTTTTCCGTGCTGCCGCAGTCTGAATCATTCTGCTAATTGTCTAGATGGATTGCCTACATACCGTGCAGCGTCTATACACTCAAACAGACATCATTTTCTAAAGATAGCTGCCGTTTAAAGCAAATCAGGCATCTCTTATGCCGGTCCCATATGCACGCATGGCCGTCGCAAATGGAAGACGATGGCACACTCAAGACCCCAATAAACGTGGCAATTTAGCGCAAACGCAAACATTCTTAGCACAAAGTCCAATTTCATGAGAAATAAACGGAGTGTGTCGCTGATTGCACACCACATCTGTCCTTAAATCAACTAAATTTAAACGTGACAAAAATACAGGCATATGGAGACAGTGCGGGCCCTGCCAGGGGTGGGCCTCCTGTTCATGTAATTCGGCATGCAATGCAAATTAGAGCCCTTCTTAGAGGAAAAACAAAATCACCGCCCTTGCTTTCTTAAATAACAAGCCTCGTCGCGAGCTTGGGCCTGAAGAGAGAGAAAGTAATTTGAGAGGATATTTGCTTACATGTGTATCAGCAATTTGGTGTATTAGGATGCCCCCTCCCTGGACGTGTGGAAGTGTCTGCATGAGTGGCACCACGCAGGCACACGCGCTGCCATGCCACAGGACGGCTGCTGCCTCGGTAACGCTTCCCTCCTCCTCCTCCTTCTCCATCCCCTCCCTCCTCGAGCTCGGTGGGAATTAGATTCCCATCATCAGAAGCTGCAATTTGCTCAAAACAATGTGAAATCATACGCCGGCGTGTCTGGACAGCCCCGGCTCCCGAGGCGCGCAGCACATATGCAGATTTCTGGATTAATGTCCCCTGCGTGTAGGACGGAGGACAGGGAAAATCAAGTGAGGGAGGAACGGGTGGAGAGAGGAAAGAGGAAAAAGGAGAATGAACAAGCTAACAGGACCAGGGGCTTTTGCTATATTGGCTTTTTCTGGTGTTGAACTTTTATTAGCGCTTATGGGATAGTTAAACGAAAAATTAACATTCTGTCATTATTTAGTCAATATTAGGGCTGTCAAACGATTAGTTTGACACAAACCTTTATGTTAGATGACAAACCTTTTTGTTAGATGCGATTGCTTGATTGATTTGACAGCACGTTTAAATACACACAAATGCATGCATATATTTAAGAAATATATGTAATATATATTTATATTTAATATTAAAAAAATCATATTTAAATTTGAATAGGCTGGGCAATGATTAATCACGATTAATCACATTCAAAATAAAAGTTTTTGTGTACATAATATATGTGTGTGTACTGTGTATATTTATTACGTATATGAATACACACACATGCATGTATATATTTGGGAAGAATATGTTATGTTTATATGTTAAATATATGTATATATAATACAAATTATAGGAATATAAATATATACATGTAAATACATCCAAAATAAAAGTTTATGTTTACATACTATATGTTTACTTTGTATATTTATTATGTACATATAAATACACACACATACATTTATATATTAAAACAAAATATTTACATGTACATATATTTACACCTCTATACAATTTAGAATAAATATTTTAGATATAAATCTAAAATATTTTTCCTTAACATATACATGCATGTGTGTGTATTTATATATACATAATAAAAATACACAGTACACAAACATATAGTATGTAAACATAAACTTTTATTTTGGATGCGATTAATCATGATTAATCGTTTGACAGCACTAGTCAATATATTTGTTTTGTCCATACAATGAAAGTCAGCGGGGTCCAAAACAACGCTGGGACCCATTTACTTTCATAAAATGGTCAAAAACACCAAGACATCCACAGGGAATAAAAAGTCATACAGGTTTGAAATGACACAAGGGTGAGTAAATGATGAATGAAGAATTTTCATACCCTTAACTGTAGGTATATCAGAAATAAGATCATTATTAAAGTAATATTATGGGTTAAATAAAAGTTAAAATGAAAAGTTCACTATTTTAACTGACAAAACACCAGAATAAAGCCTTTGAAGTCATTTTAAAGTAAAAATAATAATAATAATTCACTAATTATTTAAAGAATTATAAATAAATTAGCTTTTCATAAACATAGTAGTTATTATTAGCGCTATGAAATCTGAAATCCAGTATATATGTATGTATACTGCGTATATTTATATATATATATATATATATATATATATATATATATTTGTGTATTTATATACACATAAACAGTGTTGGGGAAATTACAATATATTACAATATTGTGGTACTCCCTAAAAAAGTTGCTAATTACGTTACTTAGTAACTTTTTATGGAAAGTAAATTGTTTTTAATATAAAATGTTACATTTTTAGCAGCCATGAAAGCCCTTTCACACCAAAAAGTAAGCCTAAGGCTGAAGGAAAAGTAAATTCACGTCTGTACAGTTGAACTGTAGAAGAAGGTAGTTCAAAATTCTTCAGCAATGATAAAAATGAAGCACAAATGTTAGTTAATCTAGAGTAAATTTTGCATATTAGTATGGTTGAATTGGATCAACAAAGGTCAGCAGCAAAGACATTGGTTAATGGGATTAAATACATAAAGTAAACAAAAACTGCCATTACTTTTTGAAAAAGCAACTCAAGATATTTTCTTGTAAATGAAAAAGTAATGCGCTGCTTTACTAGTTACTTGATAAAAAAGAAATCTGATTATGTAAACACAAACCTTTATGTTAGATGCGATTATTCACGATTGCTTGATTGATTTGACAGCACTTTTATCGATTTGACACAAACTTTTAGATTTATATGTATATATAAATACACACAAATGCATGCATATATTTAAGAAATATATGTAATATATATTTATATTTAATATTAAAAAATCATATTTAAATTTGAATAGGCTGGGCAATGATTAATCATGATTAATCACATTCGAAATTGTGTACATAATATATGTGTGTGTACTGTGTATATTTATTACGTATATGAATACACACACATGCATGTATATATTTGGAAAGAATATGTTATGTTTATATGTTAAATATATGTATATATAATACAAATTATAGGAATATAAATATATACATGTATATACATGTAATATATTTTTCTAAATATAATGTATGTGTGTGTGTGTGTGTGTGTGTGTGTGTGTGTGTGTGTCTTTATATGTACATAATAAATATACACAGTACACACACATAATTATCTAAACAAAAACTTATATAGCTATATATAACTTATATATAAATACTTAATATTTGCATCTTGTAATTTTCTTATATATATATATATATATATATATATATATATCTTAAATATACATGCATGTGTATTTATATATACATATAAATATACACAGAACACACATAAATTATGGAAACACAGACTTTTATTTTGGATGTGATTAATCACAATTAATCAATTTGACAGCACTTTTATCTATATTTTTTATTTGACACAAACTTTTATCCAAATTAAAAGTCTGTTTCCATAATATATATGTGTGTGTGTGTGTGTGTGTACTGTGTATATTTATATGTATATATAAATACACATGCATGTATATTTAAGATATATATATACTCACAAATATTTATATATATATATATATATATATATATATATATATATCAATATGTCAGATCTGCATAAAAGATCCGCATAGTGATTTTTCATTCTATTACTTAATTACTAGAATGATGCTACTGATTGGATTTATGACAGATATTATAGTTTCATATTAAATTTAATAATGAATAGAACTGTAGCTGATGCAAAGACACAAGAAAATACAAGGAAAATATCTTCACGGTAACAGACTTCCTGTTTCAATCAGAAATACTGTAGGTCAGCAGAATGTGAGAAAAACGGCGCTCATAAAGTCACTGGGACATTAAAGACAAAAAAAAATAAAAACAGTGCGTGTTGAGTATCTTTATTTTAGTGGGCATCTCTTGAGAGGAGAGAGCGAGAGAGTCTTTCAGTATCACAGATGTTTGAGCATGTAGTTTCACTGCATGATGTGGGACACTGTTCTCGCCTGCCGTTGTTTGTTTGTATACCATGAGGCATGAAGCCGTGGGTATCACACATTTATGCAGCGGGTATGTATGTGTGTGTGCACATGTGCACCAGTTCACCCTGGCTGCAGAGGCAGAGCTGGCTAGCACACTGAGGCCTGTGGGGAGTCAGGGCTGTTCCAGGTCCCTGCTGTAATTTTCTGTCAGCCTGGCAGGATTTACCTCGCCTGGGGCAACAGCGGCTGGCTGTGGAGCATGCCACCAATCAAGGATTGAACCTCTCACCTCACTGGCCCTGCGTGTGCACAACACTGCCTCCCATCCTAATGCGTATGTGTTTGGGAGTGTGCGCATGATCGAATGTGTGACGACAATGTATGAGAGATATTATGTGCATCATACAAATAATTAATCCATCAGTTTTGACAAACTAACATTTTGAGGTTGTATTTTACACATTTTTATTAGTAAATGTCCAATGGCATAATGTGAGCTATGGTTACTTTAATATTATTAATATCCTAGACTTTGATTGATTTTTGGATTCGATTTTTTTTTGTGTGTGTGTGTGTGTGTGTGTGTGTGTGTGTCTTTTAATTAGTTTTTTTTTATGTAGTTTAAACTATTTTAGTACTTCAGAAAAAATAAGAAATATTAGATTTTTTTCAAATGATCTTATAAGCTTTTTTTCCCAACTCCAAATCTTTTTGGTTATATTTTGTATTTTAAAAAGTAAAAAAAAAAAATAATAATAATAATAATAATAATAATGCAGATATTAGTTTCCATTTCTAATTCGTTCTCTATGGGAGCTTGAACAGGAATTCAATGGAGATTGTGGGATTGAAATCGGAATAGAAAAAAATCACCAAATAGTTGAGTCTCTTTTGCTCACCAAACCTGCATTTATTTGATCAAAAATACAGCAAAAACAGTAAAATTTGTAAATATTTTTACCATTTAAAAATAAATGTTTTCTATGTGAATATTTTTTAAATGTAATTTATTCCATTTTCAAAATCATTATTCCAGTCAGATCATGTCACACGATCTTTCTTCCTACTCTGTTTCTTTTTTCTCTGTTCTTTACTATTATTTTAATAATAATAATAATAATAATAATAATAATGCAGATATTAGTTGGCTTTTCTAATTTGTTCTCTGTGGGTGCTTGAACAGGCATTCAATGGAGATTGTGGGATTGAAATCAGAGTAGAAAAATTACCAAAAAAGTTGACAAAAGTCTCTTCTGCACAACAAACCTGCATTTATTTGATCAAAAATACAGTAACATTTTAAAATATTTTTATCATTTAAAATAAATGTCAAATCAGAATCATTATTCCAGTCAGATCATGTCACATGGTCCTTCAGAAATCATTCTAATATGCTGATTTGCTGTTCAAGAAACATTTATTATTATTATTATTATTAATAATATTTAAAATAGTTTAGCATATTTTGTCAGGATTCTTTGATGAATAGTAAGGTCCAAAGATCAGCATTTATTAAATAAAAAGCTTTTGTAACATTATACAGCTTAGTATGTTTATGTATGAGTCAGTATTTTTTTTAAGTGATAATAAAGACATTTATAATGTTACAAAAGATGTCTATTTAAGATGAATGCCGTTTTCTATTTTCTATTCACCAAAGAAACCCAAAAACAATTCTACTCAGCTGTTTTCAACATAATAATAATAAGAAGAAATGTTTTTTGAGCAGCAAATCAGAATATTAGAGTGATTTCTGAAGGATCATGTGACACTGAAGACTGGAGTAATGATGCTAAAAATTCAGCTTTGAAATCACAGGAATAAATAAAATTTTAAAATATATTCAAATAGAAAACTGTTATTTTAAATAGTAAAAATATTTCAAAATGGTACTGTTATTGGAGCAGACTTGAAAACATAAAAAATCTTACTGTTCAAAAACTTTTGACTCATAGTTTATAATATAATTGTTCACTTTAAAAGGAGAAAACATTTGTATCTGCCTCATTATTGTTGTGACTAATATGTTGCAATGGGAAATTCATTATTAGACAGGCACCATAGTGTGCACACAGTTGCTCAACAACAAGTGCCAAGCAATTGTGCTTAATCTGAAATGAGACACAAAACAGCACATCAAGCATCATGCCAGTCTGGAAGAGGCTGGTCAGCCTGATACTTCAAACGCTCCCCTTTCATCCAGTCCTGGCCAGCCTTCCCTGGAGTCTGTGGGGGTTGCATTTTCAGAGGCACATTTGCAGGTCAGCAGCTGAGATGGAGAGCAGGTAGTGGGGAAAAGAGCCCCCTTCTCTTGGCTCTGAGATTGATGAAGCCTTGGCCCTAGCACTGCTGTAAATATACCAACAGCCATGTCAGAACAGCAGTCCAACACCGACCACTGACAGCTGCCTCGTCCAAAGCCCCAGTCAGACCGCTACAGACAACATGAGAAGTCATACAGCCCAGGGAAATAAGACAATCTCAAACATAAATAAGAAATGTCCGCCGGATAAATTAGCACTAATGAGAGATGTATAACAGTCGCCTTTCCCTCAATAACTGCAATTAGCCTCAGAACCCTCCATCAGAATCAAACAAAACCAGCACTTAGCTCTTATTGACACCTCAGCTCATTCAGATATGCACATTTAAATAAATGATCAGATGAACTCATGGTCCATATTGAGAACAGCTCTGCTGTGTAAAATGAAGGCGGTTTTTCAGTGGAGTATCATTTACCAGCAGGGAGCGAATTACAGGCTGAATAGAAGAAGTAATGACATATGGCTAGTCAACATTAAATACTTCTGACATGTTGACATTCCCTGCGATGCGACATGGTATTTAAAGAAAAAAATTGTTTAAACAACATTTCAGTAATGTTTTTTTAATTATCATGCATTTGATAATTAAAAAAGGTCCACAGGACAATTTATAAATGATCTAGCCAGGACAACGGCAACCAGATATAATATTTAAAAAGTGGATAGATGAGAAAATCAACATTAAAGAGCAGGTCATATGGGTTTTCGAGAAAAAAAAAAAAAAATTATATATATATATATATATATATATATATATATATATATATATATTTATATATATATATATATATATATATATATATATATATATTTATATATATAGATTTTTTTTCTTGCAGTTTGTAACATAGCTATCCTTCAATGTAAACAGTCTGCAAAGTTGTTAATCAAAAAGTGCATTATATTGTCTCTCAAAAAAACCTCAGAATCACCATATTTTTTAATTTGAAGTCACAATATTTTATCAGAACTGATTTATCCATGCACATCATGATTACAATAAGCTTGACTTCTAGTAATCTATCACTCACTAATTAGCAAATAACAACAATCCAATCAATTCCCAGCTGACAAATTTTTTTTTTCTCATTTTCTCATTCTCAAACATTTAGCTCAGATATACACTCTTAAAAATAAAGGTGGTTCACGATGCCATAGAAGAACTCTTTTTTTCTGAAGAACATTTAACATCTGAAGAACCTTTTTGTTTTACAAAAGGTTCTTAGTGGCGAAAGAAGGTTCTTCAGATTATAAAAAATTAAGAAAGAGATGGTTCTTTAAAGTGGAACCAAAAATGATTCTTCTATGGCATCGCTGTGAACAACCTTTTAAAGCACCTTTACTTTTAAGAGTATACATCACAATAGGAAAGATGTTTAAAACTGTGTGAACATCAAGTTTGACTACCCACTATCGAGCAGAATAAAAATGGCATTATAAGACCTCTCCAGCCACTAACTGTGATAAATAAAACAATATGTAATAGCCAAAGCACTATTAACATAGCCTTAGTGTGTCCAATGACAAAACCCCTTAGCTTGTGCGCTAAAAAGATAAAGGACTCGGGCTCAACTCTCTCAGTAAGCATCCCTCTGGCTTAAGACTAAATTTAATCCACCCCACCAAAAAAAAAAAAGCTGTAAATAAATATCAGTTTCAAAGTAAAGGCACCAAAGCCCTATAGGCAGGTGTACTTATTTCAATCAGGTGACATTTGTTAGTTACCCGCACCAAGAAGGAGGCAGCCACTGGCTAACCTTTCAGCAGTGAATTATGAGAATTTACCTTCATGCTTCAGTGCTTTTGCTGTTCTGCTGCCTTTAGTGTCTAAATCAAAGGCGGGATCTGCCACCTCGGCACTTTCACTGGCAAGGGCAGCCATTGCACAAGCGCTTGACGATCAGTGACATTTACCGTGTCGCCCGGCCCACTACAGCAGACAGCACAGAGCCCAGGAGGCAAGCACAAGTCAATTCACGCTAGCAGCCATTTTCCACCAATACTGCAACATTGTAGACTTGGGAAAACACAGGATTATGTAGACTTGAATTTTGAGTATACTGTAAATGTATAACTATTTAGCTTTTAATACATTTGATTATTATTAGTATATATATATATATTAGGCAAACATTATTACATTGCAGTCATGACTGTCTTTGTGAGCAATTAATTAATACTTAGAAATGTTGCCAGTTACTTGGTCTGTTTTTCATCCACCAACTAAGCCACAGAAGAATTAATTGTTCATTTAAGTGTTCATTTCTGAATGAATCAGTGTGTGTTTGAAGGAATCAGTTGAATGAATGTTGCAATGACTCACTCATTGTAACGGAACTCGTTTTGTGCCTGAATGCATCAGCATCTTTGAATTAATCAGACAAATTAATGATTTAATGACTTATTATAATAGATTTGTTTTGTGAATGAATCAGCAGTTTTTAACTAATCAGCTGAATTAATGATTCAATGGCTCACTCATTACAACAGACTCACTTCATTTCTGCATCTTTTAACTAATCAGTTGAATTAATAATTTAATGACACATTAAAACAGACTCGTTTTGCTCCTAAATGAATCAGCATTTTAATGATTCAATAACTCATAACAACGATTCATTTCATTCCTGAATGAATCGGCATCTTTGAACTAATCAGCCAAATGAATGATTCAATTAATCACTCATAATAACAGAAACTCATTTCATTCCTAAATGAATCAACATCTTCACACTAATCAGTTGAATTAACGATTCGGTGACTCATAACAGAGACTGAATGAATCTGCGTCTTTGAACTAATGAGTTGAATTAATGATTCAGTGACTCACTCATTATAACAGAAATTCATTTAATTCCTGAATGAATCAGTGTCTTTGAACTAATCAGTTGAATTTATGATTCCATTACTCATTATATCAGAATTGTTTAATTCCTGAATGAATCAGCATCTTTGAACTAATCAGTTAAATTATTGACTCAAAGGTTCATTATAACAGATACTCGTTTTATTCCTGAATGAATCAGCATCTTCAAACTAATCAGTTGAATTGACTCAATGACTCATTATGACATCTTCAAACTAATCAGTTGAATTGACTCAATGACTCATTATGACTTTGAACTAACCAGTTGATATAATGATTCAATGACTCACTCATTACAACAAAGACTCATTCTATTCCTGAATGAATCAGCGTCTTTGAACTAATCACTTGAATTAATAATACAATGACTCACTCATTGTACCTAATTCTTTTTTATTTGCTGAATGAATCAGTATCTTTTAACTAATCAGTTGAATTAATAATCCAATGACTTAGTATAATAGAGACTAGTTCAGTTCCTGAATTAATCAGTTTAAACTAATCAGATGAATTAATGATTCAATAACTCATTATAACAGAGACTCATTTAGTTCCTGAATGAATCAGCGTCTTTTAATTAATCAGTTGAATTAATGATCCAATGACTTAGTCAGTATAACAGAGACTAGTTTAGTTCCTAAATTAATCAGTTTGAACTAATAAGTTGAGTTAATGATTCAATAACTCACTCATTATTAAAGAGACTTCTGAATGAATCAGCATTTGAACTGGACTGGTTATCAGCACTTTCGAAAGGCTGCACAGCCAATCAGATTCAAGGACTAGATGTATAATTGACATTCCTATTCAACATTACTCAAGTAATAAGCACTGCACCTATTAAAAAGCTTCAAGAAGAAAAGTATAAAACTTCAGCTCGAGGCAGAAATGACAAAACTTCAGATTAGATCCAGGGAGAGCAATAGATATTTGCGAATAGAGCATCGCCTCAGGGAGATGAGAGCGGCTCCCAATGTCTGGCTTAGTAAAGCCGGGGCCGGCACTCCCCAGACAGTTCTAATTTATTTAACAGCTCAACAGGTAATTTTCCAGCAAAATGCTGATTTTCCTCACCGGCTTCCTCTTCAGCATGTATTCTAATTACCAGTGGCTCTCTTTGATCTGAGGCCCGCACTTCACACTGCTCCGGCTTCCCCGGGATCTCATTTCATTAGAGGTTCATTTCGTCTTGGCTCACTCCTTATTCCACCGATACACATTCAGTTAGGGGGGGAGATACGGCTTGACATATTAACTGAGCGCACTGACAAATACTGTCAAAATACACAGCGGCGCTTCCGCCTGCTCCCTGGAGACGGGGCTCAAAACAAAGTCCGCTGCATTTAAGGAGATGGAAGATGGGATTAAAGATGAGTCCGAGTTCTGATTACCTGATTAAAATTTGGAGGCTGGGTTAAAGACTGCAGTATTAAATTAATTTCATCAGCTTCATATCAATCATAGAGCCCGGGCTCGCAGGGGCCGCGCGGGGTATGAGTGGTTTTAATCTGAGTTTGGCACTGAAAGGAGGTTTTCAGATATCCAGGGCCTCCTGTTAATGATTTGAGGGACATATCAAGTCCTGTAATAGTTTTCGATGTCAGGGTTTCGCTGGTACGATAGAATGTGACATGAAAATACAAAGCTCATTACAATACTTGGCTCCTGATAGACTTGACTAGCCTAGCTTGTTATGCTACTAGGAAATAGGAAGGCCAAGACATTTTTCTGATATTTTGCACTGATTTTCAGATAAACTTCATTTTCAGATGGAAAAATACATTAGAACTAAACACTTTGATTTGATGTTATTAATCCATATTTCTATATAAATAAGCACTGCAACTGTAAACTTCAGTTCAAAGCAGGACAAAACAGATTAGACCTAGAGCAAGTTATAAATATGTAAATACATATGAATATGTAAATAAATAAATATGCAAAATAAATAAATGCAAAAACAATTGTTTTTTCTTTGTTTCTGTAACACAGACCTTGGGTTCTAGAGTTAATAATAATGTAAAATAAAAGTTAATAATAAAATAAAATAAAATAAAATAAACAGTAATACTTTACAATAAAGTTTCATTAGTTAATGTTAGTTAATGTATTAACTAATATTAATAACCAATGAACAATACATTTATTGCAGTATTTATTAATCTTTGTTAATGTTGATGTTGTTAATGATGAACATACAGTCCTGTATTGTTAGTTAATTTTGCATTAACTAATTTTTACAAGCACAACTTTTGATTTTAATAATGCATTAGTAAATGTTGAAATTAACATGAACTCAGAAAAATAAGAATAAAATAATGTATTATTATTATTATTGTTATTATTATTATTATTATTATATCAGTAAAATGTATGGTTCTAGAAATGTGCTATATAAATGTTAACAATAATAATAAAGAAGTAATAAAAATCAATACTTATTTTTTTTTTTTTTTTGATTATTTAATGATTTGTATTATTATATCATGAAATTCATGGTTCTAGAAAGGTGCTACATAAATGTTAACAACAAAAATAAAAACAAAATCCATAATATTATTATTTATTATTATATCATGAAATTTATGGTTCTAGAAAGGTGCTATATAAATGTTAACAACAATAATAATAATAAAAATATTCAAAAACAATAATAATATGAATAATAATAATAATTATTATTATTATTATTATAAGTAGAAAGGTGCTATACAAATGTTAACAACATTAAATAATTTAAAAAAAAAAAAAAATAAATAAATAATATTCATTTGTATAAATATCTCAATTTATGGTACTAGAAAGGTGTCACACAATAATAATAAAAACTATAATAATAATAATTATTATTATTATTATTATTGGTAGCTAAAAGAAAGCATAAAAAATAAGCCAAAATATTTGCAGCAAAGGTTGCAGGTTCTGTAGAACTTTGTAAACTTAGTACATTTCAATAAACTTAGTACATTTTCAATTTGGTGTCAAAAACTTCTTTCCAGACAAGTTCATATCATGAGGCCCCTATAAGTACTAGAACACTGAATTGGACATTTTTTATGCAATCCCGCACCCACGGACTCATCAACATAACCCCAAATCCAATTTGCAGTTTGGTTAATAAGCAATACCCCACCAGCTCAACAGCCCCAGAAAGAAGTCCACACCATTCCACACACACAGTATTCCTCATAGCTAAAAGTGGGTCATTAGGTACCGCTGAACAAAGAGAAAAAGTCTCATCGTCCCAGAGCCGATAGGCGACAGGACACGGCGCATTAAAAGGGGTCTTTTCAGAACGCGAGAGCACGCAGAAGGTGGCGGTTTTCCGGGAAGGGCCCCCTCAGTTCCTCCATCTGTCCGTCTGTCTGTCTCTGCAGAGGGTCACTGCGGGGGGTGGGTGGCACACCCCCTTCGATGCCCGGAACGGTGCCACGCCTGCACAGAGCCGTGCCGTAATACGGACGGTGCCCTGCGCCGCCATCGGATGGGCAAGTCTGCTTTACCTGCTGCGATTCCATTACCAGGCTGCCTGTTCCAGCGCTCAAGTGTTTCTGTAGCATATTAAACAGATTAATAGAACAATGCTCCGGGGAGCGAGCGGCCTGTCAATCTCGGCTAAAAACACAAAAGCAGAAAATTAAAAAAGCCCATGGCTGAACTCCAGAGCCGATAAAACACGCTGGAATCTGCCGAGGAGGGGGGAGGAACACAGATGGTAAATATTTATTCTCCATCTCGTCGCTTTAGAGACCACACAAACACACCCGTGTACAAAGACGGGCGTACAGAAACACACACACACATGAATGCGGCAGTGCCCATTTGCTTGGCCTGTTCGTCTGTCACATACACACACATACGGGAGGAATCCAAGGTCAGACTGAAAAGTCTTATAAAATATGTGGTGACAGTAATTACATTTTTACCATTCACTGCTACAGACTGTATTTAGTCTGTTTCAAAGTGCATAGCGGCTATTTTACGGGCATGTCGTGTTTGTGTTGTCCACGAATGCAATTTAATGCTTTGATTTAAAGATCTAAAGACACGTCGAGCATTGTCCTGAGAGATTCGGAGCAAATTCGCTCTGCGCTGTGTTTTATTTCTCCTAGAGATTTCAGAAGATTCAGACTGGTCTGCAGAGACCACAGAGGCATGCTGGTCTATCTGCTATCTTGATCACAACTCAGCAACCAGAGCTGAATAGCTTAAGGTTTACGGGACCCGATCGCGTGCGTTTCATAAAATATTCCAAAAAAGGTCATTTTCGGGGAAACAAACACAAATCCACTTACTTAAACTATCAGCCATTGAGTTGACGCATTATGTGAAACTGGCTTTTTGTCAAATCCACTGGCTTTTCTCTGTCCCAGAGCTGGCTGTGGAGACAGTGCAGTGTATTAGCAGGTTAATTGGCAAGTGTTGGATCACAGGAGGGTCGCCTCTGGTTTAATTGTGCACCGTCCTGACAGCTAACCTCAAAGAACGCAGGGCCTCTAGAGCAGTGCATGGCCGGGGCCCGCTAGGGGGCCTTAAATGTCTAAGGAGGCTGCCAAATGACTTAAAATGATTTAGTTTTACTAAGAATTATTTAACTTAATTAAAAACATTAAAAGATATGTACAATATTTATTTTTTACGTTTCCACAAAAAATAAAATGGGAACAGCAGGTCATATGGGTTTTCAGAAAATATTTTTTTTGCAGTTTGTAATGTAGCTATATTTTAATGTAAACAGTTTGCTTAAGTTGTTAAAGGGGGCATAACACAAGCAAAAAATGCTTTTCTTACTTAGATTATTTGTCTTGTTTTCAGAAAAAATATCTAAAAATTCTTAAATCAAGAAGGATTTTCTAGATAGTAAAAATAAAAAAGAAAAGTAAAAATTATTGTCTGGTTTTCAGAAAAAATAAGTCACAATTAATTGAGTTTTTGCTTAAAACAAGCAAAATAATCTGCCAATGGGGTAAGCAAAATAATCTTATTTCAAGCAGAAAACTAGATTATTTAGTTTACCCCTTTAGCAGATTGTTTTGCTTGTTTTGCTTGTTTATTTTGTCTAAAAACAAGACAAAAAACCTAAGCAAGAAAAGCATTTTTTGCAGTGCACACAGTTTCACCCAATCTCATGTTAATCTTGAGTACCTAAAGTAGTACTGCATCCTTCATATATCCAAAAAATTCTTTAGTTTTATCATATTTACAAAAGACAGATACAGCTTAACGATTCAACAGCCGAGCTCCTGGAGTGCTAAAGATTGACCTGTCCTCGCGCGGCCGTCGCCAATAATAACACATACATTTCATGCCATTTCACTTATCATCTGCAGTTCTGAATCATGACCGGGACCTTTTATAGCTGGGACCGCTCCATCTTTCAGTATCAAAATCTGTATCACTCTGGTCCATGTGTGCTCGGGCAAGCTCTTACGGGAGAAATGCCCATACAAGGAGTTCCACCCATCAGGACGTCATGAAGAGGCATGTTCGAAAAAAAACTTCAGAAAATTGTAAGAAACCACAAAGTGTGTATTTGGCACAGAAAAACTATATACGTCCAAATTGTTTTTATTTTAAATAAAGATATTGCCTTAACGGATCGTCATATTTTCAAATCTTCTGCCTGTTACAGACATATACATCGTAACATATTAGCATAATCCCTGCTTGCCCAGGAAATATGAACACTCTGTTAGTTAGTGTGTTTACATCATGTTCTGCTCTGTGAAAGCAAGTTTGTTTTCATTGCCAAAAGATGATGATAGGAATAATCAGTGGTTAATATTCATTTTCCACGATACCACACCAACACAATTCAAACCTTTTGTTGTGTGCTCGTCATTTTACAGAGGACTGCTTCTCTAGTCCATGAAAGATAAGTCTGTACCGTCTTTATTTAGACCACAAGCTTCTCTGAAGAGCAACCTGTAAGTACGATTAATACTTATGTGTACATTTTCAATTGAGTTCTAATATGTGATGTTTACCTAGTGCAGCTTAATGTTTCTTACTTAAATAGTTCTGATAATTCGCTGTAAAGCCACTATTTCCTAAGAATGTGTCGATTAATGTAGACTTTGTTCTAATTATTTGTTTAATAATAAATGTAGACATATTTTGGTTTACAAACTGTGTTGTTTATTCATTTATGGTAACACTCATCTAACATATCCACCGCTATTGTTTTGTGAAGCTTAAGGCACGATTCACTTGCATTGTATACAGAAAGACCAATCACAACACACTTGGCCAGCTGACCAATCAGAGCAGAGTAGGAAGAGAGTATAGAGACAGCGCGACATGCGTCATAATCTAAAAACCACACCCACCTGGCTCCATTGAGTTTTTATTTTGCAGGAAGCTGGCTCCTTGTGATTTCTGACTTATAACAAAAAACAGAACAATGTCTAAAAGCTGCTATGTGACAAGGTGTACAGTAAACAAGAACTGAACACAGAACTGCATTTTTTAAAGCTGTCGACCCAAAAAACAAGTGTTTAGAGACACGAAAGTAGAGCGCAACGTGTCATAATACTAGAGAACTACACCCACTGGCGGGAAACTTAATCGGCGATAGTAAACATTCACTATTTTTAACCATGTCTATGTAAACCTGAAAGGAGGAGATATATTGAGAAACTACATTTTATTGGTCTATGTCAGTGCTCATTTTCCTTACCTTCTGTTTGTTGGAGAAATGATACCATATGACCTGCTCTTTAAATTAATACTTCTATAAAGCAAAGATGCATTCAATTCAAGTAAAAGTGACATTATAAACATTATAATGTTCTTTTGAACTTATGTTTCCACTTTTTGTTTCAGTTTCCACAAAAATATTAACATTAAAAATAATCATAAATTGTTTATTAAACGTGTATGATTCTTGAGCATTAAATCAGCATATCAGAATGATTTCTGAAGGATAATTTGACACTAAAGACTGGAGTAATGGCTGCTGAAAATTCAGATTTGCCATTACTGGAATAAATATGTTTTCTATTAATATTGTAATATTATTTCACTTTAGACATTTTTTAAAAACATCTAAAAATCTTACCAACCTCAAACCTTTTCACTTTGTTTTTATTGAGCAACTTACTGTTCTTAAAAACGTCTTAATTATGATTCATTATTTTAATCAAGTGACACTGATTACAGTAGAACTATCAGTAAAAAAATATCTTAAAGGGAACCCCGGGTATTAAGACTTGTATGGCTTTATATAACGTAAATGATGTCTCTTACTGAAATGGAAAACCAATGAAAGAAATTGCATTATTTAAAAAATCCACATAGTTTTATACATATTTTGGACTAAGGGGGGTGTCATTACTTTGATGAGGTAAATTGGTTGCACTTGGTGAGCTACTGTTGCTATTTTTACAGCACACAACTTGCTGTTGAAAACAGAATATTGATACAGTGCTACAATGTGCGGCTTTTGGTTGTATTTTCAGTCAAAGGCTAACAAGAGAACAATGTAAGTCTTCATTGCTTTCCTAGCGATAAGAAAAAGGGAAAAGAATGGGAAGATGCCTGTGGACGAATTAAACTTACTAAAAACACACATCTTTGTTCTCTCCACTTTAGCCCTGATGCCTATAAGGCTTTAAGTAGATCACAGCTACTGAAAGAGCTTACAAACGGCAGAGACCAGAAAAGCTAGATGCCATCCTGACAGGATGTAAACAAGCCGACGCTTGTCATCTTTCTCAGAGCGGATTTCACTCATTATCCGGGGATGACTCTTTGTAGGGAAAAAAAACAATGGTACGGCATTTGATTTCAAGCCTACGCTTATATTCATCGGCAACTGTAAGCTCTTTCAGTAGCTGTAGTCATCGTGTCAGTATTCATTTTCTGAGTTGTGTTGCAGTAAAAATAGCAACAGGTAGCACCAGTAGCTCACCAATTGCAACCATTTTACATCATTGAAATAACGCCGCCCCCCATAGTCCAAAATATGTATAAAATGAAGTGGATTTTCATAAATTATGTAAATCTTTTAATGGGTTTTCCTCTACGTTTCGGTAAGAGACATCATTTGCACTATATTAAGCCATACAAGTCTGAAAAAGGTTTTAAGACAGGTGTTTCATGGCCTGTACAGTATGCACAGGAAGATAGGTGATAGAATCATTCATTTACACCTGAAAAAACAGAAAGATATACAAACACAAAAACACCCAATAACAATGTAAAATGAGTTCACATGTAAAATGCATACAGCTGAGAAGTAATTAGCAGCAGAACTGATGTGCTTGGATCTGCAAGTCGCTGTCCATGGTGCTGAAAAGAGTAGCTAATCACAACCATGCTGAATATAGGCATTTCAAGAAGAGGTTATGACAGATTCTCTTCACTTTCCAGTCACAACCATCCACACCTCAGTTCAGGCTGACCTTCACAGGTGCCCTTTCCCGCTCCGTCGCAGTGCAGCCACCCATCCTTCCATTCACTCTCTCTCTCTTTCTCTGTTCCTGTCATTCTATCTCTCTCAGTTCGCAGCTCTCCCCCAAACAACCCTTCTCAGCCCCCCTCTCCACTCGTTTGCATTCCTCTCTGCCCGCTCCTGGATCATCTCCACTTGGCAGCCAAGCCGGCCCTGTCTGTTTTCATTCCCCTCCAAGAGGACAAGTAATTTGGGAGAGAAGAGAGCAGATGACCACTGGCTTCTGACCTTTTCTGCCTCAATTTAACTCCTCCGTGTAGCACCGCGAAAGTGGCAATCAGACTAGGCAGAAGTGACACCCTCATCTGAGCATGGCGGAGCCCCACACACAATCACAGTGTCACTTTCCATCACAGCGCCAAGCGGGCTGGGAGGAGAGGAGGGGTTGGCCCAGACGCCACGGCCGTCTCCCTCCACACTAGCTCTTATTAAAGCCCTGCTGGAGTGACCAATGAGAAAAGCATCATTAACGCAGGCTGGACCGCCGGCTTGTCATCAAAATGCGATGACATAGTTGGAATGATCCTTACACTTTGTGTGTCAAGTGCTAATAGACTTGGTTGTGAGTGAGGCAAACAGCAGAGGGAATGTGAAACATTGTTTGTTGGGTTACACATTAACAAAAACTGGCTTAAACAAGTTTATCAACACTGAATGGCTTGTTTGGTTTGGTATGAATAATTACCAAATAAGCCAAACCTACATTCAGAGCATGTAATGCATGTATTTGTATGTTATTCATTATGTATTGGGCATCAGTCAAATAATAATAATAATAATAATAATAATAATAATAAAGAAAACTCAGTTTCGAAAAATTGATGATGTATACATTTTTGAATACTTAATTGTAAATTGTATTATTATTATGGTGTATTATGTATAATATGTGCATAACTATTTACATATTTGTTTGTTGGATTACAATAAAAAATGTCTCAAGTAATTTATTATGTATTGTGTGTCATTCAAACAAATAATAAAAAGAAATACTGTTTAGAAAAATTATACTAATATTAAGTAAGAAATCATTTGTATAATAAAATGTAAATTATTCTATATATTAAAATTAATAAATGCTTTTTCTTGTTTATATGGTTAGAAATTCTGTATGAGTCTAATTTTTTATTATATATGCATAAATGAATATTATATAAAAAGTATTTCTTTATAATGTATTATTTATTCACAAAGGCAGGGGAAAATAGCATATTACAATAAATACAAATTACAAATTCTGTATGAGTCCACAATTAAATATACTATTTATATTATAATATATCTGCATAAATAATAATAATAATGCACATTTCATACAAAATATATAATAATAATAATAATAATAACTAAATTCATAATAATATTTTTAGATTTTATGATAATAATATTACATTATATAGTATATGTATTATATGTAATAAGTAAAAATATAACAAAAAATATTTATTTAAAAAAATAATATATCATCACTATATATTTTATGATATATTTTTTTATTATTATTATAATTATAAATATAATACAATATATATATATATATATATTTACATAATATATTAATGTGTTAATGTTATATTTAAATATACATACATTTATATCTAAATGCAAATATATAATTTATAAACTATGTAGTATAATAATAATAATAATAATAATGATAAATTTAACTATTTAATTAAATTAGTAGTAGTAGTAGTAGTAGTAGTACTTGGTGCTGGTGTTGTTGCTTAATATATTTTAGAATTGTACAGCATTATTATTCTTTCTTTTTGCCAAGAACAGAATCATCCTCTCATCCGAGAGTTCACACTACATTTTGACATTTCATACCCCTGGTTCAAGAAATGTCCAGTGGCACCTAAAAGCTTAGAGACTTCATCAGTGCATTCTGAAATGCTGAAGCAGTCGATTATGTTTGTCTGAGCAGACGTAGGGAGGGGGGAGAACCATGCTGATGAACCGCGGCGCCTGCTCAATATCAGCAAGTTCCACCACTGTTGCTAAAAGACGTACCAATGCGTATGGATGTATGTAAGCTGGTGTGAAATACAATGTGTGCCATGCTCACAGGCTACACATGTTATGGCAAGAGCAGCCATGAAATAGAGTCGCTCAGAGGGGATCTGCTACAAAGTGGCATATGCAAAAAAAACATCACACAAGCCACAACACAAACTGGATAAATGGATTACAGAGAGTGTTCATGGACTAGTCGAGAAGGGGGAAACTTAAGGAGACGCACATGATCAGAAATGCAAAGAGCTCTGGAAGGCAGATATATACGATATTTATGTTAAAGGATTTGTTACATTTCAGATTAAAAACTCCGGATAATTTACTCACCCCATGTCATCCAAGATCGTCATGTCTTTCTGTCTTTATTTCGAAAAGAAATTAAGGTTTTTGAAGAAAACATTCCAGGATTTTTCTCCATATAGTGGACTTCAATGGGTATCAACGAGCTGAAGGTTCAAATTGCCATTTCAATGCAGCTTCAAAGGGCTCTACACAATCCCAGCTGAGGAATAAGGTTCTTATCTAGTGAAACGATTAGTCATTTTCTAAAAAAATTAAAAATGAAAATATATGCTTTTTAACCACAATGCTTGTCATGCACGTCTATGACTTCATGCATTATGTAATCACGTTAGAAAAGGTTGCATGTGGTTAGTTTTTTGTCTGTGTACTTCGGTTCAAAAAGGTAGGGTTTGGCGTAAAACTCCTTCTCATTTTTTCCTCCGACTTCAAATTCATCAAACATCGTTGTTTTACCCTTTTTTGTAAAAGGTGTTTGACTTTCTTTGCACTTTCATGCGCTTTGTAAACACTGGGTCAGTACTTCTGCCTACGTCACACATGACCTTTCCAACGTGACTACTTAATTCGAGCTAGTGCAAGACGAGTATTTGCAGTTAAAAAGTATATACACTTCCAGTCACATTTTTAATGTTTTTTAAAGAAGTCTCTTCTGCTCACCAAGCCTGTATTTGATCCAAAGTACAGCAAAAACGTCTCGGTTACGAAGGTAACCCTCGTTCCCCGAAGGAGGGAACGGAGACGTTACGTCAATGACGTAATATTGGGGATCGGCTACGAGACCCTATCACCTCTGAGCTAAAGAGAAAAAGCCAATGACAATTGGCGAGTGGAATTTGCATGCCGCGCCACTCCCCCGGACATACGGGTATATAAGATGGCGGCGTGCGTCCACTCATTCAGATTTGCTGAGGAGCCGAGCCGCAACCCGGCTTCAGCGCAGTCCAGGATTGTGGCAGGAGGACGTAACGTCTCCGTTCCCTCCTTCGGGGAACGAGGGTTACCTTCGTAACCGAGACGTTCCCCCTCAGTCGTTCTCTACGACGTTACGTCAATGACGTAATATTGGGGACCTCTGGAAAACGCCACAATCCTGAACTGCGTTACGCAGCTGAGACCCAATGCCGGCAGGCAAGCGTGTCGGAACAAAGGGCTCAATGCGTAACCGTCCCAACGCCCTGTAGACCACGTGGTGGCCCACCAGGGGTGCCAAGTTTTGAAGCAGCCGTTGGGGGGCGGAGCACAATGACGGTTAAGTCATGTGGAAGCTTTAGAAGTAAGTCTAATCTAGACTGGGGAAACACGGAAGGTTCCGTGGAGATACTGAGACATGATGCCACAACCGGAGGGGGGTGAAGGAGGCCCCGCTCCGGAGCACAGTATGGACTACTCCGTCTAGTCCAGTACTGCGGGGCATGGAGGACCCAGAGTTCAACCTTGGGAACAACTGGGAAAATAGCGCACGGATCCGAGAGGAGTGGCGCAGCAAGCCGACACCTGAGCCGTCCTCCCGCAAATTACCTGATGTTACCCAACACACGGGAGGATACTGGCTCAACGCGGAGGTTGTAGAACCGCGCAAAGGTATTGGGTGTCGCCCAGCCCGCAGCTCTACAGATGTCTGCTAGAGAGGCGCCGTGCGCCAGCGCATAGGAGGAGGCCACACTCCGGGTGGAGTGGGCTCTCACTCCCAGGGGGCACGGCTCACCTTGGGCTTCGTACGCCAAGGTGATGGCATCAGCTACCCAGTGGGCCAACCTCTGTTTGGAGACAGCATTCCCCTTCTGCTGTCCCCCGAAGCAGACAAAGAGCTGCTCGGAGCGTCTGAAGCTCCGGGTGCGGTCCACGTAGACGTGCAGGGCACGGACGGGACACAGCAAATCCAAGGCCGGGTCTGCCTCCTCCTGGGGCAGAGCTTGCAGGTTCACCACCTGATCTCGGAAGGGAGTGGTGGGAACCTTGGGCACATAGCCGGGCCGGGGTCTCAGGATGACGTGAGAGTAACCTGGCCCGAACTCTAAGCACGCTTCGTTGACCGAAAATGCATGCAGGTCCCCTACCCTCTTGATGGAGGCCAGCGCAGTCAGGAGTGAAGTCTTGAGTGATAAGAACTTCAGCTCGACTGAACTGAGCGGCTCGAAGGGAGCTCCCCGAAGGCCCTGAAGGACCACGGAGAGATCCCAAGAGGGTACGAGGTGCGGTCTAGGAGGGTTAATCCTTCTCGCACCTCGAAGGAACCTGATGATCAGGTGATGCTTTCCCAGAGATGACCCATCTACTGCATCGTGGTATGCCGCAATGGCTGCGACATACACTTTCAGAGTGGAAGGGGACAGTCTCCCTTCCAACTTCTCTTGCAGGAAGGAAAGCACCACTCCGACCGAGCACTTCCGGGGGTCCTCTCGGCGAGAGGAACACCAATCAACGAAGAGACCCCACCTCAGGGCGTAGGCCTGCCTGGTAGAGGGGGCTCTAGCCTGAGTGATAGTGTCTATCACGGCCTGGGGGAGACCGGCGAGGTCTTCCGTGTCCCGTCCAGAAGCCACACGTGCAGGTTCCATAGATCGGGACGCGGGTGCCAAATCGTGCCGCCCCCCTGAGAAAGAAGGTCCTTCCTCAGGGGAATCTTCCAGGGAGGGACTGTCGCGAGGAGCATGAGGTCGGCGAACCAGGTCCGGGTGGGCCAGAACGGCGCAACCAGCAGGACCTGCTCCTCGTCCTCCCTGATCTTGCACAGGGTCTGTGCAAGGAGGCTCACTGGGGGGAAGGCGTACTTGAGGAGGCCCCGCGGCCAGCTGTGTGCCAGAGCGTCCCTGCCGAGGGGGGCCTGAGTCAGGGAGAAAAAGAGCTGGCAGTGGGAGGATTCTGGGGAGGCGAACAGGTCTACCTGAGCTTCCCCGAATCGACTCCAGATGAGCTGGACCGTCTGGGGATGGAGTCGCCATTCTCCAGGGAGAGTAAGCTGTCGTGAGAGCACATCGGCTGCACGATTCAGTTCTCCTGGAATATGAACGGCCCGCAGCGATTTGAGCCGCGTGTGACTCCAGAGGAGGAGATGGCGGGCGAGCTGCGACAGGCGACGGGAGCGCAGACCACCCTGACGGTTGATGTACGCTACAGTCGCTGTGTTGTCCGTGCGGACAAGCACGTGCTTGTGGCGCAGCAGCGGCAGAAACCGCCGGAGCGCCAGAAACACGGCTAGCAGCTCGAGGCAATTGATGTGCCACTGCAGTCGAGGTCCTGTCCAGGAGCCCGAGGCTGTCTGCCCGTTGCACACGGCACCCCAGCCCGTCGAGGAGGCATCTGTGTTGACTACAACATGCCTCGACACCTGTCCCAAGGGCACGCCGGCCCGTAGGAAAACAGGGTCTGACCAAGGGCTGAAGAGGCGGCGACACTCCGGGGTAACGCCGACCCGGAACGTGCCGCGGTGCCATGTCCATCTCGGGACTCGGTCGTGTAGCCAGCGCTGAAGCGGTCTCATATGAAGCAGCCCGAGCGGCGTAACTGCGGCTGCGGCTGTCATATGCCCCAGGAGCCTCTGGAAAGTTTTGAGAGGGACCGCCGTCTTGTGCCTGAAGAGTTTCAGACAATTCAGCACCGACTGGACGCGCTCGTTGGTGAGGCGTGCTGTCATGGAGACCGAGTCCAACTCCATACCGAGAAAAGAGATGCTCTGCACGGGGGAGAGCTTGCTCTTCTCCCAGTTGACCCGAAGCCCCAAATGGCTGAGGTGCTGTAACACCAGGTCCCTGTGTTCGCACAACAGATCTCGCGAGTGAGCCAGAATGAGCCAGTCGTCGAGATAGTTGAGGATTCGGATGCCCTTCCGCCATAGGGGAGATAGGGCACCTTCCGCGACCTTGGTAAAGACGCGGGGAGACAGGGACAGGCCAAAGGGGAGGACTTTGTACTGATACGCCCGACCCTCGAAAGCAAACCGAAGAAACGGTCTGTGTCGAGGTAAAATCGAGACATGAAAGTACGCGTCCTTCAGGTCGATGGCTGCAAACCAATCCTGGTGTCGTACGCATGACAGTATGCGCTTCGAGGTAAGCATCTTGAACGGTAGCCTGTGAAGGGACCGGTTCAGCACTCGAAGGTCCAGGATCGGTCGCAACCCACCTCCTTTCTTGGGCACGATGAAATAAGGGCTGTAGAACCCCGATTTCATCTCGGCTGGAGGGACAGGCTCGATCGCGTCCTTCGCCAGGAGGACCGCAATCTCCGCCCGAAGAACAGAGGCATGGGTGTCCGAGTGGACAGAGGTGGAACGGATGCCTCTGAACTTGGGCGGTCGCCTCACGAACTGAATCGCGTAGCCGAGCCGTACTGTTCGGATCAACCAAGGGGACGGGCTGGGGAGCGCTAACCAGGCTCCCAGCCTGCGTGCCAGTGGGACCAGGGGAACAGTAACTGGCGTGCCAGAGGTGGGGCAGCCGGGGGGGGGAAGGGGAAGGGGACTCAACCCAGAAGGCGGGGCGTTCTGGAGGAGAGTGGTGCTGCACGGGGCAGCTCTTACCTTCCCGGGTTCCCGCGCTGGCGAATTCAGGCTCCGAGTCCGAGTCCGAGGAGGCAGGGCGTCGCTCAGGAACGAGACTCGGGGCACTGGGCCCAGAGATGAAGGAAATTGCTCTTTTTGTGAATATGTGGGTACCACTGACCCGGGGGTCAGTGGCAGCAGCGATGGCTTCCGGCCCCGGCCCTCCCCCGGGGCTGGGGGGACTGATGTCGTTGTCCCCCGAAGAGCAAACGTCCTCATCTCTGGGTTGCCCGTGTCAGGGCCGCTTCGCGGTCTTGCGGGTGGTCTTGGCGGGCCGCTGAGGGACGGGCTGCGCCGCCTTCCTGCGGGTGGCTCTACGCCCAGGCTGAGGCGATCTCGCCTCAGCCGATGGTGCAGGGGGCGGAGCAGAAGCCGCAGCCGCAGGGGGGCGCCCTCGGCGACGAGCAGCCGGAGGCTTGGCACTCGACGGCTTGGTGGAACCCCGTCGAGGCAAGATGTGGCTTATGGCCTCCGACTGCTTCTGGACTGCCGAGAACTGCTGGGCGAAGTCCTCGACAGTGTCGCCGAAGAGGCCGACCTGGGAGACGGGTGCGTCGAGAAAGCGAGCTTTGTCGACGTCAGCCATCTGCGCCAGGTTCAGCCAGAGATGGCGCTCCTGGACTACCATGGTAGACATCACCTGACCGAGGGACCGCGCTGTTACCTTGGTCGCCCGTAGGGCGAAGTCGGTAGCCGAGCGCAGCTCCTGCATCAACCTGCGGTCAGAACTACCCTCGTGCAGTTCTTTCAGTGCTTTGGCCTGATATACTTGCAGGGTGGCCATCGCATGCAAGGCAGAGGCAGCCTGGCCCGCGGCATTGTAAGCCTTCGCGACGAGAGCCGACGAAAGCTTACACGCCTTGGACGGGAGACGCGGACGATCCCGCCAGGTGGCGGCGTTTTGCGGGCACAGGTGCACCGCAACCGCACGCTCCACCTGGGGGACATCCACGTACCCCCTGGCTGCCCCGCCATCGAGGGTAGTGAGGAGGGAGGAGCCCTGACGTGTACGAGCCGAATAAGGGGCCTTCCACGTCTTAGTGAGCTCCTCATGCACCTCGGGAAAGAAAGGTACTGGGGCGGAGCGAGGTTGAACGTCACTACGCGCACCCAGATACCAATCGTCAAGCCGCGAGCGCTCGGGTGAAGGTGCCTTCGACACCTCCAGGCCGATGCTCACGGCTGCCCGATGGAGCATGGCTGCCAGTTCGGCGTCCGCCTCCGATTGAGCAGCCACCGCGGCGGGGGGCTGCTCAGTGGAAGTTTCCGCCTCAGCCGGCATAAGCCCCCCCTCTGATGCTGTGATCGACATCCTATCCTCCTCGGGAGCGCCAAAAGTAACACTAGGCTCGTTTTCGGACGAGCGAGTGCTGAGTTTTGGCATCTCCACGGAACCACGCTTTGAGGGACCGGACTTCCGCGGGGGTTTTAAACCCGACGGAAGATTCGGCACTGTCACCCTCAGATCACCCTCACCTCTAACCAATGCAGCCGGGGAGCCAGGACGGCCCGCCGAACTGGAAGGGGTAGAGGATGAGGGGCGCCATCTCGCGAACGAGAGGCGCGATCTCAGCGTGGCCATGGTCATGCGCTCGCAATGAGCACATGAACCATCCACAAACGCCGCCTCAGCGTGTTCTCGGCCCAGGCACGAGAGGCAGCGTTCGTGGCCGTCATTGGAGGACAAAAAGCCACCACATCCAGAAGCACACGGTCGGACAGTCATCTCGGAAGACGCTATCAACGACCGTGTAAGAAATTTGCTCTTTTAGATCGGCGTGCCCCAGGGAAAGCACAGAAGATCGCTGGTACAGCACAGATGCCGGCAGCGCCGGTAACACGATCGAGCAGAGTAGGAGCAGGAACAGTGAAGCGTTCTCTCCGTCGTTTTTTCTTCTCTTCTTAGCAGCTCGAACAGGCGAGGCTCCGAAGCAGAAATCTGAATGAGTGGACGCACGCCGCCATCTTATATACCCGTATGTCCGGGGGAGTGGCGCGGCATGCAAATTCCACTCGCCAATTGTCATTGGCTTTTTCTCTTTAGCTCAGAGGTGATAGGGTCTCGTAGCCGATCCCCAATATTACGTCATTGACGTAACGTCGTAGAGAACGACTGAGGGGGAACTAAGTATTTTTACTATTTAAAATGACTATTTTCTAGTTGCATATATTTTAAAATGTAATTTATTTTTTTAACATCATTACTCCAGTTACAAGATCTTTCATAAATAATTTTAATAATCTGATTTGCTGCTCAAAAAACTATTATTATTATTTTTATTATTATGTAGAAACGATGTCAATTTTTTTCAGGTTCTCTGATGAACAGAAGAACAGCATTTATCTCAAATAGATATATTCTGTAACATTATAAATGTCTTTATCATCCCTTTTGATCAATTTAAAGCATCCTTGCTAAATAAAAGTATTAATTTCTTTCACCAAAAAAATGACTCCAAGCTTGAAAAATGGTATTGCGCATAATGTTACAAAACCTTTTTATTTGAGATAAATGCTGATCTTTCTATTTATCAAAGAATTCTGAAAAAAAATGTACTCTACAGTTTTAAATATTGCTAATAATAATAGTGTTTTGAACAGCAAATCAGCATATTAGAATGATTTCTAAAGGATCATGTGACACTGAAGACTGGAGTATTGATGCTGAAAGTTTAGATTTGATCACAGAAATAAATAACATTTTAAAATATATTCAAATAGTTTTTTTTTTTTAATAGTAAAAATATTTCACAGTTTTACTATTTTTGCTGTACTTTAGATCAAATAAATGCAGACTTGGTGAGCAGATGAGACTTCTTTAAAAAAACATGAAAAATCTTACTGTTCAAAAACTTTTGACAGGTAGTGTTTTTTTATTATTTCTTTTTTGAAAATGACTCTTATTCCTCAGCTGAGATCGTGTAGAGCCCTTTTAAGCTGCATAGACACTGCAATTTGGACCTTCAACCCATTGATGCCCATTGTAGTCCACTATATGGAGAAAAAACCTGGATTGTTTTCCTCAAAAACCTTACTTTCTTTTCAACTGAAGAAAGAATGACAGGAACATCTTGGATGACATGGGAGTGAATAAATGATCAGTAAAATTTGAATTCTGGAATTTTAACCGCCAAATGAACAGCCAAGAAATGCAATTCTGAGAAAAGACTAACTAACGTCTTTCTTTCCAATGAGTTTACCTGAGTGGAGAGAAGAAGAAAGAAGAAGAAAAAAAATCCTAAATGATGATACGCCTCTAAGGGGGGTAGTATCATTTGAAAAGATCCAGTCATTGTACTTGCTCATCCCCTCTGCGCTGAAAATGAAATTGTCTGATGTGCAAGATTTACCTTTGCCGCATTTGGCCCCGCTCAGGCGAGAGGGTCGCGGCTCCACGTGTCATCTTGTGGCACCATCGCGGTGGCTCCAATTTACACACAGAGCCGTTCTGCATTTCAAAGAAGCCCAGCGCGAGCCCTCCTGTTAGCGATCGCTATCTGAGCCCCGCGGACGCGAGATTAGGCCAGCTGGAGAAGCCGCTCGCTGCTTCCCCCGCATTTACATTTTCATTTTCATATTAGATTTTTCCTGCTTTCCCCCTCCTGGGCTTTAACTAGCCCGTCCGCACACCTACCCTTCCCCGATCTCCCCAGAGCGAGGCCGTACGGGCTCAAGCCCGCCGTCGCTCCGTCACTCTCTCCAGCCTCTATGATTAATGGAATAACTAATGAAACTTTTGATGTAAAAACAAATAATGGAGTTCGTCTGCGGAGCGGCTTTCAAGTATTTCATCTAAAGAGACTGTTTTAGCGCGACAGAAATAGATCAAAGAGTTACTAATAAATCCATGCGAGAAATACGAGAAGCATTCAAACAATATCGTGGAAAAAATTAAACGACTGCCAGATAAAAGGAGGTTCGCGCTCGCTCCTCGAGTGTTCTTGTTCTTCTGTGGTTTTGGGCTGTGAATCAGAGATACCGTTCGGAGCAGGCTAGACACGATTAGATGTTCTCGCCCTTGAAAATCAAACTCCGAAACGCTGACACTCTAAAAAGAACAAGAAACTATTGAAGCGGAAACCAAAAGCGCCAACATGTGTGAGCTATAGGAGAACCGTAGAGCTTCGAGACTGAGGTGACCTTAGCGGGACCCCCGCTTTAAATTTGACTGGGGTTTAATACGGAGGGGATAGTTGTATTATTCCATCGCAGCTTTAAAAGCTTCTGTCTCTCAGGCAGATCTTGTTTGTTGTGTGAGTGCAGGGGCCTCATTCAAAGTGGCACTCAATGGACTTAAAGGGCCACAGTGGTACAGTGATGCATTGCACACATAAACACCAATGACTCGGCCTGCATATTAAAGGCAGGGAGCCGCACACCTATGCATTCTCGTCACTTTGCTTGGCCTTCGACAAGCAGACAGAAAAACTAAAGCAATCTAGCTACAGAAAGGAGTCACCGGTGTGTCACGGGCTGACGCTGGCCAAACGGGTCGGCAGTCAGTGTAACTATAATGCACGTGATAAACTAGCCGTCAAGAGGTTAATAAACGCGTGTGGAATTAAATCAGTGCTTTTCTTAGCTTACTAGAATTTGCATCTTATGACTGGATAGTTCACCCAATTTGGAAAATTCTGTCATCAATTACTCACCCTCATGTCTTTTTACACATACTTTCTCTTCCAATTATGAAGAGTGATGCTGATCTTTTCCATCAAACAGAAAAACATCCAAAACTGCAAAAAGAGCAAATAAAATAAAATACAATCATCTGAATTAATATTGTACATACTTTTTCCCCACTTTATTTATTTCAAAGCATTATTATTATTATTATTATTATTATTATTATTAATAAACATAAAATTATATTAAAATAATAAACAAATGACTATTAATTAAAATAAAATATTTAAACATGATCTTTTTCCCTCACATTATTTATTTTAAATAATATATTATTATTATTATTATTATTAAACATAAAATTATATTAAAATCATAAAGAAAATGTTGTATTCATTATTTAATTATTGAATTATCTGTATTAAAAAATAAAAAATAAGCTTATGAAAATATTGTGAAAATTGTATTGTTATTATTATTGTTATTTTTAAATTTGTATTATTATTATTAGCTTTATTAAAGTTAAATTAATAATAAAATCATAAAGAAAATATTTCATTAATAATGATTTAAAAAACATTTTAAAATTATAAAAAACATATAGTTTAGTAATATTATAGTAATATTAATGTTGCTGTTAATAATAATTTTTTTATCATTTAAAATGTTTTAAATCATTATTAATAAAATACTTTCTTTATGATTTTATTATTAATTTTATCTTGAATAAAACTAACAACATCATTATTATTTTTAATGCTGTTGCTGTCAATAATAATACCAACAATAATGTTCACATTATATTTTCATAAGATTTTTTTTATTATTTAAAGGTTTTAAACGGTTATTAATAAAATGTTTCTTTATGACTTTATTAATCATTTTATTTTGAATAAAATTAACAACAACAGCAACATTATTATTATTATTGCTGCTTTAATATTAACAATCATTTTGACATAATATTGACATATTATTTTAAAATGACATTTTCTTTATGAATTTAACTTATATTTAACAAAATGAACAACAGCAATGCAATTATTAATTTTTTACATTATATTTACATTAAATAATTTCATTTGTAATTATTTTTTTAAAAAAATGTAAATCGTTATTAATAAAAGCAATTTTTTATTAATATTTTTTTTGCCAATATGTTTATTCACTTTTTCAACAAACACATATTTTTCAAAAAATAAATAAATAAATAAATAAATCACAGAAGATATCAAAAAGAACAATATATAAATCTACAATGTACAAAACACAATACACACAATAAGAAAAAACAACAACAACAACATTAGAATAAACACAACAAAACCAAAATATTAAAGGCCTATTATTACAGGATAAATATTATGTTCTTACATATCTTCAATTTATTTCTAATTTGATCTTTAATAAAATGAACAGTAGCAACATTATTATTATTATTATTATTAATGTTGTTGCAGTTGTTAATGATAATAATAATAATAATGTTCACATAATATTTAATAATATTTTTATGACCGTATTAATAATTTTGTCTTTATGGTCTGTTTCTAACACGGTTATCATATAGCTGTTTATGGCTGTTGTATGTAGAAGAGCTGCAAGAACATTCTTCAAAATATCTTATTTTTTATTTTACGCTGAATCAACAGTTTTGTATGACAAATGTCTGGTAAACAGAAATGATCACATTATTATTCTACAAATAGCTATCAGTTATCTAAAACTCTTGAGAGCTGACAGGTGTCAATATATTCTCACATTTTTTACAATAACACTGATCTGGATTTTCCATTACTTGGAGAAGTTGAAGTAGTCTATCCAAGGGTTAGTTACAGCTGTAAATGTTTATTTGTGCGAGCAGCTCTGGCTTATCTCCTGACAGAGCGGGGAAACGTGAGGAAGAAGAGGAGAAGAGAGAAAGACTTATTTTACATTTTCTGCATGCTCCTGGTGGCAGACAGCTGACCTTCACTGCAGACATGCTCGGGCGGGTAACCGCGTTCAAATTACGTCCATTCCAAAGGACTACATGAAACGGCCACTGCGCTTTAAAGTCGTTCAATTAGATTATCCTTTTCATTTCTTTCTTCTTGCACGCATTCAAGACGCAGACATACAGCAAAAAAAATGTATGCACAGCCTCACATATAACACGCACATACACTCACAATAGAGTTGGATGGAAAGGGAAGAGATGGGGCGAAAGAGGAAAAGAGGAAGTGGAAATGAGTGAGAAAGAAATAAGAATGACATGTAAGCACTGTGAACGTGATCTGCAGCCTTGATGCTGGGACTAAGATTGTCTACTTTACACAGTTGTCTTAATATATACCGTCTCATTATGCATGATTCATATTTCAAAGAAAAAATGTTTGTCTTCATCTTTCATCAAATTGTAATAACTTATTCTTGACATATCTAGCAATTTGCAGATGACTGACGTGTATGAAAGACAAGCCATAACACTAGGTATGATAATTGCTCAGAAACTGATCCGGCGAATGTGGAAAACAGACTCAATGACTACATTTTAAATGTGAATAAACATACTGATACTGAAGAGGTTGAGATATACAAGCAATCACAAACTTAGCAATAATATTAGTTACATAAAATAAACTAAAATAAAATAAAATAAAACCGGGATCATTTTTGGACATGATTTTTTTCCACTTTATTCATTTAAAAGAATTATTATTATTATTATTATTATTATTATTAATAATAATAATAATAAAGTAGCATTAAAGATAATTATTAAAATAAACAAAGAAAACATTTATTCAATTAATAATGATTAAATAAAAAAAAAGTACAATTACAAAAATAATATTTTTAAGATAATTAAAAAATACTCAGGTTGAAATACAATTAAATAAAATCTGGATTATTACTGTACATAATTTTTTTCACTTTATTTAAAATAATAATTATTATTATTATCATTATCATTATCATTATTATTATTAAAGATAAAATTATAATTAAACTCTTCAAATTCCTAATTAATAACGATTTGAAACATTTTTGAAACATTAAAAATATTTTTTAGATAATTAAAAAATACTGATACTGAAGAGATTGAGATTGAGCAATCACAAACTTACAAAAAATATTAGTTACATAAAATTAAATTAAATTACATTAAATTAAATTAAATTAAAATCTTGGATTATTATTGGACATGCTTTTTTCACTTTATTTATTTATAAGAATTATTATTATTAAACTACTACTACTAAATTATTATTAAAGACAAGAAAGTATTATATTAATAATGATAGGAAACATTTTAGATAATTCAAACTAAATACTGATACTGATACTGAAGAGGTTAAGATATATAAGCAATCACAAACATAAGAAAAAGTATTAATTACATATCAATAAAATAAAATAATCTGGCTTGTTATTGGACATGATTTTTTTCACATTATTTATTTAAAATAATTATTACTACTACTACTACTATTACTATTACTACTAAATTATTGTTAAAGATAAAACTATTTAAATCACATTATTTATTTAAAATAATAATTATTATTATTAAAGACAAAAGTATTAATAAAACTATTAAGAAAATATTTTTTAAAAACTGATTTGAAACATTTTTAGATAATTAAAAAATAGTATTTTAATACTTAAAAAGTACTGATATTAAAGAAGTCGAGATATATAAGCAATCACAAACTTAAAATAATAATATAAAAGAAAATAATCGGAATTATTATTGGACCTGATTTTTTTCCACTTTATTTATTTTAAAAATATATTATTACTTATTATTACTAAATTATTATTCAATTAAAAAAAAATAATAATTAAAAGTACTGATATTGAAGAAGTTGCAATCACAAAATAATAAATACAATAAAATAAAAAAAATCACTTTATTTAAAATAGTTATGTTATTATTATTATTATTATGATTATTATTACTAAATGATTATTAAATATAACATTATTAATAAAATCATAAAGAAAATGTATTAATAATTATTTGAAACATTTTTAGGTAATTAAAAATACTGATACTGAAGAGGTTGAGATAAATTAGTGATGACAAACCTGAAAAAAAATATATTAGTTATTAGATATAATAACTTGCTCTATTCTTTTTCTATTCTGTTTTCTTTTTATTTATTATATAATATGATTTTTTTTTTTTTATATTAATGTTATATAATAATTATTCACTATTAGGAAAACAGATTTTCAATGTACAAGCAGTGAGACATACTGAAGAGGCTGAGATATTATATATATATATATATATATATATATATATATATGTGTGTGTGTGTGTGTGTGTGTGTATTTTAAAATATTTTATTTTGACCATTATTTTTATAATTATTATACATTATTGTATTATTTATTATATATTAAAAATATAATCATTACTATTACATATTAATGATACATTAATGCTTTTTTTTTTTTGCCGTAGACATAATTTTCATTTTTGACTGACATCAGCAATCCATTATATTTTCCCCCTTCTCCAACTGCCTGCTTTAAGTCTGACATGTTACGGCCACTATTAATGATCCAATATATTCCATAACATCAGGTGCTGTCAAACATTTTTTCTCATTAAATATCCTGTCTCACACAGAAACATGTCATGTTACAGAAGTGAAATGAGCGGCAAACGCTTCATCATGGTGCCCCTAAAGAAAAGCTCTATGGTATTACCTTGTTTTTTAGACATAGTACCAATAAAATACCACATTATTTCTCATTGAACAATTAGTAATATTATGGTACTGTATCTAGGTACAACCACTCTACATTTTGTAAGGGGTGAGAGGAGAGAAGTCCCTACTTGTCCAGCCTTGCTCTTTGATTCACCCTCACCCACACAGCCCATCTCTCCCACTTTCTCTCCCTCTGCACTTATTTTCTGCCCCTGCTGAGGTTTTGAATCCCTCCAGCTTGTCAAGAGGACTGGCTGTGCGGACAGCACCGCATCACGCATTACAATTCACTACAGCTTTGTGTGTGTGTGTGTGTGTGTGTGTGTGTGAGAGAGAGAGAGAGAGAGAGGAGGGGAGGTGTTGGGAGGGGGTTGTATTTTCAGGGGAGTTACCATAATTATATGACAAAATGCTGCAAATCTCACAGGGTGCCGAACACAGGAGCAGGGGTCAGGGGACAGAGCACTTTCGGCGGGGTAATTTGTAAATGTCATTCAGGTGGGCTCCTCTGTCAAAGGCTGGTATCCGCAGCAGGCTTTCTCATGCAGATTTCTAGAAGCAGAGCTGCCAATGCTGCTTAATTCTGCTGACCTCCTTGGCAGTATTATCTAGTACTGCTTGTGTAATCAGCAAAAATAGGTGTTTTGAAAAAACACTCACTGCGTTCATGAAATATATTCGGAGAAACGTGTTACAAAATGGTTCAGTGATTTTTGTCTCTTAACTGTCCTAACCACATTATTTTCCAAAAATAAAAAAGGAAACAATAAATAACAACTATTAGGACCCTTAATATTTTTTTGCATTGTGAAATTATATATTAATTACCCACAGTTGTCATTGCTGTAATGGGAAACACAAAGTCTAAAATTAATAATAAATAAAAAGACTAATATCAGCCTCAGTCTCATAATTGTAAATTAAATAAGGCTAAAAATTAATAATAAATAAAAAAGACTAATATTATTCACACTCCCATCACTGTAAAATAAATAAGGCAAAAAAAAAGTATAATAATTTAATGTATAATAATTTAAAAAGACTAAGATCAGCCTCACTCCAATTACTGTAATAATAAATGAGGCAAAATAAATAAATAAAAATAACTAATTACTCTCATTATGGTAAAATAAATAAGGCTAAACATTAATAATAATAATAATAATAATAAAAACCTATCAGCCTCACTCTCATTATGGTTTAATAAATAAGGCTAAAAATTAATAATAATAATAAAAAGAAATGAAAAAAAGAATAAAAATGAATAATAAATAAAAAAAAACCAACAACATCAGTCTCACTCCCATTGTTGTAAAATAAATAAGGCTAAAAAATAATAATAATAAAAAAAAACGAATATGCCTCACTGTCATTATTCTAAAATAAATAAAGCTAAAAATGTATAATAAAAACTAACAGCAATCTCACTGCCATTATTGTAAACTAAAAAAGGCTAAACATTAATAATAAATAAAAAAGACTAATATCAGTCTCACTGCCATTATTGTTAAATAAATAAGGCTAAAAATGAGTAATAAATAAAAAAAGACTAATATCAGTCTTACTCCCATTGTGGTAAAATAAGTAAGGCTAAAAATGAATAATAAATAAAAAAAAAAAGACTAATATCAGTCTTACTCCCATTATTGTAAAATAAATAAGGCTAAACATTAATAATAAATAAAAAAAAACAATATCAGTCTCACTCCCATTGTTGTAAAATAAATAAGAGTAGAAATTAATAATAAATAAAAAAAAACAAATATGTCTCACTGTCACTATTCTAAAATAAATAAGGCTAAAAATTAATAATAAATAAAAAAACTAATAGCAGTCTCACTGCCATTATTGTAAAATAAAAAAGGCTACAAATTAAAAATAAATAAAGAGAGACTAATGTCAGTCTCATTCCCATTATTGTAAAATAAATAAGGCTAAAAATGTATGATAAATAAACAGACTAATATTAGTTTCACTCACATTGTTTAAAATAAGGCTAAAAAAATATAACAAATAAAAAAGACCAATATCAGTCTCACTCTCATTATTGTAAAATAAATAAGGCTAAAAATGAATAATAAATAAAAAAGACTAATATCAAAATTCTACAGAATTTATACATCATTACATATTTTATTTTATTTTGTATTATTATTATTATTATTAACATCAAATAATTCTAAATACTGTAATACATCTGGAATCATTTTATTTTTACATTTTATTACAATTAAAAATATTATATAATAACAATAAATGTAAATGATTTGAGATGTATTATGGTACTGATAACAAATTTAAAATAAAAAAAAATAAAAGGTCCTACCAGTAGACTACATTTTCGTTTTTGGATCGAAATGTGCCCTGAACATTTCCTGACAGTTAATTTATAGTAAAATAAATGAATGACAAGTAAGCATAAATTAATAGATACATAACTGAATACATTAGTCAGTTGTGTTCTCTTGGTACTCATTTGACCACAAACAGAAACAACATTACTATACTGGATTTTTGTAAAAATTCTGAAACGTCATACAGAAGATGCTAAATCTTCAATAATATTCAACTAATGGGTTTCGATCAACACGTCAACATGTTAAAAGAAAATTAAAAAACAATAAAGATAACATTTCACGAGGGTTTAATTAAGCAGTGATAGTATCGCAATACAAAATTGCTGTTTGGAGTACAAAATGATGTCCATAGCATGGACCAAGACCAAAAAAAGCATTGCTATTGTAAAACATTCAGTGCTGTGTAATGGTTCTTTAAGTGTTTGGCCTCAGTAGCCAGTTGAGACAGAAACAACATGAGGTCAGACACTGGCTCTATGATTAGGCGTCTGTGAGATGACCAGAACCCAGCTTCAGAATGTGTTACTCCAATCTGAATAATCACAAGAGAGCATTCTAGACCCAATCGATGCACTATCACTATTATCCTTTAAAAGAGCCGCCTCATTTTCCCTCAAGTGGGCTATCAGTGTTGCCTATAACCCATACATTTCAAGGCCTGGCCAAAGTTTCCATTTCATCCCTCCCCTCTCTGAATTCATTTCAAGGCCGTAGCTCGTTGCAGCCTTGCTTGCGAGAGCTTGCAGGTTCCTCCAGGACACTATGTGCTTGAGACAGACACTTACCACCTATGATGCCGAGGTTTTTTAGGATACAGTCAAAGCCTCAAGGACTGAGACATTGCACAGAGTGGACGGTTACACAATGAATGAGCAATTGCAAGGCTTTCAGATGCGCTTCCCTTAAGGTTTTATTGAGGAACGGGACATGAAGTGATGTTTGGTGATGTGGTTCATTATCTACATGAGGATCCTTGAGTAGCAGATCCTATAACCTCCGTGATTCATGGTCTTCACAACGGAACAGTAAGCTGGTGCATTTATATAATCTCAGTCACTATTTACTAAGCATATATAAACACAAGCACTATTCAAAGTGAATCATTAAAAGCAGAGTTCACCCAAAAATGAAAATTCTGTCGTTATTTACTCACCCTCATGTCGTTCCAAACACGCAAGACCTTCGTTCATCTTTGGAAGACTAATAAGATATTTATGATGAAATCCGAGAGCTTTCTGACCCACAACAATGCAACTGACATGTTCAAGGCCCAGAAAGGTAGTAAGGACATCATTAAAATAGTCCATGTGACATCAATGGATCAATCAATCTGTTATGAAGCTACGAGAACAGTTTTTGTGTACAAAGAAAACAAAAATATTGATAAAAAGGACAATTATTCATGTTAGAGAATTTTTAAAACTACATAAAACATTCAATAACAAATATTTTACCAAAATGTAATGTGTATTAGCCCAAATAACTGTGTTCGCATATCATCACATATTTTCATGCCTTACTTACTAAAGTCTTACTAAATGAAACAGAAATTCAGCTATTTTCCAAATGTATGTTATTATCTTATTGTGAATGATTCATTTGTGCATATGTATTATATTTACCTTTTTGGATAATCTGACTCAAATATATGGAAGCCTGTTTCCGCCACTCAATAAAATATGAAAAAGGTAATTGCGACTTTTTATCTCACAATTCTGACACTTTTTTTTGCAATTGCAAGTTTACATCTCGCAATTCTGACTTTTTTTTTCTCCAAATTGTGAGCTATAAACTCGCAATTGTGAGTTATAAAGTCAGAATTGTGAGATATAAACTTGAAATGCTTACTTCTTTTCTTAGAATTGTCATATAAACTCGCAATTGTGAGTTATAAAGTCGGAATTGCGAGATATAAACTTGAAATGCTTACTTCTTTTCTTAGAATTGTCATATAAACTCTCAATTGTGAGTTATAAAGTCAGAATTGCGAGATATAAACTCGAAATTCTTATTTTTTTCTCAGCATTGTAAAAAATAAACTCCCAGTCATCAATTCTTAAGTCAGAATTGCAAGATATAAACTTGAAATTCTGACTTTTTTCTCAGAATTGAGAGATATATACTCGCAATTGAGTTATAAAGTTAGAATTGCAAGATACAAACTTGAAATTCTGACTTTTTTCAGAACTGTGAGATATAAACTCACAATTGTGAGTTATAAAGTCAGAATTGCGATACATAAACTTGAAATGCTTACTTCTTTTCTTAGAATTGTCATATAAACTCGCAATTGAGAGTTACAAAGTCAGAACTGCAAGATATAAACTTGACATTCTGATTTTTTTTCAGAATTGTGAGATATAAACTCGCAATGCTGAGTTATAAAGTCAGAATTGCGAGATATAAACTTGAATTTTGTACTTTTTTTCCTCAGCATTGTAAAAAATTAACTCCCAATCATGAATTCTTAAGTCAGAATTGCAAGATATAAAGTTGAAATTCTGACTTTTTTCTCAGAATTGAGAGATATAAACTCGTAATTGAGTTATAAAGTTAGAATTGCAAGATACAAACTTGAAATTCTGACATTTTTCAGAACTGTGAGATATAAATTGCAAGATACAAACTTTTTTCCCTTAGAATTGTGATATAAAATTGTGTAATTTAAACTCACAAAAGACTTTTTTTCTTTTTAAATGCAATGCGAGTTTAAATTACACAATTTTATATCACAATTCTAAGGGAAAAAAGTTTGTATCTTGCAATTCTAACTTTATAACTCAATTGCGAGTTTATATCTCTCAATTCTGAGAAAAAAGTCAGAATTTCAACTTTATATCTTACTGCAAGTTTTTGCTAACCTGCAATTCTGACGTAATATCTCTCAATTCTTTTTTTACTCACAATTGCAAGTTTATATCTCACAATTCTGATTAAAAAAAATCTAAAAATTGTATGATTAGGCAGGTTACATTGAACATTTACAGATAAGAATATAATCACAAAATGCAAGTTATACATTGGGAAAGCATCTCAAAAGTTAAAAAGCTTTTTATAAAGCATTCTCGCTTTTAGTCACTCTGCTCACTCCGTTTCCTTTTTTTAGGTCTATTTCATCAATAGAAATGCATTATTCTCAACTATAAAGTGACTTTACTTGCTTTCTATGCATAGCACTGAAAATTTGTTGACTATTTTCATCATCAATTAGCTGCTGCAGTCCTACATAAGACATTTCTTTTTGTGGTCTTGGCATTCAATGGTGACTTTCATAGATTTGAAACGGGGAAGACAGGCATCATTAGACTATTTCCTTCAGCGGAGTGGCTATAATAGGGCCGTGGGTTTTATACTTATTCTGTCTGAGTACAGCGCATTGCAGCTTCCCAATCATTATATCTAAAGCAGCTGTGATATTCATTATAAGGAGGCACCTCGCCTTGACCATTCTCCTCGCAGCGGACGGCACAAAAGCCTCCCCTCAATGCCTTGCCAACACTCTCATCTTATGACGGCAATGCAACAAGTCTGTATATATATGCTAACCTGTTTAATTCCATTTTATTCGACGGTTAATATCTCCATTCACTCTCCAACTGCTCTCAGCCTCTCAGAATAATTCTTCAACGCTAAATGGTTGAAAACTCATTCTGTAAGCGAAAACCCTGAGCTAATGAATGGCAAATGTTTTAAATAAAACCTGATGAATTGAATTTAATGAGATTATATTACAAAACAGATCCACATACAGTACAAGCGCTTTGAAAAAATGCCACTGATGCGGAATTGAAATAACCCGAAAGGCCTTTCTTCCAAAAGGCTGAGAGGTCCGAGGTCTCTTTTTTTGCACTGCAGGTCTGTCTACAACCCAATACTGTAAGAACTTAATGCCATCAGGGACCCTGCTATTTGAATGCAGGGGCTTTTTTATCAGGAGCACAAGTGGTGCAGAAAAAATTGCTTGGGATTAATTTGGGTGGCAGCGAACACACAGCTGGGATCAGCGCGTGCAGCTTTCTCCACCCATGCTCGCGATATGCTGGGGTTGCATGGTCTGTTTATTAACGGTGACTCTGCTCCCATTGAGGGGCTGAGACTGGGGGGCTGGAGTCAGTGGTGCAACTTTAAAAGGCATTTAGCCAATAATAACATACATGTACAATACGATAAGAAAATTAAACCTTTTTGTCCCCTCTCATCTTTGCAGCCACACCTAAGAACAGCCAGTCCCCCTCTCCTCTTTATCCATGTCCAATGCAGAGCTAGGCTGTATCATCTCAAAACATGCAGGATCATGTGTTCATGTGTGTAAATAAGGCGAAAGCGTATTACGACTGTGTGTGAAGAATCAAAGCAGCCGGTGCATGATACAACCCTATTGGGGATGTGAATGTAAATGCATGCTATGTTGTGGATGTTGTATTTCTCGGTCATACCAAAGTTGTTTCTGCGGGGTGCAGATGGGTACTGTAGTTAATGGACCAGCACTACGAGGCATGGCTGCATTTCATTCGGCCTGACCGTAGCACTTTTACAGCAGGAGTGGACGGTAGGCTTTGAGCAATGTTTGCGGTTGGCTGTTCGTACATTTAACTGAAGCTGATGATGGTGGACCCACTGTGGAGGAAACAGCTTCATGGGTTCAGCTATAGCTTCTTATAATGTAATCTCCCTTTAGTGAAATCCACTGTTACTGTATGTGGAGATGATAACTATGACTGGGTGAAATATAATTGATTTTATTTAACCCAACAGTAAAATATAGTATATTAATTATTTATACGATAACAAAGCTACTACGAATTCTACTACTACTACTAATAACAATATAAAATGCACTAAGGGGTAATGAGCTGCTGGTTTCATGAATATTAATCATGTTGTCTGCATTCGCTCGAACTGATTTGCTTAAATCAAAACAGGGAAGACAATAGGTGAGCGCCAGCCAATAAGATTCCCGTTTGCTCATTAGTTCCGCCTACTACCGGAGAAACCGGCGGTTCTTAACAGCTGAAGAATATCAAAGGAACTCTTTGATAGGAAAATACAACAAAGAGTAACGTTTACATGTAGCACATCAATTCTGCATGATATATAAGACTCTCACTCTGTATCTTTCTTTGTCTTTAAACTAGAGTTTACGATTCGCCAAGTATGCTGCACATCCATTCAGATGAACTGAAAAAATAAAATGATAATAATATTCTAATTATACTGACGCCGTGTTTTATTGTTAATAACGGAAACAGCGTTGTAACAGGGGAAACAGTAATTTGTTTGATTACTCGTTCAAAATAACGCCGTTAGTAACGCTGTGTATTTATAACGCTGTTATTCCCATCCCTGGTATTGAGTTATTTTTGCTGCTTTATAGACCTTTAAATGCCCATCTTTCCTCGTAAACACAGTCATTTAGGTCTTAAGTGAAAGCAAACAGCTGAGAAAGAAAACACATGTGCAAGAGTATACTGGATCCAGGGTAGCTCTTAAAGTGACAGCAGTCTGATATTGTTGTTGTCTGTTATTCATGATAATCAAACAACAAAAGACAGAAAATCTCTTACTGCTCCTGACTAAATCACTTTTGTAACTTTAATAAGAAGTAATATATATTTAATTTACACTGTGAAGAATATGTAGCGTTTTTATACAGTTGATTACTTTATATAATGTATGTACCATTTCTTATTAATTTCTTCTACTGTAGCTTTTTCTGTCCTGTTCCTTGTAATTAGTTTCTTATTCTTATTTAATCACTGACTGTTTACTTGTCTGGTTACTGAGGTTTGTTGTTTTTTTTTTGTGATATTGACACTGGTGACAAGAAGTATGAAATTTTCATGGTATCAGAATTTTGTATATCATAAAGATTTTATTTAAAGCAAAATAACTATATTGTGATATATATCATTACCGTGAAATAAAATTACTCATATTACTCATACTCATATTATAGCCCCAACCTTAGTTTCTACAACTGAAGTTTAAATCTGATTTAAGATTTGTGATTCTCACAGCCGATGCAATCAGACTTGGGCAGAAATCATGTTCATGGATGAGCTAATGTATTAAAGACTTCACTGTAGTATGAAGAAGGTTGGGGCTGAAAGCTGCGGAAGCAAAAGAGGAAGCTGAAGTGATTGCTGATGAAGAACGAGCATGACACACGGCTCAAAAACAGCGGAGCTTTTATTATGCCACAGTCGACCGCTACTTCCGGTAATGCGTATGTAGGAAAAAGCAGCGATGTTTTATCATGCTAGATACATTTGAGTGTTAAAAGTTCTGTTTTAACGCTACTCTATGTGTTCGTCACCTGTCTAATAAAATGCATAACATATTAAAGTGTCTTAAGGGGTTCTACTTCGAATTCTATGTTAAACCCGAAAATCAAGGGTGTATGACGTCACTAGTTCATGTCACTAGTTAAAATTTTATATTTCTCTGGATTTAAACATTCTTCTAAACAGCTGGGATAATGTAAGTCCACAAATAAGCAAAATATATAACACTGCTCTAGTGTTGTTGTTTTTTGTTGTTTTTTTTTATCAAAAAATCGTACATATTGTGTCATTAACCAATACACACTCACATGACGTTGTGTGCTACATGGCCATGAAAACGTATTATTTGATTGTGCTTTTTAAGTAATGTGGTTTAAACCACTGAAATACAATCAAGCAGCGAAAGAGAGCTCATTTCACTATATGCGCACAACGTTTCTGAGAGGTGCATGAATGTGAAGATGGTGCTTATATACCACTTTATAGGTCCATAACGGTTAAATACACACACTTGTATGTGTCAAAATGCCTGTCTTTGAAAGTATCCTCATAAACAGAAGAATTTAGGTCTAGTGAAAAGCAAACAACTGAGAAAGAAAACACATGTGTAACAGTATATTGGATCTGGGCAGCTCTTAAAGTGACAGCTGTCTGATATTGCTGTTGCCTGTCATGACAATCAAACAACAAAAGAGAGAAAATCTCTCACTGCTCTTGACTAAATCAATTTTGTAACACAGTGTAGAATATGCAGTGTTTTCATACATTTGATTACTTTATACAATGTAAGTAGCATTTCTTATTTATTTGTTCTACTGTAGTTTTTTGTCCTATCCTGTTGCTTGTACTTTCTTATTCTTATTTAATCACTGACTGTATATTGTCTTAAGAAAACTTAATAACCAATAATGTGTACCAAATCATTACAACACAAAATATAGCTCAATAATGGATTCCCCAGCAAACTCATCACAAATATAGTTTGTATATTCAATATATATAACCCAGCCATAATGTGGTTCAAAAACAGAACTTCTACAAGTAAATGAAATATGTGACTTGGGGAGAGAATGAATGAAAGAAGCCATTCTCTCAATAAATGCTAATCTAGCACCGTTTTCAACCAGAGGTCCATGTATGCTGTAATAGGACACTTACGCAGTCAGCAGCTAGTTTTCCCTTAGGCATCTATGATTTCACTGCAACTATCACTGCAAAAACGTGAAAGCACACTGCATTACACCCATTTGGAGAGGTCACGTTCAAATGAGCTTTTCATCGGGCGTGTAGCCACACACATATGCACACATCCTGTAGATGAGAGAGAACTTAGAGCAAATAAGCAGCGTCTGGCCAAGGGCAGGGTGTTATTTCATAGTATAACTAACTGACTGATTGCTCAGTATCTAGTAGGAAACGAACAGACAGAGACACGGAGAGATACAGGTGAGAAATGTCTGTCCATTATTCCCGATTAAAAAAGGTCACCACGTCATTTCTGGTGGCAAAACAGTCCAAAGCATGTTTAAAGATACATATATATATATATATATATATATACACACATATATATATATTAGTACTGACCTGAATAAGATATATAGTCCACAAGAGAAATAATAGTTACATTTATAAAAATGACCCTGTTCAAAAATTTACAAACACTTGATTCTTAATACTGTGTTGTTACCTGAATAATACAAAGCTGTTTTTTTTTCCACAATGACTGATTTTGAGATCCATCTTTTTCACACTGAGGACAACGTCTCGGTTACGAAGGTAACCCTCGTTCCCCGAAGGAGGGAACGGAGACGTTACGTCAATGACGTAATATTGGGGATCGGCAACGAGACCCTATCACCTCTGAGCTAAAGAGAAAAAGCCAATGAACATTGGCGAGTGGAATTTGCATGCCGCGCCACTCCCCCGGACATACGGGTATATAAGATGGCGGCGTGCATCCACTCATTCAGATTTGCTGAGGAGCCGAGCCGCAACCCGGCTTCAGCGCAGTCCAGGATTGTGGCAAGAGGACGTAACGTCTCCGTTCCCTCCTTCGGGGAACGAGGGTTACCTTCGTAACCGAGACGTTCCCCTTCAGTCGTTCTCTACGACGTTACGTCAATGACGTAATATTGGGGACCTCTGGAAAACGCCACAACCCTGAACTGCGTTACGCAGCCGAGACCCAATGCCGGCAGGCAAGCGTGTCGGAACAAAGGGCTCAATGCGTAACCGTCCCAACGCCCTGTAGACCACGTGGTGGCCCACCAGGGGTGCCAAGTTTTGAAGCAGCCGTTGGGGGGCGGAGCACAATGACGGTTAAGTCATGTGGAAACTTTTAGAAGTAAGTCTAACTAGACTGGGGAAACACGGAAGGTTCCGTGGAGATACTGAGACATGATGCCACAACCGGAGGGGGGTGAAGGAGGCCCCGCTCCGGAGCACAGTATGGACTACTCCGTCTAGTCCAGTACTGCGGGGCAAGGAGGACCCAGAGTTCAACCATGGGAACAACTGGGAGAATAGCGCACGGATCCGAGAGGAGTGGCGCAGCAAGCCGACACCTGAGCCGTCCTCCCGCAAATTACCTGATGTTACCCAACACACGGGAGGACACTGGCTCAACGCGGAGGTTGTAGAACCGCGCAAAGGTATTGGGTGTCGCCCAGCCCGCAGCTCTACAGATGTCTGCTAGAGAGGCGCCGTGCGCCAGCGCATAGGAGGAGGCCACACTCCGGGTGGAGTGGGCTCTCACTCCCAGGGGGCACGGCTCACCTTGGGCTTCGTACGCCAAGGTGATGGCATCAGCTACCCAGTGGGCCAACCTCTGTTTGGAGACAGCATTCCCCTTCTGCTGTCCCCCGAAGCAGACAAAGAGCTGCTCGGAGCGTCTGAAGCTCCGGGTGCGGTCCACGTAGACGTGCAGGGCACGGACGGGACACAGCAACTCCAAGGCCGGGTCTGCCTCCTCCTGGGGCAGAGCTTGCAGGTTCACCACCTGATCTCGAAAGGGAGTGGTGGGAACCTTGGGCACGTAGCCGGGCCGGGGTCTCAGGATAACGTGAGAGTTACCTGGCCCGAACTCTAAGCACTCTTCGCTGACCGAAAATGCGTGTAGGTCCCCTACCCTCTTGATGGAGGCCAGCGCAGCCAGGAGCGAAGTCTTGAGCGTCAAGAACTTCAGCTCAACTGAACCGAGCGGCTCGAAGGGAGCTCCCCGAAGGCCCTGGAGGACCACGGAGAGATCCCAAGAGGGTACGAGGTGCGATCTAGGAGGGTTAATCCTTCTCGCACCTCTCAGGAACCTGACGATCAGGTGATGCTTCCCTAGGGATGAACCATCCACTGCATCGTGATATGCCGCAATCGCTGCGACATACACTTTCAAAGTGGAGGGGGACAGTCTCCGCTCCAACTTCTCTTGCAGGAAGGAAAGCACCACTCCGACCGAGCATTTCCGTGGGTCCTCTCGGCGAGAGGAACACCAGTCAACGAACAGACCCCACCTCAGGGCGTAGGCCTGCCTCGTAGAGGGGGCTCTAGCCTGAGTGATAGTGTCTATCACGGCCTGGGGAAGGCCAGTGAGGTCCTCCGTGTCCCGTCCAGAAGCCACACGTGTAGGTTCCATAGATTGGGACGCGGGTGCCAAATCGTGCCGTCCCCCTGAGAAAGAAGGTCCTTCCTCAGGGGAATCTTCCAGGGAGGGACTGTCGCGAGGAGCATGAGGTCGGCAAACCAGGTCCGGGTGGGCCAAAACGGCGCAACCAACAGGACCTGCTCCTCGTCCTCCCTGATCTTGCACAGGGTCTGTGCAAGGAGGCTCACTGGGGGAAAGGCGTACTTGCGGAGGCCCCGAGGCCAGCTGTGTGCCAGAGCGTCCCTGCCGAGGGGGGCCTGAGTCAGGGAGAAAAAGAGCTGGCAGTGGGAGGACTCTGGGGAAGCAAACAGGACCACCTGAGCTTCCCCGAATCGACTCCAAATTAGCTGAACCGTCTGGGGGTGGAGTCGCCATTCTCCAGGAAGGGTGAGCTGTCGTGAGAGCACGTCGGCTGCACGATTCAGCTCTCCTGGAACATAAACGGCCCGCAGCGATTTGAGCCGCGTCTGACTCCAGAGGAGGAGATGGCGGGCGAGTTGCGACAGATGACGGGAGCGCAGACCACCCTGATGGTTGACGTACGCTACGGTCGCTGTGTTGTCCGTACGGACAAGCACGTGCTTGTGGCGCAGCAGCGGAAGAAACCGCCGGAGCGCCAGAAACACGGCCAGCAACTCGAGGCAATTGATATGCCACTGCAGTCGAGGTCCTGTCCAGGAGCCCGAGGCTGACTGCCCGTTGCACACAGCACCCCAGCCCGTCATGGAGGCATCTGTGTTGACCACAACATGCCTGGACACCTGTCCTAGGGGCACTCCTGCCCGGAGGAAAACAGGGTCCGACCACGGGCTGAACAGGCGGCGACATTCCGGAGTAACGCCCACCCGGAATGTGCCGCGGTGCCATGACCATCTCGGGACTCGGTCGTGTAGCCAGCGCTGAAGCGGTCTCATATGAAGCAGCCCGAGCGGCGTAACTGCGGCTGCGGCTGTCATATGCCCCAGGAGCCTCTGAAAATCTTTGAGAGGGACCGCTGTCTTGTGCCTGAAAGCCTTCAGGGAGTTCAGCACTGACTGGACGCGCTCGTTGGTGAGGCGTGCTGTCATGGTGACCGAGTCCAGCTCCATACCGAGAAAAGAGATGCTCTGCACGGGGGAGAGCTTGCTCTTCTCCCAGTTGACCCGAAGCCCCAAGTGGCTGAGGTGCTGCAGCACCAGGTCCCTGTGTTCGCACAACACATCTCGCGAGTGAGCTAGAATCAGCCAGTCGTCGAGATAATTGAGGATTCTGATGCCCATCCGCCAAAGGGGAGATAGGGCACCCTCCGCGACTTTGGTAAAGACGCGGGGAGACAGGGACAGGCCAAATGGGAGGACTTTGTACTGATATGCCCGACCCTCGAAAGCAAACCGAAGAAACGGTCTGTGTCGAGGCAGAATCGAGACATGAAAGTACGCGTCCTTCAGGTCGATGGCTGCAAACCAATCCTGGTGTCGTACGCAAGACAGTATGCGTTTCGAGGTAAGCATTTTGAACGGTAGCCTGTGAAGGGACCGGTTCAACACTCGAAGATCCAGGATCGGTCGTAACCCACCCCCTTTCTTGGGCACGATGAAATAGGGACTGTAGAACCCTGATTTCATCTCGGCTGGAGGGACAGGCTCGATTGCGTCCTTCGCCAGGAGGACCGCAATCTCCGCCCGTAGAACAGAGGCATCCGTGTCCGAACGAACAGACGTGAAATGGACGCCTCTGAACTTGGGCGGTCGCGTCACGAACTGAATCGCGTAGCCGAGTCGTACCGTCCTGATCAACCACGGGGACGGACTGGGAAGCGCTAACCAGGCTCCCAGTCGACGTGCCAGTGGGATCAACGGAGCGGTAACTGACGTGCCGGGGGTGGGGCAGCCGGGGGGGGAAAGGGGAAGGGGGCTCATCCCAGAAAGCGGGGCGTTCTGGAGAAGAGCTGAGCTGCACAGGGCAGCGCTTACCTTCCCTGGATCCCGCGCTGGCGAATTCAGGCTCCGAGTCCGAGTCCGAGGAGGCAGTGCGTCGCTCAGGAACGAAACTCGGGGCACTAGGCCCAGAGGTGAAGAAAATTGCTCTTTTTGTGAAAATTTGGGTACCACTGACCCGGAGGTCAGTGGCAGCAGCGATGTTGTCTGGCCCCGGCCCTCCCCCGGGGCTGGGGGGACTGATGGTGACGTCCCCCGAAGAGCAACCTCCCTCATCTCCGGGCAGCCCGTGTCAGGGCCGCTTCGCAGACTTGCGGGTGGTTTTAGCGGGCCGCTGAGTCTCGGGCTGCGCCGCCTTCCTGCGACTGGCTCTACGCCCGGGCTGAGAGGTCTTGGGCTCAGCTGGTGGTGCAGGGGGCGGAGCAGAAGCCGCAGCCGCAGGGGGGCGCCCTCGGCGACGAGCAGCCTGAGGCCTGGCACCCGGCGGCTTGTTGGCACTGCGCCGGGGCAGGATGTGGCTTATGGCCTCAGACTGCTTTTGGACCGCTGAGAACTGCTGGGCAAAGTCCTCAACGGTGTCGCCGAAGAGGCCGGCCTGGGAGACGGGTGCGTCAAGAAAGCGAGCTTTGTCGACGTCAGCCATCTGCGCCAGGTTCAGCCAGAGATGGCGCTCCTGGACTACCATTGTAGACATCACCTGACCGAGGGCCCGCGCCGTTACCTTCGTCGCCCGGAGGGCGAAGTCGGTAGCCGAACGCAGTTCCTGCATCATCCTACGGTCAGAACTACCCTCGTGCAGTTCTTTGAGTGCTTTGGCCTGGTACACCTGCAGGGTGGCCATCGCATGCAAGGCTGAGGCAGCCTGGCCCGCCGCATTATAAGCCCTCGCAGCAAGCGCTGACGAGAGCTTACAAGCCTTGGACGGGAGACGCGGACGGTCCCGCCAGGTGGCGGCGTTTTGCGGGCACAGGTGCACCGCAACCGCACGCTCCACCTGAGGGACATCCACGTACCCCCTGGCTGCCCCGCCATCGAGGGTAGTGAGAAGGGAGGAGCCCTGACGTGTACGGGCCGAGTAGGGGGCCTTCCACGTCTTAGTGAGCTCCTCATGCACCTCGGGAAAGAAAGGCACTGGGGCGGAGCGAGGTGTGGTGACGTCGCTGCTCGCGCCCAGATACCAATCATCAAGCCGCGAGCGTTCGGGAGAAGGCGCCTTAGACACCTCCAACCCGATACTCGCGGCCGCCCGACGGAGCATGGCCGCCAGTTCAGCGTCCGCCTCCGACTGAGCAGCCGCCGCAGCGGGGGGCTGCCCAGTAGAAGCTTCCGCATCAGCAGGCGTAAGCCCCTCCTCTGATGCAGTGATGGACATCCTGTCATCCTCTGGAGCGCCAAAGGTAACACTAGGTCCAGCTGGTGGACGAGTGCTGAGCTTTGGCAACTCCACGGGGCCACGCTTTGAGGGACCGGACTTCCGCGGGGGCTGACCCGACGGAACGTTCGGCACTGTCACCCTCAGATCACCTTCACCTCTAACCAATGCAGCCGAGGAGCCGGAACGGCCCGCCGAACTGGAAGGGGTAGAGGATGAAGGGCGCCATCTCGCGAACGAGAGGCGCGATCGTAGCGTGGCCATGGACATGCGCTCGCAATGAGTGCACGATCCATCCACAAACGCCGCCTCAGCGTGTTCTCGGCCCAGGCACGAGAGGCAGCGCTCGTGGCCGTCATTAGACGACAAAAAACCACCACATCCAGCAGCACACGGTCGGACAGACATCCCGGAGGACGCTATCGACGACCGTGTAAGAAAATTGCTCTTTTAGATCGGCGTGCCCCAGGGAAGGCAACAGCCAGTAGATCGCTGGTTGGCACAGATGCCGGCAGCGCCGGTAACACGATCGAGCAGGTCTTATGCAGGAACAGGAGCAGGAACAGGAAACGTTTCTTCTCCGTCTTCAGTTTTCTCACACTCAGGAACAGCTCACAGGCGAGGCTCCGAAGCAGAAATCTGAATGAGTGGATGCACGCCGCCATCTTATATACCCGTATGTCCGGGGGAGTGGCGCGGCATGCAAATTCCACTCGCCAATGTTCATTGGCTTTTTCTCTTTAGCTCAGAGGTGATAGGGTCTCGTTGCCGATCCCCAATATTACGTCATTGACGTAACGTCGTAGAGAACGACTGAAGGGGAACTAAGGGACTCATATGCAACTATTAAAGATGGTTAACTGTTCAGGACAAACAAGGGACTCATGAACAACTACTAAACAAAAAAACACAGCTGTGGATCATTCAGGTAAAAACACAATATTTAGAATCAAGTGAATGTAAACTTTTGAACATGCTAATTTTTACAAATTCAACTATTATTTTCTTATGTGGGCTATATGTAAATGTATTTTATGCGAAATATCTTATTCAGGCCAGCATTAAATAAAAAATTACATGCATTTTGTAGGATCTCTCTTATATTAGTACAATAATTAACATTTTGCAGATTCTGCAAGGTATATGCAAGCATTTACATTTTAAGACTTCAACTGTGTGTGTGTGTGTGTGTGTGTGTGTGTGTGTGTGTGTGTGTGTGTGTGTGTGTGGATACACTTGGTTATGCCTGGTTGGGTTACACTGAAGAAAATTTGATGTAGAAATAATTTTCTCTCAAAAATTGCTAGTAAATTTCACAAATAATGACAAAGAAACAGCAAGTAACACACTGAATTAAACAAGACATTCTGAAGCAGAAAAACTGAAATGGTATTTCCCGTAAAACATACTCTAAAAATCTTTTTCTTTTAGTACAGATATAGATGAGAATACATAATACATAATCAAATATTTTGAAAACGCGTCACCAAGGTCAATTTTAGTGCAATTTTATATTTATGAATTTACATAATTAAAAAAAAAAGACACATTTAAAAAATGTATATATTTAAATATGTAATTAATAATTATAAAACTTAGTCAAAATACTTTAATAAAAAGAAAAATAATTTAACATAAAAATTTAAATAAATAATTATTTACATTAAATGGTATGAATTGTGTCTCTATTCTGTATCCTGTATGTCTATTTTGATAAATAAAATATTGTTTTAAAATAAAATAAAATAAAATACAAATTTGGCTTGAATCTTAGACCTCTCTCTTCACACCTACGTTTATGCAAATTTCCACACAAACTAAAACCTCCACTTCTGGCGGCTAATAGAATGTAAAGAATGTGGTCAGAGCCCAAAATAAAACAGACCAACAGATCTGGAAAAGAAAAACGTGCTAAACGGAGAAGCAAGAGGCAAATTGTAAAAGTGACGAGGTGAAAGTTAAACAATCCAAGCAGTTCGCGAGCACAGCAGCGCATGAAGAAACAGGAAACATTGTGTGCGTTGGATTTAGTAAATGTGTCTGAAAGCAATCAAACAATGTCCGGACCAATACCGGCCTCATCATGATAAGAGGCAGCCGTGAGGCTGAGTGGCTAGCAGGCAGCTCTCTAATCAGAGGCCGGACCGCCGTAATTGCCTGCTACAATCTATCTCTGCCACTGCCGGCTCCATACTTTCCGTAGCATTAGAAGGCTGCCCAGTTCATTTCAATACGCAGCGCGCCGTCAAGTGAAATTGGCAGGGTAAATAGGAACCGCTGTTTATTTCCTGCTTCCTTCTGTCGTACCGGGGCCAAACACAGAGTAAAAGAAAGTGCTATTAGCTCGGGCAGAATCCACACAAACCGCAAAAATTACTGTCAGCGGGCAACCCTCCGCAAGCCACAAACAATAGACGGCATCCAAATTAAAGCACAATAAATCACAATGTGTTTAGCTGCGTCGAGCCCGCCGGAGTCTCATCGCTTTATATGTGCGCGCGTTTGCGTTTTGCCTTTCAAGGAGCCCAGGGCCTCGAGCTCCGCGTGCTGTGGCGGAAAAACAGGTCTGCTGAAATCTTAGGTCATTATCAGGAGGCACATTCGACAATTCACCTCACACTGCTTTTAAACGCTCTCTTGAAAATAAAGCGTGCCAAACAAGTGTAATGGCTTACAGAGAAAATAAGATAATAATAGTGAATGCTTCTGGGTAAACAATGAGGTTTTGTTGTCGAGGCAAATTCGCCTCATTGTGTGCCTCGCATAAGCCAAAGAATGGATTTTCCGTCTGGACGTTTGTTTTCCGCCTTGTCAAGAAAAATAAAACCATGCTGAAATGTTAACTAAGAAACATACCTAACAAGTACACTCTGCCATCACGGTCTCAGTCTGATGGAAGTGCTGGTTTCAGATAACTCCGATCTATAAGGACAACAAGACCACAAAACAAATGACACAGTTCATACAGCAGGGTGCGAAAGGTCAATGCAATCACTTTGATATTGTGTGTACAATCACAACATTTACCCGCCGCATACATCCCAGTCACTGATCTTCAAAAGATCTGTAATTAAACAGAGTAATTACATACCTATACTTGTGTTCAGACACCTTCAGAGGTCCGACGTAATTAGTTATCATGACCACCTCATAGTACGCAGGAAAGAACGAATCAATAACCCATTCTAAACGACCTCATGAACGTGTTACAAACGGACAATAACACAACCCCTGGTAGCATCCGCAGAGCCCTGTAACAACTCAAGGCTGACCGGATATGTATAGAAAAATCTCTGTTACCTCAGTAAATCAAACACTCGCCAATAAAGTCTTTAGCTTTTTCTGTGCATTAAGTCATTGTGTTGTACAAATCGGATGGCAAACATTTGGCGATATTTTGACAAGACAGACAGGGAGTATTTTATATCATTTTTTTCCAGGGTGCTTCAGTGCTTTTATGAGGGTGCTTGTGCTTTTTCAATCAGCAATAACAACAGTATTTGGCGCCTACTATTCAGCAAGAGCTGCAAACAATAATGTTTGAACTCTGGGTTCAAAAGGCCTGGAAAAGAACATCATTCAGCCTCACTTTTTCACTTTTGGATGAATTCAACAATCGAGACTGAATGGTGGCTTCTTCAAAATAGGCTGCAGCACTATTCCTTAAAATGACCTCTAATTACATGAAAGATATTTTGAGTCTTTTCAAATTATGACGTCTTCGCCATTGGCCTCCACTCAAGACTTTTTTCTTTTTCTGGCTAAAGAAAATGGGCGAACAATTTGAGTTCTCTTTAGTCTAGCCGAAATGGCTTTCCAAGTCGGCATAGAGGGTCTGCAATTGGTTGCTCCGTTAATTTCTGATATCCACCGTTTCGAATTAACATGCTGAGCGCACTGTAATATCTTTCTGAGGTTATGTAGTACAACCTTTATTTTCCTATTCCCATACAAAGGCAACCTGATGTGGTGGAAATGTGTCACTATGCCACCTTCTAAATCATCATTTCATGTTCCAGCCACTATATTAAGTCCCCGTTATGTAGATCTTCACGGATTAATCACCACCAAAGTCTAAGAAAAGGCTCCAGCACCTAAAGCCCAAGGAACATTACGGACAAGAGCCTTGACTAAATCAGATTCTAACTGCTAAATCAATGCCAATTATTGTGAGACAATTGACAGCAATGCATCCGAAATGAGCCTCTACATTATTTCTGCCACTCCTTAACAAGGACCAGAGGAAAATATAAGACAGTGAAATGTTGGATTGGGTGAATTGTATTGGCCTGTCCATGACAGGATTATACTGATTTACAGGAACAGGCTGTATCAAGTATGCGTTCACACTTATTTTCACTGGAGTGCACACAAAACACCATAAACCAATCAAACACAACACATCTGTAAACACAGTCACTCATTCCAGGTCAACCAATCATACAGTATGCATTTAAGAAATGAAGTATATGTTTGGAGGCTGTATAAGCTGTATAACTAATTAAAACCTAGTTAGTTCCCGAATACTTTAAATGCATTTCTTTTCTGAACTGGGGGACGTGGGTACATTGGGGTCTCCAATGCATTGCTGCGACTCTCGGTTTGGACACACCACAAATCACAGTCATACATTAATACTACAAGAGTAATCGATTAATTCTGAATGTTGGGTCTTTCACAGTACGCTCTATTATTTCTAATTACCCAATGGGTCACGGAAGTATGCCTCTGCAATTGCACAGCGCCTACCAGGTATATAAAAAAGGAGAAAAAAAGAGCCATTCCAGCCCTCCTGTCCACTCTTTCTCCCTCTCGCTTTCTCACACGCACGTCTCAGTGGCCTCTACCAAAAGATCACAGCTCCACCTAGTGCAATCTGCAAGAAACGAATGGCAGTGAACTGAACTGACACAACTATGATCTCTGCAACACGCTTTACATCAGATTTCCATTAGAAGTTACTCTTTAACCTACAAAAGTAGCTAAACAAGCAATTTAATTCAAATTATCTTGATGAACATTTTATAGAAGACTTAAATAATAAAATAAACCATTGCAAGACACGAAAAGCACACAATAATGACTTATATTGACTGTCCCGACAGTTATTGAAACCCTAAGACCAAATTTCTGAACTATCTGTCTACTGAATAAACTAATAAAAAGGAAACTAAGGCACTACTGAAAAATTGCAACATGCAAATATATTTTTCTCCCAATGTTCTGTCGATTTACTACGAAAAAAGGACATGATCACATTCTCTGTCAAAACCTTCGCATATGATGTAGAAACCAACACTCTAGGTTAAAAAAGTTTTTTGTTTTTTTTAAATAGACACTTTTTTAAATAGTTAAACAAGCAATTTAGTGAAAATGACCTTGATTTATATGCACAACATTTTCTAGAAAGGACAAACACACACTACTCTAATGACTTATACAGACTGATATACACTATTAAATACACAAAGAAAGAAAGTCAAGGCACTACTGAAATTGCAACATTCAAGTATACTCACCCATTATCAATTTACTATTAGAAATGACATGAACATGATCAAATTCTCTGCCAAAACCTTTGCATGTGATGTACAAATCAACACTGAAGGTTAAAATTGTAGTTTTTTTTTTAAATAGACACTGTTTAAAATAGTTAAACAAGCAATTTAGTTAAAATAATCTGGATTTCTATGCACAACGTTTTCTGGAAGACTAGCAAATAATAAAATAAACCGCTGTAAGAAAGGACAAACACACACTAATGACTTATACTGACTGTTCTGAGAGAGCTATTGAGACCATAAGACCGTATTTCTAAATGTACAACGATCTGTCTATTAAATAATTAAATAAAAGGAAACAAGTTGCAACATGCAAGTATCTCTCTCTCCCATTGTCAATTTACTATGAGAAATGACATAAACATGATCACATTCTCTGCCAAAACCTCTACATGTGATGTACACATCAACACTAAAGGTTAACACTAGTAAATAATAAAATAAACCACTGCAAGAAAGGACACACACTAATGACTTACATTGACTGTCCTGACAGAGTTATTGAGACCCTAAGACTGTATTTCTGAAATATCTGTCTAATAAATACACAAATAAAAAAGTAAACCAGGCACTACTGGAAAATTACAAGTATACTTCACTCCCATTGTCAATTTACCATTAGAAATTACATGAATATAATCACAATCTTTGCCAAAACCTGAGCATGTGATGCCCAAATCAACATTGAAGGCTGAAAAAATGATATGTGTATGTCTTTTGTTTTTTTATTCCTTCAAAAAGGATCTGGACCACAAAAAAAGCTCATGTTCCATGAAGATATTTTGTAAATTTCCTACCGTAATTCAAAACTGAATTTTTGATTAGTAATATGCATTGCTAAGAACTTAATTTGGACAACATTTAAGAGCGATTTTCTCAATACAGATTCCTGATTTTCAAATAGTTATATCTCGGCCAAATATTGTCCCTTCCTAACAAACCATACTTCAAGTGAAAGCTTTTTTATTATCTCAATTTTTTTTATTCTCTAAATCTCAATTTCAAAAAATGGACCCTTATGACTGGTTTTGTGGTCCAAAGTCACATATATATATATTTATACCACATAATTCTGTTTTTAATCACTATTTAGGTTCATATTAATTCAAGATTTCAAAGCAGCGACTTCCAGAATTTAGTTTTCTAAGCGATACGTTTTTTCATTCTGCACATATACAGCTGCGCCATGCACAGTAGTTAATTGAATTTAACTTTAATGAAAAAGAATGTGAACAGTATTTATGCATTTATGAACAGAAAACGAACATCTATTTTTGTACTGTCACATCTTGCCAATCCAGAGAGCAGACCAAGCTGGAAAATAGGCTCACCACACACACACACACACACACACACGCACACACACACTTTCTCTCTTCACACACACACACACACACACCCTCTTCACCCGCTGAGTTCCACAGTCTGGGCCTGCTGCACCGAGAGGGAATTTACATTTTAATAGGCAGAGCTGCTCGCGCCGACTTCGAATGAGGGTATATGCTCAGCTGAACAGCGGGAAATGCACCCCACAGCAGAAGTTTAGAATGAACCTCAAGACAATTCCTGGTGCACAAAGACAGAAAATGATATATTTTAGCCCATCTCTGTCGCGTATATAGTGAAATATGCATACATATAGAAATCATTTTCTACCAGACCTCATCCGTACGTCTCCAGGTTTATGCAACATTTCTGCATTTAAGCAGCAGCTTTCAATGCATCTTGTTCCGAGCTGAACTGGAATCTAATGCGCCGTGCGAAAAAAAAAGAGACTTTCAGCACTACTGCCAATATCTTGATCAGCCACAAAAATAAATAAATAATAATATTTAGTGACTGGAAACTGAAAGATAAAGTAATTTCTGGTTGTTGTTTTTTTTATTATTATGCTTAATTCATTAAAACATTTCACTTTATTATTCTTAGTTTTAAAACAAAGCATCTTTAGGGTATTTTCCATCTATCGCTGACCTATTTACTCATGCGACCATAGATTTTCCACATTCTTGGAAAAACACTCTCTCATCTTCCTCTTTTTTTGTCCCTCATTTCTCCACCATGTCATGACTGAGTGTGAAACAGCACAAGATGTCACTGCTCCGGGCATGCAATCAAGTGGCGGGCCCCTCCCAGCTCTAATTAATAACTATTGAACACGCTAACAACAATCAACACTAATTAAATACGAGCTTGTTGACAAGAGTGCAAACCTTATCAAAAACACCCCCCTTCAAAAAAAAAAAACTTGCTGTGGAGAAGGGGGATGAGGGAGGGCACTCCTGTTTTCCGTAATTAGTTAACGAAGAGCCCCGAGCCACTCTTTCGATTGAGGGCCCCGCAAGCCAGTTAGGAGTTTCGTCTGACAGAAAGAAGCAGTCAGCCTTAACAGCAGGTCACATGACCGTGCAGAACCTCCACTCTGGTTATACAGGGTAAACAGAGCACTGAATGAATCGCTTTCAGCTTTTGAGGTATTTCACTGTTGAATATGACAGAAAATGAGATTTTTGTTGTAATATTTGCCAGAGTGCAAAATAACACTCACTAAAGGTAAAGTGAAAGGAAAGTGGCTTTAGAAAGCAAAAAAGTAAAGTACTACAATACAATGAAAGGGATGCGAGAGACTCAATTTAAAGGTCTAGAAACAACCAGGGATGTATCGATCCGATACTCAGTATCGGTATCGGCTCCGGTACTCTTTTATGCCGGATTGGGTTATATTCGATATTGTGCATATACTATTCTGTGTTATTGTTGAGCCCCATGAAAGCACAACTTACAAAGCACCATTAAGTTTTTGTGCACTATACTTCAAGTGTTCTGAAGCTGTTCCATAGTTCAATGTGAGGTACAGATGAATATTTAAGTCGTTATATTCAAGATCACATAAACTTTCCGCTGCGGCTGTCTGTCATCCACTATTCAAACTGCATGTTGCGTTCGGTTACTAGAGTTAAATCAATGAAACTCTCTTCAAGAGCACACAGTAACTGAGGTTTAAAACTGTTAAAAGAAAAAGCTCTATAAACTAAAGCACAGATTTAGTAAACTTTTAGAAATTCTACACTGATATAAAAAAAAACCTGTGCTGGTATCGGATTGGATGGGTATCGGCAGATAGTAATCAGATCTGTTCTGAAAAAATTGTATCGTTGCATTCCTAGAAACAACATACTGAAGAAAATCATTATGTATCTTAACATTTTTGTGAAGTTTCACTGAGAGACGATCTTCTTGCATGGAAGTGAAAAATTGCCTGCATTGCTTGTAATCGCACTTTGCATTATTTTTGCAATAGATTTGTTAAAATATTTAACTATGTTGAAAAATGTACCATTTCACAACAAAAAAGTAATATTAAATTATGTGTCGCTAACTATAATGTCTTTTTTTAAATATATATTAAAAAAATTAAGTCTAACAAGAAATAAAGTCTAATAAATTCTAAAAAAAAAAATAATAATGGCACCAAATCATGGTTAGTAAGAAATAGTTTCATTAGGTATTTTTTTCTTGTAATATTATACAAAATGTCTGTATTATATTATATTGCTTCTAATAATATAATACCAAATAAAAAAAATACAAATAAATTAATATTAAATGTTGAATAAAAATGATTATAAAATATTCAAGTTTGACGCCATGTATACTTTATGCCTTCCAACAATCAACTTTAAAATATCACTTTAATGTATATTATTTTTTGTGTCCCACCTTAAATTAAGGGTCTCTAACTATTATATTTTTAAAAATTACTGAATTTACTGCAATAAATTATAATAATGAGATTAATAAAGTAAAACAAAATACATTTATATTAAATGTTAATAAAAAATGATCAAATATTCAGTTGTTTGACTGTATATATAAATAGACTTATAAATTCTAATAAATAATAATAATAATAATAATATTAAAATATAACAAATAAAATAAAATAAAAAAACTACATAAATTATTATTAAATGTTAATAAAAAAGTTTATAAAAAACATTTTTGTTTGGCGCCATATATACTGTACGCCTTCCTACAATCAACCTTAAAATATTATTTATAATATTAATGTAATATTATTTTTTGTGTCCCACCTTAAATTAAGGGTCTCTAACCATTGTCATATATATATGTCAAATAAATTCTAATAATAATAATAAAATAATAAATAAAATAAAACAAAATAAATTAATATTAAATGTTAATAAAAAAAAATCATAAAATATTCAGTTGTTTGACACCATATAAACTGTTTGCCTTCCTACATTCAACCTTGTAATATTGTTTATAACATTTTTTGTGTCCCACCTTAAATTACGTGTATCTAACTATTGTCTTTGTTAAATATAAATGAAAAAGTCTAACAAAAAATAAAGTCTAATAAATTCCAAATATTAATAATAATAATAAAATAAGATCACATATTCAATTGTTTGACACTATATATACTGTATGCCTTCCTACACTCAACCTTGTAATATTATTTTTTTCTGTCCTACCTTAAATTAGGTGTCTTTAACTATTATGTTTTTTAATATAAATAAAAAAGTCAAACAAAAAAAATGAGCCTAATAAATTTTAAATAATAATAATCATAAAATCCCAAAAAGGTAATAAAAAATTAAGATAAAATATTTAGTTTTTTTGACACTATATATACAGTATGCCTTCCCACACTCAACCTTGTAATATTATTTACAATATTAATTATTTTTTGTGTTCCACCTTAAATAAGTTTCTCTAACTATTGTCTTTTTTAAATATAAATGAAAAAAGTCTAACAAAAAATAAAATCTAAATAAATTCTAAATAATAATAATAAAACAAATAATAATAAAATAATAATAAAATAAATTAAAAAAAAAAAATATATATAAAATATTCAGTTGTTTGACACTGTACTGTATGCCTTTCTACACTCAACCGCATAACTAAAAGTCCACTGCTACAGATCTAAGACAACAAACTGACAAGAAAGCCCGAAATCAACATCAAAGAACCCTACAAAGCTAAAATGCTCATCACTGTGGGCAATCTATGAATGACATTATCTGTCAATAGTGGCAGCCAACTTGAACACACTCAGCAAATGTCACAAAAGGGCAGGTTTGTGGTTTTAGGAAGCTGTTCGAGGCAATACAGCTTTAATTCAGACTATGAACAGGACAGCAGTATAGTGCAGAGAATAAGAGATTTCTCTGGCCACAAACAGGACATGTTGGACAGTCAAGAGCATGAGTTTGCCCTCCAGTGCCCCAGTAACCTAACTGACATGTGCGTGTGTGCGCAAACAACCCAACGCTCTCCCAAACCGGGAGTAATACTGAGTGACAGCTACCACGGGGTACAGCCCATGCATCGACAGCAGCCGTTTGTTTCCATGATCGCTCCCTGATAGGCAATTGAATTTGTCAGTGACCCTAAACAATTGCTCCGATGAGATCCAGCAGGCCTTTCCTTCCCCTGGCCCCACTGCCCATCCTGATCAATACAGCCGATCAATGGCCAGCGGCCAATATTGATGACTATGTCCCGTCAGCTGCCTGCTCCACAGAAGCTTGCCAAGAGGGCAGTGGGCCTCAGTCTCCCTGCACTTGTTGATCACTGTCGGCCATTGTTGGAAATGATGACTAAATAATGCTGTGCTCCTGACTAAATCGGTGAAAATAGTCAAGCTGAAATTCCCTACCACCAACCTCAAAGCATTGCAGCCAATAGTGTGTCACGGCCAATCAAATGCAAACCAAACAAGATGGTGCCAAGCCAGTTTTGTTTTTTAACGGCAATGATGGAACAAAAACAAAACGTTTGACAGCAAAATCCTTGCATGTGATTCTGAAAAGGAAAAACTAAATATTATTAAAGGGATAGTTCACCTGAAAATAAACAGTTTGTTATGATTTACCCACGCACATGTTGTTCCAAACCCACATGATTTTCTTTCTTTTGTTAAACATAAAAGATGGTATTTTGAAGACTGCTAGTAATCAAAAAGGTAATGGTCTCCATTGATTTCCATTGTATTTCTTTCCCTACTATGGACATTTCAACATAAAAGAAATTTGGTGAGTAAATGATGAAAATTTTTAATTTTGGGGTGAACTATTCCTTTAACATATTTAAATTATTATAATAAAATGTATTATAATTAGCATAGAGTTATTGAGTACTAAAAATGTATTTTTATTTTATTATTTTTTTTTATCTAAAATAAAAATAAATAATAATAAATGTCATTAATTTTGGTAACAGTTTGCAACAGGGTTTAATTTGTTAGCATTAGTTAAATGTTTTAAAGCAATGTTTTAAAAAAAAACTAGATTTAAATTACTTTACAAATATACCAGTTCTTTCTTTTGAAATATTATAATTACATGTATTATATTTATAATACACTTAATGACTACTCTACTACTACAAAATTGCATTGTTTTCTCTGGTCTAAAAAAAAAAGAAAATTATTTATAAATCTATTTTCATTGTTATAATTATTACTAAATGATTATAATTTAGTACGAAAATTGTCTAATCAATAAAAATAAATCTATAAAATAAATTTCAGTCAAATATCTTAAACATGAATCTTGATTGAAAATAATTTATTAAAATTAGTTTAAATACATTAAAGCAATTTCTAAACATGAATCTTGAAAGTAATTTATAAATATAATTCATTGTTATAAATTATTATAGAAACATTAAATATAATTAAAATCAACTTAAGAGTTTTTTCTTCCATCTATAAAAATAAATCTAAAATTTAAATAATTTTGGTTCAATTTATTAGCATTAGTTTAAATATCTAAAAGCTATTTTTAAACATAAATCTAGATTGAAAATAATTTATAAATATACTTCATTGTTATAAATGATTATAATTACATTAACAATAATTATAAAGAATTTAACAGAGTACTAAAAATTGGCAAAATTGCACTGTTTTCTTCCATCTATAAAAATTAATCTAAAATGTAAATAGTTTTGGTAACACTTTCCAAAAAGGTACAATTTATTAGCATTAGTTTAAATATCTAAGATATTTTAAAACATGAATCTAGATTGAAAATAATTAATTAATTTATATTATGAATTTAATTAAGTACTAAAATCAGCTAAATTGCAATGTTTTCTTCCATCTATAAAAATAAATGAATAATTTAAATAATTTTAAATAATTTATAAATATACTTAATTGTCATAAATGGTTATAATTACATTAACTATAATTTTAATGAACTTAGTTAAGAAATAACAATTGGCAAAATTGCCTTAAATCTAGAAAAATAAATGAATAATTTAAACAATTTTGGTATTATTTTGAAAAAAAAAGTTCAGTTTACTAACATTAGTTTAACATTAGTTAATAAATATCTTAAGCAATTTTTAAACATGAATCTAGATTGAAAATAATTTATAAATATAGTTTATTGTCATACATTTTAACAATTACATTAACTATTATTTTTAACAAACTTAACTGATTACTAAAAATGGGGGGAAGCATTGTTTTCTTCAATCTATCAAAATAAATTAAACATTTTAGTAACACTTAGCAAAAAGTTCAATTAATTAACATTAGTTTAAATATCTTAAGCAATTTTTAAAAATGAATCTAGATACAAAAATTATTTTTTTAATCAGTATGATCCAATTGTTAGAAATTATTATAATTACATTAACTAATGGACTTAATTTGAGCACTAAAAATGCATTTTTTCCTTCAATAAATAATTTAAAGCATTTTGGTAATGCATTGCAATAAGGTTCAATTTGTTAATATTAGTTCAAATGTTTTAACCAATTAAAAAAAAAATCTAGAAGTTCCTGTTATTTTATACATTAATTAATTATTTCAACTTGCATGTACCAATTAAGATTAATAAATACTGCAAAAAAACGTTGTAAAATGTTCAGTGTTTGTTCTAGATACCCAATGCTTTATTATACATGTTAATAACATTATATATTTATTATTTAATATTTGTTTTTATGGTCTGAGCGCAGTGGTCACCCATCTTGGACATCAAATGGCACACTTCATAGAAGTCAGGGTTGATTTATCTGCCCAGTTCCAGTGGTTATTTTCAAATCGGAAGTTTTCTGAGTTCCAAGTTTTCTGGACGCCACATTAATATCTGAGTTTACATTGCCGCTGCAAGCACGGTCAATCGATCTTTCCTACAAAAACGAGTGCAAAAATGCATGTGCATCAACGAGTGAAGATCAATAAGACCCCATGAATCCAATCAGCACACCCCACCTGATCACCATTGAGCTTGGGATACTATAGTAAAAGGATACAAGAGCACCTCTCTGGTTCAATGGCATCAGGTAGGGGGTTTGGAGAACGACGGAGTCCCAGCTGTGAGGCCTATGCGTCTGAAGAGTCTGGGGAAGTAGGGAACCATAATTAAAACCCTACCTGAGCTCCACTCTTGATTCAGAACAGGGATCCCAAGCTCCCCATGCGGCACAGCTACGCCGCCCCCACTACGCCACACGCCCCCAATCCCTCGGCCACATGTGGTTAAGGATTTTCCACCTTATTAGATAAATTGCTAGCGATCAAAAGTAGCCCTCTCAATTCACATTTCTACCCATAAATAAAAAGCCCTCTTGGCTACACAGGCCTGGCAAGACACACTGACCCAGAGACTGAGACCACAGCAGCTGCGGCAATTAGACGTCATTAACAGAAAATTAAAAATAAGATGTAGAGAAGTATGCACAACATAACTTGATGCACATTGTTGCGAGATGATGTGGATTTTGTTTTCCGTCCCATTGCCTCGCACATCTGTTTGTGTTTGTTGCTTTGGCACGGTCCCGCCGTTGCCGGAGCCAAGAGGAGTTAGTTCACCATGCTCATTAATTAACAGATTTAGCCCCCCTGAGAAAATGGCTCAAAGGCACCGCCGTCAAAGCACCAGTTCCCTCGCGAACAAGCCATCATATATCAATATCACGTGCTAGGGAAAAAAAAAAATGTTACCTTATAAAAGTTTGGGGGCAGTACGATTTTAAAATGTTTTTAAAAGTCTATTATGTTCTCTAAGACTGCATTAATAAAAAAAATACAGTAAATATTATTATAATATAAAATGACTTTTTTTTATTTCAATATATATTAAAATGTATTTTATTCTAGCGATGGTAACACTGAATTTTTTTGCACCCATTACTCCAGTCTTCAGTGTCACATGATCCTTCAGAAATCATTCTAATATCCTGATTTTGAGCTCAAGAATATTTATTATTATTATAATGTATTATATATTAAGAATTATATTATATGAAGAAAAGCACTAATTTTAAATAAAAATATTTTGCAATATTGAAGGCATCTTTACTGTCACTTTTGATCAATATAAAGTGTCCACTATGAATAAAAGTATTAATTTCTTCCAAAAATAAATAATCAATTTACGCATGATAATATTATGCCAAATCTGCATGACTTTGTTTTTCTACTCTGGAATAGAAAAAAATGAATGCATGCATTCATGAATGAATGTGTTCATTCATGTATTTATTCATGCATTCATGTGTTCATTCACATGTTCATCCATGCAATCATGTGTTTATTCATGCATTCAAGCACTCATTCATGTGTTCATTCGTGTGTTCATTCATGCATTCAAGTGTTCATTCAACCGTTCATTCATGTGTTCATTTATGCATGTGTGTTAATTCATGCATTCAAGCATTCATGCATTCAAGTGTTCATTCACGCTTTCAAGCGTTCATTCACGTTCATTCACGCGTTCATGGGTTCATTTATTCATTCATTCAAGCGTTTATTCGTGTTCATTAATGTGTTCATTCAACAGTTCATTCATGTGTTCATTTATGTGTTCATGCATTCATGTTTATTCATGCATTCAAGTGTTCATTCAACAGTTCATTCATGTGTTAATTTGTGTTCATTCATGCATTCAAGCGTATTCACACGTTCGTGTTCATTCATTCATGTTCATTCATGTGTTCATGTGCTCAATTATGTGTTTATTCATGCATTCAAGCATTCATTCACGCATTCAAATGTTCATTCATTCATGCATTCATGTGTTTATTCATGCATTCATCCGTTCATTCATGTGTTCATTTATGTGTTCATTAATGCATTCATGTGTTAATTTATGCATTTGTGTGTTAATTAATGCATTCAAGTGTTCATTCACGTGTTCATTCATGCATTCAAGCATTTATTTGTGTTCATTCATGGATTGAAGCATTCTTTCATGCATTCAAGTGTTCATTCATGCATTCAAGCGTTTATTTGTGTTCATTCATGTGTTCATTCATGCATTCAAGTGTTCATTCATGTGTCCATTCATGTGTTCATTCATGCATTCAAGTGTTCATTCATGTGTTCATTTGTGTTCATTCATGCATTCAAGCGTGCATTCACACGTTCATGTGTTCATTCATGCATTCAAGTGTGAATCATGTGTGCATTCATGTGTGCATTCATGCATTCATACATTCAAGCGTGCATTCACACATTCATGTGTTCATTCATGCATTCAAGTGTTCATTCATGTGTGCATTCATGCATTCATACATTCAAGCGTGCATTCACACATTCATGTGTTCATTCATGCATTCAAGCGTGCATTCATGTGTTCATTCATGCATTCAAGCGTGCATTCATGCATTCAAGCGTGCCTTCACACATTCATGTATTTAAGCGTGAGTGCATAAATTAAAAAAAACACATGAATGCATGAATTAATGAACACATGAATGAATAGACGACATTTTGAAAACCATATTACAACACAAACGGGTTCAAAACAATGGGCATTGGATCCCACTGACTTTCACTGTATCAACATAAAAAACTGGGACATGTTTTTTCACATTCTTTTTGTGTTCCACAAAAGTTAAGAAGTACATACACACAGGTTTAGAACAATACGAGAGCAAGTAAACAGTAACCATATTCATTTCTGAGTGAACTTTTCCTCTAAAAAGCTCTAAAATAAGTCCTAAACATTGCTTACTCTTTCACACAGCGAATGGGGTGCTAATAGCGCAGCTGATGGGTACGTTTGATCCGTCCGGGCCTGCAAAAGCAGCCTGTTTATTTTCTCAGGAGTGCAATTAGTATCCAATCAATAATCATGCTTCCTCTAAATTTCTCTACCAATCTTCAGCGGATTTCAGACAAAGAGGAAGCCTTGAACTGTCAATAAATGTGTCTTGTTTACCTTCGCAGCAACGTTAACATTTTCGCGGAACTCTCCAACCGCAGTTGTTTGCTCATAATTGGAATTCTTTCATTGTCTTTGAGTAACCGGGCGATCCGCACCTGACTGGGCGTTTGACAAGAAAAATGTAACGCTTGTTCATGTGATGCATCACAACAAAAGCAGCCCCAGAGAAGCTGTTATCCATTCAGAGTCTCACCTCTCCACTGTAAAACACACTTCCAGAAACACAGAGCATGACTGTTGCACCAGCTGTGCTTTTTAGAAGACACGTCTTAATGAATGACTGTCACAACTTGACTGAAACCCGCTATTAAAGACCCGGAGTATTTCCTTCTCTTTGTTTAACCAAAGACGGCCTGACTAATTATTAAACAGCCTGCTGTTTGGTAATACATTATGTATTCTCAGGAGTACGACAGATTAAAAATGAGAGTAAATACTGCACGTGTCATGTGTGTTTCAAGAGTAAATTGTGATTAACAGTGATTCTGTCCGTTCTCCTCCTCCATACAAATAGAAAAGCATGAGATGGATTGATGCCGCATAGCTTTCTTCCCTCTGTGTTGAAAACACCACAAGATATCACCTTCATCCTTTGGGACAGCGTTAATGTTTTTTGCAAATATCCTGTACTCGTTTGAAAATGAGTGATTGCTTAGTAAATCTCTAAAATAGAACAAAAAACGCTGCTTTATTCCAAGGTAGCTAATTGGCAATTAGTAAAACAATTGTGGAGCATTGTAGCATCAGCCTAATTGATAGCGTTTATAAAGCTGGCTTACCCAGCAGCATGCTTTCAGAGCTGTGCACAGCAAGCTACATTTCTTCATTAGATTACAGCAAATTGCTAAAACAAGGAAATGGGCTCATTTACCTAAATGGTGTAAATGAATGTATGTTTATGAAGCTTTTACGAAAGCAGCAATAACTTGCTTGTCTATTTTTTAATGCACTCCTGTCTCCAGGCACAGTCAAAGAGCAACAAGCTCATTTAAACCAGCACATCACATGGAAAGTTTTTTTTAATGCTATATGTCAGGTACAGAACATCCCACAGCCTCTATGGAACAAATGATATGGTCAAATTAATCCTAACAATGTCTATAAAAGGCATGAAACAAATTTAAAAAGGGAGTATATGTGTATACAAAAAAAAAATGTTTTTGTGTGCGCGTGTATATATATATATATATTAATATATATATATATATATATAGAAAATGTTGTAAAAGTTTTACCACCTTGCATAAATCAATTTGCAAACATTATGATGGTGATTTTAATTATTTTGAATGGTAAGCATTGTAAAGTTTTATTATATGTATATGCAATATTAAAGTAGAAAAATAAATATTTATAAAAATTATAAGATTATATTATAGAATATAGAATATTTTCTGTATAAAGTTGAATTTGTCTCTATGTTAAATGGCTTGAGAGATTAATTCATTGCTGAAAATAAGAAAAATAATGCAAAGATTCATTGCAAGCAGTATAATAAATCAGGTTTTACTACACAGCAATATAGATCAGGAAATAAATAATAATGTGTGCACTGAGTGAGGTCTAAATATTCTATAACACAGTAAATGTAAAATCTGGCATTTATATGCGTATATATATATATATAGTTTTATATTACAACTGAGTTTTCTAAAATAGAATAATAATATTATATATTATATTATATACATTATTTTATTTTATTATAATCTAATTTTTATTTATAATCTAATAATTATAATAATATAATATATAATACAATTATAATTATGTTATATTTTTCATTACATTTAAAATTGTATTATATTTTATATTTTAACATAAAACTTCTATGTTATAGATTTTAATGTCAATTCTGCATTATGTAATATAATTATAATACAATTTATAATTTAATTCATTTTTAATTATAAAATTATATATTATTTAATAAATTTTAAATTATAATAAATTATATACATTATTTTATTATTTTTATTATATACATTATTTTATTATTTTATTTATCTTATTACAATAATATAAGAATCTAATTTAATCATTATAATGATTTAATTATATAATATAGTTAATTATATTTTATATTTTTTCATTTTATTTTATTTTGTAATTATATTAAATATTTTAATATAAATGTTATAGATCAGTGATTTTTATACATGTCCGTTCTGCACTACATAATATAATTATAATAGAATAGAATAATATTTATTCTAATTATAGTTTATTATTATTTAATCAATTATAAATTGTAATAAATTATACATTTATTGTATTTTATTATAATAATATAAAAATTTAATTTAATAAAATTATATATATATATATATATATCAGATGAGGCCACTGAAGCTCACTGGATTAAAATTATGCAGGAGAACATGAAAAAATGTGAAATTCTGGTTAATTTTTTCAATAGTGGACTCAGATTTAAATGAACTGATTTTATTTATTTATTTTTTTTAGGCAAATATGCCATGTTGTGATGCCTACTGCTTTAAGGGTCTGCTTTCCTTCTGCCACCTCCCACCCAAGCCCTAATTACTAATCCAGCAACACAATAGCAGGAAAGAAGACAGACGAGAGAGGGAAGGAGTAAGAGGAAGGTGTGAGCTGCTATTCTGACACTCTCCGGCATGTGCAGCATATTTGTAAACATCGTTAATCACAGATTAGCAGATGGGGGTGTTAATTGCACCTGTGGAAATAACATGACCCAAAGGATGCTTCTATTTACCGCCTTCAGATGGCATTTCCGCACGGGGCGGGCGAGAAGGAAAAATAGGAAGGCTTTGCTTGTGACACAAGCAGCCTGTATTTGAATGCCTCTCCAAAATGTTGTCGCCCAGTCTCACGATCGAACCCCCTCTCTTCCCATCTCACACCTCACGTGTTACTCTAAAGTGAGACCCAGCATCACTTTGACATTCTCCCTCCCCTCAGACTGAGATGGAAGAGTGCTGGTCCCCTGACCACCTGCTACCCGCCACACTGAAAGCTAGCCACTGTAACACACCAGTTCTGTTCTGAAATGAGCAGGCAAAGTCCTCAAAGTTTTTGTTGTTGTTGTTTTTATAAAATGTAAATTCATTTCCATGTGACATTTTTACATTACCACTGTAGTCAATATTCTGTTTAATAAAGATACGTATGAATCTCATCAAGTTAGTGTTTTTAAGCATTTTACAATGATTTAAAAATATTAGGCCTAACTCAAGGCAGTAACGATTTAAACAATTTTAACTATTATTTAAACAATTATGTGTGAACTTATGTTCAACAGTTTTGTTTAACAGTTAACTTTTAACTAGGCCTACTTTTTAATTTTTCGGATCATCAGTCATCAAAGCTCGGTAAATATTGGTCAAAGACGGAGATTTAGCCTACTTTAAATTTCACCAAGCTGATTACTCACTAAAAACTACCACATATCATGTTTTTAAGCCATTTTAAGTCTTATTTTGACGTAACAAAGTGGTTATATCCAAGTATGTGAGTTATTTACTTACTTTTTCAAATTGGTTTTCCCATTAACTTTATATCGTTCATTCCGGCTGATTTGTGAACTTGGAACGCGCACGAACACAAGAGGCGGGATTTATCGCATGAACCAATCACAGCCGCGCAAAACTCTCTTCGCTACCTTTGTAACTTTACCTGCTGGTGTCGCTGTTGGACAATGCTTCTGTAAAAAAATCTAGTGATTTATAGACTTGTTACTGTTATATTTTGTAATATCCGCGTTGTTTTATTTATTATTATCTTACTACAAAAAATAACTGGGCCAATGAAAGAATCACTGGCCACCACCAATTAGAGATGTGTTAAAAATATAACTTAAAAACCCCACGAAAGTACTTGACATTCCCTATTTAAAAAATATTTAAAAGTTACATTTAAAAAAAAAAAAAAAACTTATTTCACAGTCAGCAAACGGCTATACTTGCCATCAATTGCATGTGGTATTGGGGGCGGGTTATTGTCCAACTAGAAAATATTTGATTGGACGAGTGTCTGTGTAGTGCAGGATGAGTCATCAATATTTGTTTGTCTGTATCATCAGTAAAATAAAAAATAAAGCCGTTCATAATTTTGTACCAGTATCCGCAAATTTATAAAAACACTCTCTTTCTGCTAAAGACACACTTATTTTCCTAAACACAGACTATATATATAAAAATTACAGTAAATGTTATTATATTAGATATACCTTAATATCTAAGACAATAAAAAGTAATTATGTAATTATAATTTAAAAAAACTGCCATTATAATAGTATAGAATAAACTTATTGTATACAAAATAATATTACATTCTATTATGATACAACTAGAATTTGCTACACTGTAAAAAAAAAACTTTGTCGAGTCATTTGCTGAGTGAACTTAAAATAAATTGTTTTGTTTTTTTTTTACAGTGTAGTTCCCAACATAATTAATACTACAATAATTTTATATTGTATTTTAATACAAGACAAAATTATCTTATATTATGAGACAACTATTATACAATATTGTATTATACTGTGTAATTATAATATAACATCAAACAACCACTTTAATGTCTGCTAAAAACATAATACAGTATAATAACATAATTAATAGTTTTACCATACAATTATGACAATTCAATACAATTTATTAACAATTCTCATTATAATATATAAGAATTTGTTCTTGTATTGTAATGTGTGACCCTGGACCACAAAACCAGTCATAAGGGTCTTTTTTTTTTTTTTTTTTTAATTGAGATTTATACATTATCTGAAAGCTAAATAAATATTTAAATAAATAAATAATTTCCACTGATGTATGGTTTGTTAGAACAGAACAATATTTGGCCAAGATACAACGATTTGAAAATCCGGAAACTGAAAGTGCAAAAAAAAAAAAATAAATAATAATAATAATAATAATAATAATAATAATAATAATAATAATAAATAAATGTTTTGAAGTTGTCCAAATGTAGCAATGCATATTACTAATCAAAAATTAAGTTGAGATATATTTTCGGTAGGAAATTCACAAAATAGCTTCATGGAACATGATTTTTTTTACATAAAAGAAAAATCCTTTCATAGTATAATTATAGTTGTCTCACTGTAGTAATATAATAATATTCTTTGTATTGTCATACGCTGTAATATAATATAATAAACAGCAAATATTTTATATTATAGTCGATTCTACATTGTTTTAACACACATCAGCTTTAGCAAATCACAATCATGTGACAGTCCCAGGTATGCATGTGATATCCTTACAAGGTCAACAAGGGCCATATGGTTTTATTCCAACATCATGCAGAGAAATTAGTCCTTTGAACTAATTCTCAAGCAGCTGGCCACCACACAGTCTCTCTCAAACACACACACAGCTGCTTCCCACACTCACATGCCCCAGCATGCCCCACGCCCAGCTTTAGCAGCAGCAACAGCAGCAGCAGTCTCGATCAATCAGGCTCCTCCCATGCAGTGATTGCTAATTGATGCACTAATCCAGTCGTTAAGTACTGTGCCAAAGAGCTCGGGAGTGCGTCCAAAGTAAACACCTGCCGTCACTCATCGATGTGTTTTGCTTCTACAAAACCAATCGAAGGGGACTGTGTATTTACACACTTACCGTGCATGAGAACCAACTCACGGAGGAGGCCCGAGATATGACTGGCATGATCAGTGACATGACCACACAATGCAGACACAGTGACAGTCAATGAATATGATACTTTCAGGCTAGAAAACAATAGTTCAAAGAAGAAATTGCTTCGGATGAAACCAGATTCATCCACTCTGACAGTATACAGACTCTGAAGTCAGAGAATATATATCAGCATATATTAACAGGATCTACACAATGTCAAAAATATGACAATCCCAATTCGAGGTAAAGGATCTATTAGCAATGAGGGGGACTCTGTTGAAGATGCATGGATATGGGTGAGGGTCTATAACAAGTCCTCGTTTTGGTTATCCCATCACACTGAATGGCTGTAGCCCCTGATGCCCACTTTCATTCAGTGGAAAAGCAAACTCTAATATTACATGAAATTACTTCTGCAATTCTCAGTGTAATCTAACCTACTTTATTCTAATGATTGTCATCTTGACAGAGGTCTCTGTAGACTCTTCAGGTTGTGTCGCTCTGAGTGGGAGGCTGCCAAATGTGACACGCTACTGCCACCCAATGAAGCAAAAAAGTACAACACCCTATCAGAAAAGGCAAAAAGAGTGTTGAAAATGCATGAAAGAAATTTATGTTCTTAAACAGAATTGCTTACTTTTTTAATTTCTTCAAATGATTTTCAAATACAAATGAATTGACAACGAGTTTCAAAAAAAGGTAGATGCAATGTTTCTCATTTAGGTCAAAAGAACTGATTATAAAAAAAGGTAAAATGTATGCATTATTTCATAATGTGCATAGAAATAGTGCAGAGAAAGAAAGTGTACCAATGAGACATTGATCTATATTGACTGATATATATGAAAGAAAGGTATGAAACACATGGAATAAAAAGTTCTAATAGATATGAAATATATAAAAAAAAAAAACAGAGATACATAGATTAATAATGATAAAAAAAAATACTACAAAGGAATATGCAAAGTCCATTGTGTCCAGTGAGTAAATAATATATCGCAACTTCACCATATATGTTCAACAAAAATAATAGGCATTACAAATCATAAGGTTATTATTATTATTAATGTTCCCCAAGTTATGCATATACACTACCAGTCAAAAGCTTCTGAACAGTAAAAATGTTTTTTTAGAGTCTCTTCTGCTCACCAAGCCTGCATTTATTTGATCCCAATGACAGCAAAGTGTCAATTTTTTATTATTTTACTATTTAAATAACTGCTGTCAGTTTGAATATATTTCAAAATGTAATTTATTCCTGCAAATGTAAATGCATTTCTCAAAAGTAATTTATTTCCTTTTTTAGCATCATTACTTCAGTCACATGATCCTTCAGAAATCATTCTAATATTCTGATTTGCTGCTCAAAAACTAAAAAAAAAAAACTAATATATATATATATATATATATATATATATGAATGGTATAGTGTATAAAGTCACAAAAGCTTTTTATTTGTGATAAATGCTGATCTTTGGATCTTTCAGTTCATCAAAGAATCCTGCAAAATTTATATGTAACATTTTTTAATATTGATAATATTAATAATAATGTTTCTTAAACAGCAAATCATTATATTACAATGATTTCCGAAGGATCATTTGACACTGGAGACTGAAGTAACGATGCTAAAAATTCACCTTTGTAATCAAAAGAATAAATTAGATTTTAAAATACATTCAGTCACTTTAAATAGTAAAAATATTTAAAATTGTTACTGTTTTTGTTGTACTCTGGACCAAATAAATGCAGGCTTGGTGAGCAGAAGAGACTTCTTTAAAAGAACATTTAAAATCTTACTGTTCAATCACTTTTGACTGGTAATGTATGGTTGCTTTATTTAACATAAGGATGCACAATATATTACTACAATATTAGTTACTGATCAATATTTTATTTGAATTATTCTAATATTACATTAGAATTTACTGTTTATGCCCAGTTTTCCTTTTGCCATAATTTAACAGTCTTAAGGTAATCTTTAAAAACACTACACTTAATAATAATAATTATTAGGTAGGACATCTCAAAATGAATATCCATTTTTACACTGTATATTATTCACTTGTAGCATTTAGAGCAATAGATTTAAGGTTTTAGTGTTAAGACAAAATATAGAATACAAAGTATTGAATTTTAAATTCATCAATTTATAACAAAAATAACCATAAACAAAAATAGCCATATCGAAAAAGTAATTAACAGCTTATTGAAATATATTAGTGCACCCTAATTTAAATATACTGTGTTCATACAAAGCAAAAACATATTATGAAATTTTATATACCAAATACAAAAGGCACCTCAGCTACACATAAACCTGTAAAACTTCAGAAGCTCTCACTCATAATGCTGTTGTTGGTCTATCTTTGTCGATATTGGGGTTCTATTTGTTCTACAAACCTGTGTGAGCTCACTCATGATAGGCCGCACAGCCTCTCGCTCACTTCCCAAAGCTTCTTGGCCAAGGCATCGTCCCGTCCGAGAGCGCTAACATTCTGCAGGGCACAGGAAGAGAAGTACCGTCCACTCAGAGGCTCGAGCCCCTCCTGCAAAGCACAGTAAAGCGTGGTCTGCGCACCTCCCTCTGGATCCAGGAAAAACAGCTTGGACATGGGCAGGAAAAGCAGCTTCTGCAGCACACCCATATTCCGACCGATCTCAGTGGCGATGACACCTAAAGATGAGACAATGAAGAAAATGTAAAGGATAATGATACATATGACATAGCAGCAGACAAAAAAATGTGGCACTAACCTGGATGCAGGCAATAGCAGGTGACACTCGTCCCCTCCAGTCGGTTTGCGAGCTCACGGGTAAAGAGCACGTTGCAGAGTTTGCTGTGGCAGTAGGCTCTGAACGCGTGCCAGGACGACTGACCTGTGACCAGATCTTTGTGCGTGTTGAGGAGATTGAAGTCGACAGACCCCAGCCGATGCAACAGGGCGGACACGTTGACGACGCGGCTGTGCTCTGCCTGCTTCAGACGATCCAACAGCAACAGCGTCAGCAAAAAGTGGCCCAGGTGGTTGACGCCAAACGCCATGCCAAAACCATCTTCAGTTCTGCCTGATGCGATAAGACCTAGAGAGAAAGCCTCACACACTAAGGGCGTGTTTACAGTTGGTTTGGTCTGATAAAAACCAAACTGGTTCATTTCGAGCGTCGTAATAGCTCTACAACAGGCTGTTACTGCATCCTTATGCCTTTTGCTTTGTCTCTTCAGTGTCAGAATTAAATATGACAGTTTGAACACTAAGCAAACCAGGACTGAATGTATAATTTACTCTTTTGGCCCAGACCAAAAGAACCAAGAGTGCAAACACTCTGAAACAACATTTCATATAAGCAATGGAATCTTTCTCAAGTTACCTGCATTGTTAATAAGCAAGTCCAGTCTAGGTTCACTCTTCAGAAAATTCTCTGCAAAATCACGTACGGATTTCAAACTGGCCAGGTCCAGATGCATGTAGAGTACCTCAGGGTTCCCGCTTTCCTGAGGGATATACAGCAAATGTCTTTCTTTTAAACTTGTGTCAGAGAAAAGGTACAAATCAGGAGGAATTGGGGTTAGTAGATGAGTTTACCTTTCTTATGTCATAAACTGCAGCTTCAGCTTTCTGTTTGTTTCTGCAGGCGAGGATCACTCGGGCTCCTCTTTTGGCCAGATCCAAGGCTGTGGTTTTGCCAATGCCTGTATTACTCCCTGCATAAAGATTATTGATTGCTCAAGCCTGAGCCAGTGTTAAGTGTCCCTTGATGTACAGCAAACTAACTACAATAAACACTGACATAATTAACATGTTTTAAAAATAACGTACTGAGGACAATGGTACTTCTATAACTGTATACAACTTTAATAAGTCTTTTTAATAACGATAATAAGTATTATCGAATGACAATCTACGTTATTTACGTTTGAGGGTTATTAAGTTTGATTGGATTGTCTAATATGAAAAGTCTTTAAATGATACCAACCTGTAACAATTGCTGTTTTCCCCTTCAACGTCACGTTGCTCTTAAATCTGGCTCCTTTAAACAGGCTGTAATAAATTAGTATGTATGCAGCTAGCACACCGACTAGCACTGACAACAAGACAGACATTATTTCCTTAGAGCGCGTCAGTGAATGGATGTTGCAATTTTGCAAAGCTCAGGAGAGCACATGCATGTATTTTACTTCGCTACTTTCTACCAAGTACTCCCGCCTGTTATCTTGTTTGTGTTTTCGTAACTGACAGCTACAGCTTCCGGGCTTTAAATTCTGACAAGCGCTGGGTGGCGCAATTCCTCTACGTCTGAATGTCAAGAAGAAACGTCCCATTTCCTAAAGAGAGAGCACCCAAGACCAATAGAAATTAAGCCACACAAAACAAACTCCACAACCTACTATTTCTTTTAATTAAAAAACAGAATTTCCACTGTAAAATGATTAAGCGATGACCACTAAGCTATCATTTTCTTAACAAAAACAAAACATTTTAACTATGACATTGTATTACCACTCGCTTTCCCTAACACCATTCTGGTCCTTAGACCAGAACTTATGTGTACCTTTATAAATATATAAATAAATGTATATGGGCCATTCTACAGAATTGGTCCAAACTGCTGTCCCACAACCAAAAAAAAACACATTTGAAAAGCATTTAAGTACTCAAATCTTAGATGTTTACGAAGATCCTTTATTTATTATCTAACCCACAATAATATTTAAAATATCAGTAAGCTTAATATATATGTGGGTACTTTCAGTTGGGAGGTGGCTGTCCCAAACCCTAAATATAGATAAGCCCCATCCTTTGAAGTAAATGTGTTCAAAAGTGAAAAATAAGTGTGAAAAATAAGTAACTTTAATTTAAAAGTAACTTATGAAAGTAAAGAATGTCACTACCAAACACAATTTTTCTATAATTAAACACTTTTCTGGAAGTTATTCCAGAAGATTTAGTTTTCATATGTGACTGTTCAGAACTATGCTAACCATGTGCTGATTAGCCTTTTTGAGCTAGGTTCAAATGTATCTCATTTGGTAGTTTCAGTAGTGACATCTTTGTTTTTTTTTTGGGGGGGGGGGGGTGTTATTCCATAAAATTATCGCTACTGTTAACAGTAACAACCGAAACATTTCATCATTGTTTCGCCAGTGATGAAAGAGAACACATAATCCTCATATTTGGGGGAAATAAAAAATTGTTTTGTACGTTATGCAAATTTTTAGTGTTTTAGTATGTTTTAGTAGTGTTTTTGTATGTAAGTTAAAATTCTGTTATGTGGTCTCTACCAAAACATTACTTTCACTACTGAAAATGTGCAGTCACTACCAAAACATGGGATGTTTTGTCAAAAATAAAGTCAAAGATCCTTAAATTTGAAATCAGTTTGATTAACTGTTTGCCTTTTACAAAGAAAAATTGAGTTTCAAAAGTTTCAAAATACACACATCATAAAACACACCACTGTTCAAATTGTAATTGTTATTTATTTACCTCTGAAAAGTTTATAATAAAATAGAAAAATATATATATTTACAAGGAAAATGTAAGCAAAATCTTAATAGGTCAATATAACCCTTCTTATTAAATTATATATTACTGTGTTTCGGTAGTGACAAATTTGGGGAGAGGACATGTTCTAAAACTTTCTATGTCTTAAAAGACAAGTTAAAGTTAAAAAAAAAAATATATATATATATATATATAATCATATGATTAAAAACAATAATTTGATTGAAAATTATACTTTTAATATAGAGGTAAATATATAATTTCTATATTTTATGAAAAAAAATTGTTCATTATTTTTGCACGTAATCATGATGAGTGAAAGGAAAGGGAAGTCAACATCACACCCAAACATAGGTGAATACAATAATTTCTTGATACATAAACATTTTATTTCTTTATTTTCAACCTATGTTGTCCCTACCCTTTTTGTCCCAATGCTCAAAACCCATTGGCCATTTAGTTTTTTAACAACATTTATAGGATATTTTGGCAGTAATGCTGGTCCAATTTTGTGACATTACAATTTGGGCCATTTTTACAAAGCATAAAACTATGCTACATGCATCAAACAAACTCTCACAATGGGTAGTTTCCATAAGTGTACCCTTTATTGATCTCTTTTGCACAGACAGCATCATGACAGCGATGAGGAGTAAAGCTTAAGTCACACCACTGTGCTGCTCGCAGAATCAGTCTGCTTGAGTTCTTCCTCTCACTCTTTTCTTTCAAATCGATGGCATGCAGAAAGAAGAAAGCGCTGTAAACATTTGCCAAATGCACCAGACGTTCTAGCCTGTGCTGGGCTTGCTGGTTTCGGAATGAAGGGGTGGAGGTGAGGAAGAGGTGGAGGAAGAGGAAGAGGAGGAGGAGTTGGGGGAGGGAGGAAGAGAGCTGGGCGAGCTGCCCTCACTGCTGAACCCGGCGGAGGGACTGCACCTGGAAGGTCTGAGCGTGGGAGCCCCACTCCCTGTAGTGTTTGTACTCGCCGCCATGGTGGTCACACTCCATGATGTACTGGTAACCACGGTAACCGGGGTACTGGTAACAAACCCAGCTACATGTAGTGAGAAAACACATGACAAATCCAAACTGAGATCCCTATTTAATATTCCAAGTAGCCCAAAGAAACTAATGATGTATAAGCAGGGGTGTCCAATCTGCAGATTTTAGCTCAAAGCTTGTCTGGAAGTGAATCTGAAGACCTTTGGTGCAACTGGGGCTACGTCTAAATTAATGCAGATACATTTGAAAACACCGTTTTCATTTTAAAATGCTCTCCGTCCTCAATAGCGTTTTCCAAAAGTTTCTCATCCTCACGGAAACGTCGGAAAACGTTAAATTAGCTTTAAGATATTAGCCTAATATTTCACCTACCTGACTGGAAATGATAAGCACGGACATGAATGTTGTCAAGATTCTTGCCCTGGAAATCCTGGTTCAGTTTGGCCAACCACAAATGGCTTTTGTTCCTCAGACAGTCTTTTGAACTCTTCTCCTTTATTTGTTATAACTTTCAGCAGTCTATAGTACTCCAAATATTTTTCCCGGTCCGACCAATTAGTACAGCCCAAAACATGACAATAATTGTCGTTTTCTGCAGCTATAATCAGCTAAATTTGCGAGTTACGTTTGGTTCTGTGCCGCCAATATGGCCAACTGATGACGCATTGTGAAAACACTCTATATCTCATTATTCACTGATGCGTCCAGGTCATGCTCACTCACCATTATATGTTTGATCTAAAATGCAACTGCCCTCATGTTTTGCCACAAGACAGCAATTCTGAGTAGATTTTCTGTCATCTTTGCAAGATATAATATGAAATGTGTACAAAGTAATTTATCTTTAGCAACAGTGTGAAAGTGAATAGCACATAACAGGCACAAAACCAGTATAAACATAGATTTCTATTGGCGCAATATGCGTCACATGACTAAACATCTCATCGCTTTTAAAAGCCTCCATTTTGAGAGTACATGCAACAACTTGAAAACTGCATTTTCAAATGTATCCACTTTGGAGAGCGTTGTTAAAAAGTTGTTTTTTTTTGACAAAAGTGCTGTCTCAGTGTGGACGGAAGATGCGTTAGTGTGGACAGGACCTGAAATTGCATACTGAGTAGGCACTACACTTGAACTTACTTTGTATATACTTACTTTTTTGATCTAAAAAATATTATTGTATATAATTATATCTGTTGTGGCTTCATGGGATACCATCCATCAAATGCACACTTCAGAAACCAGGCATTAAGAACCGGGGGTGTAAACTTTTGAACAGAGTGTACATTTTTCTTATTTTGCCTAAATATCATATTTTTTTATTAAGTACTGCCCTTCAAAGGCTACAGAAGTTACATTTCCCTGAAGACAAAATAAGTTTAATTCACCGTGATCTTCAAATTCAAAAAGTTTACACCCCCCATGCATGCTTAATGCATGTTTTTTCCTTCTGGAGCATCAGTGAGCATTTGAACCTTCTGTAATAGTAGCATATGAGTCCCCCAGTGTGAAAAGATGGATCTCAAAATCACACAGTCATTGTTGAAAAGGGTTCAAATACACAAAAATGCTGGAAACCAAAGAATTAGTGGGACCTGAAGGATTTTTCTGAAGAACAGCAGGCAGTTTAACTTTTCTGGACAAACAAGGACTCATGATCAACTATCACTAAACAAAAAAAACACAGCTGTGGATCATTTAGGTAACAACACAGTATTAAGAATCAAGGGGGTGTAAACTTTTGAATGGGGTCATTATTATAATTCAACTATTATTTTCTCTTGTGGACTATATGTAAACATATTTTATGTGAAATATCTTATTCAGGTCAGTACTAAATAAACAATAACAGGCATTGTGTATGATCCCTCTTATTTTGGTAAAATAATTTACATTTTGCAGATTCTGAAAGGGGGCTGTAAACTTTTGACCTCAACTGTACTATAGAGTAGAGAAGTATTTGAGCTGGTTAATTTGTGTTTAATTAGGGTTGGAGTTAAATTCCACAGGACAGTGGCCATCCAGAAACAAGTTTGGACACCCCTGGTGTAAAGAGAGAGACAAGTATGGTACTCACGCCCCACTTTGCACCTGCATTGATCCAATCTCGTTGGAGGGCCAGCCCATGGCCTGGAGAGAGGGGTAGTCATCGGTTATCTCCCACTGGTTTCCAATAAAGTTCTCCCGCTCAAAGACGGTAATCTTTGACTCCTTGTGGTTCTGCACAGATCATAACATTGGGAGAGATCGTATTTTATTTGGAGAGTCTGGTAAATCATTTCACCACTGATCCATTGTCGCAGTTTCAGACTCACAGCAGAGCAGATTGGCCGGAAGGACATTAGCCTCTCGATGTGGTAGGCATTGCTGCCACTCCAAGACTCCCAGCGATGATAGTCACCTCGTTCCAAGATGAACTGCTGCCCACAGAAGCTGGAGTGTTCGTAGCCCACCCAGCTGTTAAAATAGACACATTTACGCACTTTACAACAACAGACGTATGGTATGGGCTCTTTTAGATGTGTATATCTGTGAGTGCTTGACCTACGCGCCACACTCCACTTTCAGAGAGCGGATGTTGTCCATGCCACATTCCATGATGTTCTGACAGGCTGAGGTGAACTCCATGCGCTTGCCTTGGAAGTTCTCTTGGTCGTAGACTGTGAGCTATACAAGTATTCACAGAGAAAACAGAGATGAGATTCAAAACATTATATATATAATTTTGCATTATTTCATAGTGATTACTTGCCTTCCAAGGCCCCAGTGGCATGGGATTAGTCAGAGCCATCCTTGAAGATATCTCAATGCTGATAGACCTGAAAAATAGAGATATGCAAAAAAAAAAATATATATATATATATATATATATATGGGTTTTATATCATTAATGACAAATGTACAAATAGCCTGTGGATAAGAATAAGAAAGATATGACAGTCAAATGTCTTTGTTGCTACAAGTTAAACCTAATAAAATATTTTAAAAAACACACTAATTCTCTGTTAGATTATATAATCCAAAAATAACAGAATAAAACCACATCTTACTGAAATAAAAGCGACAGATTTATGGCCAAATAATAAAGCCTTAATCAAAAAGTACATACAAACCTACAAATTGCACTGATTATATTAGCATAAATCATAAAATACCAGATTTGAGCCAGAAGCATTAAATTAAAATGTATATATATATATATATATATATATATATATATATATATATATATATTATAAAAGTATTATTGTCAAGAATGTTTTGTTATGCAAAGAATAGAATGCCTATTTTTTAAATACATTTTAATAAAATAAACATTTAATTTGTTAATTACCTTTTTTTTATTTTAACTTTTGTTTTACATTTAATTTTCTGAAATGCCAAAAGTTGTCAAAAGCAACCAGATATATGCTTTCTATATTTGTTTTGGCTCTTACTGGTGTATATTGTATCGCATTTCCCCTAGAGTTTGCAAAGCACACTAAAAGAAGCCTGCAGCGGCTGAAAGGACTACCGTGAAGGGCTTACCTGACCTACCCAACAAATAGCTGCAAGCACTCAGGAGTTCCACACAACGGTCTCCAGACCACCAACTAAGGGCTCTATTTATATGTAGCATGGCAGAAAGGGAAGATTGGCCACAGGGCAGGCAGGAGTCAGCACTTTGCCCCAGGCCTCATTGTTTTGGACTGAGCCTTTGGCTTTACCCAGCTCACAATGCCATCTGCCGTAGCCAGGGAGGCATCGTGCCTACTGGCATCTGCCACCGAAATGGATGCCAGGCACAGTGATTCCATGCATGCTTTTACATATGACCGGAGTGTACGGCAAAACACACATGCTTGCGTAAACATAAGCAAGCTGTTTCGACTTGAGATCATTCCAGGTATCTTCCCAACCAAAAACCATAAGGATATCAAAGAATGGTGGTTTTTAAGTGTTATCTATCATTAAAAGTCTATTTTTATCCTGCACCGAGACTTGTCTCATCTCCTCTCGCCACAGTTACAGCCACAGAGTGTTTCGGCGACCCGCTTCCACCTGCCTTTACATACTCGCACACATATGCATACATACGCAACACAAGCACATCCATTCAACATCCATGTCCTGCCCACTCCTTTGACTTTATGCAAAGTAGGCTGTATGGATGGGGCCCAGCGTCGCACTAGGAGGAGCATGACTAAGTAAAATGAAGCATGTGAATGATGGCATTCAAGTAAATAAGAAAAAGATTACTTCTTTTTCAGGTTTTTTAGATAAGTGTCAAAGGGGTTCTTCAGTGAGACATGCTTTTTTTGTTTTGTTGATGGCCATATGTGTATGAATAGTGAAATGCATCACTATTTATGTTTGTATTTAATAGCCTGGAAATGTAGCATAGAAGACAACTTCAAATCTAACTATAACCACCAAATAAATCTGCTGAAGCTTCACACAAGGCAACAAGTCCTCTTTCTCTCAATGGAGAGGTCTGTGGCTAGTCTACTGAGGTCAGCACATTGCTAGCCATGCTGTAGAGAGTGAATGAGTGCATGTGTGTGAGAGAGAGAGAGAAAGAGAGTTGAAGAGATAGGGGCCGTGGAGTGCCATGCTTTCTGCTGATGGAGGTAGACATCAGACATCCAGCAGAGGCCTGGAACAAAGCAATGAGCAGAGTCAGCAGGGTCACAGAGATAAGCCTGCACTCCAAACCCCTCCAAACGCCCATCACTTTTAGCCAATAGCCTGGTCTCATTTTGCTTTAGAAGTACTGCTAGAATATATATATGTATATAGAGCCCATTCGAAGCCTGAAGCCCTTGTACATTCGGCCTTGGCATCCTTTCCTCTGCCAGCACTCCTATTACATTCCATTGCTCTGTGCCTGACTGCAAAATTTTGGTGAGATTTGTTTGGGGATGTGGACATTTCAGAGTGGTCGCCCTTTAAATATGCTTGCTGTGATTGAAGATTTTTGATTGATTTGACCACAAAGATTATTAGAATTAGAATAATTTCTGAAAGATCATGTAACACTTAAGATGGCTGTAATGGCTGCTTTACCATCAGGAATAAATTACAAAAAAAAAAAATTATATATATATATATATATATATTCTTTTTTATCATAATATAACTGTTTTTACTTTATTTATTTATTTTTAATCAAATTCAAACATTTTAGTAATTTCGGTGTGGCTATTCTTTTAAAAAGCCTGTTGTGATTGAAGAATGTAAAGATACAGATATAGATTTAGATGTTTTTGACTGATTTGATTATTGGTTATTAGATTTCTAAAGGATCATGTGACACTAAGGACTGGACTAATGGCTGCTGAAAATTCAGCTTCATCATCACAGAAATAAATTATATTTTAAAATATATTGAGAAAACAGTTATTTTAAATTTGAATAATATTTCACAATATTACTGTTTTTACTGTATTTTTATTCAAATTCGATATGAAACTCATTTTAGTTATTTCACTTATAGATATAGATTACAGATTTAGATGATTTGAGTAAATTTTGCTAAAGCTTATTGCTTTAAATAAAAGACAATGTAAAAAAACTCATAGTGGTTTGTTCACAAATGCAACAAAGTATTAATCTTGAATCAATTTTCTGTTATTATCAGCTTCAGCCATGTCACACACTGCTGTACAAGGAAGTATGGGTAGTCGCTATGCCACGGGAATGAGCTCCTACAGAGTATGTCAAATCTGGCCCAACATTTTCTTCTTCATTTCATTTTTTTCAACTAATGTTGCTATAATGTGTTATGAAAAATGCATTTGTCTTTACTGTGTAATCTCTTGTGATTAGATATATCTATTTGAGTATGAGAATTTCCAAGGGAGCATGATGGAGCTGAGTGGAGAGTGTCGTAACATCTGTGACAAGGGGCTAAACCGTGTGGGCTCCATCAGAGTGGAGTGTGGGCCGTAAGTACTCATCTGACAAATCATATGCATGATGTTATTAATGATAATCATAAGATGAGAGAAAAATGGAAAATATATGGTGCTGAATAATATTATTACACAAAGTCTAATGTACACACTTTAAAAATGCTGGGTGAAATATGGACAAACTCAGGGATTTGGTTGTTTTTACCCAGCGGTTGGGTTAAATATCTTATTTAACTCAACTATTGCTTAAAATTACTTCATTTATTGCTCAACATTAACCCAAAATATAGCTTTTAATAATATGTTCAATAAATTCAAATTAATTAATATGTTGAATAAATAATGATTAAATAATAAACATTTTAAATTGCTTATTAATAAATGTTCACCTTTTGATTATTGCTGATGCCTCTAATAATTATGTGTCAGATTTTTAATTTCCAATCAGTTTTGGGTTTTAAGCCATTTTAAGCCAGCCATACAGTAATTTTTTAACAATAGCTGGGTTAAATTAAACTACCCAAGTGGTTGGAGCAAACATTTAACCCAGCTGCTGGGTCAAAACAACCAAATCACTGGGTTTGTCCATATTTCTCACAGCTCTGCAGTTTTTAGAGTGAACTACCATTCAGATGTTTTGGATACAGGTTTTTTTTTTTTTTTTTTTTTAAAGAAATTAATACTTTTGTTTAGGAAGGATGCATTAAAACTGATTAAAAGTGACAGTAAACAAAGAACCATGATAAAATGTTTCTACAAAAATTTTAAGCGGCACAACTGTTGTGAACATTAATAATAATACGAAATCTTTCTTGAAAAACAAATCAGCATATTAGATTCTATCTATCTATCTATCTATCTATCTATCTATCTATCTAGCGATAGCCTTGCTAAGCATAAGAGAAAAACATTTTTAAAAATCAACTGTAAAATATAGGGTCAATTTAAATAGGTAGTCCAATATCCTGATTTTATATTTTCTGTGGCTTGAATAATCAAAATTATAATTATATACATATACTGTATACAGTTGAGGTCAAAAGTTAATATACACCTTGTAGAATCTGCAAAATGTTAATTATTTCAGCAAAATAAGTGGGATCATACAAAATGCATGTTATTTTTTTATTTAGTACTGACGTGAATGAGATATTTCACATAAAAGACGTTTACAAGAGAAAATAGTAAAGTTGAATTTATAAAAAAATGACCCTGTTCAAAAGTTTACATACACTTGATTCTTAACACTGTGTTGTTGTTGTTGTTGTTGTTGTTGTTGTTGTTTTTGTTGTTGTTGTTGTTTAGCGGTAGTTCTTCATGAGTCCCTTGTTTGTCCTGAATAGTTAAACTGCCCTTCAGGTCCCACATTCTTTTAGTTTTTCAGCATTTTTGTGTATTTGATCCCTTTCCAACAATGACATCTTTTCACACTGAGGACAACTGAGGGACTTATATGCAACTATTACAGAAGGTTCAAATGCTCACTGATGCTTCAGAAGGAAACACGATGCATTAAGGGGTGTAAACTTTTGAACAGAATAAAGATGTGTATATTTTTCTTATTTTGCCTAAATATCTTTTTTTTTCGTTTAGTACTGCAGAAGATACCTACATGTTTACTAGAAAACAAAATAAGTTAAATCTACCTTGAGGACCATTCAGGTAACAACACAGTATTAAGAATCAAGCGTATGTAAACTTTTGAATGGGGTAATTTTATCAATTCAACTATTATTTTCTCTTGTGGGCTATATGTATAATCAGTAAAATACACTATTTTACAGTACATATGCCCTTTACCATCTTGCAGATGGGTAGGTTTTGAGCAACAGGATATGACTGGTGAGATGTTCATGCTGGAAAGGGGCGAATACCCTCGCTGGGACACTTGGTCCAACAGTTACCGTTGTGATCGTCTCATGTCTGTCCGGCCTGTTAGAATGGTGAGGGACCATTGCATCACTTAATTTCCCATTTCATCACCAACAGTTAACAACAGAGTAACAGTCTTAACTCTTTTGGTCTCTCTATATGTAGGACCCACAAGACCATAGGATCTGTCTGTTTGAGTGCATGAACTTTGATGGTCGTAAGATGGAGGTTTCTGACGAGGACATCCCAAGTCTGTGGTGCTACGGCTTTCAGGACAGAGTCGCCAGCATTCAAGTAAATGGTGGAACGTAAGTGATTTTGCATCTCTTATATTATAATATGTCACCTTATTAATTAACACATGCTACAATCATTCCTACTTTAGGTGGGTTGGCTATCAGTATCCAGGCTACCGTGGATATCAGTACCTGTTTGAATTTGGAGCCTACAAACACTGGAATGAATGGGGTGCCAGTCACCCCCAGATCCAGTCTGTGCGAAGAATAAGGGACATGCAGACGAATCCCAGAGGCTGCTTCCAGATGGCATAAGGAATGACATACAGCATGGACAGGTGGACACAACAAGGCCCTGCAGAGAAACCCTATGGAATGTAAAAAAAAAAAAAAATCATCATCCTTCATAATCAAAAAGAGCTGCTCTAAATAGCGATGAACTCTCATGTGTTACGTCATGAATGGTTGCACAACCACTTTTAAGTAAGGCATTCTACGTCCAGCCACCTAGTTAAAAGTATAGCGAATGGATAAAACAATTATATGTCCCAATTTTAATGCTTGCTGAAGCCTTCATCAGTTTTGTTTGATAGTTTTGCATTATTGCATGTTTTTTGCTCTACCCAAACCTCCTAGCATTGTGTTTCATTAGTTTATATAAGAATATCTACCATCCACAAACGACCTAAAGCTAATCAAAATCAATTTCTAATTTAGCTGCTAAACCCTGCAGGGGAAATTCATTGAACCAGAAGGAGGTGCAATTCAACACCTCAACACACTCAACCTTCTCCTGCTTCATCACAGCACATCTTCTAGGATCTAGAAGCCCAACCAGTATGGCAATGATCAGGGATCTCTACATGGCAGAAAAATTTTCTTCTTCTCCTTCCTTCATTTATGAAACAGAGGAGATCCTGCTACACTTTAACTTTCTCAGGGATGCTGGCATCTAAAAACACATTTACTAGAAAATAAATAAAAATAAAAGATTTTACAGCACAGTTATTATACATTGTCCTTAATTCATTGCTGTACTCTCACATTAACAGTGATTAGATTTAAGAACACATTAGGTGAATTGTTTAATTTTGGGGGGTTCAAGCGCATAGCTGAAATAATTCACCTAATACTGCAGATTCACTGGACTCTCTAGGTCATTAATTATCAAAAAAAATGTTGAAATGTACCCTTTGGGAAGCTATAACGGGGTCGTTTAGAAAAGGGGCCTGTCCAAATATACCCAAAAGCCTATAAAGCCTAAACTCAAAACCTCACAATGAGCACATGCAATAGGTGATTCTAAATAAGCACAGACCACAGATGGCACTATAACAGTCATAAACATCATATTTCTATGGGAAATGTCCTGGATTTGCCAAAAAATGTTTTTATTATTGATTTAGGTCGTTACAGGCTTGATAAATAATATGTAATGTCTGATTTCATATGTGCTTTAAATGCCTGAAAGCACTTGAACCCTGGTAATCGATGCTTGCATCTTTCATGCATATGGGTACACAGAAAAATTTAACCTAAAACTGATACACGCTAGTTGGTAGTAAAATTCGAACCGTCTGCCCACTTCCTTCCTTAGTTAATACTGTTCTCTCGGGTTTTGCTCGATTACACGAAGTGTTTGCTTTAATACCTTCAGCAGCAGACCGACATGCAGATTACAGCGCGAGAGCCACTCGCCTCAGGAAAGAAGGAGTAAAATAACTCAATATCTTTAGAAGACTGACTGGCTGGGGGAGGTGAATGCGCTATTCTTGTATCAGTAAAGAGCCTGCGTTAAATAACGAGGACGCATAACACAGCAGAGGTAAGGCAAACAAACGGCCCTTGCCAGAGAGATTGGGTGCGAAGACTGCAACCCGTGCACGAACAGCAGCATCGTACCGCATTTAGAGATGAAAGTGAAGCAAGGCTGCGACGCGGGTGCCCCGTGTACGACTGAGGAGGATTTGCTAAAAAGCACAGAAATATCGCCGGAGGATGTACTCGGGCTGCAGAAGATCACAGACAGTAAGTTCAGTAACATCAATGACATTCTCAAACAGGAAGCTTCCGAAAACAATTGCAGGCTGAGGAGCTGCTCTGCTAACTTACACTGTTGCACATTTACCCAGAGCGAAATTGCAGGTTTCGCTTCAGCATGTTTAGTCTCGCGGTTTGTGTTTTATTAAGTACGAAACTAATGAATTCGTCTTAGAATGTAACGATTTTATTTAGCGTCTTTGTACGATCTTCATTTTGGACCGAACCTAGTGATATGGTTCATTCGGCTCTTCGTTGGTGGTAAATAAACAACACTGGACATTTCCATGTACTGACTGACAATGACGACGTAGACTATTAAGTTGATGAATGGGCTGGATTGAGAAATGTATCCATTATTTTAAAATACTGAAACTGAATAATTTCATAACGTTAACGGTTATGTCACAGCGGACGGAACACCGCACTAAGTACTCGGACAGTGTTTCCTTAGCGCTGCGAATGAATGACTCTTTTGAGCCGGTTCTTTTTAGCGATTCAAAACTATAGTCCCACAGCATGACTATAGCAGTCCGCTTCTTGAACAAATGACTCTTATGAACCGATTCTTTTAAGTGAATCAAAACACTATAGTTAATGAATGGCTGTTCATATGACAGCATGTATTCAAAGATACAACTTTTGAGTTTTGTTGTAATCAGTGGTAGTTTAATGAATGAATAAATGAAGAAAGAAATTAAATATAGCCATTGTTTCAAACAACATCAACAGGTAATGTAGGGCTAATTTTAAAGGACTGCTTTTATGCCACCTCTAAGTTTGTAAAAAGTCATTAAATATAAGAAGAATGGTACATCTGTTAAACGAGATAACTGATTTCCAGGTGTGATTATTTCTAGAATCTGAATAAGACATGATTATAGGAACATTTTCATCTATTATTTACTTCTAATGAAGGTTTAGTCCATGTAAGATTACAAAGTTAATAATATTGCTGCAAGCAGTGATTACCGGGGTTCAAGCACATATGAAAAAAGACATTACATATTATTTAGCAAGCAAGCCTGTAACTAACTAAATCACTGATTTAAAAAAGCATTTGTGGCAAATACAGGTAATTTGCCATAGAAATGTTTTTTTTTTTACGTTTATGACTATTATATTGACTGTTTTTTGAGATATGCAAATGTCCTTATAGTCGCTTGTGGCACTTTGGACCAAGACGTACCAATTTTTCACGTCAATAAGACATGCACCACCAAGTGGCTATGCTTTATAACTTTTTTCATGTAGATTCAGCTCTTACATATGTGTCATGAGTTTGGCGAAGGTGTCTTATTCCATTCAAAAATTATAACCGTTTTAGGCTATAGGCAGCTCTGCTGCTTTCAAACGCTTTAGCATCCCTTTGCGATGGAGAGTCAAAGGTTTATTTGGTAATTATTGGTATTCACTCCCCAGGGAATCTTGCTGCATTGGTTTGGTTCCGATCGGGCGAAAAACCTAGGACGAGTCCGCAAAAGTTTTTTCAAAAATGCTGAATATCCAAAAATGTTCAATCCAAGGCATGTGTTTTGTCTGGCGTGAGCCAAGGATTCCAACAACGAATGGTTAAGAAGTCACAAGCAATTTCTTACTTTTGATGGCTGTAGCGCCACGGTCAGGCCGATTGGAACAAGCTTAGGTGACGTTGTAGACAGTGTGAGTACTACTATCCCTCAAAGTTTCAAGTCTGTCCAACTTATGGTTTGGTCTGCCTGATCAGTTTTATGTTGAGATTGCTTATCCTTAGCCACTTTAACAATTACAATAAGGTTTCAGCGCTATGCACTTGTACTCCTAATTACACTTGCTGAAACTCATACAAACAAGTTTCAGCATTTACTTTAATTACTGTATATACTATGTGTGTATCTTTGTACCACACACAGATAAATGCACAACATAATTATGTACAATAATGTTGACAGACTCTTTCTGAAGCAACTTACAAGAAGGAACATGTTTTGTATAAGTACTATACCACACACTTAAACAGGGGGTATGGTTATTATACAGTTAACTTAAAATCCATACAAATAACATTTTTAATACTTAAAATGAAAAATATTAACTAAAATAAAATTAAAAACAAAACATACTTTATTTCAGGTAGTTGCTTAGATAATTTGATGATGATTTAACACATTGTGTTGGGAATCAATTATAGTGTTGCATTGCATAGTGTTAGAATTTGATCACTGACTTACAATTTAAAGGGTTACTCCACTGCAAAATTAAAATTTTGTCATTAATCACTTAATCCCATGTTGTTCCAAACACGTAAAAGCTTTGTTCGTCTTTGGACAATTCCAATTGACTGCCGAGTAAATAACACTGTCAAAATATATAACAAAATATCTTAAATTGTGTTGGAACGACATGGGGGTAAGTGATTATTGACACAATTTTTATTTTGGGGTGGAGTAACCCTTTAATTACAATTAAAAATCGGAACGTGTTGGTTCTGTATATTATAATCTTCGCATTCCTCACAAACGTACATCAGATGCTAAGCTGTATTGCTGGATGACACAATATTACTTGAGCTGTTATTTTGCCTCTTTTGATGCTGTCTTTGCTCCTGAATGTAAGACACTACAATTTATCTGGCACTAATTGATCAAAGATCAGATCTGTGGAATGCAAATCATCAGTTTCTATGGATTTCAGATCATCAACAGTTTTAAAGCGCTGGCACTGTCACAACTGACTGAAAGACATTTGCATGTTACAAATATCACATGACTTCTCACAGTCCATAAAGAATATTTCACTAGGAAATAAATGCTACTCTGTCTCATCTCTGTCACCACTTGTTGTGAGTCATTACCTCTGAAATGTGAGCGGGTTGTGGTCAGAATCAACAGAGTATTCTTATCCTGAGCTGTGCATTGAAACATCTATTTGAATAAATATATTTGCAAATGCGTGGACGAGAAGTGCTGAGAAATCACATTTAGATTGCACTCTTCTTTATTTAAATGGAAAAAACCCATGTCTGGCTAATCACTCAGATTAGCGCTCTAAAAATAAAAGCTGCTCTTGATTAAGGATACAGGCTGCTATTCTGAGGAAAGTGGACATCTGTACGCAAGCTTGTTTTTTGTCTTATTTAACTCATGGTACTGTTATAAACAAGAACGCTAAATATGTTTATAGCTGAAGTGATAAAAATGTAAGTTATGTTACAGTTTCGCTGGGAAAGTGGTTTGGCTCTTTAGCAATAATCTTTGGTTTAACTGCTCAATTTGTCACTTTACTTCGAGTGTTTGGAAACATTTCTTCATAAAGGAAGAATTATATGCCCATTACACCTCATAAATCTAAATGAACTTGTGTGGTCTTGTAAATGAATGCTGAATCATAATCTGTGTTTGTTATACGCAGCAGTTCCTTTTGTTTACCCGAAAATAACAGGTGGTAGTTATCCTGGATTGGTTTCAGAAGATATGTTGCTAGGTGACAGCATTAGAAGCAGTGAAGCATGGCTCCTTGGTGGTTTGGAAAAGCTCATTGACACTTGACTGTCACATTGCTTTGATTACTAGATCTCTGTTTTGATAATGAATTACACACATTTGACTTTTTGACACATAATCTAAAAATCACACAGATAGTGTTTACTCTGAATGAATCAACTTGATTATGTTAGGTTACACAAGCAAAAACATCTTTAAGGAACAGGCAAAAATAACTGCATATTTTCACTTTTTTTATAGTTCACAAATTATAGGATTAATAGGATTTTTGCCTGCTTCAGGCACTTCAGACCACTGGACTTACACTTATGAAAACTGGTTACACTTATAAGGCTTCTATCATGAAAACAAGATAACAGAATCCATTATATTTTAAAAATGTACCTGCTAAACATTATAAATAATTAATGACACGTATAATGATGAAATTAGATAAACGCGGACAGAATCACGGAATCCAGTCATAAAAATGGAATTTACTGTATAATGCAGAATGTCACGGAATTTGCCAAATTTTGAATGGATACATCAAATGTAGGTCAGTTCACTTAAATCAAATCATAATATGGACTAGTATCTGTGAAAAAACTATGAATCCTGCATGTTTTGCGTGTCTCTGTGTGAATGTCACAGATGTGTGGTTTTGGTTACTACACACATACTAGAGTATATGAACACATACTAAGAGTCACTGCATGAGCATTTTACCATTTCTTTTGTTGTCATAATTATCATATACAAACAAAAACCTAAACGTCCTCTCAGCAACCCATCAAAATAAAAGTTTGGTTTAACTTGAAGGAATGGTGACATAAATATTACTTAATGTAGTCTTTTTTTTTTTTATTAAATCAATTCGATTATTAATATTTAATGATACCATTAAAATGGAATCCAGAAAACTGATGGAAAACTAAATTTGGTAAAAATAAATGATTATTAGTTACATTTTCAGATATTTAAATTAATTAGACATGCTTTTTGATTAATAAAATTTAATTTAACTAATAAAACAGACTCTAGAAAAAATAATAAAGCAGATTTATTCTAGTTTATTTTTTTACCTTATTTTATTTATTTATTTATTTTTAAATGTACCAGCTGAACATTATAAATAATGAACTACAATTATAATTATTATGGCCCTATGAAATCCTTTTTTTTCCCCCAAATTTTCTCCAAGTTTTTCTGTTTACATTTTTTTGGATTCCATTTTTTATTGCTTCTAGACTCTGTTGCAATGGTAAAATAATAAAAAAACATGTCTAATTAATTAAGATCATGAAACGTACACAGTTTAAAACCAATTCTTCAAATGTTGAGCAAAAATACAGTTTTTAGGGACATATGGATTCTGTTTTATTTTTACCAAATTCTGTGGTTTCATTACATTTTAATAAATCAAAAGCATCTCTAATTCATTGATTGTATAAAAAATATTAATGAATTTAATATTAGCTTATATATTTATTAATTTTCAAAAATTTTCTGGCAAATAAATTCTGGTAAATATTCCTTAATGTAGTGATTATACTAGTAGTTCTTCAAGTTAAACCAAACCTTTATTTTGACGGGTTGCTGTGAAGACCTATTTCTGCTGTATATAATATGATGATAAAACAGATGACGAAACAGTAAAAATGCACAATAAGTGGCTCTCAGAGTAGTTCTAGAGGTTGTTTGTGTTCATGGCAGAAGCTGAAAACACTGGTAGCGATATGCTCTTCAATAACTACGCGTCTGCGCCATTCATTCAAATACAGTTATACAGAACATGCAGGATTCATATTCAAAGTAGTCTTTTGCAGTTTAATATTCGCATACACTAGTCCATATCGTGTTTTGATTTAAGAGTACTGACCTACTTTTGATTTATTCATCCAAACTTTGGGAAAAGTTAAAGTAAATAAAATTGTTATGACTCTATTCAGCGTTTCTGTCTGCATTCACAGAATATCAAAGGGCCCTAAATAAAATATAAATATATATATGTATATATAAAGAAAAATTGACTACACTTAGAATGGGATTATAAAAACTAGATTTTTATTTGTTTGTTTGTTTTACCTTCTCAATATTAAAAATAATGTTTTACGTTTTACGATTATTTCTCTTTCCTTTTTATTTATTTTTTTATTTTCAAAGCATAAAAATCTCACTAAATCTCGCTAAATAAAGTAATATTTAAAGAGATTTACACGTAATAAAAATCCGCACTATTGTTTTTCTTGACGTGACTCTCTTCACCTCTTCACTGACTATTTGTATTTTTGCACACACATTCACACACTGCATTGTTAGCTCACACACAGTAGATTGGTCCTACTGTGTGTCAATTCATGAGGTGAAGTAAACATAGCAAAACATTTCCCTGAACAATTGAGTGTTATTAAAGTTGTTTATATATTAAGCAAATTTTGTGGTATTAGCAATATGCAAAGTATCTGTTTCTTGCCTATTCAAGTTAAAAACACAACAATATGCAAAATATCTGTTTCTTGTCTGTTCAAGTTCAGTGTTCAGTTTTGAATGGGCTCTTGTGCGAATATGTCAACATCTTGCTTGATTGTTTGAGTTTTAATTTGTCATTACATCATCAAATATATCATTTGTGACAGTTTTGTGGAACACTGCCACTTTTTATGTAAAGAGCAGATATTAGAAGCACACTTCTAAAGCAGAGGAACTATAAATATCTCAAGTGATTGGCTAAACCCAGTGTTGCCCATCTGTTAACTAACAGGAAGCTTGGGTAGAGGATAGGTGGGACGTCTGCACTGCATTGTGGTCCACTGTTGCCCTGGGAAGGAAGTGATATTCTCAGTCTGTAGTGTTGAGCTCATCTCAGTGTCATCCTAGCAGAGATGGACCTCTCAAAAGTTAGAGTTGTCCCAAATCCCCTTAGCATCTTCCAATCTGTGCCATGTGATGGCGAACAATGTAAGCTCCTTAGGTATAATCCATCCCAGGGAGAAGAGGGCTGACACAGCTGCTCCTCGCACCTCATATGCCTCCTCTGGGAGTCTGCCATGAGGAAAAAGAGACGCACGATAAGACTAGACTGACCCAAGTCATCAACTCCAGGCCATAAATAAATCAGCACATATAGTGGACACAAAAATATTTGGACAGTTAAGTTGCACTCAAACTGAGGTCCTTTATACAACAGTTAAACGAGTGTGTAAGTACATAAGAAACACCTCTTTAACACCTTTTAAAAACCTTTTTTGTGTGCTCTAGTTCCTTCAGTCATACATTCAAATCTCAGTTTTACAGTTTAACAGCTAAGCCTCTGTTACTAATTCAAAAACGTCACTTTAGAACTAGTAGCGAAGCAACGTTAAGTAGCTTATTGTATTACTGTATTGAAAGTTCACTGTATTAGGTAGAGTTATTATAAGAGAGAGATGGACTGAGCAAGTGTGATTACCTGCATCTGATACAGCATTCATTCTTTAGCTCAGTCTCCTATTCACAATAAAACATTAGTTTGAATGCCCTTTGAGAAAAGCGATATCTTTGTCATAGTATCCTTTCATCTGTTAAGGGTGATTTCCGACGACAGCGCTCCTCAGTGCATTTGTTGGCTGCATCTTAGTTGTAACTTCCTTGTTACAACCCTGTTTCAGTCTCTTTCAATATAAAAGTCTTTACCGCTGACTGAGTCATGAAAACAGTCTCTTGTTGCCATCTAATGGCTAAATAATGTACACGCACATTTCCAAATACTTCTATTATTTATATAAAATATTATTTATTAAATAATAATATTTAATAAACAATAACATTCATCAAGAGTACAAAGGCAGCGTTCTGATATACAGCATTAAATTTACCAAAAATGTAGCGCTATGAGATTTCGCCCTCGGCTAAATCTGTTTGCTTTGGAACAAATAACAGATTAATGAGACCAAAGATTGCTGGTTAGATTTACACCAGAAAACAAATTAAATCTCATGTTTAACCACTAGAGAGACACCAGAGCCAGCGGCAAATTTTCCAGAAGATCTGGCCAAGGTGAGGCTGCTCTCGGGCTGGTTCATAAACGCTAAACAGCCGCTAACGCCCTGGAGCTCACATCTCTGAAAACAAGTACATTTTTAAACAGACATGATCTATATTAACAAATCACATATTTGACGTCTAAACAAGTACATTATCTCCTAGAAACTCTTAAAACGACATTTTGTGACACAAAACAGTATTATTTATAAATGTATGGTGATTTGGGCATGTGTAATGTTTGTCTGCCAGTATACTACTTTTCCTATTTTTCTGACAGTATTTCTAAGCAGTATCAGTCTCTGCAGGCAGGTAATGAATCGAGGAGGTGTATGGTCATCATCAATGTCATTTCCACACAACATCAGAGCGAACAGAAATAGCTCTTTTTGTCCCTGCAGTCTATCACACAAGGGTACTGCTCTCAGCCCTGAGGCATGTCTTTGATGCATGTGACCTATGTCACACACACATACCCAGTGCTAAAATGTGGTTAGCTTTATATGTTATGGCAAGTCTGGAGAGAATCACATCACGTTAATGTTCCATTCATATTTCATTATGCTACAATAAGAGTCATGACTGAAGCACATGCTGGTTTGTTTTTGTTTCTATAGATTACCTCTGCGGTCCAGAGCAGAACATACACAAGATCGACTTTACCAGGTTCAAAATCCGAGACATGGAGACAGGCACGGTTCTTTTTGAGATCACCAAACCCCCTACAACAGGTAGGCAAGAGCAGACCTCTCAAATTCACTTCCTCACTCCACCTACACAGACTGCACATTTAAATGCAAGGCTCGTTTTGATTTTTTTTTCCCATAAAGCCCTGATTTCCATTTAGATGCAGTGCGCTGCACAAGAGCCCTTCAGAGGCTCATTCGGTAATGCCGACCCCTTTCTGATTCACAGAGAGTGGGGAGGACAGAACGGACTTTGACCAGAACGCCGGGCGCTTTGTGCGTTACCAGTTCACCCCCGCTTTCCTCCGACTACGCCAGGTTGGCGCAACGTAAGTGCAATCAGTGGCAGGATTACACTTGATCTTAAATTGCCACCTAAAATTAGCCTGAAATCACTCTTGAATCTGTTTGACTTAATCCTTAAAAGGGGTCATATGATGATGATTCCAAAATGTTCTTGATATTTTGATATAAATGGGTTAATTATACTGTGAAAACATACTGTTTCAGTGGAAACAGACCATGTTAGACAGATTGCTTCAACACAGGATCCGTCATGTTACAGAGGTAATGAGGGGAAAGTAGGATAGATGCCATTAGTCCTACATATCAGTAAAAGTTAAAATGTAAAAGGACAAAAAATTGTTTAATAAGGAAACTGTGCAATAAAAATACAGTTGAGATCAAAAGTTTACATCCCCCTTTCAGAATCTGCAAAATGTTAATTGTTTTACTAAAATAAGAGGGATCATACAAAATGCAAATATTATTGCTTATTTAGTACTGACCTGAATAAGATATTTCACATAAAACATGTTTACATATAGTCCAAAAGAGAAAATAATAGCTGAATTTATAAAAATGACCCGGTTCAAAAGTTTATACCCCCTTGATTCTTAATACTGTGTTGTTACCTGAATAATCCACAGTTGTGATTTTTGTTGCTGCCTGCTGTTCTTCAGAATAATCCTTCAGGTCCCACAAATTCTTTGGTTTTCTAGCATTTTTATGTATTTCCAACAATGACTGTATGATTTTGATCTTTTGTATGATGTATGATTTGATCTTTTCACACTGAGGACAACTGAGGGACTCTTATGCAACTATTACAGGAGGTTCAACTTTTTGAATTTGAAGATCAGGGTAAATTTAACTTATTCTGTCTTCTGGGAAACATGTAAGTATCTTCTGTAGCCTCTGAAGGGCAGTACTAAATGAAGAAATATGATATTTAAGCAAAATAAGTAACATGTACACATCTTCATTTTGTTCAAAAGTTTTCACCCCCTGGCTCTTAATGCATGTTTTTTCCTTCTGGAGCATCAGTGAGCGTTTGAACCTTCTGTAATAGTTGCATATGAGTCCCTCAGTTGTCCTTAGTGTGAAAAGATGGATCTCAAAATTATACAGTCATTGTTGGAAAAGGTTCAAATAGGAACGTTTTAAAACACAGCTAAGAACACAGTATTAAGAATCAAGGGCATGTAAACATCTTTATGTTAAATATCTAATTCAGGTCAGTACTAAATAAACAATAATATGCATTCTGTATGATTCCTCTAATTTTGGTAAAATAATTAACGTTTTGCAGATTTTGAAAGTGGGATGTAAACTTTGGACCTCAGCTGTATATGATATACAAGCTGTATTACATTTTACATGTGACATGTTTACATATTACTTTTAAATTTACAAGAAATAAGTAATGTCAGCAGGGTTGCCAATACCGACTCAATTGCTACTCAAAGCTAGTAAAAATGCTTCCGGTGGGTACAATACATGTTTTTTTTTGGGTGGGTTCCCCTAGTAAAATTCACATTCCATCAGCTTAATATCACATTATTTTGGTCACTTTAACCCGCGGACATGAAAAACAACCCGCGGCAACGGTGTTAAAGTAACCCAATTCCGCAGGAAGACCACAGACTTGGCAACACTGAACGCCAGTTACGTTGTTTTCTCATTTATTGACTGACAGGTCTACTGGAGTAAGTGCAGAAACAGAGGCACTTCCTTCAGGCTGGGGTGTATTAATTTCACTTTTGGCATGAAATGGCCTTTACATTTGCCAAAAATATCACCTAAATATCACCTAAAAATGAATAAGCAATAAGCAAGCCTATCTTAGCATTACTTTCCCTACTAATCTAAAATTCTGTCATTAGTTACTCCCTCTCATGTCGTTCCAAACCTGTAAGACATTAAGAATTAAGAATTAAGATATTTTTGATGAGTTTCTGACCCTGCATAGACAGCAACACAACTGACATGTTCAAGGCCCAGAAAGGTAGTAAGGACATTGTTAAAATAGTACCATGTGGCATGTACTCTCGTGAATGCACGTCGACTGACACGGAATAGAAGAAATTGTTGAATAAAGTTGTTATTTTTGTTTTCTTTGTGCACAAAGTTTTCTCGTAGCTTTCATAACATTATGGTGGAACCACTGATGTCACATTGACTATTTTAATAATTACTACCTTTCTAAGCCTTAAACCTGGTAGTTGTATTGTTTTCTATGCTGTCTCTGAAAGTCTTAGATTTCATCAAAAATTTCTTAATTTGTGTTCCAAAGATGAACAAAGGTCTTACAGGTTTGAGTAATTAATGACTAACTTTCATTTTAGGTGAACTATCCCTTTAAACATGCCCTTTCCTTTCTTACCTCCACAGGGTGGAGTTCTCTGTAGGTGATGTCCCCATCAACAACTTCCGAATGATTGAGAGGCACTATTTCCGTGGGCAACTGCTGAAGAGCTTTGACTTTGAATTTGGCTTCTGCATCCCGAGCAGTAAGAATACCTGTGAACATATCTATGAGTTCCCACCACTCTCTGAAGAAATAAGTAAGTTCGAAATGTTTTTTATCAACTTCTCATTTCGCTATTGATGAGTTTGTGATATTGTGGCTAGACCTAATATATTAGACTGTGTTTCTGGTTTCTTTCCGCAGTGCGTGAAATGATCCTTCACCCCTATGAAACGCAATCCGACAGCTTTTACTTTGTGGACAACAAGCTTGTGATGCACAATAAGGCAGATTATTCTTATAACGGTGGACCGTAGGAAGTCTTTCTCACCTTTTGCAGAAATCTGCACCGAGTTGCAATGGACCGCCAGACGATTATCTACTGAAAGTTACATCTAGGCATCTAATCTTATATGTGATGATGCATTTGGTTAAAACAACAAAAAACACCCCAATCTCAGGATTTATGTGCGTGTGTGTGAGAAAGAGAGAATGAATGTTATTCAATAATGGGCCAGTACTACTTTTTTTCTTAGAATCATGTAAAGTATGTGAAAACTCTTGTCTTGTCTCTTGGAGTATATGAGTGTGCCTATGCACATGTGCATTCAATGCTTGCTCTGTTTTTATGTGTTTTTCAAAGCCCAGAGCCAAATAGTTCTAAACAACTCTGATTTGTGACTAAATGTTCATACAATGATTTAATGAGTTGGTTTCTAAAGTATAAAAAGAGCGTCAGAATGAGTTGGAGATGCAGTGCCCAATGCAGTGTGTTTTAACCTTTAAAGGAAGGGATGTTGTCAGGAACTGTGTATTTTGCCCTGACATTGCACCCACTTCCTTTTGGCCTCTATGAAACGGCCTGATTTCCCCTTATTTGTCTCACTTTCATTTTTAAATGCCCATAATTTGGTTGATAATGTAAATCTATGTTATTTATATTAATATGCTCTTATTTATATTGTTATACATTGTCACATATTTTTAATAGCATCTTTTGTCAAAAATAGTGTTAGATATCTGTCAATTGTTTCACGTGATTTAACAAAAAAGAGAAAAATAAAAATTCCAAAGTTCTTTAAATCGTCATGTTTGATTTAATTTCCTTTACACATACAATTTTTTTATATTAGATAAAATAATATTTAAACTGTACACTCTTGAATTTGAAGATCAGGGTAAATTTAACTTATTTTGTCTTCTGGGAAACACACAAGTATCTTCTGTAGCTTCTGAAAAAAATTATATTTAGGCAAAATAAAAAAAATGTAATCTTCATTCTGTTCTAAAGTTTTCACCCCTGGCTCTTGATGCATTGTTTTTTCCTTCTGAAGGATCAGTGAGCATTTGGACCTTGCTGTAATAGTTGCATATGAATCCCTCAGTGTGAAAAGAGGAAAGAGGAAAGTGTTCAAATACACAAAAATGCTTAAAAAAAAAACTAAGAATTTGTGGGACCTGAAGGATTTTTCTGAAGAAAAGCAGGCAGTTTAATTGGGACAAATAAGGGACTTATGAACAATTATCACTAAACAAAAAAAAAGCACAGCTGTGGATCATTCAGGTAACTTTTGACTGTGTTAATTTTTATAAACTCAACTATTATTTTTTTTTCTTGTGGACGATATGGTCAGTACTAAATAAAAAATAACATGCAGTTTGTATGATCCCTTTTTTGGGGTAAAATAATTAACATTTTGGAGATTCTGCAAGGTGTATGTAAACTTTTTTTGATAAATGTATAAATTGAAAGATACATTGAAAAAACAGCATTTATTTCTTATTTTATTGATCAATTTAATGTGTCATTGCAGCACAAAAAAAAATATCGATTTCTGTTTTTAAAAAAAAAATCTGACAGCGCACAAACTTTTAAACAGTACTGTAGATAACCAAAAGAATATTACATGATACAACCAAGGGCAAAAATAATAATTTATAATAATAACATATTACAACAAAATGAATTCATCTGCCGTATACAGTGTATTATTATAACACAAATGCCTTATATGTTGTGATTGTATATGCAACTGACTTAAGATACAGTTCTGGTAGTGCAATAGGTCAGATGAGCCTACCTGATGGACTCATGTACTGTCTGTATATCTATGATTTTGCCAAATCTGATGAACCATATGAAGGATTTTGACAAACAAAAATAACTGTGACCTATGCTTGCAGAGATCTAGTACAAATGCAGTTCTTAAGACCTGTTTTAACTTGTTATATAGTTCTTTCAATGTGCATTGTTAAAGGAAGACAGTATAACAAAAGAGGCAACCACACCCCCCAGTGGTTGCCGTGCCAAATGCAAGCCACAATCAACACTGACTATATGACAACTCTTTATACAATCTTAACAACTCAAACACTTACATACATTACAAAAACAAAAATTACACTTGCACAAAAGCAACCAAATATTAATATACAGCTGAATTTTACCAAAAAATTTAGGCCACATTCAAGTTAGTTTGAGCATTAAATGCTTACAGAACTTTTGGAATTACCAAAAATACCAATAGAGGGATTTTAGAGCCCACAGACAACTTATGAGAACCTAAAAATGACTTAAAATAAGATAACAACAAGCTAAGCTAAAACAACAAAAAATCTAGATATTTCTCATTTTAATTCAACCTCTCAACAACTGTTTTCTTTAAGAAACAGGGTTCCCAGTGGAGAACTTGGATATATGAGGTAGCCTCATTCTAAAGCTAAGATCTAGACCTTGGCTATGTGAATTAATAAAATTGTATAACTTCATGGCCAGTTTTATGAATATTCATTTTTCTAGTTATGCCAAGTTCTTGAATATATTACATAAAGCAGAAATTCTGAGTAAAAGTCAAAAAGGTTGGTACATTTAAAAAAACATATACACTACCAGTCAAAAGTTTTTGAACAGTAAGATTTTTTTTTTTTTTTAAGAATTCTCATCTCCTCACCATTTATTTGATTCAGTGTACGGCAAAATTGTAAAACTGTACTATTTACAATAACTGTTTTTTTATTTTAATATGTTTTAAAATGTAATTTATTCCTGTGATTTCAATGCTATATTTTTCAACATGATTACTAAGTCTTCAGTGTCACATGGTCCTTCAGAAATCATTCTAATATGCTGATTTGCTGTTCAAGAAACATTTTTTTATTATTATTATTATTATCAGTATTTATAACAGTTAAGTACATTTTTGTAAGATTACTTGATGAAAAGATCCAAAGATCAGCATTTATCTTCAAATAAAAAGCTTTTGTAACATTATACACTATACCATTTAAAAGCGAGGTAGAAGAAATTATAGAAATTAGTACTTTTATTTAGCAAGGATGCTTTAAATTGATCAAAAGTGATGATAAAGACATTTATAATGTTACAAAAGATTTGCATTTCAGATAGATGCTGTTCTTCTGAACTTTCCGTTCATCAAAGAAACCTGAGAAAATTCTACTCAGCTTTTGTCAACATAATAATAATAATAATAATAATAAATGTTTTTTGAGCAGCAAATCAGAATATTAGAATGATTTCTGAAGGATCATGTGACTGGAGTAATGATGCTAAAAATTCAGCTTTGAAATCACAGGAATAAATTACATTTTCAAATATATTCACATTGAACAGTTATTTTAAATAGTAAAACTATTTTTACAGTTTCACAGTTTTTGCTGTACTTTGGATCAAATAAATGCAGGCTTAGTGAGCAGAAGAGACTTCTTTAAAAAAACATTAAAAATCTTACTGTTCAAAAACTTTTGACTGGTAGTGTATTTTTCTACGTTGTAAATAAAAAAAGATTACTGGAGTACGTTTTATAAGAAAATACCAGTTTTTCTACTTCTAAATTTCATGTTTAATTCAGTGTGTTACTTGCTTTAAAATTAATTATAAAAACCCTAGCAATTTTTTTCAGTGGCATTGGATAGCATGCTGCATTTAAGCATTAAGCATTTTTTTAAAGCTCAAGCACATTATTTACCCTAGAAATCATACTTTTTAGACATTCAAAAATATAACCTTTATATAAACTTTCTATTTTGGATAACAATGATGACTTGGGATGCAACACACAGGTTTCTTTCTCATAGCAGAGGAATAGGAGTTGTGTAGAGCCCGCTGAGATACAGCTCAGAAATGCTGCCTTGCACCCCACCATCAGTCTCCGCTAAACCTCCACAGACCCCCTCGATATCCCGTGTTTGACTTAGACTATCCAGGACTACCACTGAATCCGGAGCGAGACTGTCATTCCTTAGCGCTTCCCAAAGATTCCCTTTAAACAAAGATGGAGAACATGTCGTGAACAACAAAGGACCTCAACCTTTGCAAACATGGTTAATGTCTCAAACTCGATCTTACCATGTAATTGTAGATCTGTGAGGCTGGGGTTTAAAGCATCAACATCATTACTGATTTCTCCATCCAGCAGAAGCTCCTGTATGCTTGCTGAAGCGCTGTGGCCAGCCTGCAGAGCGGTGCTGTAGCTCGGTGGGGTGTGTGCTGGTAAGGGGGAATCCAAGCAGCCTGTACTGGGGCTGGAGGGATGCCCGCCACTCGGGTGATGGCTGACAGGAGGGTAGTATGAGAAAGATAAAGGATCTGTTGATAAGTAGGGGGGAGGCGGGATGACAGTTTGAGGGGGTAAAGGGTTGTACAGAGACTTCTGATGCAGGACGCTAGTGTCATGGACAGGTTGGTGTCCGTAGGAAGGATGCATGGCAACTCTTAAAGGTTGAGAATGTGTATGACTGCTTGATAGACTGAAGTGAGCGCCAAGAGACTTCAGTTTTTCAGGTCTCTCCCCAAGAAGGCGTTCCAGCTCTTCTAAAACAATGAGCATAAATATAGATTTTTAATATACATAATATAAAAATATATTTTATAATATAAATGGCAGTAATATTGCTTCTTAAAAGTTGTTTTGATTTAAATTAAAACTTTCATTTAGCAAGGATGCATTCAATTGATCAAAAGTGAAACAGAAATAAATTCCATTTAAAACTGTAATAATATTTCACATTATTACTCTTTCTACTTTATTTCCGATCAAATAGGCTACACTACCAGTCAAAAGTTTTTTTTTAAATAACTGCTTTCTATTTGAATATATTTTAAAATGTAATTTATTCTATTATAGAAATTGTGATGATTGTAATCATCACTTTTATATTTCAGATAAAAGTTTTTCTGAACATTCTATTTATCAGAGAAACCTTAAAAAAATCTACTCAGCTGTTTTCAACATGATAATAATAAATGTTTTTTGATCAGCAAATCAGAATATTAGAATGATTCATGAAGAATCGTGTAACTGGAGTAATAATGCTAAAAAAGTTAGCTTTGAAATCACAGGAATAAATTACATTTTAAAATATATTCAAATAGAAAACTTAAAAATAAAAATAAAAATATTTTAAATACCGTACTGTCCCGAATATAAGACAACCCCCCTTTTTCAAGATGTACCTTTTGGCAAAAGATTTTTGAAAACCAAATCTTGTGATTTATTAAGAAAAAAAATTCTTAAATAATTTTCATATTGTATATTTTTCCTTTTTTAGTTTTTGTTTTGAAGCTATGGTAAGTCCTAGAAAAATGTACCAACAATCACATTGCAAAATAAACACTTTTTATGTACCATAAAAATAACCAGTGCTCTCCATTGACTTTGTATAGCTGGAAGCTGCCGCCTTGTCATTTCTGACTTATAACAAAAAACAGAACAATGTCTAAAAGCTGCTATGTGACAAGGTGTACAGTAAACAAGCTAAAAAAGCTAAAAAAAAAAAAAAAAGCTGTCGACCCCAAAAAACGAGCATTTAAGGGCACAAATAGTTGTAGATATCAAGGTATTTCATGTTGGGTCATTCAGTTGGATCATTTCTCCAACAAATGGAAGGTAAGGAAAATGAGCACTGACACAGACCAATAAAAATTAGTTTCTCAATATATCTCCTCCTTTCAGGTTTACATAGGATGGTGAAATAATCCTTTGACATGGTTAAAAATAATGAACGTTTACTGTCGCCGATTAAGTTTCCCGCCAGTGGGCGTAGTTCTCAGAGTAATATGACACATTGCGCTCTACTTTTGTGTCTCTAAACGCTAATTTTTTTGGGTCGACAGCTTATAAAAACGTAGTTCTGTGTTTTTTAGTTTGTATAGCGTACACCTTGTCACATAGCAGCTTTTAGACATTGTTCTGTTTTTTGTTATAAGTCAGATGTGACAAGGAGGCAGCGTCCCGCAATACAAAGTCAATGGAGAGCGCTGAATTGTTTCCCCCCCCGGTGGGCGTGGTTTTCAGATTATGACGCGTGTCGCTCTGTCTCTATTACGTATTTCTTGGCACACTCGTTTCACATATATTTGGCACCTTCTATTGTTAAATATAATGTCTGAATATAAGACGGATGCATTTTGTCAGATGTATTTCCAAGGAAAAAACATTGTCTTATATTAGGGTCAATACGGTAGTAAAAATATTTCAAAATTTTACTTTTTTAAAAAACATAAAAAAAAATCTTTTGACTGGCAGCTGATCCCTTTTGCGTACCTGGTCGGGCCATGCTCCTCCGGACAGTCAGGGGATCTTTACGTCTCCACTTGTGAAGTTCCTCCTGCATCTTCTCTACCTTTGCTGGGTTCAGGGCCCACAGGCAGCCTTTTCGGGAAGAGTTCCCATTCTTGTTCTCTACTTTCTCAAAGCATTTGTTCAAAGAGAGGTTGTGTCGGACAGAATTCTTCCAGCCATCAGGTGCTGTCTGAGGAATCACAATTGAAACAGTGGTTCATTACGGCATTGTAAAGTGGTTGGTTAAGTAATTGCTATGTGGTTTCTAGAATATTCAAAAGTGTTCACAGAAAAAAAAAAAATCTAAAATAGAGATTGCACCAGTCATTTATCTAACCAAATATCTATTAGACATAGATCTGGATCTGTATGAATCTGCATGTTTACCTAATGATGAGCCAAAATAATGTCACCTTGTATTTACAAGCACAGCATCAAGAGGTGGGTAAACCAAATCATAAAAAGATCATGCCATAGCATGCATTTTCCAAGCCTGAAGAAACTACTTGTGGTAAATAATTATATTTGCATTTTTGCATATGTTACACTGAGCTTGCACAGGCTTCCACCAGGATCCAATATATCAGCTGTTCACTAGGGGTGTGCGATAATGATAAAAAATTATATCTTGATGTTTTCTAAAATTTGTTGATAATGATAATTAAACAATATTTTGCTGGTATCTTGGCAGGATTAGGACTGCCATGGACAGCTGACTCCCAAAGCTTTTGATATTCCTCATTTTCTGTGAGGTGGTTAGTTTGCAGGAGTAACTTTTACGTATTCATTGATTTTTACCGTTTCAATTAAATGTATGCATCTGAAGTGGCATGTAGATGCATTTACACAGACTGTTTATTGCAGGATGTGAATGCATTTAACCTGCAGCTAAAATTGTTTCAATGTTTTTTAAAAAAAAAACATTTGCACATCTTTAATATAAACCTAAAATTACCAGTAGGTAGCAGCAAATCACTGCTAGATGTTATAATAAATGATCTGTGGGATATTTTGAGCTGGAACTTCACAGGCATATTCTGGGGACAACCAAGACCAATATTACATCTTGTAATATTAACTTTTATTAAAGTCACTCTTCTTGTAATAACTATATCAGATGATATAAATGTACAAGACTTATAAAAGTATTACAGGGGTATTTTTGCCCCCTTATCTTGAATTTTGGGGGAATTGTAAATGTATTTTAATAGGCCGTAACTTTGTTTTTTGGTCGAAAATTAGTTTTTTTGGGACATTCAAGACCTCCTTTATCATGTAGATGACTTATTCAATTGAAGTTTATTTGTATAGCGCTTTTCAGCATTCAAATCTTTGCAAAGCAGCTTTACAGAAAATGTTTCTACAATATATTTAATAGTGCAAGCGTGCACTCTCTGGGTGTTTTTGCAATATACTTGATAATAAATTGCATATTGTTTAAACATACAGACACCAGATATAATTTGCTTTATATTTGTACTAGTGGGTGGAGGACACTATAGCTCATTTATGTTAGTGAGGATGGCAGTAAAGTAAACTGTGACATATTATACCCAATAATTCTTCATACAGTGGACTACCAGTAAAATGTACATAAATTTGGGACCAAAAATTATTCAGACACTTTGACCTGATTCCCTGACTTTTCCCTGATTTTCACATACTAAAAAGCTGAATTTCCATGACCTATAACAAACAGATCCATCCGTTTGCAAGCTTTATTTACTTGTTAAAAGACCTTTTTAGTACAAAACACACATATACACTATTTTTTTTAAATGCACTTTGAAATTTTTCTGTACTATTTCTACAGAAATTCATTTATGTTTTTATGCTTTCATGACCATAACCTAACCATAACAATAAAATGTGTGAAACAATGCAATAAAACAAAATATGATATAGAAAAATAAATGTTTCTTGTCATATTTTATTACCATTTTCTAAACTATAGCAAATAAACTGTGATAATGTGGGAAATGTTGAAGGTGTCTCAATAAATTTGGTTTGACTGTATAAGAGGTGTGTGATATATATCACATTATCACCCCTATTATTCACTGTAGATCAATGTATAAAAGATGCAGACATTATTCTGAAGTGTGGTATTGCAGTTTACCTTAAAGTAGGGGAAATGCTCCGTCATGAAGCTGTAGATCTCACTTACTGGTAGACTGCCTGTTTTGCTATTCCTCAGAGCCAGGAAGATGAGAATACTGAAAAGAAATATTCAACAATTAAACATAATCAATCAAACAAGACAACTATGATGCATTGGTTTATTTTGATTTGTTTGGATGTGCTGTAAGTTGCAATAATTTTAATGCTTTTACTTTAATACTTACATTTGTATGCCTTTGGCAGGGACTTTTATCCAAAGTGAGAAAATGACTAGGGATTAATTATATAGCTTAGCAGTTTTAGAATATTATAATATTTTTTAAACAGAATGGCAGTTTTGCTCCTGAATGAACAAGTTGTTGACTTCTGTCACCACCTACTATGCAACTGCAGAAAGAATCACTGAAAAATCCCCATCACTAATGCACAAACTGACAGTTTGACTGAAACTAACTGCCTGTATAATATGTGAGACTATTTAAAACTAGCAGGTTTCAGATGAGAACTAACAGACGCTTCAGAGAATGAGCTGATTTTAAAAAAGATGCCTTAGTTTACCAGCATATATATACCTGTAAGAGTAGACAGGTTTAGGGTAGAGT